>CM031599.1:75297082-75394582 GCA_018398815.1 Conus ventricosus | reverse complement strand
TGGGTGGAATGTGTTGCTTTGCTTGTTAGAAAGCAGTGGCTGGAAGACAAGCGCTTTATTGGATATAAGGTGACTATCGATCAGATGGAGCTTGCTTTGATAGAAAGATGAAAAATGCTCCATAATTGAAAGAGGATTGTTTTGCTGCTGGACAGTATTGATTGTTTTACAACACAGTTTTCACTGAACTCTCAAAAAATAAAATGAAATCAAAGACAAACCCAACAAGGGCGATTCTGACGTTAACATAATTTTAATTGCAGATAACGAAGATAATTATCAAAGTCAAATGAAAATAATAATTCTGGTGCTTTTTTTTTATTATGAAAATTATGTTTTGTTAGCCCTACAGTGTTGCAACAACTTCAAAAATTTTAATCGATCGTCTGCGCAGTCATCTTTCGTAGATGATGACTTGTCACAAAGATGGTGATGATAATGATGATGTTAGTGACGATGATGACGGCAATACGATGACTCTGCTGATGACGGGGGCAGTTATGATGATGATGATGACAATGATAATGATGATGAGGATAATGATGATGATGATGATGATGATAGTAGTCTTAGCAGAATATTAGCTTGTGATGATGGTCTCAATTCATCTCAATCAGGAATGTCACAATGTGTGTGTGTGAGAAAGAGAGAGAGAGAGAGAGAGAGAGAGAGAGAGGAGAGAGAGAGAGAGAGAACTCAGCTTTTCTCTGTGTGTGTGTGTGTGTCATGAAGAGAGAGAGACACAGAGAGAGAGAGAGAACTCAGCTTTTCTCTGTGTGTGTGTGTGTGTGTGTGTGTGTGTGTGTCATGAAGAGAGAGAGACACAGAGAGAGAGAGGGACCTGTCTTTTTACGTGATCACCCATGCGGTTTTGCACAATGGACAGAGCTGTCCCACTCTCCGCTTCTCCTATCCCTAAACTCTTTCGGCTTCACCAATCCAACTCACTCTATCCCTCCCCCCTTCCTTTGTCCGCCTTCTTTCTCTCTTTGGACGACAGCAATGCAACTCTTCCCTCTCCTTCCTCATCCCCCAGCCCTCTCTCCTCTCTCTCTCTCTCTCTCTTTCTCTCTTCTCTCCTGCTGTTGGTGGGAAAACGGGAGCACTGAGAATGTGAAGCCGCCCGTCTTCAGGCCCGCTCGACAAGGCAACCTCTAAAAGACGACATCTGGGCTATCAAGGGGGGTTAATCATACGCACGTGTCAATTCCACGCGGCCAGCACCCGTGGGAATGCTCTCCCTTTCCCCACTTCCACTATGCCTTCCTTCTCAGTCTCCCTCACGAAGATGAGACGGGGGGGCGCTTTGTTGTCTGACCTCTGACCCCCTCGTCACTGTCAGCAGGTCAAAGTGCACCATCTGGAGCTCAACATTCGACTCGAGTCGGCAGCTACAGACACGACACAGAGAGAGGGAGGGAGAGAGAGAGAGAGAGAGAGAGAGGGTGGGCAGGATTGTGGCTTGGGAGAACAAAAATTATAGTGGGGTGGGATTACAGTGGTACACTCACACACTCGCACGCACGCACACACACACACACACACACACACACACGCGCGCGCGCGCGCGCGCGCGCACGCACACATACACACACACACACACACACACACACACACACAGAGGAGTGATGGAGAAGGGTGGGGCGTAAAGGGAGGACACACGTGGCAAAGTGCATCCAAATGCACGTTTATGGAAGATGACGATGACAAGTTTTCAGATGAGTAATCATTCTCAACACAAACAGAACCAAAGACTTGCTCTGACAAACATCGACATCCGTTTTCAGTTCCGGGTCGTCAAGTTCCGTGATCAATGCAGTTTGATAGGGGAAAAGTTTAATGTGCCAAGTTTTTACGGGTCGTCGTGACCAAGCAGACGAGGATACTGTTTTTGGTGTAGGGGGAGGGGGGGGGAGTGGTTGTGGGGGGGGGGGGGGGGGGGGGGGGGGTGTTTACAATGGTTGAACTTAAGTAGAAAAGATATTCTTTATGTTATCTAGGCCCTCAAGACATTTTAGATACCAAAAATGCTTGAACTTCGTTTTTGTTTGTTCTCTCTCTCTCTCTCTCTCTCTCTCTCTCATTTACTTATAGTAATACACATACCTGCGATGGGCTACATGGTTTCTTTGCGATTGGTAGTAAGAGCCGTTGGTGTTTTTTTTGTTGAAGGGGGGCGGGTGGTGGTGGTGGTGGTGGTGGTAGTGGTGGAGTGGAGGTATATGTGTCGGAAATGAGTTCTGAATAGGAGCCACAATTTTGTTTCCATGTGGTCGGTTGGCGCTCCCACGTTCTAATCGTAGAGTACGAGATCCACACGAGATCGGGAGAGGTTGGGGTGGGGCTTCTAAATATGGATTTTATTTTCCGACTGGCCTGGTGTCTTCTGGACAAGTTGATTTTTTTTTTCGTTTTTGTTGTTGTTGTTGTTTATCCAATGGCATTTAACGAATCTAGACTGTGATAATGTTGGTCTCTGTTTCAAAACCCACTTAATATTCAAGCAAAACAAAGGCTGGAGGTCACAACTGATATCATTTAGGTTACGCCAGTGCTTATTCTCCGTAAATGAATAGTAACATCCTCCGCTTGTATACTGTTGTCGACGTGATCGTGGTAGCTGACGTCCCCATTTCCATATAAACTCCGATAACAGTAATGGCCAAGTTAACAACGGATATGTAGGGTAACTCTTGCTCCCATGAGGAGATAATACACGCCTCATAATCGGAGCAGGAGTTACTCTACTTATTTTCATCACGGGAGCAGGTTTAACCTTACTTATTCGTTATTTACTATTTACTTTTCCGTGCCTCTTTACATATTTCCTTTCAGTGTTGGAGCAGATTAGCGGAACAGTTCACTTTATCAAGTTCCAGTTTGCTTCGCCCCTGTGTGAGACTGATGTAGCATGATAATCATCAACCAGTCACATTAATTTAGAAACGCGCACGCGTCTTTCGCCTGATTTCATATAAATCAGCCAATCACACTATGATGACAGGCATGAAAAAAATTGGTTGGCTAAACCATTTGACCAATCAGACTTGTAGACCGACTTATGTTAGTGACAGAGGTATAGCAGTCTACCAGTTTAATCCTATCGATGATCGACCGATTCTGATTAAGGAGGTCGTATTATCAGAATCAACAAAAGACATTGACAGTCTCATTAAAACGAGTGGTTATGAAAGTATTAACAACCAAACAGTCACATTAATAAACCGCCCAGTTTGGTGCCTGACTGACTCAATCCCACGTAGTATCCATTTTCAATTTTCCAGCGTCTTTGAATTTCTCTTTCTCACATGTGTGTGTGTGTGTGTGTGTGTGTGTGTGTGTGTGTGTGTGTGTGTGTGGTGTGCGGCGCGCGCGGTGTGTGTGTGTGTGTGTGTGTGTGTGGATGTGTGGGTGGTGTAGAGAGAGAGAGAGAGAGAGTATAATCTTTATTTAGAAATGTCTACGTAAGAAATGGCAGGCAGTGAGGGGGGGCGGGGGGGGGGGGGGCTGAGGAGGGGGGGAGTTGGCCGCGGAGTGAAGGGGGGTGAGAGGAGGGACGAGGAGGCAAAGGAGTGAGTCGGGAGTGGAGGTGGTGGCAGGCAAGTGGGGGGAGGAGGGGGGGGGGGGGCAGTGAAGTCGGGCAGACGACCGAGGTCACGTTCACACGCTTCCTGACCTGACACTGCGCATGCGCGACCTTGAAAACAGAAGCGGTTAGGAAAGAAAAAAAAAGGAAAAAAAAAAACAGAACAAAGAAACAACCACTTGTGGCGTCGACTGGCAAAACGCATGGCGTCTCTCTCTCTCTCTCTTTCTCTCTATAGGGCATGCGTCCGTGGGAACAGCTCAGCAGGTACATGCCGGCAGAAATGGGATTACTTGAACTAGCAGCTCCTTTCTATACATTATTTGACGATCATTCAAACTGGAAGCGTTTGGTGAGGGTGACAGTAGGCCCACAATCCTCCAATACAAAATGTTGCAGACCAATACAAAGCTTACCGCAATTCAAACCACGGTGACATACCACGGGTTATCAAAAGCGGGTTTACATTTGTCGAAGGCCGTACCACCCCGTTTTTTTAATTTATTTTGCTGCTTCGAATGCGAGCGTCTTGCAACACGGATTCCGACACTTATGCTTGGACGCACATTGATAATGTTACGAGTGTGACCAACTGAATGGTATGGCTGATTTAAAAAGATCTCTCCTTTGAACCAAGTTAAGATCTTTCAAAGCACTAACAAACACCTTGGACATGAACATGCTAGGGGGACAGCCTGGTGTGCCCACATATTGGGAGCATACCGAGGTCTCCAAGGCCCGATGTGTCCACGAGTACCAGACGTGCCTACGGCACCATGTGCGCATGCGCAATGAGTCACGTGTGGGTCACTTGCTTTCCTAAGTCACAATGATCTGTTTCCATGGGTCTTAATTACTGTTTCAATGGGTCTCAATTACTGTTTCCATGGGTCATGATTACAGTTTCTAAGGGCCATAATCACTGTTTCCATGGGTCATAATAACTGTTTCCATGGGTCATAATTACAGTTTCCATGGGCCATAATCATTGTTTCCATGGGTCATGATTACTGTTTCCATGCGTCATAATCACTGTTTCCATGGGTCGTATTTACTGTTTCCAGGGGTTAAAATTACTGTTTCCATGGGTTATATCCATTGTTGCACTGAGTCATAATTGCTATTTTCCATGGTCATATTTATTGTTACACTGGGTCACATTTACTGTTTCCATGGGTCATAAGTACTGTTTCCGTGGGTCGTAAGTACTGTTTCCATGGGTCTCGTGGGGATGCCTGGGGCTCTTTCGGCAAGAAATCGTACCATGGATGTGTTAACCTGACGACAGGGCCAATACAAAACTGTACACAATGTCCACAGTGGAATCTTGCTGTCCGTTCTGCAATGTCCAGCTGCCTGCCTGGTCTCTTTTGCTTACATTTTCGTGGCACTGTTATGTTTAGTAATCCCCCTCCCCCCTCACTCTGTGGGCAATAAATAAAGGGTGACTGCGTGACTCCTCAATATGGCCAATTTTGTTGTCTTATTAATAACACTAATTAATCAGTGATTGGAAATTCAAAGTAACATAATATGTAAATAGTTGTGAAGTGTTGTTGTTGTCGGTTACAGTTGTGTTGTAGCAACAGACTATCGGCTTCCTTCCATGGGAGCTGACAATGTTCAAAAGGTCCTGTGACATGGGTAGGGCTGCAATGGCACTGAACAATACAGAAACTGGTAAACAAGGGATAATATTTTTCTTTTTTAACATGAAAAAGCCAGTATTACCGCATCTTTGGTTTCTTGTTTTGTTTTTTAATTTCTTTTTTTTTCAATTAACCGTATCCCTCATTTCTTGCTTTGTTTCTCGTTTACATTCATTTCCTCTGCTTAATTCTTCATATACATTGCTGTGCCGACGAGTCTGAAGTGCGTGCACCACGTAATGACTTGGATATGGAAAGTTTTGTGTGAGTGGTATTCTTTTTTGATGTTGTTGTTAATGTATAAACCCACCCCCACTCACCCCCCTTTTTTTTTTCGTTTTTTTTTTTTTTTTTTTTTTTTTTTTTTGATGTTCGTTTGTTTTATCTTGCCACATCAGACAGAAAAGCGAGGAAACCAGCCTCCTCCCTCCCTCCCCCCCCCCCCCCCCCCCCCAAAAAAAAATATAACAAAAACAAACAAACGAAAAAAAGGTTTTGGCAGTTTTCACGAAGAAAACATTGATTACACGTTTTTGAAGGCAATACTCCACCATAGCACACACACACACACACACACACACACACTCACACACACACACACAACGTTCATGGTCAAGTGGTCAGTGGTTAGTCTCCATAATCCATCCCCCCTCCCCACCCAACCGCTACCTTTCTGTGTCCCCCCCCCCCCCCCCTCCACCCCACACTCCCTAACCGGCCCGCTGCTCCTCCTCCGCCTCCTCTCCCATCCCCACACTACGGTTGGTGTGTGCAAGCACATGACTAACTTTGTACAGTACATTGTGTGTAGCCGGCCGGCGTGAAATAGCTCTTTCCTTGAAAAACAGCTGTCGGACTGACTGACAGACAAACAGACAGACAGACAGGCAACCAGCAGATAGACAGACTGGCAGACGGACGGACGGGCGGAGGGGTGGGAAAGAGGACCCTCCGAACAAAGTAGAAAGCATGCCGGAAAATGGAAGGGGTGGATGGGGGAAGGGTTAAGGGGAGGAGGGGTAGGGATTTTGCGGCCGACCACGTGGAACGGTAGAGCGTGAGAACCAGCCTCTGTCAGTGTTCCCTCCCTCTTTGCCTCCTCTCCTACCTAACCCCCCCCCCCCCACCCCACCCCACCCCCACCCCTCCCCGCTCTTCCCTTCCACACTCCCCCTCCCTCACCATCTACACGCGCGCGCGCGCACACGCACACTCACACACATGCGCACGCGCGCGCACGTGCACGTGCGCGCGCGCACACACACACACACACACACACCACACAACACACACACCACAACAGCACACACACACACCTTCTGACTAACCCACCCACCACCTTTGTCCTTGCTCTACCTCCTCTTTTTACACCCCCTCCCCTCTTCTTTTCAACCATGATGCACTTCCATCCTTTAATCCTCCACTGCCTGCTTCATACTTCTCTCTCCTCCTCATACCAAAACATGCGCGCAACTGCATTTTTCAACGCACTCAACCTTATCCCCCACCCCTTACCCACACACGCGGGCACACATACATACACTCAACAGAATCATGCACATTTGAACGCCCATATATATGTAATCACATAAACACACACACGCACACCACGCCACGCACACACACACACACACACACCAACGCGCGCGCGCATGCGTGCACACACACATACAGACAGTGAGAGAGAGAGAGAGACAGAGAGAGAGAGAGTGAGAGAGACAGAGAGAGCGAGAGCGTGCATGCGTACGCACGCGCATGCGTGTGTGTTTGTGTGTGTGTGTTGTGTGTGTGTGAGAGAGAGAGAGAGAAGAGAGAGAGAGGAGAGAGAGGAGAGAGAGTGGTGTGTGCGTGGGGAAACGTGGAGGTTTCTATCATCTGTTCATAAACAGCTGAGTCAAACAGTGTTCACAACCCATCTCGAAAATAAGTAAAAAAGAGGGCGAAAATCGTGGCAATTACACAGAGAGGAGGCTGCGGGAGTAGTTTCTCACGAACACGCGCATGCGCAGACAGATGGGCTGGCGCGTGCCAGACTCATCCGGGCACTGAGTGGCCCCGCCTTTCCAGTTTTGGCGGGAAAGTCTGGCCCCGCCCCGTGCCCTGGAACTTGCGGCTCCCATCACGTTTCAGCCTTTTATTTCTGGAATCTGGGATGGTGAGCGGTGTGGAAGGGGAGGGAAAGGAGCGGTGTGGAGTAGAGGGGGAGGGGTGGCCGAGTGCGAGAGAACAGAAGAAAGGGAGAAGAAATCGGCGCGTTTCCTGATAGCTCAAAGGGTACGCTATCTTTTCCCGGGGTCACTGGAATCTCGGAAGGGAAATGTAGGGTATATGTGAGGGGTGAGAGTGGTATGGAGGGGGAGTCAAAGGGAAATCCGGGAAGAAATCGCTCACTTAAAGCAATAAGAAAGAGAAATGACGTTTAGATTTAGAAAATCTATGTTTTCAATGAAACACAAACAACGTGGATTTTTTTCTCTCTCTCCAGTGCTCTTTCTTGTCCTTCCTTTTCCTTCTTTTCTTTTTTTGTTTGTTTTTGTTTGTTCTTATGTTTTCTTGTCATCAAACTTTGTTCATCGTTGTCATCTTTCGTCTTCAGTATTGTCAAAATCACAACTGTCTTCGTTTTCTGCAACACACTCAGGCCTACCTCATAATTATTAGGCTTATATGATAAACTGGCATCCTAAATCATGAAGCGCAGGACAACTAAGTACAACATTTCTCTTTATGTGTTTTACTTTCTACAGCAGTTTTACATAATGGGCATTTCATCGCATTGACATGATTGTATAATTGTATCTATTGTATCCGTTAGAACGCATATTTATGCTACATTATATACACAAAAACGAGGTCTTGCCAAAATGCAAATATGAAAATTGATGTAGATGTATCAAGTATGGATGTAAATCATTGTTCACTTTACAATTCCTTCCGTCTTGTTGTTATTGTTGTTGTTGTTGTTGTTGTTGTTGTTGTTGTTCTTCTTCTTCTTCTTCTTGTATTGTTCTTCTTCTACTTTTGTTCGTATGAAAATTCCAAATGTGCCCTCTACAATCAACTGGCCTTTTCTTTTTTAAATTTACAGAGTAATAACAGAACCTTCATAGCTTACACCCTACCCCCCCCCTCCCCTCCCACCACCCACACACACGAGAGAGAGTTATACGTACATATCAGTTACACCACGAAAACTGAATGCTCGATTTTTTTTTCTTTCTATGAGCAATATTCAACTCTTTTGTAAATCTTGAAACTTTATTTGAAAACGTCAATGCTCATCCATTTTAACCAGTATTGAATACAAGAGAGAGAGAGAGAGAGAGAGAGGAGAGAGAGAGAGAAGGGGGGTGTTCCACCTTACAAGTCCTTGAGGATTCCTTTCCAAGGACTGAAAAGGTCCTTAAAAACTTCAGGATTTACAAATACCTTAGAGCGTTTGCAAATGCTTGAAATTGATTTTAATAGAGCAGTATGCATTTTGGAGAGTAAATCACAAGTCCATGTGGAGAAAAGCAGAATTTATTACACCAAAAAGGGAGAAAAAAAAATCAAGTTCATTGTCTATCTGTCGAAAGTATTCCTCTTCTTGTCATCTGCTACTTGCCAGAAGTGACCATGTGAATCAACCAAACTTGAAAGAATGCATTAAGTTCTTGAATTTCATATCAAAAGTTGGCAGGAAGTCATTGGTGTTTGACTGTTGAAGTCTGTATGAACCCAGAGAGAGAGAGAGAGGAGAGAGAGGAGAGAGAGAGAGAGAGAGAGAGAGAGAGAGAGGAGAGAGAGAGAGAGAGTTTCTGAGGAGAATGAATATAGGTAAAAGTGTCATTATCTTTTTAAGATCTAGTGGTTTGCAGTTCTGGTCTTCTTACTTTCTTTATATATTTTGTGTTTACACACACCGTCAAAATAATGAATGGTAAACAGAAACGGGAAAGAATCAATGAAACACGTGTGATCAATGCAGGAGATGGTCATGGCAAAATTATGGAGAGAGAGAGAGAGAGAGAGAGGAGGGGAAGGGAGGCCATGGGTCCGGGTCCGCTATGCACACAGCCTTTAGTCTCAGGTAAGTCCTTCACCAATGTCTCGTCTACAAACAGGGGAGTAGGAGGGAGGGGGGGGGGGGGGGGGGGGGGGGGTACACGTTCGCGCATGCACATTCCCGTACTACGTACTATCTCAACCCCTTCCATGGTGGTAACACACTAAACATTCATACTGTAAGGTCTCGGGTAGGGTTGACAAACATAGGCACAACTTTACTGTTCTCAGAAAATTTCTGGTGTTTGAAAGTTAGTAGGCTATGTAAAATCCTCCCTCTCTCTCTCTCTCTCTCTCTCTCTCTCTCTCTCTCTTATTTATTCACATGTGCATTGAGGTATCTGGCACGTAGTTTAAAACAGTGTAAGATGAATACAATGCAACCAGCGGGTGAAAGGGATGGGTCATGGGTGAGCTCTAGAAAAGTTCGAAAGGTGACGTTACATGAGAGGGTGGATCATGTATTCATCAATTGTGAGTAATGTCAGAGACAGAAATGTGTATTATCTTTAAAATAAGTAAATAAATATATAAATAAAAACGTCGGTGACATGATTGGTCATGTGAGAGCTGATATTTTGTGTAAATTTGTTCAAATTTTAAGAGCTCGTCATGCCTCAAAACGACCACGTGGACGTTTTGGTGAACACCCCTTACTGCGGCGGGTAATCTGCTGGACTCAATTGGCCAGCTACAGTCGGGCCGCTAGTACACAGAAGATGTTGGCCAGTGCATCTCTACAGGAATCCGCCTACCCCCGCCCCCTTCCCCTCTCCCTCTCCCTCATCAGTCCACTAATAAGCCTCCGCCCCCTGCCCCCACCCAGCCTCCCCTTCCCGCTACTCATCCAGTTTCCTTTCTCTCCTCAATGTCTGTACTGTGCTTCCTGCTCTCCCCGCGTCTTTGCAAAGATCGTCTAGTGCGATGTCGGAGATCCGATCTTGGATTATTACTCGCTACACTGATGCACACCATCTTCCTCAATTGCTCCCAAATCTACGTAACCTTTACCCGGTACACTCACGTACTGCCCCCATCACTTTTGTTTTTCTGTTCATCTGACCGAGAGAATATGGAGAAAAGGTACCCATTTTCCACGCTCTCTGATTCGACCTTCTTCGTCATGCTATTACGCGTGGCCGCGCACGCTCGCAAGCACCTGCATGTGGTTGTGGTTGAATGTGTTTCTGTTAGAGAGAGAGAGAGAGAGAGAGAGAGAGAGAGATTCTTTGTCATCTTTTGTTTGAGAGAGAGATTTTTTGTCATATTTTGTTTTGTTTCACTTTTTCGTTTCTCCATCGGTTTGCCAGCGTTCTTTACCCTTCTAATATGAGAATCGCCCTTTACTATGTTCTCCTCCTTCCTTCACCACTGACTGCATCCCATACCATTTTCCTTGGCTATACTTTCCTCCTTCCTCCATCACTGACTGAACCCATAGTCTTTTTTTTTTTTTTTTTTTTCCCTTAATTAATCTGTCTGTCCACCCTCCTTCACGAATGAGGCCTGCAGACGTAGCAAGTTTCGGGGCTTGACGTGCTGAGCAATACGGTTTCAAGCACTGACTGAACCTGCCCGCGGAGCGGAGAGTTGGCAGATTAGAGCAGTCTTCTATTCGGCTTATCTGCCCAACCAATATTGTTGGCGGCTATTGTCCGATCAAAATCGCGTTCTCGACCAGGAGTAAATAACCCATGCGAGGCTTACGTCCCTGAGAAATGGCGATTGGTTCACTTACGTCAATTCTGTAATAAATTCGATCACACAGAATATCCATTAGTTCAAACATTTAGAGAACTGAAAGAAAACTGAATTGCACACACAAAGTAGAAGCTCATGTGTCTACCTAATATCGGCTGAATGTGGGGGGAAAAAGGTTTTGTGAAGTGTGAGCCTGTGTGAAACGAGTGGGCTTTTTTTCAGACAGCTACGATCGATGACAATGCACGTGTGTCAGCTGTGTTAAATACCCAGGTACATGGACAGGTAACTGTCTACGTTGGTATCACAGCATTATTGCCTTACTGCCAACATCGGACCATTGCCGAAGTTTTATTCGGTATTCATCTCACAGTGACTTCTTTTGAATGGCAGCATTCGTGCAGAGTGCGCGTGACGGAAGCAAGGTGGAAGGTGAGGTGTGTTCCAACAGTGTGTTTTGCACGTGGCTGGCTGCGCGTGCGGAGTGTGGTGTGTTTGAATGAAAACTGTCTCAACACGGTAAAGAATTCCTTCGTCTGCGGGCCGCCTCATGGTCGCCTGTCTTCTTGTTCTGTATTCTCCTGCTTACTGCATCACTGTTTGTATCCATTCCCATTGTCCTTTGCTTTTCAATGCTCTCAGCCGCCCCCCCCCCCCCCCCCTCCTGCTCCCACTACACACACATCCCCTTGCCTGTCGCTGAATGTATCATTTGACATCAAACAAACAGACAAAAATGGGGAAACTACTGGCACTGAATTTCCATTGTGTAGGAGACAGTTGACCGAAACACACACACACACACCACACACACACACACACTCACACACTCTCTCTCTCTTTCTCTCTCTCCTCTCTCTCTCTCTCACACACACACACTCACACACACACACACACACACACACACACACACACACACACACACACACACGCACGCATGCATACACACACACACACACACACACACACACACACACACACACGCGGGCGCGCGCGCGCGCAGAGAGAGAGAGAGAGAGAGAGAGAGAGAGAGGAATCGTCCGAACAGAGGGGAATTCTCTGGGCATTTCATGTAAATCTGATGCGTTAAAGAATCAGAATGTTAACCGGACATATGGGCGTGTTTAGTTTATGATACAACTAAGTGTTTTTATACGTCACCATACGCATTATTTTTGTTTTCACATTTCTTTCTTCTTTGTCATTATATAACTACTTTTTGTGACGGCAGGATGTGAATCTTATTTTCAACCCTTTATAAAGATAATTTGGACTTGCGCGCGCGCGCGCGCGCGCACGCACAAGCACACGCGCGCGCGCACAACACACACACACACACATACACACACCACACACACACACACACACACACACACGATAACTCACACACACACACACACACACACACACACACACACGATAACTCATAAAAATCCACACGGTTGGAGAGGAGGAGGGAGAGAGGAGGGGCGGTAAGAGAGGGAGAGAGAGAGGGGGGGAGGGAGAGGGCAGATGTATGACAACACAATACATACAGTGCGTCCGATAATGAATGCACTAGGTGCCCTTAATAGTTATAAACGCCTCCACGTGGGCCTCTCGAGAACCATTTCCAGTTGGCACCTGTAGCCTGCCGTTTGTCACCTGACTGTTGACACACCACTCGCCCCACCGTCCAGCCGCAAACACGACCAGTGGCTTACGTCATCAAAGGAGACGAGCACGTGCGTCCCGACGGCCCCTCCCCTCCCCAATCAGTCACAGCGGGAAGAAGGCGAGGACTTATCACAGCAAACATTTCAGAGCGCGGCCTGGACGTTTGAACTTCGAAGTCCATTGTCTAAGAACTGGGGAACGGGCAGCCTCAGTTTCTATGGCAACCAGCGTCCTGTGGGGGGTTAATCTCCCTTGGCTCGTGTCTTGTGGAAAATCGGTCCGCCCCAAAGGGCGGTAATTCGGTACGGTTCGCGGCCTAATAATCGTCGGCGTGCGCACTTTCTTGGGGTCGGCGGTGTGGTTTGAAGTCACCGGGGCGTGCCGGTCCCCTGGACAATGGTCAGGGTTTACGGTGCCAGGGTGAAACGACTGCCTCCTCCAGTAAACCTTTCCCAGGACAGAGAGAGAGAGAGGAGAGGAGAGAGAGAGAGAGAGAGAGAGAGAGAGAGAGAGAGAGAGAAGCGCATGGTTACTGATGACGCTGTGTCAGTGAGACTGTCGCTGATTTTAAGTTCTCAGTACTGAAAGTTCTGAACTCTGCTGTTCTAGTACCCCAGATTATGTATAAATTAATCCGTCAACACACACACACACACACACACACACACACACACACAGAGATCTGTGTGTGTGTGTGTGTGTGTGTGTGTGTGTGTGTGTGTGTGTGTGTGTGCGCATGTGCGTGCACGCGCGCGCATGTGTGTGTGTATGTGTGCATGTGCGTGCGCGCATGTGTGTGTGTGTGTGCGTGTGTGTGTATGTGTTTGCGTGCGTGTGCGTGCGTGTGCGTGCGGATATGTGTGTGTGTGCGTGCGTGCGTGTGTGTGTGTGCGTGTGTGTGCGTGTGCGTGCGCGCATGTGTGTGTGTGTGTGTGTGTGTGTGTGTGTGTGTGTGTGGCGCGCGCGCGCGCGCACATAATTCATCCTTTAATTCGGCCTACAGCTGTGATCCCGATGGCAATGACAACACGAACTCGTCATTGATTCCAGGGCAGTTTAACCAGCTCTGTGTCTTACTACCTTTTACATTTCACACATTTTACAGAAAAGGTAGCGCAAACTGAGAAACTGTAAAGAAACAGACTGGGAAAAGGTAGGAAAAGGTATATGGAAAAGTAGAAAGGGTACAGAAAAAGGTGAGAAAAGGTAGAGGAAAAAATAGCTTGAACAGGTGGAATAAAAGGAGGAAGAAATATGATAAAAGTAGGCAAATGCAGATAAAAAGTAGAAAAATTTTGTTTAGAAAAATTAGAGTAACACAGGGAAAAGTGTGCGAAAAAAAAGAAGTTGAAAAAGTGGCGGGGGAAAGGGGGGGGGGGGGGGGGGGGGGGGTTAGAACAAAGTGAACAACATTAAAAAAAAATAGGGGTAGGTAGCTTTAGGAAACAAGGGGGAAAGCAGTTAAAAAAAAAAAAAAAGTAGACACAGAATGATAAGTTAGAAAGAAAAAAAGTAGAGAAAGTGAGAAGCGAGAAAAGTAGGAAACATGTGACTGGAGAGGGTGGGACAACATTGTAAAAGGCAGAGAGGTGTATGGAGGGAAACGTAGGTGTATGGTAGGCCCTAACAAGGTAGTTCTGGGCAAATGAACAACTGTGATGGCGAAAATGTTCATCGAGCCAAACGCTATGGTCCAAAAACGCTGGATGGGCAATACTGAAAGGGGGGGGGGGGTAATTTTTCATTCGGTGCCCCCCCCCCCCCCCCCCCCCCCCCCCCCCCTCTCCCGCCCCATAACCACCTTCCGTCGAGGGCTGTCAGTGACTTGTCTCATTCCACGGCAAGGGCCGAACATGAAGTGACGTCACGTTGATTACCACCACTTTGCACCTCCTGTGGGACCCGTCGACCACCTTCCTTCCGCGCTATCAAATAATTCCTCCACGCGCAGCCGACGGACAAGAGCTTTGTCTCTTTGTACCAGCCGCCTCTAGGGGTGCTCTTTGTTTGTTGATGGCTGCTTCGTTTGCCTGGTGGAGAACTTGGGTCAACAGGGGGGTCCGGGGAACTCCAGACTGTTGAAGTCAATCAGCAGGCCACACCACAGCCGACAAGTGCGGCATACACGTTTTTATCGCTGTTTGTCGATAAGGGTCAGGGTCCACCTTCAACGCAAATGGCGGTCTTTTAGAGGAGCTGACGTGAGATGTTGACGTAATGGAAGGACAGGACGTCGACGTAAATCATATTGGCAACTCGAACGTCACAACGGAGTTTCAGCACTGGCGAGCTGGACTGCTGACTGAGAGTAGGCTGATAGCCTGTTTTATGGACTTCGTACCAAAAAATTGTGCGCCCTACCGTAGGGCCTACTATTTTTGATCGTACTCCCTGATATGGCCCTTTGCGGTCGGCTGGGCATAAGCAACATTCTCTCTCTCTCTCTCTCTCTCTGTAACCACTCTTTCATCCCATTTCTCTTTTTATTCTCTCTCTCTCTCTCTCTCTCTCTCTCTCTCTCTCTCTCTCTCTCTCTCTGTTGTGTTGTGTTTGTGTGTGTGTGTGTGGTGTGTGTGTGTGTGTGTGTGTGTATGTGTGTGTGTGTGTGTAATACTCTTATTCAGTATGAAACTAGCCCACCTTACCATTTTCAAAGCACAGACATATACTTACCCTTTCAGCAAACCAATTCTTTTCCCACATTGCGTGTACACAATAATTTAATATGCTGAACTGTACTTGTCACCTGTGAATGAATGAAGGTCTGAATGGTATATGAAAGCGCAAGGGGAAGTTTTCAACGAAAACTGCGCTGTACAAACACTATTCACTGTTATTATGATTGTTGTTGGTGGTGGTGTTGTCGCTATCATTATTATCATTAAAAAATTATTATTATCATTATGATTATTATTATTACAAGTATTCTTCTTCTTCTTCCTGTCATCATCATCATCATCATCATCATCATCATCATCATCATCATCATCATTATCATCGTGATCCGTAACATTTGTGATCCGAAGCTATGACAACGATGATAACGTTTACCTGGTTTTGGTGTATTCCGCAAAGATAACACTTTTTTTTTCTGAGGAAAGACGTCAGCTGTTATCGCCTTTCGAAGCACCCATGTAGGAACACCCATGTATAGAACATATTGAAGACAAATCCTGGGGCACATGTTCGAGCGCATGGAGGCGTCTGCAGGGTGATTATGGACTGGGATGTTTTTTTTTCTTCCAGTCACCCAGCTGGTCAACATCATAACGACAGACATACGACTAGTGACCAAATTAAGCCCTTTCGTGTGCCCTGAAATTCTCAATCATATAGGTTAGTGTTCGGAGGATTATGGATGAACAAAAATACCCGACATGCACCAGGATGCTGGGAGAGGAGATGGGCACAGCAAAGCAGCGTCCGTTGCTCACTCAGTGATGGAGAATGTCATAACGAATGTCCAGCTGGCATAAAAAATCGTCGTTGTTGTTTTGGATGGACGATCCAGCAATCTGTGGTGTGATGATGATGATGATGATGATGATGATGATGATGATGATGATGAATGATGAGGGTGATGATGATGATGATGATGATGATGATGATGATGCTGATGGTGATGAGGATGAGGATGATAAGCAGGAGGAGGAGGAGGATGCGGATGACTTCGACGATGATGATGATGAAAAACCAATGACTCTAGGTAGAACAAGATAACAAGGAAGAAGAAGAAAAAAAAGTGATTTGATAACGACTGCTCTTCTCTCTCTCTCTCTCTCTCTCTCTCTCTCTCTCTCTCTCTCTCTCTCTCTCTCTCTCTCTCTCTCTCTCTCTCTCTCTCTCTCTCTCTCTCTCTCTCATTCATCCCACGAAAGTATATTAACCATCCTTGCCTTTTCAAACGAACCTTGTTAATGTCATCATCAAATAAAACAAGTTTAACAGTTAGCTACTTATGTATATAAAGCATTCAAGAAGCGAAAGATGTAAGTAACATAAAGAATACCAAGATCAGTTTGCGACATGATTTATAATGTATTTGCCCATTCTGAGGGGCTATGGCCTTTATGAATAAAACATTTGAATCTCTCTCTCTCTCTCTCTCTCTCTCTCTCTCTCTCTCTCTCTGCGCGCAGGCCTACACACGCCTATACTGGAACTAAGCGACTGGGGTCCACCATGGCAAGACCAGCGGGGGGGGGGGGGGGGGGGATAAAACAACCACGTGCTGGCGCATGGACAATCGCCACGTCCCTCAGCAGACGCCGCTTTCGGCCTTTCAGCCTTTATCAGGACACACCCTACTACCCTTCCCCCTCCCCCCCCCCTCCACCCCTCAGGAGACCTCTGTCCCCCCCCCCCCCCCTCTTCAATCTCCTTCCCACCGGGTATTTCCTCTCCCGCCCTCCGAACAACAATAGCCAAGAGGTAAATCCTGCAACGATCCGCCAACCATTGCAGTTTAATGGGCGAGCGCTCAGCCTCCTTATCTCCCTTTGGTCAGTCCTTCCCCAACCCATCCAAATCCTCCCGAATCCCTGCCGTGATCGTCTCCCATTACACAGGTGCGGGGCCTGAGCTTCGTACGGTGTGCGGAACGACCGTAAAGCTCTCCTCAACGATCACCTCACGCCCCCTTCAAAGGGAAGCTGCCGGCGTGAGGTCTTCTGTCCCCACCCCTTAAGACCACCAAAGAATGGTGGCGGCTGGGGGGTTGTGTTGGAGGGGGATGGCCGGTCATCAGCGGTAGAGGGGCGGGTAGGGGTGTTTACGATGACGGGTCAGCACAGCGGTCGTCTTAGGGCCTCCCCCGACCTTTTTGTAGCCGACTTGGAGAAAGAATCGAGGGACCATAGCCGAATGATGCGTTCTTCTCGAGCTTCACTACCACTGACCACTGCGGCTGGTCAGGTCCCTCCCTGGAAGATCATTCACTGTGGCGCCTGTCTTGATTACCGATCACCAACTGGTGTTCAGAGAGACTTCAAAGACTGGATAGTTATGGCGAGGGGGAAAAAAAAGCCAGTTGGACCGTGCGAACGCTTAAGGTTTGATGGAAGAGAACCGACGAGTGGAGTCGGGAGGGGGGGGGGGGGGGGCGTGGTGATTGGGACAGTGAGGAAGTGAGGGGTGGGAGATCCCCCTTGTGTGTGCGGCAACTTGCAGCGGCTGAAAGGGAGCAGGAAACGAAAAATCTGCATGACTAAAGCTCAGCAGAACTATAGCTATTTTCTCGCATCTCCCAGCCTCTCTCTCTCTCTCTCTCTTCGTCCCTTTTTCATGCTGGAGTTATGGTGTTCACATTGTTATTTGATTTCTCTTAATAATAATAATGATAAATCTAGCATATATAGCGCTCTTCGATGAGAGAAAAAGACTCATCCTCAGAGCGCTTCACAATACAAGAAAAATAAAAGTTTCCATAAACATTGCAAAATATTGAGAAAAAGACATCAAAAGAATAGGTCACAAAGCAAGCACTAAAACAAATGCGCAAGCACCCCCCCCCCCCAACTCCATCTTCTGCCCCCCCCCCCCCCCCCTTCCCACCGCCACCCCACCCACACTACACACATGACATTTTATGAACAACGCTCGACAAGAATTTGGGAATAGAAGAAAGGAACCAACCTCCATCCCCACCCCACACCCACCCACCTGCAATTTCGTGAACACTGCACGGGGTACAATTTAAAACATGCAGAAGGGAGCGCGCACACACACACACACACAGGGCAAACTCCACACGAAGCAACAAAAACCCGCGCGCGTAAACGCATACACACGAACGCACACACGCAAAAGCACATAAGCATTCAGGCACGGAAGCGCGCGTGCACATTCAAGAGGCGAAGGGATGGAGAATGCATGGGAAACACACATTAACTCGTTAGCTATGAAGAAAGACAAAAGGACTTCTGAAAGATATGCGTTTTGAGACTAGACTTGAAAGCAGAGAGAGTGTGAAGAGCGGAGCTGGGGGGGGGGGGGGGGGGGGTTTCCAGACAAGGGGGGCTTGATAACAGAAAGAACGTTGGCCAAAGGATTTCAGTTTCATGCGGGGAAGCTTGAGAAGTTTATCACTGCTAGAGAGGAGAGTGCGAGAGGGTTGATAAGTGACAAGTATGTTGGAAAGATAAGCAGGTAATGTTTCATCAAAGTGTCGGAAGGCAAGTGTTGCGAGTTTATACTGAATGTGCACATGAAATGGAAGCCAATGTAGTCTAACAGAGGTGTAGTGTGGGTTCTTTTAGACTTTTGGAAAACAAGTCTGGCTGTGTTGTTTTGTATACGTTGAAGTCGGTTTATATCGACAGTGGGAAGACCGGCAAGAATGCTGTTACAGTAATCGAGTTTTGACATGATGAGGGAACAGATAAGTTGGGCATTCCCTTTCTGTGTAAGATATGAGCGAATTGACGCGATCTTTCTCAAAGCCAAATCGGTTTGAACGACACAGGTGACAGATCTGGACATTCATGGACAGCGTACTGTCCAAATGGACACCCATATCCCTCACACTGTCTTCAAAGAGAATTTTGTTGGTTTCAGCTTGAATAGATTTTTCAGAAATGCGATCCAAAACAGACCGAGGTGCTGCTAACAGAGCCTCAGTTTTTTCATCATTTAGCTTGAGCTTATTTTTAAGCATCCATGATTTAACAGATTGGAAACACAGTTCAAATTCCGATACCAAAAGTTGGAATGCAGCAGGCTCAGCAGCGTCGTGCAGCTGGATGTCATCGGCAAATTTCTGATGAGGAATCCCGTCTCCCGTGTTTCTCAATGACCATAGATAGAGGTTGAATATACAGAGAGAAGAGAAGGGGAGGGGGGGGGGGGGGGGGGCAAAACGGAGCCTTGGGGCACACCAAAGTCCAGGGGAAGGGGAGAGGAGACCTTGCCACCAACAGATAGAGATTGTGTTCTGCCAGTCAGGTATGACCGAAACCATTCTAATGCAATGTCTGTGATACCAAAAGACACCGACAGTCTTCTTTCTTTCTTTCTGCGTACGCAGGCTGATACTCCTGCGGACACTCCCTGTATAGCCAGGCAGTGGAGTTTTGTGTGTATGACCCTTTCTTATCCCGCCATTAAGGCAGCCATACTCCATCTTCGGGGAAGGTGCATGCTATGTGTCACGTGTCATCCATACCAACGGCCAAACTGGCCTTCTCTTCCGAAAGTTGGTGATGGGATTTTACGTGTGTGCAAGATGTTGTGCGTGCGTTCACACACGGAACCTCGGTTTATAGTCTCATTCGAAGGACTGTATGGAGAATGGAGTCAGAACCAATGTTAACTCCGAGGGAAAAATCCCCCTATACCGAAATTCGAACCCGCAACCCCAGGATCACGAGTCCGGCGCTCTACCAACTGAGCTATTCCGGCCCCCGACACCGACAGTCTTTTTAAAAGAATACTGTGGCCGATAGCGTCAAATGCGGCACTGAGATCTAGCCAAGTCAGGAGCGATGCTTTTTTTGTTGTCGGCGGACCGAAGGAACTGTCAGTCACACAAAGCAACGCTGTTTCGGTACTGTGATTCTGTCTGTATGCAGACTGGTTTATTGTCTTATTTAATCATGTTTTTTTTTTTTCCCCGTTATTTTACCCACGCCACGAGAAAGTAAACTTGAAAATGTGCTACGTTTTTACACAAGCCTCGCAAACACGCATTCGGTGTTCATATTGATTAATTAAAAATGTTGCCTAGCCTATAGGCCCACCATTTATTTTGTGCTGTAAATGTGACAGCTGTCACTATAACACATTTAATGCTCTAAAAAATCTATTGTTTATGGAGTTGCTGAATGAGAAAATTCCAGATATTTGGCGTCCAAGAGAAAACATAGGCCTGTTTTGCATGAGTCGTATCGATTCATGGATTTATCCATCGGTTTCTTTGTCACATAATGATCTACCAACTAACATCAAGTTTGCACAATCTACTAACTCATTTAAAAATCTCCTTGATGCGGATCATAAATTCACTAAATTGTTATTTGAATTTGATTAACAAACCAATATGCGCATATGCAACAAACCAATTCAGAATATTAAACAATACATGGATGGGGATTCAAGAAAGGCCGCGAGGCCCAGGCTACGTATATCAGCCTGTCCCCTTACTACTACTACAATAAAACAACATTTAAATGTTATTCACAAGGCGCGAAAAAATCTAGGCATCAGAAATTGTCATGAGAGAGAGAGAGAGAGAGAGAGAGAGAGAATTGCTGTGCATTTGGTACAGTTTGTTGCTTTTCGTTCTCATCCGCCTTTTTTTCTCGCTGCCGAACAAACGGCAGATGTCTTTGTGGAGTTCTTTTCTCCCTTTGCGGCCCGCTGAATCCCCACCCTCCTCCCTTCCTCATGCTACCTTCCCTCCCCGTACCTCCCCTTTTCACTGCTCCCTAACCGCATCTCCCAACAAACTCGTACTGTAGCTTCTATTTGGAAATGTGTCAGTGATACATAATTAGTGGGGTTTTCAGCTGCTTTCTCGTTGAGACCAAGCAACAGGCATGGTGGTGACCTTGGGGGGAAACAAGTTGGGATAGCCTACAAAAAAAAAGAAGAAAAAAAAGAAGCATTTTTTGGTTTCCGGATTTGCGCAGACAGCGGAAGCCGCCACAGTGAGAGGAAGTGAGTTTGGTACAGTGAGATATTTGATTTTCGTCCACCCTTTTTTTTCCTTACGAAGTTAACAAATTTATGTAATCTTTCGGGAAACAGTTACTTTAATGCAAATCCCATTGGGGCTGTTTGAACGCACTCTTCGGTTTTTCGTTCGGAACGATGCTAAACCGTAGACCCCTCACCTGCCCACTTTGACCTGTCCCTGCCCCACTTGGGTGCAAAAATTTATTCTTCACATTAGGATATGCATGACATCCAATGCGCCATTTGTTGCTGATCACATGGCACAAGTCCAACAACAAGGCGCATTGGTGTGCAGCATATGGGGGGCAAAGTTGGAAGTGAAATAAAATTATTTGCACCTCAGTGGGCAGGACAGGTCAAAGTGGCAGTGAGGGGTCTAGTCTCTTTGCATGTCCGACCGATAACCCCGAATATGCTACACACCCTTGTTTTCGCACTCTAAAGTACATGTTTTACCATACTTTCGTTTCTTCTATCGTAAATCCCAATTTACGGCATGCAGAAAAAACAAGTTGAGATGGTGTGCGTAATTTGATCGGGGGAAAAAAACAACCAAACAAAACCTAGATCTAGGTATTTCGCTGTCGAAGTAAAGGGAAATCTGAACAGTCGGCATCTTGAAGATAGACTAGGCTTTCGAACTGAATTCTCGACTTGGAACTCGTGCTTGACAATGACAGTGGTGGAGCCGGTGAAATGCCATGGACAATAGACTGGACAATAGTACTGTGAACTGGACAATAGTACTGTGCACTCAGGTAGTACTGAGGCCTTTAAAGCAGGCAGTGGCCAAAGTCCAACGCCACTAATTTTTTCGCTGCGCACCACACCCGTTGCAGTCGACGCCAGATTCCTGGATGCAGCAACGTAAACCAACAGATGCAGACATGGGCCAATGGAGAGGGTATGGCAGGAAATCTGAATCTTGCGAGCCGTGGGTTCGGTATTGTGT
This sequence comes from Conus ventricosus, assembly GCA_018398815.1. Classification (NCBI taxonomy): domain Eukaryota; kingdom Metazoa; phylum Mollusca; class Gastropoda; order Neogastropoda; family Conidae; genus Conus; species Conus ventricosus. The sequence continues at coordinate 75,372,318 of CM031599.1, read as the reverse complement.
ACGCACGTCCCGACTTCGGCTGATACAGTATCTTCTTGAAGTGAACAGTTGGCTTTGTCGATTCAGCAGCCACCATCCAACCGCAGCACCTCCACTTCTTTGTCTCGGTCCCAGTAACTGGTACATCACGAAGGAAAGGTTAATCCCTTAGCGTGCTAAACCCGTGAGATTGACACAGAAGGGCTGACATTGTCATGACAAAAGTAACACAAGCTGCATAGAGACGTATTCCAGTTTATTTTGTGTTGGTGATCTGTTGAATACAATGAATACAACTTGAAGCATGACTACGTGCTGACATAAGAGTGTGCTGAAACATTACTTTCACAAACACTAAAACTAGAAGAAGCTACTCACATTTACGGTTTGGTTAATAAAGGATGCGTCACTTTGAGAGTCAGTCAGGATATAGCCTGCACAAGCTTTTCATAGTCGAGATATTTTTTTTCAATGATAGCCAAAGTGATAAAGAGCTTACTGAAGAAACCTTGAAGTTGATCCATTAATCATTGCTCCAGACTGATGATATGACATACAATTATTACTAATTGTCTGATTTTTTTGTTATTGCTTTTGAAGAAAAAAAAAACGCATCAAAAGATGTAATAGATATCTTGTTATTACCATTATTATCAACATCATAATTGTTATTATCAATGTGCTATACCCATTATTTATCCGTGTGTATCGGCAGAAGTGAAGCACATTGAGACCAGCGAAAGCGACATCATAACAATGGAGGACTGGGCGATTTGGTTGAGCCAGAAGGAGAGAGATTTGTCCAGGGTCAGTTCAGTTTATATTGTTCCTTCTTCTGTCTTTTAATATTTGCCATTATCTTGCTGGTGGTTATGACATTGTAGAAAAAGACTGAGTTCTTCTTCTTCTCTTCTTCTTCTTCCTAAAATACTGGTTCACTCAAAAACGAGTAGGTCACCAGCGCGCATGTTAAAAAGTAAAATAAAATAACATGAAATAGTGCGACTTGGTTGTATCTGAAAGATTACGGAAACATATGCTGCCAGAAAGAACAGCGTCAAGCTCTTATGGGGAGAAAGAGTGCGTAGGATAATCATAGAGGGAGTGGACCTGTACAAAGCAGTGGGAATGGAGAAGAAGGTGGGATGGTAGGGAGGGGAATGATGACTGGCAAAGACTTTTAATCCAGGGTTTGAAGCCCTTCACCATGGATGATGTCACTTCAGATAGAGGACCGTTCCACTTGCTGATGGTGCACAGGAAATGCAGCTAGTTTTCCTGGAAAAGAAGTTCCATCAGATGGACATGGCAAGTGGATCTAGCAAGTAGCTTTTAGACTGGCCTGTATGGGGAACTTCCATTGTGAGATTAGTAGAATTCTGACTGCATTAGAAACCTTATGCAACCTTTTTTTTTAAGTGAGGTCAAGTGCAGTTGGGTGAACTTGTCCTCCATACTGAATGTTTGGTAGTGATATGTCGCTACCCAGAAGGCAGCACATTTTGCCCGGTAGTGTGTCTGTAACAGTGGAACTACCAACAATGCTTTCTCGAAATCTGAGGAAAAGGATTATGAAGATGAGATGAAGATTTGGGGGGGGGGGGGGGGGGGGGGGAAGAATTTATATGGACAAAGAGAAAAAGGTTCATGAAGAATGTCTTTTAAAAGGGAGAGAATCGTTCCTTGTTGTGCTTGTGTTACCTATTATACCCTCTCGGTGGCATTGCTGCCAAGGTGCTCATTCTGGCTTTCCCCGTACACTGCTATGTCCAGGTTTATCAATAACAGATCCTGTATCAGTGGTCTGCCGGAAGCTATAAGTGTCAGGTCAACATTGAGCAGTCCATCAGAGAAGACATTGCGCTGCTGCAGAGTCACTTTGGTGGTATGTGTTTTGACACAAAGTAAGGAAAACCCCGACCCAGCTCTGTGCTGATGGCAATAATTGCTTAGTAAAGGAGCCAGCATGAGTGAACGTCCGGCTACTGATAGCATGATCATGATCATCTGATGGCAGTCCAAGTACTGATGTAGAAATTACTAGTTTGGAATACTTTCAAGAACTCACCACATGCTTGAAAGTGAAGATAATGGTTACTATGACAGCAAGGTATGACTGCAGACTTACTTTCGTAACGTATCCTGGTGTTAACCAGGCGTGAGCCTGTACAGATGGAGATATCTGTAGAGTTGTTACAGAATTCCTCCACAAAGTGGATGAAACTTGACTGTGTGGTCCCAGACTTCTCTTTCAAGCTCCTGGTACAGTGAAAATTTTGGCAGTGTTAATGTACATGAGTGCGTTGCTGACTCTCTTAAAACTGAAGGGATGCTAAAACATTTTTGGTTCAAAAGTCTTGGCACACAAGCCCAGCAAATTGAGTTGATTTAAATCTGAGCAAGTTTTGGCAGCACATTTGAGTATGGTGTGAAGGTGGTTTTTTTTTTTTTTTTTTTTTCTTGGTTCTGGGTTTACCTCTCATTACAGAAAAGCAGAATATAACAAAGTTACTCCTTAAGACTTTCGGCTCCATAGCTCCAGCTGACTTTGTGGATGTGTTCTGTCGCATCACAAAATATGTGACTTGAAGCCTGTCCAGTCATGATTTGTTTGAAAACATTACCTTCATATCATTTTTTGCACTGATGTATGGCAAGCTGGACCCACTGAAATCTCATGCTGATTCCCTATGATACTTGGTGAGGTTTCAAGGGACTCTGAGAGAAAACCAGCTACAGGAAGTCCAGTCCAGTTTGGAGCCAGCAGGAGTTACCCTCCATTCCAATCCCCATTCTCCCTTCCTCTTGTTAAAAAAAAAAAAAAAGGGGGGGGGGGGGGGGGAGTCTTCACCGAAAAGGCATGGGAGCTGTCACTTTATATTTCTTGAATTCCATCATCAGTGTTTGATGTTTAGCAAGATTCCCTTTCTTTTTTTTGTCTTGTTCAGTTGTTTAAGTTGGTTTTTGTTGTGATGCTAGTTCTAGCTCTTGTGTGATCAGTGTTTGATGTTTAGCAAGATTCCCTTTCTTTTTTTTGTCTTGTTCAGTTGTTTAAATTGGTTTTTGTTGTGATGCTAATTCTAGCTCTTGTGTGATGCATTTTAGGGAAAAATTTCCTGACATTTCCAAGATGAATCCACTCCTGTATGCACATATACATGCTTATGCAGGCGCGCGCGCGCAACACACCAACACCACACACCACACACACACACACACACACACACACCACAAAACCCACTTCTGCTCATAAGTACAAGCATGCTTGCACACACACACATACACGCATGCATGCGTTAAGGTGTGGATGTCCAGAATCACAGGAAACGTCACTGTGACAGAAACAAACTGCAGGATGTGCTCCAAGACTATAAGGAATGGTCATCTTTCATCTGTCATCTTCAGCATTTGTGGAGTTGGTGCAAAGATCACAAAGCAGCAGAACTGAAATCATGACACTTGAAAACGCTGGACAGGGACAGACTATCCAAGCACCACCTGGACTCGGGACTATAAAGATAGGTCTGCAGACAAAATTGAGTGGTGGTGTCTGCACACTGTTTCTAAATGGATATGCGGCTGGCACGAGAAGCCTGCTGCTGAAACCTGTGCATGGCGTCATGCTGCTCAGTCCTAATTTAAAATTAAATGCAAGAAAGAGTCTGTCGTCTTGTATGGTCTTCCCCTCACTTTGCTGAGCCCTTCTCCAGAGTCTTCAGTCCATCTAGACAGATTAGATCCTCCACAGCACCAGAAGAGAACTTCAAATATTGGGCTTCTAAACAAACCTGGTGTTACAGTGGACACACACACACACACACACACACACACACACACACACACACACACACACACACACACACACACCCCATACCTCCCTCCCTCCCTTGGTGTTTTGGGTTATGAAGAGGCTGACAAACTCTTCAAGTAAGTTCAAACTAAGCAGCAAACAGGAGCAAACTGCCCTCAGTTGGTCATTGAGAAGGCAGTACCCTCTTTAGAAGCCAGTGCCTGGAGACAGCATCTACAGACAGAACTTCAGAAGAATGACATATAGTGGCAGGAAAGAATGCAACAGAAGGAGAGCTTGACATTGTCAGCTGCTGTTGCATATTTTCAGACAGTGAATCTATCACATGGATGAATGCCCATGCGGCAGTGGTCCACAGATGCCAGCCCACATTCTCCAGTCCTGCACCACCTTTGATGCCCTACTAGAGGAAACGTGGCCCAATGCTGAGGACCTTTGGGGAAGCTGTCGGGACAGGTGATGTCTCTGAGAGTGACAGTTGACTTTGTCCACAACACTGGACTGCCCATTAAGCATGGCTGTGAATGCAGAAGAAGAAGATGTATATATGCAGTGCATGCAAATGAACATCAATGATCACATTTGATGCACATGCATTCACATCACATATATATGATACAAACATGCTCGTATACATGTTCATTCTCATATATTCACACAAGCATACCTAAATCACAGTCACATTTATGCAGATACGCACATTATTTTCAAACACGTGTACAGAACCACTCCTACAAATGCATACACACATGGGCGCGTGCACACACATACACATAAACACAAGTGCAGATGCACACAAACACACACACACATACACACAAGCATGCATGACCTATATGTATGCATGTATACGTACACAGACACACGCTCGCTTGGTGACTTGTGTATCACATGTACAGATACTTACACTTGCGCAGTTGATAGCTTGCAGCATATTATCAGATGGTGTTGATGCATCTTGGTGGAGGCTTAATGGGACCACTGTAGTGATAACAGAAACACAACATACTTGTGATTCGCATCTTCGTCTGTAACTTAAATCTGAAATAATGTAGAAAATAGTCTGAAAGACTCGTTCATCCCACTAACCCTAACTTGCCTCACTAACCATGTAAAAGTCACCCTTCATTGTTTATGTAGTGACCCGCCTTGGGTATACCATGGGGTTTAAACATTCACCTTTGTATATAGCGAACCATTTCAGACATACCATGGGATGAAAATTCACTCTTGACTGTTGATAGTGGAAGTTGCTTTCCCCTTCCCTGCCTGCACTTTCTGGCTGAAAGTTAGGTCATGACTGCTCTTTCTCTTGAGTGTACTTGGCAAGTTGCTGTTCTGGTACATGCGCTGGCCATAAAAAGCTGCTGTATAGGCTGTACTAAATGCTGATCAGTCCGTGTTGGAAGAGAGCACATGACATGCTCGCTGCCTGTGAAAGCTACACATGAGCTTGACATGTGGAAGCATGTGAACTTTTCTCTACGGTTTATGCACACATGTAGTTTTTTTTTCTGTCTGTGTCTTTCCAGCTATGTGTGTGTGTGTGTGTATGTGAGATAGCATAAGTCGTGTGTAGGGTGGGGGGGAACGTTACATGTTCTGTGTTTGTCAGCTGTCATGAATATATGCCTTTCTTTATTTCTGACATAAATCATACCTTTCAGAGAGTAGTTCTTCGAGCTACTTCTACTTTTACCAAAGATGGAATGATGAGATAAAAAAAGATATGATAAATAATGAAATGTGAATTATGAATTGTGCTTAGGTTCATGCATGTTAGTAAGGTTTGAGTAGAGTTGCATTCTTATCATGTGATGCATATTTTTTTTGTCCTTGTATTACTCTTCCAAATTCCTTTACAAGCTTTACAAGCTGTCTTCTGTGGTCTTCTCTTAAGCCTACGGGATAAACTACGACTGTTCCACCATACACACAGACGCACATGAGTGCATTTGCGTGCACATAACAGACACGAATGAACTCACATGCTCACAGTTGGCTTATGCTGCATACAAATGCCCCACGTTGGAACACACTAGCACACACAGTCATACATAAAATTTATGCAGATGCACAAATTGGGGCAAACGATAAAAGACAGAACAATAGAGAGAGAGACACACAGAGGCAGATAGACAATTGCAGAGAGAGAGACACACACACACATGCACGCACGCATGTATGCATTTGCATGTGCGCAAGCACACGCACGCACGCACACACAAGTCTGAAGGGAGGAGACAGGTATTAGAGGACATGCGTGCACAGACACGCACGCACATGCACACGCACGCACGCACGCGCACGCAATATGATGGTTTATATCCTCCAAAAGCAAGGGTGAAATTTGATCACAGTGTATGGTGCAGAAAAAAGGGACTTCTATTAGTGTTTTAAAATTTTCTCTTTAATAAAAATGTTCCATTTTGTTTGAGAATGAAAGAGAAATAAAAGCCATTGAGAAAGTGATGAATTTTCTTTCATGCAAGTCAGTCGTTGGGGTATGAATTTTTAAATGAATGACGGGGTGTTGTTGTTTTTTTTCACCCCTTGGGTACATTGAAGATTAAAGTTCATGGTAATGACTGTTTTCCCATTGTTAGTATCCTCCATATGCTGAAATGGGTTGACATTAATTACTTAACAGACAAATGTGTCCCATGCTGTGCTGTGCTGACAGAGTGCAGGTCATCCGTGGGGGAATGAGACGTCTTGCCCAAGGTTACGGTCTCCCTGGGATGAGGAGGAAAAGGGTTAGTGGCAAAGAATGGATTTGACTGGCTATTGCGTTGTAACAAACGAAAAGAAGGAAACTTTACCTTATGATTTGCAAGCAATGAAAGCATTTTATTTTGGCAGCTAGCTCCGGAAGTCGGTACCTTTGTACGGCAGTATTTTGAAGGTTGACAGTCCATGCAATGATACTAGTATGCATGCACATGAATTAATAGTCGACAGGTTTCATGGCTTGGTTGTTTTCATAAATCAGAATTACTGTTTTCATAGTAATCACTTTTGTGTTTACCGCATCAAGCTGAAAGGGAAAAAAAGTATTTTAACCCACTGACAACTATGATGATTGATAATTGTTTTCTCATTAGAACAGTAATCATTGCCGTTTTCTTTAAAAGGAAAGTTAGAGTAGACTTTTTGAAGTGCGTATGCTACCATGCAACCGGAGTTCTGCCTTATGAACACAATTGTTTTCATGTGAAAATTGCTGTTCTGTTTTCTTGTCCTAATGGCTGTTACACAATGTATTGTTTTCATATGAACAGAGATTCCAGCCTGCTATTTTTCACTGAATTATTTCAAACGCAATTAGGTTTTGTACAGATTTGCATACGGTTGATTTATTTTGTGGTGAAGAAAGTTCTCTGGAGCTGAGGATAATATCACTGATGGACTTTCACAATCTAATGAGAACATTTAATCGCCATAGACCTGGGCTACAAATAAATTGCGGATGAAATGGACAGATGTTCTAGATAAAAATGATGAGTAAGCATGGACAGAAACTGAAAGGTCAGAAAGGCGTGGTTTGGGATGCTACTTTGAAAAGCAGAGTTTTGTTTGTTTAATCAGTTCTTGACAATACCTAAAAGCAACCATCTTAATAAATTAAACGAAATTTGAATTGATTACAACCAGATCACCTCAAAGACTAGTGGGTGCTAGTCTTGAGCCCCTTTTCCCAGATAATAAGGAAGCAGAACAGTGTCATCTTCCCTTGAAGACTTCAGATTTGGAATCCTCTCTTGGCTATGACTTTGTGCTTTTGAACTTTCTACTTCAGGTTTGGAATCTTCTCTTGGCTATGACTTTGTGCTTTTGAACTTTCTCTTCTGTGTATAAAGTTCACTTCACTTTCAGGGTCTCTAGTCTCCATCTAGACTTTCTTCAGAAATGTTTTTGAAGGTTGTTCACTACATTCACTTCCCTTTTAATATTTAATCCTTCTCTAGAATAATTTTTTTTTCAGAAGAGTTTTTGAAGGTTATTGCAGAGAAGATGCACTGTACATGTGTCTGTGGATGTTTGTGTGGTTTGTCTTCAGAAAAGGGTGAGGAAGTGTCCCTTCTGCAGAAACTGCTTCACAAGCAGCTTGTAATGTGCAACACCGACGTGGAGGACCTGCGCAAAGATCCCAGCAGTCCTCTGTATTCTGTCAAGTCCTTCGATGCTCTCAATCTGTCAGTGCACTTGTCGTCCCCTCTCTCTACCTGTCTGCCTGCCTGCCTGTCTGTCTCGTCTAGCTATTTAGTCATTTGCTGCTCCTGATGTACCAAGTCTACCAAGTGCTTGCATGCTCAAGTCTTTTGATAGAAAGGGAAAGTGTGTGTTTGTGTGTGTGTGTTGTACAATTGGAGTCAGGAAAAAAGCAATTTCATTTATCTAGATTGGGTCCAGCATCAGAAAATTTTGGCGATCTATTTAAGAACAATGGTTCAGGGTTCCCCATACAGTGCGTTTATGCATCATGCACACAGTTAAATTAACAGACATGCGTTAAAATTTCAGGCCGAGGATAGAAACACACACACCAAAATGCTAGTAAGTACGCCTGAGCATCACATTAATTTCGAGTGTGTCCATTTTGACCGTCTGGTGTGAGACTTTGGAATTCAGCATTAGTAATTGTCTCAGCATTGAAATTCGGCATTAGTAATTGTCTCAGCATTGAAATTCGGCATTAGTAATTGTCTCAGCATTGAAATTCGGCATTAGTAATTGTCTCAGCATTGAAATTCGGCATTAGTAATTGTCTCAGCATTGAAATTCGGCATTAGTAATTGTCTCAGCATTGAAATTCGGCATTAGTAATTGTCTCAGCATTGAAATTTGACATTAGTAATTGTCAGCATTTAGCTTTCCAGTGCATAGCTCTGCCTTTTCTTATTTCAGTGTTGATAGCATGTCTGGGTAAAAACCAGCCCATGTTTTCCCTATCTTGGTTTGTGATTCAAAACAAAAAAAATCAGTTGATAGGTTCTGTGAAATTGCAGCTTGTCAAATGCAAAGTCATATTGTAAATGGGACTTGGTAAATGTACCAGGAAATGTTCTTTAGACACTCCCTTCCACCCCCCTCACCCTGCCCTTCCCATCCCCGCCTCCCTCTCCCACATGCCTACTCCTCCCCTGTTTCTCTGCTCAGCTTTCCTCCCATGCTTGGCACCCACATTCTTCCCATATATTTGGGTTCTGTGTCACAACTTTTCATGTGTTTTAAGCTATAGCTTTTTTCCCCTTTTTTTGTGTGCATGTATTTGTGCATCTGCCCTTTTCTGTGACTTTGAGCAATGTAACACACAAATGAACTAAAGAATGGTAAATCAAAGTCAGCACAAAGCTGAAAACTTTCATTCCCAGCTGGGTCAGATTATCAAAGGGTTTTTCATATACTTTTTTTGTGGTCACTTTGAGCAACATAAATCATATTGTAGACAAACACAAATAAATCAGAGAATAGGTGGTAAATCAAAGTCAACACAAAGCTTAGAACATTCCCAGTCCCATACTCCTGCCTCAGCCCCTGTGACAATATTTTGTATGCAGTTGCCATTGACTGATAATCTATCACTGTTATTTCCCAGAACCATGTTCATACTTAGGAGTGATTAAATTGAAAAACAGCAAAGAAAGTTATGAATGATGATCCCATTTTGAAACAGGAAAAACTGACACTGTAAGTTGCATACCATGTGCACCTGAAAGGGCAACAAAAATATCTAAGAGCATTCACTCTCTCACTGGTATTGGCCTCTCATCATACTTTTTTCAAGCAAAACATGATTCCTCCTGTATGCATAGTACTATTCAGTCGCTGTTTCAGATCGAGAAATGGTGTTTGATACACATATTAGTGGTCCCACTTTAGTTTTGCATGTCTAATTTGTTGCCCACAGTGCATATGTGATGCCGCTGTGCACTTGCATGCTGCATCAGTAGGTAGTCAATTGTGTTGAGTATTGATCCTTAGGTTAATGCTGTTTATGTTAATGTATTGTGCCAGACGACCAGAACTGCTGCAAGGAGTGTACGCGATGGGATTCAATGCTCCTTCCAAGATTCAGGAGACAGCCTTACCGGCTCTTCTAGCTAGGCCGTGAGTTTTTGTCTGTGCTGTTGTTTGCGTATCCTACTTGGTAAGCATGCTGAGTCTGCTAAGCATGCTGAGTCTGCTTTCCTCTCTGCTTGCTTGTTTGGTTGTGTGTGTTGCGTGTGAGTGTGTGTGTGTAGGTGTATGAACAGCGTCTGAAGCTGCTCACATTATTCACACTTTCACACTTGTGATGAGTCTGAATGTTTTCCAGTCTTAGGCAAATTCATGGTAGTTTCGTGAATGTTGGGGATCTGTTTTCTTGGGTTCTTCAAGTGTTTGAACTCCAATACTCTGTGAGTGGATACCTCAAGTTAGACGTTGAAGCATGAAGACAAACTGGACAGTAATTCACACATCCAAGGGTTATTGACAAGTAGATACCACACTGGCATTCCTAGAAGAGGAGTGTGTCTCACCTCCACCAACGGCCATTTCACAGAGTTCACCAGTGGGACTGAAAAGTGTGGATAAGAGGGGCATGGGATCTACATAGGATAATCAAGGTTGGGTGTCTGCATCTCAGTCCAGTGACAATCAAGGCTGGGTGCATGCATCTCAGTCCAGTGACAATCAAGGCTGGGTGTCTGCATCTCAGTCCAGTGACAAGGCTGGGTGTCTGCATCTCAGTCCAGTGACAATCAAGGCTGGGTGCATGCATCTCGGTCCAGTGACAATCAAGGCTGGGTGTCTGCATCTCGGTCCAGTGACAATCAAGGCTGGGTGTCTGCATCTCGGTCCAGTGACAATCAAGGCTGGGTGTCTGTATCTTGGTCTAGTGACAATCAAGGCTGGGTGCATGCATCTCAGTCCAGTGACAATCAAGGCTGGGTGCATGCATCTCAGTCCAGTGACAATCAAGGCTGGGTGCATGCATCTCAGTCCAGTGACAATCAAGGCTGGGTGCATGCATCTCGGTCCAGTGACAATCAAGGCTGGGTGTCTGCATCTCGGTCAGTGACAATCAAGGCTGGGTGTCTGCATCTCGGTCCAGTGACAATCAAGGCTGGGTGTCTGCATCTCGGTCCAGTGACAATCAAGGCTGGGTGTCTGTATCTTGGTCTAGTGACAGTCAAGGCTGGGTGCATGCATCTCGGTCAATGACATCAAGGCTGGGTGCATGCATCTCAGTCCAGTGACAATCAAGGCTGGGTGCATGCATCTCAGTCCAGTGACAATCAAGGCTGGGTGTCTGCATCTCGGTCCAGTGACAATCAAGGCTGGGTGTCTGCATCTCGGTCCAGTGACAATCAAGGCTGGGTGTCTGCATCTCGGTCCAGTGACAATCAAGGCTGGGTGTCTGTAGCTCGGTCCAGTGACAATCAAGGCTGGGTGCATGCATCTCAGTCCAGTGACAATCAAGGCTGGGTGTCTGCATCTCGGTCCAGTGACAATCAAGGCTGGGTGTCTGCATCTTGGTCCAGTGACAATCAAGGCTGGGTGCTTGCATCTCAGTCCAGTGACAGGGCTGGGTGTCTGCATCTCGGTCCAGTGACAATCAAGGCTGGGTGTCTGCATCTCGGTCCAGTGACAATCAAGGCTGGGTGTCTGTATCTCGGTCCAGTGACAATCAAGGCTGGGTGCATGCATCTCAGTCCAGTGACAGTCAAGGCTGGGTGTCTGCATCTCAGTCCAGTGACAGTCAAGGCTGGGCGCATGCATCTCAGTCCAGTGACCATCAGCCTGTGCATTGAGTCTTGAGGATTGTTCACGCTTACTGAGCCTCTAGGGTTAACATCTTCAGGAAGGCTTCAACCTGTTAAATAGTTTGAACCGTGGGTGGAAGCAATTACTGGAGGCAGGTCTTGGCTTGTGGAGAGGCCTGAGCTGGTGGTAGAATGGATGGTGCAGGGGAATCGGATAGAATGAGGTGTTGTGCATTAACAACGTGCTATCCAGTTTCTGATGTGTCTGTATATGGTACAATAGTGATTCTGTAGGCAGAATCAAAATAATTTTCACTCATTTGGTAGATTTTCATTAGTGTTTATGTAAGTTGTGATGTGTGTAGGTTGTATGGTAGGTTATACCATTGGTTGAACCGGAATCATTGGTTGGATCATGATGATATGGGATGCATGTGTATGCTCACAATCCATCAGCTGAAGAAGCATAAATGTGAGACTAATTGTTGAATTCTTTGAAACTACTATTGGGAATATCTGTGATTTGCATGTGTGTATGCAACCAGTGATTACACTGGCTGAACCAGAGTGACTTCGTTTGTTGTTGTTCTAGACATGGTAGTAAGAGCTTGGAAAATCAGTTAAGATGCGACTTACTTGTGGAGTGAGAAATTATTCCGGCTTGCTGAGGGCTCAGAAGAAACGGCAAGGTAGAGTCAAGACCAGAAGACTAGGCGTTCAGGAGGTCTGTTGTAATCTTGTGAGCCAACGAGAAACCGGAGTCCAGGGTTCTTGACTAGAGAATTGTCTACCTGTGTGCGAGATTGAAGACAGCTAGGCGTGTCAAGCCTGTTGGGGCCTTGACAGGGAGCTTTCAGCCAGTGAGGCTATCTGCAACTATAGAAGGCCTGTGCGAAAAAAAACCCTAGGAGCCTTTTCAGTGGAGGAGAGTGAATTGTGGCGGAGGAGACGGGGGACTCGATTCGAGGACACAGCTACAGCTGCACTCCCAGTATTCCCCAGCTGGGGTTTGGCAAAATGGAAAGAATTGAAGGACAGTCTGATGTCTTCGGGAGAGGTCAGTGTGAGTGATGAAATGAAAGAACAGATCAGCAAGGAAATATCTGGCAAGTTGGGATGGTTTATTTTTTCTTTTGTTTTTGTATGTGAATGACTAGTTAGAATGGTTGAATGTTGTCTTTCCCGAATATTTAAGAATAATTGAGAGAAAGGGGATGCAATCACTGGATTATCTGTATGCTGTGTGCATTTTGTATGATGCAGATGAATGTGCTGCTTAGTGACAGGTGGAGGCTTGGAGTCAAGTTTGAAATAAAATGTTATTTTTTGAATATGATTGATGTTCTGTTAGCGTTGTCATCAGGGCCCGGTGTGTGTGTGTGTGTTCCAGTGTGACTTGACACTTTGCTTGAGGAAAATGAATGCTGTGCCCATCATACTCCATTGCATCCTTGTACATGATATCATACATCACTAAGGAGGGGGGAAGTCGGGATCCCCATCACAATATTTGATAAAGCCAGAGGCATTCCCTCCACTGTTTAATGTGTTCCCAGACAGCTTTCATCTCCATAGCACTTTTCATTACAGTGGCCTTGCAGCTGCTAATTGGAGGAGAATCTCTGGTTCTGTGAGGCGTAGACAGAAGCCAGGGAACCAGAGGCATGTGGAGTTCACCAGAAAAGGGTCTGGAATTAAATTAAAGGTCTACTTTAGAGATTTTCGATATTCTTTGCATTCATCTGATCCAGAAAACTCGAAAGAAGTGGATTGGGTTTGGGTGCAACCATGCCGGGTCACTAAGTTATTTTTTACCACGTCAGTTCCAGCTGGGACCATGGAAACGAGCTTTTCCCGACAATTGCCGACCCCGTTCGAGTGGATCAAAAACTTCGTCTGCATTGTTTGGTTATACTTGAAGGCGGAGTGGTAAGCTCGTACAATGAGTACGATAGTCGCAGGTTTATTCTGTTCTTGTCTATGGAAGATCACACTTTTTTAATTGAATAAACCCACTTTTAAGGCTTGAGAAAGGAGAACTCCGTCGCCGTCCACGCGTGATCGCATCAAAAAGGGTCAGTCGGTAGCCTCCCTCGAGACTTCGGTAAAGTCCGTACGCCTTCGGAATGATGTGTTGGGCGTCCAGCTGGAACTGAATAGCGTTTCCGTGGTCCAGCTGGAACTGATGTGGTAAAAAGAAACTTAGCGTTCAAACTGATAAGGTAAAGGCCTTGCAAAAAACATCCCATAGTTACATTGGCTGTCGCAATCATAGTCACTGCTTTTAATGATATATTAAAATACGATCGAGATGTGCAAAAACCCATCAAAAATCGCTTTTCTGTCGCCGTTGGCTTGTTGTTTTAGGTCGGGGGCTGACGGCCAGTCCATCATGTGACGTCACATCCAAGAGTAGTTAAGCCATGCCAAGATTAGTTGATTACCTCCCTTTTTCTTGATTACAGGTGAAAATGCCCCCTTTGCGGATCGATTTCGTTGTGATCGGGAGCGAATCGGATGTTTATTTGACCAATTTATCAAAAATTTATTTTCTGCATAAGCTGACCAATTATCGGGAAAACCCCTAAAGTAGACCTTTAAGTTTTTTCATTGACAGCTGTCCCTGTTCAGTAAGTGGCATTTACTACATATAATGATAAAAATGCAAAATTGTACAGAGGAAAAATTGAATTACATAGTATATAAAAAATTTCTGGGGGGAGACGTTTAATGATCAGGTCTTAACTGACAGGTTTCAATGCGTAGATGATGTTTGGCATAACAGGCCATTATAGGAAGGAGGGAGTATTAGGAGGTTCTCTATCAAAAACATTTCTTTCTATGAAATGTTCTAGCATTTAAAAGGGGGGAGTGCAGTTAATAGCAGGTCTTTATTGACAATTACAGTGTGTTAACAATGTTTCAGCATAACAAACCTTACTAGAAAGGAACGGATATGAGGAGGTTCTTACTGATGCTTTTCCTGCATTATGACTGCTGCATGAGTGTTCCCACCCCCTTCCCTACCCCCATGCCCCCCCCCCCCCCCCATGCAATCAGCAGGCTGCATTGAAATCTGCTATGCAGCTATCTTGATTTTTTTTCTCTGATTTGTTTTATGTGATTTATTTAATTGATTTTGTGATTGTGTTTGCTATGTTTGAAAAGAATACATGAAGGACTTTAAGATGTGCATACTTTTGCAACTCATGATGAACTTGTAATAGAATGGTACATGGATGCATCAAGTAACCGAAATAAAAAACAAGTTCAGAGTTCACACACACTGATGTACACACAGACATGTTGCCAAGACATGCACAAGTATGGGCATTCACAGATGCTTATACACCATATGTCTGTAGAGAGACACAAACACATGCTTGAGCTTGTGCAAACACACACACACACACACCACACACACACATACACGCGCACACACACACGACAGACAGACAACAGCACACACACCACAACACACACACACACACACACACACACACACAACACACACACACACACACACACAACACACACACACACACCAATCTGTGGGTGTGTTTTTCCTTTGAACTGCGGCAGAGATGGAAAGCATGCCAAATTTTGATTCCACAGAAGAATTTGGATTAGTTCTGTAATCATCTGATTCATCACAAAGTTGTTGTTGTCGACTCGGTTTTGATTCCATATATGTCTTGTTTCGGCTGTGTTGTCATCACTGTCGGTGTCAACATCTTGTGCATCAGTTGCATCTGCAACAGACACTGAATTACCTTCATCGTTGCTGTCATTATCGTAGTAAAAATGATTGCAAATGGCCATGGTTTCAACAGCACTTGGCTAGAAGATTAAGTGAATCCAGAGTGTGTACTGCAGCCAAACTGTTCTGAATCAGTTGACAGGGACCTATTGGCCTGATGAGGAACATCTACAAGTAAGTTTTCGTGTCTTCCTGATGATTTTGTTCCAGTTTATTCTCCTCCGCCATCAGAACCACCCTGAACATGTCTTCAGATGATGTATTCCAGCAAAAACAATTTAAACAAACCGGCTCTGTACTCGGTACTTCGAAAAGACGAAACCATAATGTACGTGCGGACCAAATATGGAAAAAAAAAAATGGGCCAACTGTTCTTTGTTTCAGCCGAACTACTGACCCTGAACCTTACCTGAACTTGTCAATGGGGGCATGATGAAAGGGCATGAAATCACCACTGGCATGAGTTGTTTTGCTTTGACTGTTACGGTTTGAATGCTGGAATTTTTTTGTGAAGATGGCGCACCTTGAGGAGAGCACCTTAGTCAAGAGACATTTCAGTGAGCACACGGTTGGGTGTGCTACATGTTTTGCAGACAGTTGGGCAGCGCACCCCTCAGTGCGTGACATAGACAAACAGTTCAGGGTTCCTTTCTGTTTACAGTCTTCCAGCATACTGTCATTAAAGGGATGAATGAGAGTTAAATACAGTGTTTTTATTGACAGGTTTCATTGTAAAGACAGTGATACAGCATAACAAACTTTTAAAGGGAGGAGGGGGCATTAATCAGCAGTGTTTTTTTATGGATAGGTCTTAGTCTGTAGACAACGTTTCAGCAGAAGAAGTGTCTTAAAGTAGAAGGGAGCAGTGATGTGAAGGGTGTGTCTGGAGAGGTGTCACTGTCTCACTTTTACAGGCCCATGAACATGATCGCCCAGAGTCAGAGTGGCACGGGAAAAGACCGCGCCTTTGTTCTGACCATGCTGAGTCACGTGGATGTCAAACTGTCCTACCCACAGGTATGTCAAACAGTCCTACCCCCAGGTAGGTGGCAAAGTCATCCGTATTCTTAATCATACAGTAACACAATAAAGGCCTGTCCTTAGCAGAATGCTGGCGTCTGCTGCCAAGGTTGAGCAGATCTCTGTGGATCTAGATCAGCCACAAAGTGTAAAGACATCCCCCCCCACCCTTCCTTAAAAAAAACAGGCATTTTTAATATAATATGGAGAAAAAAAGTTACTGACCTTTGCTTTTCTTTTTTGAAATTCTGAGGACAAAGCTATTAATGAGTAAAATCAATACCTTTTTGCTGATTCCATTTTCATATAAACTTTCAGAGTTTTAGAAGTTATGAATATTTCTGTTATAACTCTGTGGTATGTGGAGACCTTTTTTTTTTTTAATAGCCAGTTAACATCTGTCCAGTTAACATCTGTAAAAGGAAAAGTTTGTGTCTTGTGCACATGTGCATTCTGCAATTGTCTACTTAATAACAATGTATCATGCTTTAAATGTGTAGTTCAACATAAATGTGTGGCTGACGCTGTGTGCATGATTGATTTTCATGGCTGTAATCCAGTTTGCATATGTGTGCATTCTCAATGCAAACATGATCTTGGTGTGTGCGTTGTTATGGGTTTTTTTTTTTGTTTTTTTGTGAAATGCCACAAATATACTGAATTTGGGGAGGGGGGGGGGGGGGGGGGGGGGGACATTGTGCCTGAAAGTACTGATCTCCAGAACAAGCTTTCAGTTTCTGCAGTTACTGCTGTTGATAATGTTAAAGGATGTTTCTCAAAATTAGCGAAAATATGGCGATTATGTTACTTGAATTTTGTGTGATTAGTCTTGCTTTTTCTAGAACAAAAAAATTTTGGTGTGTGTCCTCGTTATAACAGTCCCATGTTCTTGAAGGAGATGTTGGGGAGTAATGGATTAAACTGAAACTTTGGGTATGTGCTGTGCACGTGTGTTTTTCTGCTCATCTCTGTATTGTGTGGGTACAGTGTCTGTGTTTAGCACCGACATATGAGCTGTCGTACAGATAGGACAGGTGATAAAAAAGATGGGTGCCTTCATGGACAACCTCACCATCGCTTACGCTGTCCGTAATCAGAAAGGTGAGCATTTATGTGCGTTGATGTGATAGATTCAGGTGTGGGTTTACTGATAATGAACAGTTGTGTGTGGGAACCTGGGATAGTATATGTTTGAGTAAAGTTTTACATTAGGTGCCTATGGGAGTGTATATTGGAGTAAAACATTGACATTAGGTACTCAAATTTATGTTACGTCTTTGGATATTATATGTTTGAGTAATGTATTTACGCTAGGTGCCTGTGGCTGGTGTATATTTGGAGTAAAGCATTTATATTGTGTGCCCATGCATATTGCACATTGGAATAAGTGTTTACATTGGTGCCAAGGGTGCGTGTGTGTGTTAGAACAAAATGTAGATATTGGGTGCTTAGGGTAGGGTGTGCTTGAATTAAATGTTTACATTTGGTGTTTGTAATTTATATGCTGGAATAGAATGTTCACATTAGATGCCTGTGATTTGGGTATTAACTAGTGTTTTACATCGGGTGCCTGTGGTTTGTGCAGAGCTTAATCTAGAGTGCGGGATTGGTACAATCCCCCGAAAATCTGTTCTTCCTGCAATTATCGAGTCTTAACGCGGGCAGACTCCGCACAGTTGCAGGACTGCCCGCCCTGTTCATGATTGTTGCAGGCGCTCGTTTGTCGTCTGCTTGAAAAACTGAAACTAGGACTGAGCAGGAGCGAACGATTTCTTGATTTTCATTGGCTGTTAGTGTAAATCAACCAATCGGCGGCGTTCATCTCCTCCATCTCGACCACCGACGAGAAGTTGCGAGAGTTTAAGGCGCCATATTGGATATTTTCCAAAATGAAGCGTGCACCCACCCTATTCGACTTCGACTTTCGTTGAGGAAAAGTAATTTAAAAAAAAAAAAAATTCTCTGCCATGCAAGGGTGGAGAAGATCATGAAGAAACCGCGACTACATCCAAAAGCTCGGAGAAGCAGCCGGAAAAGAGTGCCAGTGCAAGGGAACACCGGTCTCAAGACGATTGGCTGAAAAAGTGATCGGGGGGGGGGGGGGGGGGGAGACAGTTGGTACAGCTGCACCAACCATTTGTTCTATCACCATAACATGGGGACAGTTGTTACAGTTGCACCCCAAACCCTTTGTTCTATCACCATAACTTGGGGACAGTTGTTACAGTTGCACCCAACCATTTGTTCTATCACCATAACATGGGGACAGTTGTTACAGTTGCACCCAACCATTTGTACTACACCATGACATTGGGACAGTTGGTACAGCTGCACCCAACCATTTGTACCATCACCATAACATAGGGACAGTTGGTACAGCTGCACACCAACCATTTGTACTATCACCATAACATGGGGACAGTTGTTAAGTAGTACCCGCAGCTTTACCATCACCAGAACATAACAGTAGTTGTATACACAACGGTAGGATGGTTGAATAATATGTGAGTACTTGTGTTATTGTTGTTTCCAAGCCAAAATACAAGTAAACCCACAAAAGAAGGGGAAAAGTAACACAGTATGGAACTAGACAAGTGACTGTTTGATGATCTTGTCTTCCTGAGACATTCCAGATAACAAGGTGTACAAACACACACACACACACACACACACACACAAATCCCGCCTCAAAATTCATGTAAAGAAAACTTAAGTGATGCTGTAAATATTGAACAGCAAGATCTCGCTCCGCTGAAAGATGAGAACATCAAAGAAGTGGAGAACTTTGTCTATCTGGGCAATGTCATTGACAGAGATGGTGCAGCAGACCAAGACACCAGGATCCACATCAACAAGGCGAGGCATGCTCCCACCGACATGTAGTATGTATGGGCTTCCATATCCCTTTCACGCCAGACCACGATCAGAATTCTCAGCTCAGATGTGAAGTTTGTTCTTTCCTGTGAGTTTAGAAACTAGTAGAACAACGAAGGCCAGCACTTTACAGTCTTCAGACATTCAACAAGAAGTGCCTTAGGTTCGTCCTAAGCGTCAGAGGGTGAGAAGTCACTTCCAACAAAACTCGATGGGGAAAGAATCAAACAAAGCCTGTTGACATGAAATTAAAGCAAAAGAAAGGAGTCACACACTGCAAACACCTCCTTCTTACATTGTAAGACCAGTCTCTCCAGTGGAACCCACAAGGGGAACAGGAAGGTGGGACAACCTGGCCAGAGTTGGTGCAGGTCCATGGAGGCTGAAATGAAGGCAGCCGGTATGACATGGGCCCAGCTGAAAAGATCAGCCCAGAACGGAATTCACTGGGGGAATGTTGCTGCAGCCCTACCTATGGAAAACGGTAGGGTGTACACATATTAGAGGTCAGGTAACCTGTAGGAAAGGGAGTGACATATTCTGAGTTGGCAGGCAACCCAGAGAGAAGAGAGTGATGTATGTCGGTGAACAGGTCACAGAAAGAGGAGTGATGCATTTTAGTGGGCGGTTGGCCAGTGGAGAAGGGAATGACGTGTTTGAGTGAGTGGGCGGCCCACAAAGAACAGAGTGATATATTTTGAACAGAAGGCGGCCCATAGAGAAGGAAGTGATGTATTTCAGTGGGCAGATGGCCCATGGAGCTTAGTGTGATGTATTTCAGTGGGCAGATAGCCCATGGAGCTTAGTGTGATGTATTTCAGTGGGCAGATAGCCCATAGAGCTTAGTGTGATGTATTTCAGTGGGCAGATAGCCCATGGAGCTTAGTGTGATGTATTTCAGTGGGCAGATAGCCCATGGAGCTTAGTGTGATTTATTTCAGTGGGCAGATAGCCCATGGAGCTTAGTGTGATGTATTTCAGTGGGCAGATAGCCCATGGAGCTTAGTGTGATGTATTTCAGTGGGCAGGCGGCCCATAGTGATAGATGTCATTAGACAGATGGTCCATAGAGCATTGTGTGGTTTCAATCGGCAGGCAGCCAATAAAGAAGAGACTGATGTATTCTAGAGGGCCTGTGGCCGATTGTGCAACTGTGTGATGTATTTCAGTGGGCAGGCGGCCCATAGAGGACCACGTGGTGATTGGCACTCCTGGCACACTGCTGAACTGGATTCAGCGTGGCAACATGCCCTGGATGGACAGGATCCGCGTGTTTGTGCTGGACGAGGCCGACGTCATGATCTCCATTCAGGGCCATAAGGACCAGTCCATCCGTGTACAGCGGTCAGTCTGCATGCATGTGTGTGTGTGCGTGTGTGTGTGTATGTGTGTGCGTGCCAATACTAAGGAAACTGAAACAGACAGTAGTGTTTTAGAACATAAGCCAATAGGGAAATGCAAAATAATGTTTGTTTAATATGCAATACACAACACAAAGTTATCTCTTTCAGACGTTACAAAGGAGAGACAGAAGATGTGCTCAAAATGATACTCCCCAGATTGCAGTACAAATAGTTCACCTTAATGCTGATAACTTCCTCTTTGCGATCATTCTCTCAGACTCTGCTTTTTTTTCTTGATGGTAGTGACACTGGAAGTCCATTCTGCATTGTCTGTCTGTCCATATGGCTTTTTTATTTTTGTTGGTTACATTGAAAATTTCATTTGTTTTTACCACAGTGAATTAAGTGGAGTGATTGATTGCTATCAGTTTGGGCATTGTTTTGCTGTCTTAAAAATATAATTTTTAGCTGTCGTATCACTTACGTTTTTTTGTTCTTTGTTTTCAGGATGTACGGGTTTTCAGGATGTGACTTTTTTTCAGGATTGTACTTCTTAGTTTGTATGAGTCGGACAGCTCTGAAACCCCCTGTGTAGTCAAACCGGGTTATAGTAGTTTTCAGAGTGTGAAGAGTGCAGGGGGGAAAAAGACAAAAGTAAAAATTACTTGGATTGCCAAATGAACGGAACAAAAAATTTACAAAACAGATGCACCGCATTTCGACCCATTAGACTTCATCGGGCAGGACATTTAACATTCAAAGCATGAAAGCAAAGGACGAATTTGTGGCTTATCTCTTCAATCTCAATGCGGAGAAATGTCTTGGGTGAAAAACAAAATTTTGTAGAATGGGATTAAAGAGAAGAGGGAAGAGGTTGAAAGCTAGAATAAAAAATAAGGATAATGATAATGGTAATAATGATGATGCATATGAAAATGGTTTATAAAGTGTAATAATGATAATACTGGTAGAAATAGTAATGATAATAAAATTAACAGATGATAAGAAGAGGATGAAGAAGAGGGTGAAGAATAGTTAAAATAATAGTTATGTTAATGATTATGGTAATGATAATAATAATGATAATTATAAAAATGATAATATAGAATGTGCGAAAGATAGTAAGATAAAATCAAAGAAATTTACAAACATAGAGAAATTTAGAAATTGCAAAAGGAAAAAAGTTCATCAAAAAGCATGACTATGAAGATGATAATGTTGACAATTCTAACGATAATTTTCTACTCCTGCTACCACTACTACTACTACTTTTACTACAACTACTGCTTGAAATGGGTACTAATTTGATTGATAACTGTATGACAATATGATAATTATACTGATATTAAGTAAAGGGAAAGAAAGAAGCTGATCAGTGAGTGAAAAGCTGAAAGTATTATTGAAACAGAATAGGAAGAGGAAAAAGAAAGGGACAAAGAAAGAAAAATTGTACGGAAAGAAGTATATGTATTTGTAAAGAATAAGAGAAAGAAAACGGGTGGGGGGGATGAATTTGATAAGTAGCTTAAGGACAGTTGGTAAAGAAATGTAGAGAGTAGAGGAAGGAAGAAGAAAGACGGTCAGGGGGGATGAATAGTAAGTAGCTTAAGGACAGATTGGTAAAGAACATTTTAGAGAGTAGAGGAAGGAAGAAAGAAAGACGGTCATGGGGGGATGAAAGATAAGTAGCTTAAGGACGATTGGTAAAGAACATGTAGAGAGTAGAGGAAGGAAGAAGAAAGACGGCATGGGGGGGGGTGAATAGATAGTAGCTTAAGGACAGATTGGTAAAGACTTTAGAGATAGAGGAAAGGGAAAAAAGAAAGACGTCAAAGGGGGTGGAATAGATAAGTAGCTTAAGGGCAGATTGGTAAAGAACATGTAAGGGGTAAGGAAGAAGAAGAAACGGGTCATGTGCAGTGAAATATTGTGGGGCGGGCTGCAGGATGGAAGCTGCCCTGATAGGCTGTTATAATGAGAGAAAAAAAGACAATTTGCGAATTTACTGAAAACATCAATATATCTATTGAAAACCTCACTAGAGGTAAGATGCATGTATCTTTTCTTTTTTTTCTTTTTTTTGTTGAAGAACAACGGAACAAATTCACACAAATCCACTGAATGTTAACACCAGTTCAATCCTTGGTTGTGTGTTTTTCAAGTAAGTTATTTATTGCGATATTTGCACAGTAGGTCAGTGTTTTCAATTTATGTTTTCTTCTTTAACTTCTCTTGTTTTTCAATTTAACTGCTGTTATTTTATAAGAAAACTTAAGTGTGTTTTTTAGGGCTTTAAAACTTTCCCCGGTCGGGGCGGAATTCCGCGATTTCGGTTTGTCAAAAAAAAAAAAAAAAAAAAAAAAAAAAAACCCAAAGGAGAAAGGTACCCGTGATGGGCTTGCAAGCGTTCTGCAATGCGCGAAGTTATGGCCCCCTTTTTTTGGAAGAATTTTCGGTCGGATTTCCGGAAAAAAAAAACAAATGGGGACGAAGCGCGGTCATTGTTCATGCGGGTCGATTTTTTTGAGAATCTGAAAATTAAAAACAAGTGGAAAGGGAGGGGAAAAGTTTCAAAAAATTTGCAAAGAAGTATTGGGACTTTCTTCAAAAATTTTATTGACCAGGTTTAGTGGTGAAAAACTGTGTTTAAAAGGGAAGTGTTACGGGGGTGCGGGGAAAGCTCTTGATCACATTCGTTCACGAAGCAGTGTAAAAAAGTCCAAGGGTGAGGGGGAACTACAAAAAAAGGTCACTGAAGAATTTGAGCAGTTAAAAGTGCCAGGTTTTAGAAATTGAAATCCTTGGGAAAAAGGGGGATATAGTAAAGTGGAAGTAAAGACACTGGGAGAGAGAAGGAAAAAGATAGAGGTATGGATAATAAAGATAAGTTAGCTTAAGAAGGATTGGTTAAAGAAATTGTAGAGAGTGAAGAGAAGGAAGAAAGAAGAACGCATGGGGATAATAGATAAGTAGTTAAGGAAGATTGTAAAGAACATGTAGGATAGGAAGAAGGGCAGAAATAGAAAGAAAGAACAGAGTTGTCATGTAAGCTCAAGCAAGAAAGATACAATGTGGTGTTGTGTGGCTGCCTGGGATGGAAGGCATGCCCTGATAGGCTTTATAATGAGAGAAAAAAAGACTTATTTGGCGACATTTACTGATGAATCAATTTATCTTTGAAAAACATCCATTGATTTGTATAGATGCATGTATCTTTTCTTTTTTTTTCCTTTTTTTTTGTTTGAAAAGAAACAAGGAACCAATAATTCACACAACTCCATGTGGAATGTATAACACCAGTTCTAATTTCTTTGTTTGTGTTCTTTGTACAAAGTAAGACTTTTATTTATTGTTCGCATTATTTGCACTAGTAGGTCGTTGTTTTTCATTTTATGATTGCTTCTTTAACTCGTTGTTTTTTTTCGGGACTGGGACCCCTGCGTGTAATTTTATCACGAATTACTTAATGTGGTTTTTGTGCCGTACAGATGCAAGTCAGTTATGTGTTGAAATCTCTGCACACTGTCCTCCTTTGACGCATCAATAACTTCTCAGCTTATTTGATTGATGTTCGATGTGTATTAAAAAACAAAAAAAGGGGGAGAAAAAAAAAGAAGAAAAAAGAAAATTAACTGAGACATCATGTGTGATGACACCACAGGCGCCTGAGCAAAGACTGCCAGATGCTGCTGTTCTCGGCTACCTACGAGGACACCGTGATGGATTTTGCCTGTCGCCTCATCCCCAACCCGCTTACCATCCGACTGCGCCGAGAGGAGGAGTCTCTGAGGAACATCAAGCAGTACTACATCCGCTGCTACAGCCTAGAGGAGAAGTATCACGCCATCTGCAACATCTACGGCAGCATTTCCGTCGGGCAGACCATGATTTTCTGCAAGGTGGGGCCGGGGGGGGGGGAGGGGGGGGGGGGGAGAGTTGAGGAGTATATGCATGTGTTGTGATGGAGTAAGGTGCATTTTTGGTCTTCTGAAATAAAAGCTATAGTATCAGAAACTGTATGACAGGAAAGAAACTTTTTTTTTTTTTTTTTTTTTTGCTGCTGGTTATCTTTGCATGTGTTTGTGCCTTAGTGCATTGTGTAATCTGATTTTTTTGTTCTGACCAGTTGCATATTTTCCCCAGTCTCCGTTTCTCTGGAAGCGTATGTATTGAATTATTTGTTAATGTCTGTTTGTACCTTAGTAAGGTTGTTCATCTTCAGTACATCATTCAGGTTTATTTCACCAGAGATGCATAATTTTCACCACTTTCATTATAATTTCATGCCTGTTTTTTTTTCATGTCAGAATCCTCATATTTACAATTTTCAGCCACACATGGTGGCACTAAGGGTTTAAAGGGAGACCATGCAGAAGAACCCTAACATTTTTACCTCCTGTGGGCCGACAAGTAGACCGAGACTGACTGGAGAGAAGCAGTGCTGCCTGTAGCCGAAGGTCACTTCTCACTTTCTGCTTAAGCGGCACACAAGCAGAAAGAGAATGTAGAAAATGCTGAAGGTCGTTGTGTTTGTTACATCATATGAAAGAAGTTTTGAGACTTGGGGTGGAAAAAAAGGCCGGGCCCACAAAGAGTAAAATATGGTTCCCTGAAATGTGCAGCAAGAATATCTTATTGCCATATGGTTAAACTAAATGGCAAGGAAGTAACCCTACCCCATTCCTGCTTTGACCAAGCTTGAGAGGTTTTCACACTTTTTTTTTGCCCCCTCATTCCTACCCGTCCACTCCCACACGCACCCAGATACCTTTAGCATTTCATGCATGCTTTGTTTTCAGCTTGATGGCCCATCTAGCCAGGAAAACTGCAGACCTTGCCATGGTGGTGCTTTGATTGTAGTCGGTGTTTTGAAGTGCTGTCAGCCCTGGTCTGGCCCTGGGCAATCAACTGCTGTCTGCAGTGAAAGATAACGGCCCTTTCAGGGCCGACTGCATCCAGTTAATGTTGTTGGTAAAGGGCTTCATAGGTGGCGCCCTGTGTATGGCGGTTCAGAACGGCAGCACTGAAATGAGTAGGCAGCAGTGCTGTGTCTCCTCGTGTGGGTTGTCATATAGCAACCTGATATTGATAGCAAGGTATGGACTCTAGATGTGGCATTCTTTTGGTTGGGGCTGGACTGAAAGAGCAAATGCGGTAAGACATGGGGGCTTTGTTGGGTGTAAGGTGTCAAACTTCAACCTTAATCCCACCATGAAGGCACTCACATTTTATCATTGGGGATGATGTCTTTGCACAAAACCCTGTGTGCATGTCTTTTATTTCTATCCATCCATCCCACTTGCACATAATGGCTTATTCTTCTCTGAAATGTGGAATGAGATTTAACATGTGTGCAAGATTGTGTCTGCACTGTTCACATCCCCGCATCAAGGTTGGAACATCCCATCCAAAGGACTAGGAAGGGGCAGGAATTACACAGACCTTAAATTCAAAGAGAAAAAATCTCCCCTTTCAGAAGCGGCAGACGGCGGTGTGGCTGGTGAACCGGATGATCAAAGACCATCAGGCCGTGGCCTTGCTGACCGGGGAGCTGACCATCGAGCAGCGGGCAGACGTCATCAACCGCTTCCGGGAGGGCAAGGAAAAGGTGCTGGTCACCACCAATGTCTCGGCCAGAGGTCGGTCATTTCGTTTTCTCCTTGGCACAGCTCTTGCATGGTCTCTTAATAACAAGGCGTTATAAACAGCATATCAAGAGACATGAGTGCCAAACAGCTGCCGGATAAGACTGGGAGTAACTGATGATGACAGATACCACCTTTTCATAATGGAGTTAAAGAAAAAACAAAAACAAACATGACTTGATGGATTGTCCATTTTCACTGGCATTACTTTGAGCAAAGTTTATACTGTGAAATTATGAAAGGTAATCATTCAGTGTTGAGTGAAGTAATGTTGTTTTGTTAACTTAAGTTTATTGTCTGATGTTATAACCAGCTGACTATGGAGACCACATCAAGGCCTGAAGCAAGTTAAGAACGGATCATGTTCAAAAAAGAAAAGCCATGACTGAAAGTCAAAGGCTGTGGCAAGTCCTGCAACTGAACGACTGATCTAAAACAAACTTTATTACATATCATGTTTAACCCGTCATCATCATCATTCTCTTGCCCATGATGGGCGTAGAGGAGAGATGAGAGACTCGAAGCCTGCACCGCCATCCGGCCCTGTCCTCTGCCTGTCGCATCAGCGTGGGGCCATCCATCCTGGTCCATTCTTTGATGTTGTCCATCCAGCATTTGGCTTGTCGTCCCCTTCGTCTGCCGCCTTCCTGCGTGCCCTGGAGGACTGTTTTGGGCAGTGAATTGTGGCGTATGACATGCCCGAACCACGACAGCTTCCTCTTCTTGACTGTTGCCAAGAGGGGTTCTTGGGGGCCTGCAAGTGATGTTATTTGGCTCCTCACAAGGTCGTTTGTCTTCCGGTCTTGCCAAGAGATCCCGAGCAAGCGCCTGAAGCATTTAGTTTCAAACGTCTGGATTCTCTTGGTGGTCTCTGCTGTCATGGTCCAGCTTTCGCAGCCAAACAGCAGGATAGACAGCACCAGGGACTTGTACAGCTTCATCTTCGTAGGAAAGCTGATCTCCCTGCTCTTCCAGATCTTGTTTAGCTTTGCCATTGCTGCTGTTGCGATCACTAGTCTGGTCTTGATTTCTGTTGTAGAGCGACCGTCTTTGGTGAGAGTGGCGCCAAGGTATTTGAAAGCGCCCCCTTCTTCAAGCTGTTGTCCGTTCATGTAGATTTCAGCATGGGTGTTGGTTGTGCTGTTGACCAGGACTTTGCTTTTTTCTGTGCTCACTTCCATTCCATATGCACCTGCCCTTTCTTCCAGTCTCTTTGTCAGGTCTTGTACTTCTTCGTTGCTGCCTCCATCAGGTCGATGTCATCTGCGAACCTCAGATTATTGATGGTTCTTCCTTCGATGGAGACAGTGGAGTGGAAGTCATGGAGGGTTTCACGCATGATGTTTTCCAGGAAGAGATTGAACAGTACGGGAGATAGCAGGCAGCCTTGACGGACTCCAACTGTGGTCTTGAAGTAGTCCCCTATCTGGTTGTTGAGGAGGACTGCGCTGCTGGCGGTGTTATACAGCGCCTGAATGGTTTGGACGAGACCCTCCTCTATGCCAAACTTTCTGAGTACCTGCCACAGACCCTTAGACCCGTAGAGTGCCTTTAAACCGTCAGCTGACGCCGCATTAAAAATGCTTTCCCAGTCCACTGACGTCGTGCATTTTTCTTGAATTTTCATTCGTTACTATTTCTATCAACGGACTCGAATAGAGTGTGCGTAGGAAGCCTTATATGTCTGTAGTCTTAAAATAATATGTAAATGACCACACGTGAGGGGAAAGAACCATTTATTCTCATCACTGACTGGATGACCAGCCAGCACTTCGTCTCGCTTGCAAAGATGGCGGCGCAACCTTCGACAAGCGCAGCGACCAAATCAACGTATTTACACAGCTGAGCAGACTCTGCTAATGAATTTTGACAAAGACAATAATCTTTTATTCAACGACTCGCTCGAGCATGAAGGTGAGATGATGATAGTGATGGAATTGCCGACCATATTCGTCAGTTATTGAGTCGGGCTGTGTGACCTCAGTGTGTGTTCAGCTGACTGCGTCGAACGAGCTAGCCTAGTGTGTACTCTGCACTGTGTGCCAGTGGCCAGTGATGTGAAAGTCAGCGTGAGAGGGAAGCGTGGCCTGCTCGCGGGGCAGAGGGAAAGGTAGGGGAAGAGGAGGAGTGAAAGAGAGGTTGAAGTCCAGCAAGGGGGCGTGGTGGGGAGAGGGGGGCGTGGTCGTGGACTGACCTGTCTGCATCGAGAGTGAGCATCTTGATAGACGTCTAAACTGTTTTACTTTCATTTACAGGTGCAGTGTGACAATACAAACTTTATTTTCAACTTTTTTTGCTTTGTGTTCTTTTTTCGGATGTGAAGCTGTAGTGGTAAATACATATGTTTTTGATCGTGGAAAAAAATCTATCCAAATCTAAATGCCTAAATATTTTTTTATTATCAAAATTAAAACAAAAGAAACCCATATTCATAATCTTCATTCAATTTCCTTCAAAAATTATATATATTTCATTTTTATATCTTTTGTAGTTTCTGAGCTAGAATTTTTTGTTAATTATTACCCCCAAATCATGAGATTTCCCTGGCACTGGGAAAGCCTTTGTTTGTACTATTTTCAGGCAGTGAACAGGTTAATACTGAACATGTCTGTCTGCTGCTGAGCGGTTTTTCACATTACAGGCAACATGGAGACACTTCATCTTTTAGCTGGTAAGAATGTGAAAAGCAGGATTAAAACAAAAAAATGTGAGTTGTCATTGTTTAAAAGGCGATTAAAAACAGACATCTCTAAACACTAGCAGCTACTGAAAGCATAGACACTAGAGCAACAAGAAGTCTGGACATCTGCAAGCGTGCATGGATACAAGAGTGACAAAAATTCCGGACAACACTTGCTGCTGCTTAATGGTGGACACAAGGGCAAGAGAAACACGAACTGCATCAGAGGGGCAAAAAACTAAAGCCTGGGGCCAGCCCAGCAGAGGTTGGATGGCCATGCCATCGCCCCACAGCAGTTTTCAAATCTCTGTCAGCGTGATCAAAAACATTTAAGTTGTTTACTGGGGGGGGGGGGGGGGGGGGGGGGGGGGGGGTGTTAATGCTGACAAGTAAATTTGTTACAAGCACATACTGTAATGATTGTATTGTTGCCACTTTGTTTGTTTTTGTGTTTACAAACTCCTCCAGGTATTTTACGTGGTGATGGTGACCATGGTGGTGAACTTTGACATGCCGGTCACCCCAGACATGCAGGCCGACTGCGAGACGTACCTGCATCGCATTGGACGTGCTGGACGTTTTGGCAAGAATGGCTTGGCCATCAATATTGTGGACAGCGAACAGTCCATGGAGATTCTGCAGACGATTGAGGAACACTTTGGTGAGAAGGGGGCTGAATGAAGTCTGTTGTCGGGGACGATTGATATAGGACAAACAAAACGAAATTTCAAAAAACAAACTCAAGTCTCTCGATTAGAAGTTGGGATTTGACAGGCCGTAATATTTGTAACATGCCTTAATTCCTTGCCAAAAGTGCCGTGTGTGTGTGTGTATGCATATAGAGCTGTTAATACGATTAAATGTTGTAGATTGTCTTTACATGTCTCATTAATGGTCCTTGTTGCTTGTTTTTCAGTGTGTTTATGTTGTCAGACCTGATGGAATTGTTTGAATTTTTTTTTTTAAACCGTCATTCGATCTTGTGCCTTCTGATGCGTATTACTTCATTGTATGTCGAGTGATTTCAGAAGGAAACAAATTTGTCTCCATTTTTTTTTCCAAACTTTTCCTTTTAACTCAGTATCTATGGAAAAATAGTCTTTTGAGCCAGAAGAATATCCCCAGAGAAAGGGGAAAGTAAAAAAACATTACATTAAATATACAACAATAGTAATAAGGCATTATTTTTAAAAAAACAAAAAAAAACCAAGACATTAGAACACCCTTGGTCAACTACATAAGGTTGTTGGCAGAACTCAATCGTCTTTAGATTTGTACAGATTAGCCTCTGATCAGGGTGGTGGTAATTGGATTTCGTCAGTTTCAGCCCATCCTCAGTTCAGTGTCTTCAGCATTCTTCATTAATCTTTGTGCCCTGTGGTCTGTATCATACATTTCTCCTGTATTTAGTTGATAGTGTGTGAAGAGAGTATGGTTCACCATTGTGGCACAATACTTTGTTCAGTGTGTCAAAAGAAAACAAAGAAAGAAAAGGAAGGGGAAAAAAGTATATAAATAAAACTGGGGATGGGGGTGATAGCGGCATGGTACATGTCCGCGGAATTCGGGAAATACGCGAAAAAAGCAAAAAAAAAAAAAAAAAAAAAACCAAACGAGCGGCGCCCGACGAGGACCGGCCCATTTTGTTGTTTGTGGTCGTTCGCTTCAAGCCTTCGGTCTCGCGAGAAGTAGCATTGAGCAGGACTACTTCGCGCAAGCGCTTGTTCGTGACATTCGCCACTGCTTTCCGCTACTGGGTCGACGTGATCGAAATTTGAACAAGGTTGAAGAAAAGAAGGAAGAAAATAAAAATGCCAAAAGCGTACAGACATAGTTCCGCGGAAATTCTCCGACAGAAAGATATTGGATGTGGTGTGGCAAACAAAATGGGATGGGATTGGCTGACAGGAGCCACGAAAATGGAAAACGTTTTTCGTCGTGGCTTGGAAAAGTTCGAGGAAATCCGCGGCAAATGCATACTGTGTGGTGTGTCAAGTTGAAATCTGTTACGGGGTTGGCGGTCGAGAAGACTCGCGATAACATCAACAGGAATCGAAACAAAGAGGAGAGTGAAACTGCCTGCAAGTAATCCAGTTATGCCAGGTTTTACGATTCTCTCTCTCTCTCTCTCTCTCTTTCTCTCTCTCTTTCAAGATTCCCCACTTCCCCCCCCTCCCCTTCCCCCCCCTCTCTTTTCCCTTTCTGAGCTCTAACTCTCTTTTCTCTCTTTTTCTTTCCCCCCCCCTCCTCCCCCCCTTTCCCCCTTTTCCCCTTTCTCTCTCATTTCTCTCTCTCTCTCTCCTCTCTTCTCTCTCTCTTTCTCTCTCTCTCTCTCTCTTTCTCTCATTCTGTTTCTGACTTTCTCTACCTCACTTTTCAGCGAGAAAGTAAATATTTACGTTTGTTTTAATGTATCCCACCTAAAGCAAGTAGAATGTTATTTTTGCTATGTGATTCTTTTATCTAGCCTTTTGTGTGGTGAACTAAGGCCTCGACCGACCCCGCCACTGTGTGGTGGGCCCTGAAGTACGTTCCAGAGGCCCATGTCCAACCTTTTTCCCTTCATTCCTCTCTACTTTTTCCCCTCCAAGTTCTTTGGGGGCCCTCTTCTTCTTCGGCCATCAGGGTCCATGTAGGGCGTTCGGGGAATTGGCTTTTGTCTGCTGGCGGAGCACATGGCCTATCCATCGCCAACGCCTTGTTTGATTGGGTTTGGATGGGTTCAGTTTCTGCCCTTTTGGGGGTTTCTTCTTGGGTGATGGTATTGGCCTTTGATGCGTAGAATGCGTTGGGCATCTGTTTTGGAAGCCCTTTATTTGTTTTGAGGGTTTTGGTCATTTTCCCAGTTCTGATCCATAAAGAAGGGTGCTTTTTACATTTGATTTGAAGATTTTAACTTGGTTTCAGGGGAAATATTCCCTGCCTTCCCATGTGCCCCTGAGTGAGGCAAAGGGCTGGTGGCTTTGCAAGTCGAGCCCGGATCTCCACCTCCCTCCCCTTTTAAAACATCTTGGAAAAAGATAGGTAAAGCGTAACTTCCTCATTTGTCCCCGTTCATTTTGATGTTGTTTGGACTCGGATTCATTTTCCCTTTTGTTTTTGGTGTTGCCTTCAACCCAAAGGTTTTCCCGCTGTTGTTGCCATGGATCTGTTTTTCCTGTTTGTCTTGGTAGCGTGTGACATCAGGGAAATGTCGTCGCAAGCCCAAGTCTTCCGTGTTTTTGTTTTTTCCATTGTCGGGGATCTGATTCCCCTCTTCTCTGTCTGTGGCGTTTTTCTTAATCCAGTCCTGGCCGGATGAAGGGGAAAAAGGGATAGGATGCACCCCGGTTTACTCCCGTGCTGACACTAAGGCGTCTGTGAGCTCTGTGTTGAGATCACCCCGAACTGAAGTCCCGTCAGCATTTCAATGACCCGGACAAGTTTTGCAGGGATTCCGTAGGTTCAGGATTTTCCAAAAGGGCTCCGGTGGTGCTGTCAAATGCCTTCTAAAGGTAAATGAAGTTGATGACAAAGGCGTTTTCCCACTCATTGCTCTGTTCCAGCCCTGGCGCAGAGTGAAGTTTTTGATCTGAGCAGGATCGTCCGGGCAAAAACCCTGCTTGTTTGTGGCGGAGGTTCCCTAAGGGTTTCTGTCACCCTTGCTCAAAACCCTTTGCTAAATCCCTTTGGGTTGAGAGAAAGAAGTGTTATCCCCCTCCTTTTGCGTCCCCCAAACCCCCCCTTTTTTGGGCAACTTAAAGAAAAGGCCCGTTTTCCCGCTTCAGGGGTCTGCCCCGTTTCCCAAAACCTGCTAAAGATCCCGTAAATAGGGGCTGTCACATTAATATTGCTTTTCAACAGTCTGCTGTTTACCCATCTCCCCTGGTGTTTTTCCGTTTTCATGGTTTTGATTGCTGCTGCCTTTCTTTAGGCTGGGTGGATCGATGCAATGTCCAGGTCTATACTCCCGGGTTTGGATATCGCTAGCGGGGGGGGTTGGTCTTTTCAGAAACGATCGAAATGTTCTTTCCATCGCTGTATTTTTTTCCCCTTCCCTCAACCCCCTTCCCATTCTTGTCCTTTACTGGTACATTTGTTTTAAAACCCATTGTTTAGCTCTTTTTTATTTGTACAGCTTTTTTAGTCATTTTAAAAATGTTTCCCTCTGCCTCATCTGCCATTTTCTCGATGTAGCCTTTTTCGCTCTTGTCATCTTCTTTACCTCTTTATTTTTTTCTGATTCTTCTCGGGGCTGCTCTTTCAAGCGTTCTGATTGGTTTTGTTGATTTCTGCTTTGTCAGCTTTCTTTCATTTTCTTTTCCCAGGTTCCTTTTTTTTTCCATCTTCCCTTCTTCTTTGGCGGAAGTAGTCCCTTTTTCCCCCGTTTCCCCGCAAGGCCTGGTTGAAGCTGTCTATTTTAACTTTTGTTGTTCCCCTAGCGCCTGGAATTGTTCTTTATTTCCACGCAAAAGCTTTTTTGGGGTGAGCGTCTCATTCGTTGTCAGAGTTTTCTTGCTGGTGCCTGTTTCTCGTGTTCGGCGTTTTTTTTCAGGGAAACGGGGGCCCAAACCCAAAAGGGTGTGGTCACTGGCAACATCTGCCCTCTGTGGCCTAAACCTTGAAGGGGAGCTCCTCCTCTCCGATTGACTATGATTGTTATTGGTTTTGGTGGCCCCGTCTGGTGATGTCCAGTGTTTTGTGAAACTTGTGTTGAAAAAGGGTGCCCCCAATCACAGGTTTTTTCCTTCACAGAAGTCTGTAGTCTTTCCCATTATCTTTGTGGTACCAATTCCATGTTTGCCATAATTTTCCCCCCTCCCGGTGTTATCATGCCCTCTTTGCATTCAAATCCCCCAAGGATCAGTACCATGTCGGGGCGAAATATTCTCCGCTGCTCTTGAGCTGATCGAAATGTTCCTTTGGGCTTCTATATCTGATCTTCGGTTGGTGGTGCAAACTAAAACGTCGTTGGTGTATTTGGGTGGAATTTGTTAAAAAGTCTTGGCCAAAAATGGTTTCCTTTAGAAATCTTTTTTTTTTTTCTTTTGAGGAGAAGTGTATCCCCCCGGTTTTGGTTATTGATTTTTCCGAAAGAAAAGGGGATGTCCTGACGCCCGCTCCTCTTTCCTGTGGGTCCATCTGACCCCGCTGACTCCCGAGTCAGGCTGTAGTTGTCAAACTCTTTATGTTGGGGCTCTTTCCGTCTGGTTTCAAAGGGGCTGGAGTTCCAGCACCCCCCCTCATCTTCTGTTTTGGGTTCAGTAAATTTCCCCCCATCGGGGGGGCCCCGTCCTTTCGGGTTTGGCTGCGTCCGTCATCAGTCCGTTGCCTGGTGTGTTCTTTGCCGTGCCATCCGTTCGGATGCTTGGTATTGGTTTTTGTTTCAAACATTTTTAAGGGAAGGGGTTGTTAGCCCTATGCCCAAAACCCCCCAAACCGGAGGACCAGTGTCCCTTGTCGCCCCTTCGCATGCTGGTGACTGGCAGGGCGCTGAATTTCAGTGCCCCCTCCCTGGCACACCCCGGCAATCCCCCGGGGGGCTATTGTTACGGGTTTTTTAAAAACTTTTTGGGGGTTTAAGGAATGACTGATAAAGTATTTAGGAGAGTTATTTTTTGGGGAAATTGTTAGTATGAAGAAAATGAAATTAGTTCAAGGAGAGGCTTTTTTAAGGTAGAAATTGTGAAAACCTTCGCTTCAGGGGGCGTTGCCCCCCGACCCCCCCAAGGGCTCTGCCCCCTTTACCCCGCCAGGGGGCGGAGCCCCTGGACCCCCCAAAAATTTTCGGGAAAAAAAAGTTTTCCTCCGTACCTCCCGGATAGGGCAATCAAATTTTTATGTTCCCATCACAAAAAGTTGAAGAGGGGGTTTTCATGTTGTGGGTGACTTTGGCAGTTGGGTTGGAAAAAGTTTAAAATATAGGGTAGACACTGTGGACAGATTTGGGTAAAAAAAGTTTAAGTGGGAAATTGTGAGGGGAAAGATGACGTAAAGGGTAAAGTAAATGAGAGATTTCCCTATTTTCCCTTCCCGACCTCTGGTGTTGTCCTGCCGTGATCTGCGTTTCCCGGTTTCTCTGTTGTAGCTAGCTCCCTGTCAGCATGCCCTTGTTGAATG
The DNA here is from genome assembly GCA_018398815.1 of Conus ventricosus. Classification (NCBI taxonomy): domain Eukaryota; kingdom Metazoa; phylum Mollusca; class Gastropoda; order Neogastropoda; family Conidae; genus Conus; species Conus ventricosus. Next base: position 75,337,356 of record CM031599.1, on the reverse strand, counting down.
TGTTGTGGTACAATTGGACAAAATGGTGGGTTGTTTCCAGTCTTTTTTTTTTTGTGAAAAATTTACTTTAGGGGTAACACTTGAAAATCTTTAGTAACATTTCTGGTATTCTGTTTTGTTTGAAAAATGTCTTTCCCCGGAAAACAAAAAAAAAACCCCCCCAGTTAAATTTTAATATTGCCGGGATTTGCCGGTATGTAGGGAAAGAAAGGATGCGCTGTGGTCATGTGTGTACAAATGATGCAAGAAAATTTTTTTGATTATCTCTTTTTACGGCCACCTTTTTTTGTTTTGCAGAACGTGAAAAAAAAAAGCTGGTCACGAAGACCCGGAGCAGTGGCAAACTGGAATGGGCGCGAGCCAAAAACTGGAGCCCGGAGCCCGAAATTTGGGCTGGTGGGATATCCCTGTCGCTGCCGCCGCCTGGTTCCCCCCGTTGGCACTTTCTCATTTGGTTTGTGGTTTTGCAGATTTGCGGAAAATTTTTCTTTTTGAAGAAAAAAAAAAAAAAAAAAAGGGAATGTGTGAAGAAGATTGGCTAAAAAATATAGGACCTATTATTCCTTTCGAGTCGTGTAGATGTGTATGTGTGTAATAGTATAATATGTCGTTTTGTGTGTGTAACCGATGTGTGTGTTGTGTATGTAACATGGTCATCTGTGTGAGATGGGTGGTGTAAAAAACCCGTCATAGTAAGGGTTTGTGATTTTTATCATCGTGTGTAAAAAAGGTCCGAAAAATTGTGTAATATGGTCATTTATGTAAGTGTTTGTTGAAGATTTGTAAGTAAAAATGTATGTAACTTATCATTGTAAGAACATATGTGTAAAATGCATACAGTTGAAGCAAATGTGTGAAAAGTGATCTTTTTTAAAATGTATGTGGAGTTTGGTCTTTATGTAAATGGGTTTTGTGAGAAAGGTTTTTTTACTTTAAATGTGCTTGGGAAAAATGTTTCTGTGATGTATGTGAAAAATCTAGCCTTCCCCTGCTTTTTGGTGGCCGTACTGGCAAAGTAAACAGCCATTTTTCTCTGGGCCATTTTTGGGATTCTAATGAAATTTTTTACACTCCTAAAATGCAATTTTTATTTCTGTTACAGGCATGCTCCGTCCCCTGTAGCCCTATTTTTCCCCCAAAATAAAAAAAATGAGCGGGCGTCCCGGAATGGGTTTTGCGTTCGCGTCCCGAAAATTAAAAATTCGCGAAAAACCTTTATTTTGCTAGGATCCCCGGTTCAAAATCTCAGGCTGGCGCCAAGACGGAAGCGTGTCCATCGGCATGGGGGCGCGGTATTTCTACCCCCCCGCTTCAACAATGGCGTCGAAAAAAGCGAAAAAACAAGTTTTCAACCCATTTGATTCATCTCCAAGAATTTAAGCGCAGTCAAAAACGAGACGTTCGCAGGAGTTACAGAGTTCGGCCTTTTTCAAGCCAGGGAGGAAAGGAGAAACGTCGTTTTTCTGCAATTTGTGCTGTGATTTCTCCATCAAAAACCGGTGGAAAAGAGACTGTCGGCGGCCACACAAAACTGACAAGCAAAAATTTGAACATAAAAATTTCTGAAGCACAGCAACAGAATAAAAAAATCAATGGATTTTTTAAAAGTGGAGTGTCAACTTCGGCCACAAAGAAGGAATCTACAGCCGTCATTCGTGCTGAAGTGATGATGGTGGACATTGTTTTGGAACAAAATTTGCCGGTCGCAACGTTGGACAAACTCAGCAAAGCAGTGAAAGTCATGTTTCCCGATTCGGAAATAGCCAAGCAGTTTCGCAAAGTCCAGGTCCGAGGGTGCACTAGAGAGACAGTACAAAGAGGCTGACCTGGCTGATCTGAAGAGTGCCTACTACAGGTCTCTTCAGCCCTCTCAGTCTCATTAGTACAGAAAGGACTGTATTTGTACATAGTGTAAATAAAGGTAAGCTGTTTTTCATGCTTTTTATTTTAGTTTGCTGTTTTTGTGTTGCTTCTGTCTGATGACCAATAATTTGCCGAATAGTTAGGTGTCCCTGAAAATTGTGTCCTGTCCCTGATTTTGAACATGTGTGTCCCTGAAAGAGCAATTTAGGGGTAGGCATGCCTGCTGTTAGGTAGAAGAACAACAGCACAACATGGGGGAGTTACGGGAAGCGGACACCATCTTCCATCTCCACACCAGCCTCTTGATTTCTTCCCTCTTTTGTTTCCAATCAAACTCGGCCTCAGAACAATGCATCTTATGCACCACAGCTCCTCACATGTCACCAGTTATTCCTCAGCCCTACGAAGCACAGCTGTTGTTCTCAGGTCTTTACTTTCATAAACTTGCCTAATGGAATCAAATGTCGCAACATGCGCTATGCTCTGCCCAATCGAAAGAATGGCGTTACAGCCAGGATGCTGGCATAATGTAAGGCTCACAACCTCTTTGAATGAGGCTTTACGTGGGATCTCCCTCTGCTCCTTGCAGTGCCAGAGGTACACTGTGACTGTTGGAAATGTCCTCAATCAGTGATGATTAGATCTCTCATGACAGAAACTGCCATGACTGCTCCTAGATCTGAAATTATCTGCTCTGCCCCAACTGTTTAATTACCCACACTGCCCAGTCCTTCAGGAAAGCTGGACAATCATGGAGAACTGGCTGAGTTAAAGGCGAGGTCCCAGTTGGCAGGTCACTTCAAAATGACAATTTTTTTCCTAAGTTGAAACCAGACGTGATGGACTCCATGGCAAGTGATTTCCAATGTGTGAGGATCAACATGTAAAGATTCTTCTCCTGGAAAGGCAGTCACAGTAAGGCCCCATCAGAAAGTTTTGTGTGAACGAACTTCCAAAGACCACATCCCATCAGAAGTCAGTACTATGCTGTCCACAGAGTGTCAGTAAATTTCAGTGTCTGTGAATTGAAGTGGAAGAATTAGTTGCATCAACTGAACTTCACGTTTCTTATAAAACACATCTTTATGGACACATACTTTAGATAGCAGTAATTGGATACTGTAGCACCTTGAGCATGGGTCCAGGTGGGCCTGCATTTCAGTTAATAAAGAATGAACTGTTGAGGACCTGATGTGTATGACTCCCGTACAAGCCTCATCATCTAGAGAGGGACAGCAGTGAAAACACACGGTAAGCTTATATGTCATTTAGAGGTATTGAGGGACTTGCAGTGTCAGGAGTGTCTAGTCAAGAGTGACTTCATTGAAGGTACACCAGTGTGCGTGTGGAGGACGGTTGGGTGGGTATAGTATGCTTGTAACCAGGTTCCTAAACGCACAGACCAGACCACAAATAACCCAAACTCTGACTGTACGATTATACTCCAATTTTTATTAACAATTTAAATAGACAAAAATCCAAACAACAATATTAACCTAAAACATGGGCTGATTCAATTTTAAGTGATTAGTGACAAAAGAACTTTAGGTTGTGACAGAAGAAGAAAAGAAGTGGGCAACTCAAAAGGGGCACTGCAAAAGAATGCAAAACATAAAAATCTGCACGGGACTGTTGTGAAAAAACACACATAATAACAATGGCCAAACCAAAAGCCATCAAAGACCTTCAGCAAACATCTCAATAGGAAACTGCACAATGAGGGACAATGCATCACTAATAAAGCAGTAGTGATCTTATCAAGTTCAAATCCACTTGACCCTGGTTATGGTAATGCCAAACACACTTTGATCTGATCCAGTTTTAAACTGAATTCAGCGAGTTGCATACCAATGTACTGACAGCTCTTCGCTATCAATTGGCCACCTGACCATGGCGGCAAATCTGCTTACATCCTTTATCAGTCATCCAACTGAACCATAGGCAGCAAGCCAGATCAATCATTTTCCCCTCCTACTAGTCCCTGGTTTCCAAAAGATGTCCCCCTAAAACCAATTTCATACTACCATTGCCATTTTGATTAAAATCAGTCTCTAAGTTGACACTAATAAAATAATTTTAAGGATAACAGTCATCCTTGAAAGCAAGTATTTTTCTTTTCAATGAGAAAGCAAAAAAAAACATCCCCTGAAATTCAAGGAAAACTTCTCCAAACTTAACACATGTACCATGATTAAAACACAAAGGACCATGTACCAAACTTAACACATGTGCCATGATTAAAACAGAAAGAACCATGTACCAACTTAACACATGTGCTATGATAAAAACACAAAGAACCATGTACCAAACTTAGCATATGTACCATGATTTAATACACAAAGAACCATGAGATGTAGACATTTCCTCTACTAAAACCATGTGATGTGACAAACACTATTTTACTGCAAGAACAAAGGAAAATGAGATTTATTTAGGACCATGTGGTCTAAAACACAATCTCTCAAAAATGTTTCTGAAACAATGTGGTGTGAACCACATTCTAAAGCAACAGTGAATAATAAATAACTGAACTCGCCTTCAAATAATATAGCTAGGTTTAAACTTAATTCAACATGCGGGCCTAAATTATAACAACATGAAAGTATAACAGCTAAAAGCCAAGTGCAATTCTTATAAGGAAAATCCACCAAAAATCAATGCCCTCAGCTGACAGCATAGAAAATATACGGCAATTCTAAAGGAAAAGAGTCAGTTGGTATCTTTTAGAAGCATAATTTCAATACTTAGAGTAACTAACCTGGATTAGCACCACCAAGCCACACACAGCGTTTCCCCAACCTGTCTGTCTGACTCAACACATTTGCAGGAACAGGAAGTGGCCAAACAGGAAAAAATAAAAAGTGTCTTAATACTAAAACCGGCTAAATAACAAGACATCTAGAACAACAATACTAGTGGAAAGCAGTAATTGTCTTTACCTCAAAATATTACAATCACTAATGAAAGTTTTTATTTTTTTTTTTTTTTTAAACATACTAAAATTGCCTAAAACCTTAGTAACCTGTGAATTCTGACAGGTTACATGCTCATAGTATGTAAGATAACTCTGACAGAGTCCAAGTCTGGAAAAAAATGAAAAAGTGTTCTGAAAGTAATCAAGGTACCTGTCCCATATCGGCGACTCGTAGAATTTTCAGCTCATAATATGTAAGATAACTCTATTATGTTCTGAAAGAAATCAAGCTACCTGTCTATATCAGCGACTCTTAGAATTTTGAGCTCATGATATGTAAGATAAGTCTGACGGAGTCCAAGACTGGAAAAAAAATGAAAAAGTATGTTCTGAAAGAAATCAAGCTACCAGTCTATATCAGCGACTTGCAGAATTTTGAGGTGGCCAGCTTTTACAGAATCATTGGTATTTCACTGGATATGAAATTGTTACCAGTGGGTTACAACAACATTGTTCTTATTTGCGTAATGACAACTCTCGCTCAACTCACTCTTGCCTCTGTGTGTGTGTGTGTGTGTGTGTGTGCGCATGTGCAGGAGGGGGCAGGGAAGGGGGCAATGTCACCAGTTTCATGTGTCTTGGCAGTCATACTCTGACATGACAAATATAGCACAATTTACTGTGTTCTCCTTAGTGTCCAGGAAGGGTTTGCAGGTACTGGTTGTCATCTCTTCACTTTGCAACACTCTTGGTCTAAATCAGCTGGTAAAATCTATCATGCAGTCTCTGTTCAAAAACATCTAGTAATTATGATCACACATGAGTAAGATACATGTATGTGTTTTCCAGCAATTGGCAGCATTTTACTGCTTCAAATGGGTACTGATTTAATTTTCCTTTGAGCTGTTGTTGGCAGTTGGACATTGGATAGTTGCATTTGTAGCATTTGACTTTTACTGATTGCTATGACCGGGCGGCTGGTTTTGTTCAACCCATTTGCCTTTGTGGAGTCGGCTGTTCTGGTTTAAAAGTTCTGGCATTATCACTTAAGTGCATAATTTGGTCATATGTGTCAACTCTGTGTGTGTGTGTGTGTGTGCTCTGAGCATGGTGTGTAAGCTAGGTGTGTGCACTCTGGCCCTAGAGTGTTGATTATTTCTGTGTGTTCTGGTCATCATGTGTGTGTGTGTGTGTATTTTGGTAATAGTGTGTTAATTATTTATGTGCATTCTGGTCATAATGTGTGATCTCTAGGTCAGAGAGTATTGATTATTTCTGTGTGTTCTGGTCGTAATGTGTGTGTATTTTGGTAATAGAGTGTTAATTATTTATGTGCATTCTGGTCATAATGTGTGATCTCTAGGTCAGGGAGTATTGATTATTTCTGAGTGTTCTGGTCATAAGGTGTGTGTTTGTGTGCATTTTTGTAATAGCGTGTTCATCGTTTATTTTCATTCTGGTCATAATGTGTAAGTAATGTGTGATCTCTGAGTCATAGAGTGTTGATTATTTCTGTGTGGGTCATAATGAGTGCACTGTTTATGGGCTCTCTGGCCATCATGTATTAATTATCTATGTGCACTATGGTCATAGTCTGTCCACTATTGTGTTTATTCTTGTCATAGTTTGGTAACAAAAGTGTGTAATCTGGTCATAGTGTGCAGGATATGTGTGTGAGAAATCAGATCATAGTGCGGTAACCATCTGTGTGTATTCTGACAGTGGTGTGTTTACTGTTTTGTGTGTATTCTGGTCAAAGTGTGTTTACTGTTTGCCTGTACTGTGGTCATGTTTGTTTACAGATTTGTTAGCTGTTAATCTGTATTGTGATCATAGCGTATATAATAAATGTGCATAATACTGTTATATTGTGTTTGTGTTACCAGTCTCAACAATTTGTGTGTATTTTGTAAGATGTATGAATGCTATATGGTCATTGTATGTTTACCATGTGTATATTTTGGTCATGTGCACAAGATGTTTTTCTCCACAGATGTCTCTCTGCTTGATATGAGCAGAAGTTTCACTTTTTATGATTAGCCATTTTGTAACATTCACAAGTGACATTCAGAAATGTTCGGGTTTGTTTTTAAAAAATTTTTTTTAATGCTTTTGTGAAGTGGCACAGCTTGAGTTTTAATTAAAAGTGAAAAAGCAAGATTGATGCCACGTGTTTAGGTTCACTTGACACACTTAAAAACATGGTGATGCTGTATAGATAGAACTTCTCCCTTATTAAGACCACAAAAGGTTGTGATTAGTTCTTGGAAGACTGAGTGTGCCAGTACACCACACATTAGAACATTAACAAACCCAGACACTTTGTATCAAATGCCAAAACACTAAAATTAGCAAAAGTTTGTCCATTTTGAAAGAGAACATACAGACTGTGCATGGTGTGTAAGAGACTGGTTGTTAAAAAAAAAAAAAAAGCTAGTTGTGGAAAATTGATTTTGTTTTTTTTCCGCTTTTTGTTTTTTTTTTGGCAGATGAAGAGGACAGTGTGAAGCACCAAAAAATGAAGAGGTGGATTTTGGCCTTAGGAGAAAGAAAAAAAAAGGAAGTCGCCACCTTAGGTGCTCCATTGATCCGACAACTGATGCCTCAAAAAAAAAAAAAAGTTCTTGGAAGACTGTTACTGTGAACCATTTTAATAATCATCCCCAGAAATCCCTAAAAACTGGGTCTTAGAGGCCTGGAGTCGTTAATGGCAGGAAAACACAGTATTGATCTTGTAACACAGTATTGATCTTGCAACAGCCTAGGAAGATGATGATGATGAAATCGATTAGTGAAGGGACTTGTTATTTGCAGGTAAACGTGGCATGTCATGTAACCCCTTGAGAAAATGAATGTGATGAAATCTAAAAATGACGAAGATCTATATTTTGTGAAGGGAGGGAGTCATTATAGGCAGATAAACTGTCTGCCATGTAACCGCTTGAGATGATGGCGAAATCTAGTGGTGACAGAGACCTGAAGTCTTACAAAGGTAGGAGTCAACATCGGCAGGTAGAAATAGTACTTGTCTTGTAATCCTCTGAGATGGTGATCATGATGAAATGTGGAAGGGACAAAGACTTGAAGCCTTTTAAGGGGGAGGGGGAGAGACTGTATTGTGAGGTGTCACTGATAGTACAAGCAAAAGGATGGGATACCTTGTTTTGAAACACATATTAGGTTTTTTGTTGTTGATTTAACATGATTTAGGGGTGCTGAATCCAAATCTGTTGGGAGGCCAGTTCTTAAATGTTGGGCATTTTGAGTTATTACGTAAAATCCAAGATGGCCACCACCAGATTAGAAAACTTCAAATCTAGAGAATGTGTGACACGTAATTGTAGTCATTTCGTATCTAATATTTCTCTCGGGCAAGAAAATTAATTGGTTTACTGAAAGGATTTCATATTGTCTGAAATTTGTTCATTTTTGGTATAATTTATTTGATTTCTGCCTATGCAGTATTTCTATTGTTAGAAGAGAAAAGAAGCATTTTTCCTAGTCATGACTAGCTTGCAGACTGAAGTCAGGAAGCAGGCAATCTACAGTAAATACAAGTGAAAAATAAACAGTCAGTCCTTCAGTGATAATAGTATAAAATGGTAAGTGGTCACTTGCTTAAACACAGTTGCTCATGTGTCCAAAATCTGTCAGATGTCCACTTAAGTCTGCTTCACATCGTCATTTTTTGGGTCTCTTGTAGCAACTGTTACAGGATTTTTGCACAGAAAACCTTTGCATTTGCAGAATTCTGTGCAGGTGAGTGCTAATCTGCTACATGTGTCATAGTTGTACTGCAGCCAGTCTTGCACGTGCAGCTGATAAAGATTCATGAAATTGCCAATGCAACCGATAAAACTCGTCAGCATTTGCATCCCTCCTAGCCTGGGAATGAAGTCCCTAAAGAGCTCTTTGTCCACCCACGTAATGTGCACAACCACCTGGTACAGCTGTAGGTACTGGTGAAGACAGTCACCTTCTGCCCAGCCAGGGAGGATAGACACTGTCCTTCCACCATGGCAGTTTTCACCGTGTCTGCTTCTGCTGGAGGCATGTCCAAGAAGGGTGTGTACATGAGAGCTGTGTTTGTTCCTGGTTGCTGACTGTTTTTTCCTGGCGCATTGCATCCACCATACTCAGGACAAGGTTCATTATTGATTATTGCTCTTTTTAAAAAAAAGGCAAGATCTTGTTTGGCCACTCGATTCAGGGAAACCAGTAGCCCGGCTAGAAAAACTAGAGATGGGCAAACTTCACACTGTGCTCTTCTGGCATGAAAGGCTTCTTTTTTTTCCATTGAATCGCTGTGCTGCAGTCTCCCCCAGGTCCAAATTGTCTACCTTCTCATGTAGTTCAGGGTGCTTGATAGATGGCATATCCATGGTGTCATTCACCTGTATGGGCTTCTCATGATTTGATTGTGGGATTATCATTGCTAAGCCATGGGTTGATTTCTGGCTGTTCTCGAATGAAGTCTGGGCATCAACGTTGTCAGCAACAACCTGCACTATACCCTTTTCACTGTCAAACTGAGAAATCTGTCTTTGTGCCGATACCATTGCAGTTGCAGCTGAAATTCTGAACCTCCAGAGTTCTTCACTATTTGAAGTCACTCCATAGGTGTGCAGCTCTTCTATCACCTTTCGATGCCTGTTGAGCAAAACACTGATTCCAAGCTGAAGACTCGTTGCTTGACCACTGACAGTATTAGCAATGATGTGACCAATCCTGGCTGCTGACAATGTTGAATCGAGATTTTCTGATATTGCTGCAAGGAGCGTAAGCAAGTTAGGACTGCATTCACTCAGAACTTGTTTTTTTGAAAGACGTGTGTTGTACTTCTCAGGATCTTGCTTTGGACACTCGATTCTTACAGATTCAGCTAAGCATGAAATTGCCTGTGAAGTGCAGTCATTCTCTACATCATCTAGAAGCTGCATGTCTTTTGAAGCCTTGCTCTTGGAAGACAAGAATAGAGGCAACACCATGCAAGATGGGCAGATCAGGAGACGGTTCTTGATGGACAATCTTCATAAGTGTTTACCAGATCCCTGAGAGAACTATGTATAGAGTTGGCGAGAGAAATTTGATTGTGTGCAGTGTATAATCTGAATGTTAACCCTCTTTTCCTGATAACGTGTTCTGTGCGACCTTTACTTCTTTTTTTTAAAAACTATGGTTGAAATGAGATTTGAACATGCAGCCCTTCAGCACTGGTCTGAATGCTGTGCTGTGTAGCAGGTGAGGGTTCCTGATGGTGGTGGTTATTCTTGTTTCCACATTGTTTCCATGAGTTTCTTGAATATGTCTGGAAATGGCAGTGATTTGTATGGACACTATTAGAGTTGTTGCTTCCGTGAACAGTATTAGGACTGCCCCTGCTCAGGAGAAGCTTTTCACTACAATGAATGTTCAGTTGGTTTCCTGTTGGCATAACAGCATTATAATCATTTTCTTAGCGGCCAAGCACTCGGCCAAATTTGACTTGAACATGTTTGTGTGTGTAATTTGACATTGATGACTACTTGTTTTGTTTCTTTTTCTACCTACCCGTAAACATGGGTTTCCTTTTTTGTTGGTAAGCAGTCCTTTGGGGACAGTGTATCATGATGAAGAAGATTTTGGTCTGTGGTATGAAAATTAAGATTGATAGAAAAAAATCAAATTATTTTCTGTTCAAACACACGAGTAATTAGTCCACCATTGTTGCAGAGAATGCGGGAATTGATTGGAGTGATGAAGATGCTGAGTTTGCCCAGTTTTTTGTTTGATTGGTGTGCAAAGTAACTTTTCATGCCGATATGTTTTTTTACCTTATGAATATATATGGTACATTGTAAACACTGTGAGACTGATTCGGTTTTTTTTTCAATCTTTAGAACCTTTTAGTTTTTCAACTTTAAACTTGAGCTATTTCTCTGTATCCTTGTGATGTGTATAAAGCCGCCAATCTTATAGAGTCCAGCTTCATGGGTCAGGGTGTGGAGCGGGAGCTTTGGTTTGTGACAAACTATTGAGATACCCCTCTGCTGGGAATGATCCAGGGAGCTCTGTCACAGAAAACATGGGGTTTCTGTAGGCACCAATTCAGCTGGACTTTGTTGTGTTTTGGCCCACTTCTATCGGTAAAATTGTAAGATTCTGAGATTTTTTCCTGGTTTCAGGTTGGCAACTACATGTTTGTATATATATATCGACTGTCCAACAAGGTGTTAACTGGTTTTTACAGCACAATAAACAAAGTTCAAAAGTACGTGTTCTCGTATGTTTATTTGTATCTGATGATGTGTGTATATGTTGTGAGGGTTACTTTTAGAGATAAGATAATGTTGCTTATAGCCCAGCCGACCGCAGAGGGCCACATCAGGGCTGTACTTTTAGAGATGGAGAGAGGACTGTTCTGTGTGTTACCAGTAGAGAGCAATGTGAGATTCTCTAAAAATGCACATCTTAAGATTTGAACATGGCTGGATTAAGTTGTACCTGCCTGTAAAATTTAAACGTGATTGGATTAAGTTGTACCTGCCCATTAGAGTTTTTAAACAGAAATTATAATCAATCCGTGATTGGATTAAGTTGTACCTGCCCATTAGAGTTTTTAAACAGAAATTATAATCAATCCGCCAGACAAAAGGGACAAACAAATTACAAGACAAAACATGACATGTTTCAACCTCTTTGATCTTCTTCACACAAGATAACATTTAGGACAATGAAAATAAAGAATGGGTAATCACGAATCTTCTGAGATTGGGTGGAAGATGGACGTTCATCTTTTTGTATTCCCTTCTGTCTGGCGGATTAATCATAATTTCTCTGTAAACATTTGCTTCAGTTTCTGCCTGCAGTCACCTCGCTTTAAAACTGCCCATTAGAGGCTGTAAACACCATGATTGGATTAGGTTGTACCTGCCCATTAGAGGCTGTAAACAACATGATTGGATTAGGTTGTACCTGCCCATTAGAGGCTGTAAACACCGTGATTGGATTAGGTTGTACCTGCCCATTAGAGGCTGTAAACACCATGATTGGATTAGGTTGTACCTGCCCATTAGAGGCTGTAAACAACATGATTGGATTAGGTTGTACCTGCCCATTAGAGGCTGTAAACACCATGATTGGATTCAGTTGTTCCTGCCCATTAGAGGCTGTAAACACCATGATTGGATTCAGTTGTACCTGCCCATTAGAGGCTGTAAACACCATGATTGGATTCAGTTGTACCTGCCCATTAGAGGCTGTAAACACCATGCTTGGATTAGGTTGTACCTGCCCATTCCATTAGAGGCTGTAAACACCATGATTGGATTAGGTTGTACCTGCCCATTAGAGGCTGTAAACACCATGATTGGATTAGGTTGTACCTGCCCATTCCATTAGAGGCTGTAAACACCATGATTGGATTCAGTTGTACCTGCCCATTAGAGGCTGTAAACACCATGATTGGATTAGGTTGTACCTGCCCATTCCATTAGAGGCTGTAAACACCATGATTGGATTCAGTTGTACCTGCCCATTAGAGGCTGTAAACACCATGATTGGTGTCACCGATCAGCAGTAGTAAACCAGCCGTTCATGTGTTTCGAGTTATGGTAGTTCAAAATAGAGAGCGTGTGTATATGTGTGTGTGCGAGAGTGCGCGTGTAAGATTGGGGTTTTGGTTAAGGTGGAAGGTTAGCTAGGTAGGGGGCTGGGGAAATAAGCCATACAATATTCTTGATTCCAATCGTGACTTGTTGAAGGGATGGAAGCGGGAGGTTGGTTTCGTTCCCGATTGTTACCCTTTTGTTACTTTGGTTCTACACCAGAGAAGGCGGGCAGGATAATCGGCTGTTGTTGGTGTTGTCAAGTCTGTGAGTTGTTGTGGTAAATTGTCGTGTTGTTGCACGAGCAACAACTATCCGTTGGTCCGGCGTGTCAGCTCTGCGGAGGGATACGCTGCTCTGACCAATCGCTGTTTTGTGTTGTGAGTAGAGTTCGCTTGGTTCCGACCAGTCGGAATGCGTTGGGTAGCTTCACTTGGGTCCCTGGTGTTCGTCGGAGTGGACGCGCCTTGTAGTTGCGGCGCAGCGCCGTTAGTTGAGCTGAATGACTTCGAGTCATAGTTAGTGCCAGGTCCTCGTCGGGTCTGGTGTGCCCTTGGCCTGTGCCGGAGTCTGTGTTGTCTTCGTTGGCAGCCACTTGTTAGCCAGTTGTAAACTGGTGGTTGATCGTCTGTCTGTCCAGGTTGTGATCCGTTATGTTCGTGGTGTTGGGGTTCGTCGTGTCTTGTATTGTGCAGGGTTCTGTGTCGTCTCTGTTGGCAGCCACTTCAGCCAGTTGCAGAACTGGTGTGGTTGAACGTCTGTCTGTCCAGGTTGGTGATTTGTTAGGTTCATGGTGTGTTGTTCGTCATGTTGTCTTGTATTATGGCGAGTTGTACTGTAGTTGTCATGTTATGTTTAGTTGTATTATGGTTGTTGCGTGTACCGGTTGTCTGTATGATGTCGTCTTGGTTTCTGTGATTGAAACTTGTCAGCCGGTTTGTGTTACCTCTTTTCTGAATATCTGTAAGTAGTGTACATAGTGGTTCCTGAGTTCGATTGTCATGTGACAGTTTGGCTAGACAAGTGGGTCGATATAATAACAGTTGATGACGGTGATGTAGATATTGTTGTGATTAGTTCATGTTAATTTCAGGGGGTTAGTAAGGAAGTAATACGAGGTTGCATTTTGTTGAGGATCATAGTATGAGTCGGGTGCAGATGTGTCTGCGTGAATCGTAAAGGGATTGTGCTCAATTTCTGTGTAAATAGTAGTAGTTCGTTGAAATTGATTAACGATTTTGGAGTTGACCTGCACAGCATTGGAATCGGTTAACTGTACAGTAGGGCCAAGGCTAATTGGTAGTCGAGTGGTTTATACTGGATTACGGTCGTGACTATTCAATTTATATTGGTGTCTTCTAACTTTCGGTACGAGTCATGGTTCTCGACGCGGGTGTCGTGCGTGTGCGGACTGTAAACTGTGACGCACGTAAACTGGTACAGGACAGTGAGTCCAATGGTTCGAAGTGGTTTTGGTTTTTTAAAAAAAATTTTATTAAGTAAATGACAGTCGTCACACATGCAGGGATGTATGTGTTTGTGACAGAATAGGGTTGGAGAAAGATATTTTAAGTTGCAGGGAGACAGTCCCATTATGAATTTTAGTAGTCGGAAAGAAGGGTATGGTAAAGTTTAAGGCGGGTAGCTCAGCAGTTGATAGGATAAAAACGGAGGATGTTGCAGCATGTAATATTGTATGAAGTAAGGTTGTGTTGGCATAACAAGGATTAACCACTGGGTTATCTGACAAGAGATGACATAGAGTGGGGTGCTGGGTGGAAATTTTGGCGAACAAATCATGTTTGATATATGATTATAATTGACAGTGCAAAGAGGGATGAGAATGTGAAGATTGTGGCTGCGAGCCGATTCTTTTGTATGAATATGTTAGAACTGTGAACCGTTAGAAATTGATAAGTTCTTTTGTTGTTTTTTGAGATGTGTATTACTACTGATTACTGTGTGGAAACATTTCCTTGTGAAATTGCCCATTTCCTAGTTAATTTAGTATTTCCTAAGGGGACCCATGGAGTCCGTGTTGGATTGCTTAGATTGGTTTTATTTTTCCGAGAATTATGTGTGAGTCATAATTTCAGATGTGTGAGCCATAATTTCATGTGTAATAGCGTGGATGGGGCTCAGAGAGAATATTGGGTTTTACTGCTAGTGTGAGGGTTGGCAGGAAATGGATCTGATAACCCCGAAGCGAGTAACGGTTTTGGGGGGTGTAATCGAAATTCAAGGGGTCACTCTCATGCCCGAGTGGGAAGTAGGCAAGGGAGAGAGAGTTAAAGCTTTAACCAGGTAGCCTATGGGCCTTGATGACTCGGTAGTAGCAACATTACAGTAGTGGCCTACAGTTGTGTCAGCAGGTATCCTGTTCCCGTCCTGAGGCTGGGGCCAGAAACCACCGCAGTCTACTGCCGCGTGCTGGCAGGTGAGCGGCGGTTTCCCCGTTGCCTGCTGCTTTCCCGGAGAGGGAGACCATCCAGGCCGTCGGCCGTCTGTGGGCAGCTCTCCTCCGCTACCGGGGTTCTTCCCGGAGTTCTCCAGCCACCTGTTGCTCTTCCCTGTTCGGGCGTCCTGTGAGAGGGCGCCGCACCAGACCTTCCCTCACCCTCAGTGTCCGTGGGGGCCTTCAGAGGGAGGCGTCCTTCGAGCCCCTCGGACTCGTCGAGAGGGCGCCTGGTGTGCGTTAGGTGTCGTGCCCAGCGTAGGAGAGGAGTCGGACTGCGGGAAGCCACGGTCAGCGCTGGGTGTAGAGTCTTCGGGAGTTGGACTGTGGAAGGCCACGGTCAGCGCCGGAGTGCAGTCTTCCGGAGAGGTGTCAGCCTGTGAGGGGCCAGTACAGCGCCGAGGACTGGAGCTCCTCCGGGCTGGGATGGGTTGTCCCATAGTGGGTAGAGAGGGGAAGTGTTAGGGAGTAGGGTTAAGGGTGTTGGCTACTGCCTCCTTTTGGGACGTGGTGGCCAGCACAGTGTAAGGTACTTGTTGTTGCCTCCCTTAGGGACGCAGTGACCAGTGCGGTAGTGGTCCCGGGTCAAAAGAGAAGGGTGGGTCCTGGAGAGAGGTGTGGGTGGTAGTAGTTTAGATATTAGAGTCCCTTGGGTTTGTCCTTGTCCCCAGTAGTTAGCCACCACGTGTGCGGGCTATCTCTGCGTCCCTAGGTCGCAGTGATATACCGCAACTGGTGCTTTAGCATAGGTTAGGGTTCTCAGGGTAGTGTGGGTCAGTGAAGAAGTGAGATACCAGTGTGTGGTGTGGATGGACGTAAGTGGTGGCGCCATAGTGTGTGTGTGAAATAAAGAAGTGCGTATGATTGTAAAGCTGTGTTAGTGTGCTGTGTTGTCTGCTCTAGTGTGTAATAGGCGTGGGTAGGGTGGTAGGGCCGTCCGGCTTAACGACCGTGACAATTGGATTAGGTTGTACCTGCCCATTCCATTAGAGGCTGTAAACACCATGATTGGATTCAGTTGTACCTGCCCATTAGAGGCTGTAAACACCATGATTGGATTAGGTTGTACCTGCCCATTAGAGGCTGTAAACACCATGATTGGATTCAGTTGTACCTGCCCATTAGAGGCTGTAAACACCATGATTGGATTAGGTTGTACCTGCCCATTAGAGGCTGTAAACAACATGATTGGATTCAGTTGTACCTGCCCATTAGAGGCTGTAAACACCATGATTGGATTAGGTTGTACCTGCCCATTAGAGGCTGTAAACACCATGATTGGATTAGGTTGTACCTGCCCATTAGAGGCTGTAAACAACATGATTGGATTAGGTTGTACCTGCCCATTAGAGGCTGTAAACAAGATGATTGGATTGGGTTGTACCTGCCCGTTAGAGACTGTAAACAACATGATTGGATTAGGTTGTACCTGCCCATTAGAGGCTGTAAACACCATGATTGGATTCAGTTGTGCCTGCCCGTTTGAGACTCTAAACACCATGATTGGATTAGGTTGTACCTGCCTGTTCAAGACGTAAACAACATAGGTTGTACCTGCCGATTAGAGGCTGTAAACAACATATGTGGATAACAGGTGTACCTGTTCTTTAAAGAATAAAAAAAACATGATTGGGCAAGTTGTATCTCTCCTGTCATTCCCACCAGTTGTCTCCCTTGATATTGAACGTCTGCATGTGATCCCACTCTCGGGTTTTTCCATTGTTACTGTTTCATCAATCACATACCTTCTATGGTCAGATTCCGTGGAGTTCTTTACAAATTCGGAATTTAAAGATGTTTACATACATTTTATAGGCATAATATGACATATTTTCAAACATAAGCTTGATGACCAGTGAACTGTCAAAACTAGATTCTGCTTTAAAAAAAAAAAAAACTATTAGCACCAAAATACCGGACCTGGTAAGAGTGAAAGGCTGTAAGCAACATAGCTGGAATGAGTTGAATCTGTCCCTCAAAAGCTTTACATACCATAATTGAATTGAGGAGTTCCTGTTAGGTGTATCCAAACTTCGAAAGCTGAAAACAATATAATCGGATTGCATTGTGGCTGTCGGTTGTATCTGTCCTTCAAAAGCTTTGTACACTATAACTGGATTGAGAACTTCCTGTCAGTTGTATCTGTCCTCCTAAAGCTTTGAAATGCATTGTTCCTGTCAGGTGTACCAATATGACAGCAGTGAATTGTATCAGTCTTTAAAGACTGTATACAACATGTCTGAATTGAACAGTCCATGTCCTCAGAAAGTTTTGAACAACATGTTTTAAAAAGAAAGGTTATTAGTTCCGCAAGACAATCCAGACATACAGATTACATGATTGTTTACAGGACGAACAGATTACAGGACTGTTTGTATCGTCTTGCGGAAGTAACAATCTTTCTTTTGAAAACTTGCTTCAATTTCTGCCTTCAGTCACCTCTCTTTGAAACTAACTTTGAACAACATGACAAAATCAAATTGTACTTGCCCGTTAAAGGATTCCAATGACGACAGAATTGAATAGGTTCAGCACGACTCCATTATTCTGTGGTCGTCCTTTCAAGATATAGATATGCGTGACTTGGCTGTAAACATGATTGAATTGTGAGCTGTTCCTGTCCTTTAGAATATAACCTTATTTTTCTTTTCTTTTCTTTTTTTTTGTTGTTGGTCCCTGTTCTTTACAATCTATAAAAAGAAAAACAGAAGAAAAAAAACGTGCCTGAATAGGGAACCTGTTGTCTAAAATCTGTTGACATCATGAACTGTGTCTGTCCTGTCTCTATTAAAAGCTATAAAACAGCACGGCTGAATGAAACCATTCTTGCACTTTCTGTCAAAGCAGTAGGCAAGGGAGATAAAATTTTATGGACAGGTTACCCCACTCTCGCCCCACACTCGGTTCCCGCCCCACTTCCCGACTCGCCCGTAAATCAGTAACTCACGACTACACACATATCCTCACACACTCTCGTCGTCTGCTCCGGGCACCGAGCTTTTGGACTGCCCCCTCCTCTCCTTATTTCTTTTTCTAATCACTTGCACGCATTTGTGTACACACACACACACACACACACACACAGACGTAAGCCTATATATAGGTAAGGTAATGTTGCTTACAGCCCAGCCGACCGCAAAGGGCCATATCAGGGCTGTCACTGCGTTAAAGTCAGCTGACAAGTCATTTAAAAACAAACAAACAAACCCTTTCATACAGCCCTTTAAAATACACCTAAAAACACCAGAAATGTTAAAAATCTTCTGTAAAATCTCAGATCATATATAAATATATATATATATATATATATGTGTGTGTGTGTGTGTGCGCGCATGAATGTGCACACTGCGCGCCCGTGCACACGTATTCACACTGGTGCACACACACTGTGACATACGCGCGCACGCACACACACACACACACACGCACACACACACTTGTAGGTGCAAACACTGTTCACTCGCTAGTTTCCCGACCCTCTCCATACTGCCATCCCTTTACACACACACACGCGCGCGCACCCCCCCCCCCCCCCCCCCCCCACACACACACACACACACACGCACACACACACTTGTAGGTGCAAACACTGTTCACTCGCTAGTTTCCCGACCCTCTCCATACTGCCATCCCTTTACACACACACACACGCGCACCCCCCCCCCCCCCCCCCCCCCACACACACACACACACACACTAGCCCCCTATCACACACACACGCACACACACTAGCCCCCTTTTCCCAATCTTTATAGTTCCTTTTACCTTTCTTGTATCTGCTTTCTTCTTCATCCACTACATCCACACACAAAACCCCACGTGCATGCACCAACACACACACACACACCTTCAGACTTGACATCTGTGCAGGGAACTAACTCTGATGAGGTTACAGTCGGTATCACCCTAGTGGTCGACTGGGCCTTATAACATGAAGTGGACCCGAGACATACAGGTGCTTGCACATACCCACATGTTCTTGTGTACACTTGCGCGCGCGCACACACACACACACACACACGTGTACACGGCACACACACACACACGCGCGCACATGCAAACATGGTTAATTCCCCCCTTTTCTTTCTATCTCCAAATTTTGTGCCATTAAATCGGATTTAATTCGGCCTCTTGCTCTTTTGTCATCTCAATCTTGCTCCCTCAAAAAAAAAAAAAAAAAAAAAGTTTTTCTCTCTTTCCTTTTCTAAACAATCCTGTTTTTTCCTCTCTGCCCCACCATTGACAAAGAGCTTATGGTTCTGGCGAAACTTCTGGTTATTCCCCTCATGTGGATCGCTTTTTTTTTTTCGACCTGTAGGCTAGTGGGTATTTTCATTTCATTTCTGGACTGGCAGTGACCGAATGGGTGAGCAGCTTTCCTGCCCTACCCTTTCCTCCTTTTTTTTTTTTTTTTTTTTTTTTTTTTTTACGCCCCCCCCCCACCCCTTCTATACGGCTCTCCCCATCTCCCCTTCGCTCCACCTTGCGTTCTCTTTCTCGCTTTTCCCGAGTGAACAAAAGAACCACCTCCTCAGCGGGGTGGGGGTGGGGTTGTGATCAAGAAAGGTGTCGGGTTTCTTGTTATCCGCTCCCCATCTCTCATGTACCCCCTTACCCTCCCTTCCCGTTTCCGTTGCGGGCCAACAATAGCGGTGTTTGGCGGGCACGTGTGGGGGGTATTGTTAAGGCTGGGTGTACCGAGGCAACCCTCCCCTTACCTGTGACTGGGCCTGTCCTGTCCCGATCCCGAACAACGGGTTGCACGTGTCTTGGACAAACAGCCTCGGTGACTGAAGGCCCTGTTTCTCGACCCGTGGGCCTGTCCTAATTGCTTTGGACAGATTTTCTTCTTCCCCAATTCCTCCTGCCCTCCCTCCCCCCACCCTCCCCCATCCTTCCTCCCTATCCCAACAACACTCATCTCTCCACCTCACTTCGTATCTTTTCCTCCTCTGCACCCCCCACCCCACCCCACCCATCTTAATTCCCCGGGTCTTTTCGAACCCTTAGCTTCGTCCAGAAACAGGTATTTGTTGTTAGTTAACAGAGCCATATTTTCACCTGTGATATCCCTGGAGTATAAGAAAACACCGGCTGTGTACGGTTGTAACAGTAAGGAAGTTAAGTTGGCAGTAGATTCACGCTTGCAAGGCAAGCCATTTTCTATTTAAAATGCTTCACGTGTATGTGTGTTGGCATTTGAGGCAATGAGGTGCTTGATCAACTTGCCACGTTTGTTCAGGTTCGATGTGAAACCCAAAGTTCAGATTTCCATCAATGACACGGGCTGGCAAGAGGACTTGTGAACATGCTGCCGACTGGAAAACAGACCTTTTTCAAATCCGTCCAAACCTTAGAGGTTTTAACCATTTGCCACAGGTAGCTGTAAAGAAGAAACAAGTTTTGTGACGATTGCACACAGACCACTGTTTTACGACCCTGACTCTGATTTTTGAGAAGGTGAGGAAGCTCCGTGATGCATTCCTTAAGATGTACCACACACTGTAAAACATGTTTGTTGGTTTTTGTCGGGTACTGGGACTGATAGGATGTTTGACACAAACGCTTTTCTGAAGATCCACGAAAGCTGTTCTGAGGTGTTCCACCGGATCTGAGTTTTATTTCCTTGAAGAGATGAATGTTCTTCATCTGACCTACAAATATAAAAGAAAAACGAATTTCTGTGGCCAGTATTTTTTTAAAAAGTCTGGGTTTCTGATCTTTTCTTTCTTTTTTCTTTTTGTTCTTGTTGTTGTTGTTGTTTCTTTTCTTTCTCTCTCCCCTTCCCCCCCCCCCCCCCCCCCCCTCCCCCTCAACAACTTCGTAAGGAATTCCCCGATGAGGTTACATGGCCCCTTGTGGTTGGCTGAGCTGTAGACAACATGACAACATGAACTACAAAGTATGTGCAGTGCAGGGTGGGTGTGTAACTGATGCCTCACTTTTTCCCAGGTTTCCAATTCTGATATGAGAATCCTGAAGAGATGCGGAATCCCCCCTCTCCACCTCCATTATCGCGTTCATACTTTCATCAAGGAGAACCCATTAACGTATCACGTGCAATCATTCTAATGCGCCGGTTATCTCTCAGTCTCCACCCCCCTCACCCCCCCCCCCCACACTCCCCCCCCCCTCCCTCCGTCTTCCTCCTCCCCCCCCCCCCCCCCCCCTCAGTCTTCGTATTAATACACCACCATGCAACAAATAAGTCTCCACTATCCGTACCTCCACCTCCCACCGCATCTTAAATCTTCCAAGTCCAAATATCCATCCAACCTCCAATCTTTCCCAGTAGCTGCGGCTGCCTGTCTCTTTCAACGTCGTCAGGTGTGAAATAATCCACATACACTGACTTTACTGGTAAGCCAGCCCTACGGCCACAATACAAGTCACTGCAAAATAGGTGAAGGAACGAACAAAATATATGAATAAAACTCGGGTCACTGTGAACGAGAATGAGCAGGCCTGACCTCTGCATTGTACCCCATGCGCTGGTCAATCCTTGTATGACTAACTATACATAAGTCATGATCAGCCACAGTGTATATAGTTACGTGTTTGCAAGCATGCGCCCACACGTGTACGCACTGGCGCGTGGGTGCTTGCAGACCATGCATACGTGCGCTCTTTCACCTTCGTCACTAAAATTACTATGCCGGCTTTTCCCCATGTGAGTGATGAACTCGATGAGATGGCCTTGCCCTACTACACTGCAAGATGCACGCATTGGGTCATTCACTGTGACTAACCATGACATCATGGGTGCTTCCACTCGTGACGACTTGAGGGAGACATGCCACTCGGTGTATTATTATTGTGCCGTAGTGTGCTCATTAGGTCTCACTACCGTGGGAGAGAAGCTTAACTCCGGCGGCGATGTTATGGCGATTTACTCGCTTCAAAAGATCACAATCATGCTTTCTTCTTAAAGACGAAAAGCCTCGCCCTTACAGCAAGGGTACTAGTCTCCACCTAGGTTCTAGCTAGCTCCAGCCTGGACAAGCTGAATCTAGCCAGAACCTAGGTGGGCCCTAGGTGGGTCCTAGGACCGTGCTGCAGCTGCAGCTTTTTTGTCCCTTATGCAGCTAGTGAAGAGTTTTCATATCTGTAATATATTTTCTTAATTTCATGTTCCCAGTTTCTCCATCTTCAACCCCCCCCCCCCCCCCCCTCCACCCTCCTCCTAAAGTCCAAAACTTTGCAGCCAAGTCGTAACTATGAAAACAGTTCAGTTGTTGGCCTGTGCTTGTTTTTTCCCCCACTATTAGATTGTTCGTCTATGTATTTGTCTGACTTTATTCAAGTTTAAAAGGCTGTGCCAGTCTTGAATAAAAGTTACTCTGTGTTAGGTTTTTTTATGGGAGCAAACGTTACCCCACTTACTTACTGTTTATTGTTTACTGTTCCCTGCCTCATTTCATTTCATTTCCACCGAAAATGTTTTCATGCGAGATTGTTTGTTGTGTGTATACATGAAGAAAACAAGCCATGATGCCGAAAGAACAGTTTAACTGATTTACATACAGTTCGAGCACTGGAAAGTGAATCGGAATAATGAAAAGGTCAATTATTAATTTCGTAAAGTGAGTTGCGAGAACAGAAATTTTGTTTCTTTTTTTTTCCTGGTAGCCAACTACAAAGTGTCCTCGTGTACAAGATATTTGTTTAAGTCTGCGGCGGGTAATCAAAAACGGTCACACACGTAATGTTCTCATCCCCAGCAGATGCATTTGTACTATAGTGTTCAAGTACTTCGGCTGTTCAGATGATCCCTGGAGTCTTTTAGCCAGCGTACGACAGCAACAACAACAACAACGAAGGAATTGATATAAAACGCAACATCATGATGCTGCAAAACGAGAAAACAATACACACTTATTGTCTTGATTTAAAAAAAAAAAAATCACGATGTATTGCTCTACATTCAGCCGTGAGGTCATTCGTCACTGGCTCTTTTTTTTTTAATTAAAATTTTTATTTATTTTATTTCTTTTTTAATCTAATGCTTATTAAATTGAAACAGGACTTCGCATATGAATTTCTCCTTGTGTCTAATAAGTATCTGTTCAAATATTGTCACATAAAATTCTGTTCGTTTTAAACCTTGAAAATAATTATTATGATGTAAGACGATTGTTCTTTTAACGTGAAAACTATAAATTGTAATTGCTACCAAGAAATTTTCTTCGTTTCAGGTTTTGAAAGCAAATGATCTCCCATACAATACGCCCCCCCCCCCCCCCCCCAACCTTGTCTCCCCCCCCCCCTCTCTCTCTCTCTCTCTCTCTCTCCAAGTCTTCCAGTGGAGAGCCACACTAAACTCAAAGCAGAAAACAACACTTCAGTATGTGGGTCAGTGTGTGTAAGGTTCAAAGCACGTAGACCGTTTTGTGCCAGTGTGGGAAACAATGAAGAGGTTGACAGACGATGGGTGAACAGACAGACAGACAGACAGTCCGTCAGTGGGGAGGGAGGCAGCCATTCAACTTGCTGTGCGCCACTTCATACGAGTGTTCTGACCCCACACATTATTCTGAGAGCCAGGTCAAGATCTTCAGCGAGCTACCACTCTGTCGTCATCACTCGACGAAGTAATACTGCTGCATGACATCACGCGCGCAGGGCGAGAAAGTTTTGCACTATGCCCTCGTGTGCTGCTCTGAAAAAGCCACCCACACCCGTCTCCACCCGACCCTGCCCCACCCCGGTACCTAGCCCTGCCCGTGCTTATTTGCTTTACTTCAAGCTCTGTTCAGAATTACACCGATCGACAAATATAGGATTAGATCGACAAGAAGCTAGCAGCTAATGATATGCTTGAATAACACCACATCTAACTGTTATTAGTCAACAACAGCTTATGAACATTACACGAAATGAAGTAACATCCAAATCGTGTTTTTAAAAAGAAAGAAAGAAAGAAACATGAGCATCTATTCATTCCAAATCAAAGACACTTGACCACAGTCGAACACCCCAGTCACCGGGGACGCTGGGGACGCTGCTGCAGTTTCTTCATCTCAACATCGGCCCGACGGAAGAGCTAAGCTCGAAACCTTCATTTTCTCATAGATCCTAGCACTCCTTTACCTACAGGGTTCTTGGTCTGGCATCGTCTCCGTGGATCCTGCATTCACCAGATTTGTCTGCCTTGTTGTTATTAACATTTCATTGATATGTCAATGCAATCAGCGTGAATAGAAGAGTCACCGTACACAAGTAATGAGTTTATTTGTTCATTCATTGTCCCAGGGAGCCGGAATAGTTCAGTTGGTAGAGCGCCGGACTCGTGATCCTGGGGTTGTGGGTTCGAATTTCGGTACAGAGGGATTTTACCATCGGAGTTAACATTAGTTCTGACTCCATTTCCCATACAGTCCTTCGAATGAGACTGTAAACCGAAGTTCCGTGTGTGAACGCACGCATAACATCTTGCACACACGTAAAATCCCATCACTAACTTTCGGAAGAGAAGGCCAGTTTGGCCGTTGGTATGGATGACACGTTATACATAGCATGCACCTTCCTCGAAGATGGAGTATGGCTGCCTTAATAGCGGGATAAAAAAAAAAACCCGGCCATTCACACAAAACTCCACTGCCTGTCTATACAGGCAGTGTCCGCAGGAGTATCAGCCTGCATACGCAGAAAAAAAGAAAGATTCATTGTCTCGACTAACTATGATCTGACCATGTATGAAATTTCCTAGTGAAATCAAATAAGTCAGTCACGGATCAGCTTTTCGCTCTGAAGAATATTATGGTTTGAAGGTTTTCATCTGACATGTAGGTGACAATTTACGTGACGTCTTACTTTGTGCCGGCTTCACCTTACTTATATTCTTTCTGTCGTAGCTGTACATCGATCTGACCAGCTATCGCTAATCCACCCTCACATTTTTTGGACTGTTTAAACCCGTCTGTGGACAGATGGTTTGATCAACTCTGTAAACATCCCCATTCTTTCATGCCGGTCACCTTCATCGACCCTGTGGATATTAACTCTCTTTAATCCGGACGATTTCATCAACTTTGTGGACATCCATCCTCTCACTACTGGATGGGTTGATCAGCTCATCAGACACCCCCCATCCACCCACTTACACCCCTTCTCTACATTGAACGATTTGACTTCTCTCTGGACATCCGCTCTGTTTATACTGGACAATTCGATCAACTGTATGGACATCTAACCTCTTTACATGGGACAATTCGATCAACTGTATGGACATCTAACCTCTTTACATGGGACAATTCGATCAACTGTATGGACATCTAACCTCTTTACATGGGACAATTCGATCAACTGTATGGACATCTAACCTCTTTACATGGGACAATTCGATCAACTGTATGGACATCTAACCTCTTTACATGGGACAATTCGATCAACTGTGTGAACGTCTAACCGCTTTACATGGGACAATTCGATCAACTGTATGGACATCTAACCTCTTTACATGGGACAATTCGGTCACTGCAGACGTCCACTCTATTCCTGTCTGACGATCTGACCATCCTGTGGATATCCATTCTGTTTATGTTGGATGAATTAGCCACTCTGTGCACATCTTCACTCTTCGTATTTGACATTATGACCACCCTGGACACCCTAACTCTTCATATTTGACATTATGACCACCCTGGACATCCTAACTCCTCATAGTGGGACGATCTGACCACCCCGTGGGCATCCATTCTCTTTATGTTGGACACTTCTATCAACTGTGGACAGAACCCCTCCTTGATCTGGACAATTTGATTAACTGTGGACAGCACACCTCTTCATGTCGGAAGATTTGATCAACTGTGCACGTCTTTCGTCTTTGTGCAGGAAAAGACTGCGTCTGAAAAGATCACACCACCCCAACACCACAAGTGTTCTGCACACACACACACACGCACGCACGCACGCACGCACACACGCACACACACACACACACACACACACACACACACACACACACACCAAGCACACACGCGCGCGCGCACACGCACACACACACACACACACACACACACACACACACACACACACACACACACACATACACACGCGCATGTGGTCACAGCACAGATATACACGCACACTGAAAGATCTGGCTGCACAACACAAACACAAACAAGACAAACACTGACGCTCTGTCTGTCTGTCCGTCTGTCTGTCTTAGTCTCCGCGTCTTTCTGTCTGTCTCTCGGCTGGCCAATTTCACGCCAGAATTATATTTTACATAGATCGAAACATTATCCTAATTTGGGCGTTTGTAAAACATGGGTTTAAATCCAACAGAGCTGCCGAATTAACGCAGCACTGTTTGCCCAATTAGGTGTCGCTGACTACCGACCTATTCCTGCATCTGTGGGCGTACATCTCTCGTTCAGTTCACTACGCATGCTCCAGACATGTTGTTTCCGCCCAGCCGACAACAGAAGCCACATCCGGGCTCCTTCATGCTCCAAACAACACTTGACCACAGCTAAACAGTGTGTGATTTGATCACAGAAATGGGAGACCATTTCTCTGGATCTGATCGGCGATAAGTGCGAAGCATCCTCTCGCTGGGCATGTATGGAATGCGTTGGATTCAAAAGGTCACGACTGCTTATTTCTTCTTCAGGACAATAATCTGTATTGTTTAGTTTTCTTTCTTCAAAACAATAACCTTTTCCATTATACCATCACCAACAAAATAATTGTAAATTACGTAACCCAATCAATCTTTTTTAACTCATGACAAAAAAGGGGAGGTATAATACCGAGCGAATTTCTTGCCACCCGGGTGGTCTGTGTGAGCCGTCAAACCCATGGAAAGGAGAGGGAGGAGGACGAGGAGGGTGTGGGTGTGGGAGGTTATTTTCACGCGCTTTTCCCTCCGACGAAAAAAAGCGTCTTTTGACATATCTATCTAGTCCTCTTTGTGCTGGTAGCACATAAGGCCTCGACCAGAGCCCGCCACTGATGCGGTCGCTGAAACACGTTCCAGACGGCCCCATGTCCAACCATTGTCCTTCATCTCCCTCTCTACTGTTCTCCTCCAAGTTTCCTTGGGCGTCCTCTTCTTCTTCGGCCATCAGGAGTCCATCGTAGCGATTCTGGAAATGGCTGTTGTCTGCTGGCGGAGCACATGGCCTATCCATCGCCAACGCCTTCGTTTGATTTGCGTTGAGATGGGTTCAGTTTCTGCTCTTTGGTGGAGTTCTTCTTTGGGTGATGGTATTCGGCCAATAGATGCGTAGAATGCGTCTGAGGCATCTGTTTTGGAAGACATCTAGTTTGTTGCTGATGGTTTTGGTCATCTTCCATGATTCTGATCCATAAAGAAGGTGCTTATTACATTTGATTTGAAGATTCGTAACTTGGTCTTCAGGCGGATATTCCCTGTCTTCCATGTGCTCCTGATGAGGCAAAGGCCTGGCTGGCTTTTGCAAGTCGAGCCCGATCTCCACCTCCCCATCCCCTGTATTTGACATCTTGGATCCAAGATAGGTAAGTCGCTAACTTCCTCAATTTCGTCTCCGTTCAGTTTGATGTTGTCTTGGACTCTGGCATTCATTCTCATGCTCTTTGTCTTCTTGGTGTTGACCTTCAAGCCAAGGTTTCCAGCTGTTGCTGCCAAGGCATCTGTTTTCTCCTGCATGTCTGGTAGCGATGTGACATCAGGCAATATCGTCAGCAAAGTCCAAGTCTTCCAGTGTTGTTGTTGCCACCATTGTCGTGGTCCATCTGATTCCCCTCCTCTCTCTGTCTGTGGCGTTCTTCATAATCCAGTCCATGGCCAGGATGAAGAGGAAAGGCGATAGGATGCAGCCCTGTTTCACTCCCGTGCCGACATTGAAGGCGTCTGTGAGCTCCGTGTTTGCAGATCACTTGTGCGCTGAAGTCACTGTACAGCATCTCAATGACCCGGACAAGTTTTGCAGGGATTCCGTAGTGTCTCAGGATTTTCCATAAGGAACTCTCGGTGGATCTGTCAAATGCCTTCTCCGGGTCAATGAAGTTGATGTACAAAGGCGTGTTCCACTCATTGCTCTGTTCCAGAACCTGGCGCAGAGTGAAGATATGATCTGAGCAGGATCGTCCAGGGCGAAAGCCTGCTTGTTGTGGACGGAGATTCCTCTCAAGGGTTTCCGTCAGCCTTGACATCACAACCTTGCTAAATACCTTGCTAGTGAGAGAAAGAAGTGTTATGCCCCTCCAGTTGTTGCAATCTCCAAGATCTCCCTTTTTGGGGAACTTGAAGATAAGACCAGTTTTCCACGCTTCAGGTCTGGCCCGTTTCCCAAACCTGTCTGAAGATCTCCGTCAGAATAGGGGCTGTCACATTAATATCTGCTTTCAACATATCTGCCGTTACCCCATCTGCCCCTGGTGCTTTTCCATTCTTCATTGTTTTGATTGCTGCTGTCACTTCTTCTAGCTCGTGGATCGATGCAGATGTCCAGGGCTATACCTGCCGGTTGGATATCTGCTAGCTGAGGGGGGTTTGGTCTGTTCAGAACTGACTCGAAATGTTCTTTCCAGCGCTGTAGTTTTTTCTGCCTCTCCCTCAACGACCTTCCCATTCTTGTCCTTTACTGGTACATCATTGTTTTGGAACCCATTGTTTAGCTGCTTGTTTATCTTGTACAGCGTTTTTAGATCATTTCTACCAGCTCTTCCTCTGCCTCATCTGCCAGTTTCTCGATGTAGTCCTTCTTGTCAGCTCTTGTCATCTTCTTTACCTCTTTGTTTAATTCTGCATATCTTCTTCTGTGCTGCTCTTTCAAGCGTTCTGATCTGGTGTTGTTGATCTTCTGCTTTGTCAGCTTTCTTTCATCTATCTTTTCCCAGGTTCCTTTCCCTATCCACTCTTCCTTCTTCTTTCGGCGGAAGCCTAGTAGTCTTTTGACATAGGCTAGGTTAATTTGCTACACGCATAATCTGTAGA
Organism: Conus ventricosus; assembly: GCA_018398815.1. NCBI lineage: Eukaryota > Metazoa > Mollusca > Gastropoda > Neogastropoda > Conidae > Conus > Conus ventricosus. Next base: position 75,308,611 of record CM031599.1, on the reverse strand, counting down.
TACAAACTGGATGTGTTTGACAAAGGGTACAGGTCCATACATAAAAGTGAACACTGTGCATTAGACAGAGTCAGCCGCAAACACATATAAACACTATTTTTGAAGATGTGTCTGATAAGCCATCACGAAAGGTATAGTAAAATAAAGTTTGAGCCAACCTATAGACCATCCTTTTTTCTCCATGTTATCTTAACCACAACTACCTTTTTTCTATTGGTTTTACGGACAATAACACACTGTTTGCACGTGATTTTTACAGCGTCCATAAATGGTGATCGTGGCGTTAAAGCACTGGATTGTGAGTCAACAGAAAGGGAAGTAACCATGGTGAACCTTACAAACCATTGTAAGCCGCGTGCACTGTGCGCTAATGATGGCAGTTACTTCCGTCCTGCACCATCCTCGTGTTCAGTTGGATGTTTCAGCTCGCGTGGTGGTGAATCATTGCCAGTGTTTTTTCATAAATCGTGATTACTGTGTCCACGCTCGTCACGGGACAATAGTATGCCGGAAAACATTATAACAATAGGTATGAAGCACAATCCTTTTTTTTTTTTTTTGACAATCGGTTTTTAAAGCTAGCAAGACGGGTACGACAGTGCAGTGGTCGGATCTCTTTTGAGGATAGCGGGTACCGGCCTGATAAAGGGGGTGGAAGGCGGGTGGGAGAGGAGTGTGGGTGGGGTAGGGTGGGTGAAGCTGGGTGGTGCTGCGGTTTTCCTGTCCCGCAGTCGGTGCAGACGTGTCATACTCGTGTATCTCTACGCATGCAGAACGGATCCAATATACGCATGTTAAAGATCCTGCAACTCTCATCTGGATTGGGTGGGTTATGGGAAGACAGAGACACCCACCAATAACCAGTTCCAGTGCTGGCACACAGCTCGGTGGACCATACTAGTGATCCAGCTGTGTATCCGGCCCTGCGCTCCCCGAGCTGTGCCGGTTTCATGGCAGTCGTGTGGAGTATATTATGGACTTGTCCACACACAGTGATAGAAATCAACACATCTGATGATACAGAAACTGGCCACACAGCAAATGTTCAAGTAGAGAAGAAAATGGGCACTGTCAAGCGCACCCAAGCTGAAATACCGTGATGACAGCACAATGACACGCTCGCGCACACATACGCACACAGACACACACGCACGCACGCACACACACGCGCGCGCGCACGCACGCACGCACGGCGCACGGGGAGGCACCCTATATGCCACAGGCCTTATATGCCACAGGCCTTATAAGCCACAGGCCCTTATATGCCACAGGCCCTATATACCACAGGCCCTGTATGCCACAAAGGGATTTTTATCTGCAAGAAGGCCCTATATGCCACAAGCCCAATATGCCACAAAGGGATTTTTAATCTGCAAGAAGGCCCTATATGCCACAGGCCCTATATGCCACAAAGGGATTTTTAATCTGCAAGAAGGCCCTATATACAAATTGACCACGTGTCAGTCATGGCTTGACAACTGGTCAGTTTGACCATGGTTTGACCACTGGTCAGTTTGACTGCTTGACCTGTGGCCAGTCTGACCATTGCTTGACCGCTGGCTTATAAGGTCTGTAGCACACCGGGCCTGTGGCATACCGGGCCTGTGGCATATAGGGCCGCACACACACACGCACGCACGCACACACACACACACACACACACACACACACACAGAGAAAGCACACACACACGCACGCACGCACGCACGCACACACACACACACACACACACACACACACACACACACACACACACAGAAAGCTATCACCATGATCTCTTTTTGAGATTATGTGATATGAAAGCTAGTAATAATAATAATCGTAATAATAATAATAATGAGGACTATTTCTACTGCCGATTCTTTGTGTCTTAGGTCCTATATAGAGCCAGGTCAGAGGAGGGCATGAGGGGGCGGGGGTGGGGGTGGGGGGCGGGGAGATGTCTGGGAATGTACCAAAAGTCACATTTTTGCCAGCCTGACAGCGGGTTCGGATGGGAGGGGTCCAACCCCCACTACACCCCCCACCCCCTCTCCATTTCTTCTCCTGGCCACGCTATATTGTCTATGAATACTAGCCTTTTGGTTCAGGATTGGACACGACAGTAGACACGCAGTGATTTTGATTGTTCCTTTCAATTAACGGAGGGGGTTAGGACATCAAGGGGACAAACAGTACCACAAACACTCGGCGGTCCCGTCGGCCAACGCCCAGTCCGGAAGCAATCAGCTACATGGGGACTCGAGAGCCGTCGAGCATTGCCAAGCACCACACTTTTCGTCCCCTCAGAACGTGGAGTGAAAGACTGCACTGGAGCAGACGGCCTTTTCTTTGATTGGGAGGACTACGTGGAGTGTTTTTGCTCCCATGCACTGAAGAGCTGTTTTTGAAGGGAGAGAACCCGCAGTCATCACGTAACCTGAGCCCGGTCAGTGTGGCCTGGGAAAGTTGTGGAGGATTGAGCCGCATAGTGAGTGAGAGTCGGGTCGCCTACCACATCCCCAAACAGGCACGGTTTGTTCAGTTCATGCTGTTTATAGACCAGCCGGACGCTTTTCAGGGTTACGTAGGTGTCTGAACGTGTCGAAACTTTGGCAACACACACACACACACACACACACACACACACACACACGCGCGCGCGCGCGCGCGCGCACGCACGCACGCACGCACGCACGCACGCACGCACGCACGCACACGCCCACACGCACGCACACACACACACACATACACACATAGAGAGAGAGACTCTGTCTCTGTCTCTCTCTCTCTCTCTCTCTCTCTCTCTCACACACACACACACACACACACACACACACACACACACACACACACACACACACACACGCACACACACACACACAGACACACAGTCTCCCTCTCTTTCTCGCTCTCTCTCTCTCTCTTTCTGTGTGTCTCTCTCTCACACACACGCGCGCGCGCACACACACACGCACACACACAATATATATATATATATATATATAATATATATATATATATATATATATATATATATATATATATATATATATATATATATATATATATATACTGACTTCCATAAAAAACGCGAAAATTTGAAAGGCTATTTTTCGGGTTAAAAGGGTGAATATACAATATTGAACCATGCAGTGAAAAAATTGTGTGAGCAACACATCATTCCCGGCATTGGAGGGTCAACAAAAATGGCAAACTGGTTGCTGCATGTGAGGCACGTGCACACCATGCAGAGCAAAGTTAACCAGCGACAAGTACGCAGGCATGCAGCCTTTATAAAGCCGCGCTACAAGGTTCAGGTAACGACTTGCCGTCTGAGCGCTACAGAGATGCCAAACTACGAGCAGAGGAACGCAATCGTGCCCTAGGCCATCTGGAGGCTGGTGTGATGCCAGGCAGGTCGCCAACATCTTTAACGTCCACATCTCAACCATCTATCGTCTGCAGCACTGCATGCGAGTCACTGGTACCACTGATGATCGTCCCCGGCCAGGCCGTCCTTGGTCACCACACAAAGAGAGGATCGCCATCTTGTTCGAACCCATCTGCGGGACAAGCGGCAAACAGCCGCTAACACTGCTCGACAGTGCCTGGGAATCTCCAGCAACGAATCAGCCTCAACACATGCGGCGGCATCTTCAGAGAAAAGGCTGCATTAGGCGTCCTCCACAGAGGTCCGTACTGACACCAAGACACCGGCAGGACAGGCTGCAGTGGGCACAAGCCCGAATCAACTGGCGCAGGCAGCAGTGGGGACACATACTGTTCTCAGATGAGAGCCGTTTTTGGTATTGACATGGCTGACGGTCGTGTCAGAATATGGCGTCGACCTGGTGAACGCTATGCTGACTCCTGTGTGGGAGAGCGGAACCCCTGGGGAGGCCCGAACGTTATGAAAATGGGGTGCAATGGCATTAACCACGCCATAGGACCAGTCATCTTTCAGAACATTGGTCCTGGTCGCGGACAGTGTGTCAATGCACAGCGCTACAATCAACCAGGTGCTCAGACCCCATGTCGATCCTTTTTTGCACAACACCCAAACTGGACATTCCAACAGGACAATGCAAGACCCCACACCGCCAGGGCCACTCACAATTTCTTCAGCATAACAACGTCAATGTGCTGCCCTGGCCACTCTCAGTCCCGATTTAAACCCAATAGAACATTTTTGGGATGAACTTGGCAGACGGTTGGACCTCCTGCGTCCACGACCAGCAACAGCGGCTCAACTTCACCAGGCCATCGTCCATGTGTGGGCTGGTGTGCCAAGGGGACGCATCAACCACCTGGGCCACTCAATGAGCCGCAGGTGTCAAGCAGTTGTCAACGCAAAAGGTGGCCACACACGGTATTAGGACTTCAAGCTGGTTTGTCACGTGACCTTGGATTTCCACACAAAAGACATATTGCTGATGACATTTTCACACATTACCGGTGTAATGAATCAAATCACGTTGAATTCTCGCTTCCACTCTGTACAATTGTGACCAATAAAATTCACCCCCAACCTTCAGCTTGTTTTGTTTTCGCGTTTTTTATGGAAGTCAGTATATATATGAGGAGAGCACTTGCTCGAAACAAGTTTGTAGGGTGTTTTTTTTACTCCATTTTAAAATCCTATTTTAAACTGTTATGTCGCTCCCAATTTGGTTGAGCATTTTTAGAGACTTCTGAGTGGTCTTTTAACTCTAATATATATATATATATATAATATATATATATATATATATATATATATAATATATATATATATATACATACATACATATGCATATACTTAGAAGGCCGGCAAGAGCTTCCTACCCCAGAGAAGCGAAATTTGTTAAACCATTTACCATAACATTCCAGAAAGCCTGGACAATTTCAATTCAGTGGACAATTAAAGAAATCATTAATTTGGGGGTCGCGCTATGTATCTGAGCACACTACCAATATCTATTTTGATGGCTCAGGGGTGTATCTGAGCGGACTACCAGTGTGTTACTTGATGGCTCAGGGTGTATCTGAGCGACTACCAATGTGTTACTTTGATGGCTCAGGGTGTATCTGAGCGGACTACCAATGTGTTACTTTGATGGCTCAGTGTGTATCTGAGCGGACTACCAATGTGTTACTTTGGGGTTCAAGGTATGAATATGAGCGGACTACTTCATGTGTTACTTTTGGGGCTTAGGATATATATCTGAGCGAACAACCAATGTTTATTTTGGGGGCTCAGGTATTATTTCACTAATATGGTTTTTAATATTTAGACGGAAAGAAACTATCTAACAGACAAGTTCACTGATGAGCGTTGAACACGTCGCGCCCAAATTTCAAAATTATTGAAGAAAAAAAAAGTGAGAGAGAGGAGGAGGATGATGATGATGAGGAGGATAAAGTCGATAAAACGGGGATTGTTTGAAAATAACAGTCATCTGAGATTGCTCACCAGTGGATGTTTCAATTAAGGAAGCTTCTATGCTGTCCTATCTTTTCTTCCCTTCCAGTCTACGGTCGAAGAATGTGACCTCCGTCCTCTTTTGAAAGAAAGAAACATTTCAGAATACCTCTCACCTCATCCTCTCCTCCCACCCCCGACACACGCACACACCCCCCCCCCACCCCACCCCACACACACACCTCTCCCACCCTCTCCCCCGCCCCTCCCCCACCCCTCCCTTTCGGATCCCCAGCCCCACCCCCTAATCCTTTCCCCCCTCATTTCAATAACTGGGTTTCTTTCCGTCCCTTGTGCAGGCGGATAATAGCAGTGAAATCAAGAATGTTCTAAACACTGCCGCTTGGGGAACATGTATATTAGGGAGGCTGTGTGAGATGAACAGTCCATTAGGTAGGCGTATTCGTATCATTATCATCATTATTATCATTGAAATGATGAGCAGCGTACGATTTCAAGATGAGTTTTGAAGTTTATACTTGAGTTAAGGTAAGGGATCGGGGGAGAGGAGAGAGAGAGAGAAAAAAAAAGCCCAACCCCTACACACCTCCCCACTCGCTCTTTCTGTCTCTGCCTGCCTGCCTGCCTGCCTGTCTGTCTGTCTGTCTCTGTTTCACACATACACATACGCACGCACACCACACAAACACACACACACACACACACACACACACACACACACACACACACACACACACACACACACACACACACAACTCGTCAGCTTTTATCTTAAGGTGTTATTTTTCAATAAATCTGACATACACTAGAATCACGCAGTCTTAAGTTCCCTTGTTTTTCGTTCATGTTTAATACCTTTGCGTTCATAACAGACACTTATACAACGAAAACGGAACAGATTTGAGTACAACACTGTGACAACCATGCCTTAACATCATAATCATGTCATAAACCACAAAGACAGTCAGGGAGCACAGACCTCCACCATGCTCGAACGGATACTGGATCTGTCATTTGATCCGGATCTGCACCAAAATCTAACGGGATCGTCTTCAGTCCACATTCTGTCTTTTCACCAAATTTCTATCAAATCGGTTCGATGATTATTGTGTAATCTTGCCGACAGACAAACAAAACAACCAGCCAACAGATTTGGGTGAAAACATAATCTCGTTGGAGGAGGCAACTAGAATGGCGTTTGGGAGAGCGCTGACTTCTGCCACGGTCAAACAATCCTTTGCTCTCCGGATCCGTGTTGTAATCCGAGGTCACACAAAGTGTTTTAAAGTCCCTAGACGGCAATATATTTGATATGACTGGGTTGTTGTTTTTTTTACCCCATCGAGATCCATGCGTCATTCCTTGAGAAATTTGGGAGAGAAAAAAATCCAGTTATGTCGAAAATTGCCGTGTCACCTAATGTTAAACGAAGGTGGGCGAAAAAAAAAATCGGGATCCCCCACCTTGATCCGGATTCGCACCCAAACTTAACTGTTCGTCCTCAGGTCACAATGCATCTTTTTACCCCAATTTTGATCATCTGGATTCACACTTTTGCGTGATCTTGCCAACAGACGGACAAACTAACCTCTTTGGTGAAGACTGAGATGATACATGAAAACCCTGACGTCTAGTTTTATCTTGCAGTCCCTACTATCCGGTCTGATCTGCAGAGACACCTGATGTTCAAGGCGTCCTGCGTGATCCTTCGCAATAAGTGACAACTGTTAGTGAAGTCCCCGTGTGATGCTCCAGAATCTGTAACATCTACTGGTGAAGTCATCATAGACTAAAATAACGAAACATCTTGAAGTTCAGGATGTCCTATATGATTCTCCAGAATCTGTAACATCTACTGGTGAAGTCATCATAGACTAAAATACGAAACACTGAAGTTCAGAATGTCCTATATGATTCTCCAGAATCTGTAACATCTACTGGTGAAGTCATCATAGACTAAAATACGAAACATCTTGAAGTTCAGGATGTCCTATACGATTCTCCAGAATCTGTAACATCTACTGTGAAGTCATCATAGACTAAAATACGAAACATCTTGATGTTCAGGATGTCCTATATATTCTCCAGAATCTGTAACATCTACTGATGAAGTCATCATAGACTAAAATACGAAACATCTTGAAGTTCAGGATGTCCTATATGATTCTCCAGAATCTGTAATATCTACTGGAAGTCATCATAGACTAAAATACGAAACATCTTGATGTTCAGGATGTCCAATATGATTCTCCAGAATCTGTAACATCTACTGATGAAGTCATCATAGACTAAAATACGAAACATCTTGATGTTCAGGATGTCCTATATGATCTCCAGAATCTGTAACATCTACTGGTGAAGTCATCATAGACGAAAATACGAAAAATCTTGATGTTCAGGATGTCCTATGTCACGAGTTTGTCACGAGGCCTACGACGTTTGACCCAACTGGGGTGGCGGAATTATTCATTTGTTTATTATCGTTGTTGTTGTCACGTGTCCGTCCCTAGTGTGGCTTGTGGTGCGGTTGCACCTTGGTGTAGTTCAGCTCACGTTCGGTTTGCTTTCTCTCTCTCTCTCTCTCTAATTCCACTGCCCGTGCTATTCATCCTGCGTTTCACGGGTGGCTGTGACCTTTCTTCTCGACTTCTGTCTATCGGCTCTCGCCTTGACATTTACCTGACGCACGTGCTTCAATTTCTTTTATGTTTGAAGTATGCTCACTCTCGGGGGACTACGGGGGCATGTTTGCCGCCATCGCTGCAGACGTTAGCTCTTCACTTCGAGCGTAAGATGTCTGTGGGAGCGCGCTCCGGTCTTGTTCTTCACCGTACGATCGTCGAAGGTACAGTCGGTAATCTTCAATTCCTCCTACGTCGGCCTTTAGGAGAGGACATCACTTCTTCTTTTTTCCGCTGCTAAGCGCTGTACCTCCGACTGGACAGAGGGCAGAGAGATTCGTTTGACCCGCCTCTTCGTGGTCACCCAAGGGTTAGCTGGTAAGCGTCACAGTTTCGTGGTTTGTTTTGGTTTGTTGTTGTTAGCCGGCTATGCTTCACTTTTGCAGATTGGAAGAATAGGGCACAGCCTAAATCTCTATCCATGAGTAATAATGTTTTTGAGTCTGAGTCCTTGAGTCTTGATCTTTTGCGGCAATGTTCTTATTGTTGCAAAATTGAAAAAGAAATATTGGTTTGAGACCTTTTTCTGTTTAATTCAAGTCTTTAAAACTGCCCAATCTAAATTAATAGCCAAATTCTTTCTCTTCCTGTTTATGCATCTGTGATGCGGTAGTCGTGGGGATGGAGAAGACCTGGTGATTCAGGGTTGGTAACTGCTTGGCTCGCTCGTCCGCCCTTTCACATTCGCCGGACTCTTATCCTTCGGCCACCGTCCTGTTTGTGTGATGCAAGGAGAACGAGTTTTATGTTCGCGAGCGTGCGTACGCATGATTTGTCGTTCGGATTCGTGGTTGGATATTTGGTTATTTGAAATGTGGCTATGAAATGTGACAATATGCCATTGAATTATTATTTGCAAATGTGGTGGCAGTTATAAAGCGATGGTCGCCGTGTTGGTTTATTTCCTAAGAAAGGAAATTGTTAAACGTGAGTGAGAGAAGGGTGAAGATAATTCATATTTGTTTTATAGCCTGTTGATTAATGCAGTCTTTTACCTGCTTCGTGTGAGAAGACTTAAAACGAACATTCCTGATTTGATTGGTTTACTGTGTTATGCTCAGGTCTGTGTTGAGCTGGTGTTGTTGTGTATTTAGTAGACCTCCCCTCGCCCATCATGCGAGTGGCTGTAGGATTTAACAGCATGGGTCAGATTGTACTGACGGCGGGTTCCAGTGCCCTTCCGTCCCTCCCTTCTTCTCTCCTCCCAGCTACCTTCCCCCCCCCTCCCGGAGCTTCAACCCGAGCCTGGACTGGTTGGTGCCACGCGCTGGTTGGGGCCACGCTCTGGTTGGGGCCACGCTCTGGTTGGGACCGCAGACTGTTGGTGCCACGCGCTGGCTGGGGCCACGCTCTGGTCGGGACCGCGGACTGGTTGGTGCCACGCGCTGGTTGGGGCCACGCTCTGGTTGGTACCGCGCGCTGGTTGGGATCACGCACTGGTCGGGACCATGTTCTGGTAGAAAAAGCCCGTGGTTTTGACTGGCCGGCCCTGATCCCCGTCCAGGACCTCCAGTAACAACGCCACGTTCCCCCCCCCCCCCCCCCCCCCCCCCCCCCCAGGACGCGCTCTTCACTGTCTGCTTGTGCGTGTCAAGGGTGTCGGCCTTGAACGACTCTCTTCAGGAACCGACCCGGTTCGGAGCACCTAGTGCGACAGGGTGCTCCCAGTAGACTTGGAGAGGCAGGGGTGAGGAGGCACTCCATGGTGTGGAAAGGGATGGATGCTGGAAATGTTTATTTATAATTGTGTATATGTCATATGTGTTGAAATGCTGTGATTGTGATTGTGTACGTCGTATGGTGAAATGTTTATTTATAATGTGCATGTTGTGTGTTGGAATGCTTGATTGTGATTGTGCATGTTGTGGTGTGTTGGAATGCTTATTTATGACTGTGTATGTTGGTGTGAATAAATGGGGTGTTGTATCGTAATCTTTATTGTGTGGTCTCTTGCGGGGCGTGTGAGGTCAGTCACTCCCTTCACTCCCACCTAGACCGATCCTGTCAGGGCAGACCTCCAGGGGTCGGTCGTGACATCCATATGATGCTCCAGAATCGTAACATCTACCGAGAAGTCATCATAGACTAAAATACGAAACATCTTGAAGTTCAGATGTCCTATATGATTCTCCAGAATCTGTAACATCTACTGGTGAAGTCATCATAGACTAAAATACGAAACATCTTGATGTTCAGGATGTCCTATATGATTTCCAGAATCTGTAACATCTGCTGGTGAAGTCATCATAGACTAAACTACGGGACATCTTGAATTCAGGATGTCCTATATGATTCTCCAGAATCTGTAACATCTACTGGTGAAGTCATCAATAGACTAAAATACGAAACATCTTGAAGTTCAGGATGTCCTATATGATTCTCCAGAATCTGTAACATCTACTGGTGAAGTCATCATAGACTAAAATACGAAACATCTTGATGTTCAGGATGTCCTAAATGATTCTCCAGAATCTGTAACATCTACTGGTAAAGTCATCATAGACTAAAATACGAAACATCTTGAAGTTCAGGATGTCCTATATGATTCTCCAGAATCTGTAACATCTGCTGGTGAAGTCATCATAGATTGAACTACGGGACATCTTGAAGTTAAGGATGTCCTATATGATTCTCCAGAATCTGTAACATGTATTTGTGAAGCCATCATAGACTGAACTATAAGATTCAGTTATGCTCAATGTGTCCTCTATGATCTCAGCAATCTGTAACATGTATAGCTAAATACATCACAGACAGTACAAGATATGCTGATGTTCCAGATGTCCTACATCATTCTCAGCAGTCTCAACATCCGTTGGTTAAGTGATTTTAAGGGAGCCGGAATAGCTCAGCTGGTAGAGCGCCAGACTCGTAATCATGGGGTTGCAGGTTCGAATCTCCGCCGGGCCGTTTCGGTACAGGGGGATTTTTCCTTGGAGTTAGCATTGGTTCTGACTCCATTTCCCATACAGTCCTTCGAATGAGACTATAAACCGAGGTTCCGTGTGTGAACGCACGCATAACATCTTGCACACACGTAAAATCCCATCACCAACTTTCGGAAGAGAAGGCCAGTTTGGCCGTTGGTATGGACGACACGTTACACATAGCATGCACCTTCCCCTAGTATGGCTGCCTTAATGGCGGGATAAAAAACGGTCACACACACGAAAGTGTCAGAATAGTCAACTTGATGATTGTGGATACTCTACGGAAAGAAAGTACAGATATATCTTTTACAGGAAATTCAGTCGTGGTTTCACTTTTTTTTTACCCTGACTTTTTTTTCTGAGTGTAAATGCGCGTGTGTCTCAATCACCATGAGATGGAGACATGAATCTGGTGAGAAGAAGACAGACGGACATTGAGCAGGCTTATCCTGTTCATCTCAGATGACGTGCAATATCCGCTTTGCTCACGACCAGTTGTTGTTGTTGTCTCGTT
>CM031599.1:75287082-75292082 GCA_018398815.1 Conus ventricosus | reverse complement strand
AACCACTCCTTTTTTTTTCCCTTTCACTCACTCTTTCTTTCTTTCTTTCTTTCTTTCTTTCTTTTCTTTCTTTCAACCACTCCTTTTTTTTTTTCCTTTCACTCACTCTTTCTTTCTTTCTTTCTTTCTTTCTTTCAACCACTCCTTTTTTTTCCCTTTCACTCACTCTTTCTTTAATTCCTATTCTTTTCATTTTTTGTCTTTTTTTTTCACATGGTGGACGTTCTCTCTGTTCTTTCATCGGCGATGTCGTTACATCAGGTCGTTTACATGGCAACGAGAGGGATCATAGAAGCCGGATCGATTCTTCGATTTGACCACGAAGTTGTCATAGGATTATTTTGACAGAAGTCCCGGCCGAAACTGCATCACAATCGATCTTCTTCTTTTTTTTTTTTCCCCCCTCTACGGAAACACAGTTTCTCAAATGCACATTTCATTGCCCAACTCTCGGAGGTTGTCTGTCGAACTCATAAATTAGTGATAAATACTGATTTTTGAGATGCTGCTATCAGAAATAGATCTGTCTTTCTTTCCTGTCTCTCTTTGCTTTCTTACCTTTCTTTCTCTGTAATCTTACTTTCTTTCTATTCTTTCACTCTCACCATTTATCCTTTGTTGTTAAGAAATCAAATACGAAATGAGGCAGGGAACAGTAAATAATAAACAATAAACAAGTAGGGTAACTCTTGCTCCCACAAGAAAACATAACTCCAAAGAAATGCTGCTGACGACACCGAATCACATAGCAGACATGACAGCACAGAGCACACAGAACAAACAAGGAAACGTCCCCCCAAAAAGGATGCTCCAAGCTTGCCCATATACCCCATCCCGAGCACATCTACAAAGCAACAAGAACTGGAGAAATGAATAAATACAAAGTAACTTTTATTCAAGACTGGCACAGCCTTTCAAACTCGAATTAAGTCAGACAAATACAAAGAGTTGTTGTACCAAAGAAGGATTTTTTTTTTTTTTAAAAAGCTCATTCATTTCGCGTGTTTTCAAGGCTGTTTAGTGTTTTTTGTTTGTTGTTGTTGATGATGGTGGTGGTGGTGGGTTACTATTGTATGTTTTTCAACAACAATGTCAGGAACGATTCTGATGAGGCGACCAGCCTAATATGGAGCCTAGTGCTTAGGTCTATAAAAGAGTGTAATTTGGACTGATTTTTTTTTTTTCGTTTTTCTGTTTTCTTTCTTTCCGTCATGTATTCTTTCTTTTTTCTTTCCTTTCATTTTTTCTTTCTTCTTTCTTTTCTTTGCTGTTGTATTTTCCTTTCTTGTATCCTTTGTCTATTGTTTCTTTCGTTCCTTCTTCTTTTTTCTCTTCCTTTTTTCCTTCCTTCTTTTCTTTCCTTCTTTTCTTCTATATTTCTGCTTCTCATCAGTTTTAGTTCTTTCCTTCTATCTGGATTTCCTGTCTTCCCTTTTCTTTCTTTCTTGTATTTTCCTTCTTTTTCTTCTTTCTTTCTTTCTTTCTTCTTTCTTAATCTTCTGTTTCTGTTCTTTCATCGTTTTATTTCTTTAATTTTCTTCTGTTTCCTGTCTGTCCTTGTTTTTTTTGTTTTTTTTCTTTCTTTCTTTCTTTTTTTTTCTCTTTTCTTTCTTTTTTTTTTTCCTTACCTTTCTTCATTACTTTCCGACAAAGGCAAAGAGTGAACGCAAGTTTCCAGTGTGTTTATCATTCTCCATTGCTGGAAACAAATTTTGAAATCTCGTTTCCCTTATCTTCTTTTTTTCTAACTTCATCTTCCTTCATTTCGTCCTTCCCTCCTTCCTTCCTTCCTTTTTTCCTTCCTCCTTTCATTTTTTTTAACCTTTCTTCCTCCCTTCGAATTTCCTTTCGTCGTTCCTGCCTATCTTCTTTCCTTCCTTTTTCCCCTCATCTTTCTTCCTTCCTTTCTTTCTATCTTTCTTCCTTTCTTTCTTCCTCCTTGCCTTCCTTTCTTTTCTGTCGTTCTTCCTTCCCTTTTTCCTTCCTTGATTTCTTTCTTTCTAAAAGTTGCTTTTCTTTCTCTTGTGTGTGTGTGTGTGTGTGTGTGTGTGTGTTCTTTCTAATTAAAGACACTGTACAGCTTGCACACAGAGAAGGGTAGAACAGATACTGACCACGTGTAGGCCAACCACGCTTCTTTCTTTCATTCTTAAAGTTTCTTTTTCTTTCTTTCTTTCTTTCTTTCTTTCTTTCTTCACTTATGTCACGTTTTTCTTTTTCTTCTGTAGTCGTTCGAGTGTGCAGCTTAACCCCATGAGAGTGTAGGTGAATGGGCACTTACCCACGTACCGTGTGTTTATGTTTGTTCATTACGGTGTTCGGCCGGGGAGGGAGGGGCAGCTTCCGATCCCCAGCAATCAACGTCCTAATGACTGGAGTGACAGGCTTGTAAACAGGCAATGAACGAGCCGTTGTCCTGGGAGGGCTGGCAGGTTGAGATGGAGCACTGGAATAGCAATTTCACCCCGCGGTGCCATTCGGAAGTTATGTTAATGGTTATGCGGATCTACAGCCTTAATGGTTCTGTAATGCTTGCCGCTTTCAGCGCCGCGGCAAGTATAGCCTACGTTCAGCTACTTTCGGCTTCAGTTTCGTCAAAGGGGCGTGACTATTATGATGACTAGTCACTCCATTTATGCTACGGCACGTCTGTGTAGACTCGAGGCCCCAACACGCAGCGGATACATCTTAATAGATATACTAGGAACGATAAGTTAAGGGTCTCCCTGATGTATATGGGGGGTATGTTCATTATGAACTGCATTAAAGTCAGTATGTTTGAGCAAAGCAATGAAGACATGTTTCTGTGACGACAAATGTTTCCAGTCGTCCGCTAAAGAGAAGTCGGCATCTCTTGCCACACCTTCTGTTTCAGTCATGCTTATCCAGCGAAAGAAGTCGACGACGTAAGCAAGCTTTTTTTTTGTGTTGGGCGAGGAGAGTGTGGAAACAACCCCGCCAACAGTTCATTGGAGTCTTCCGCGGAGACACGCATGAACAGCCGTACACTGTTCAGCGAACCAACCATGCTTCCATGAAGCAAACTTGCAGAAGCAGACACTGCAGAGGAAGTGCCTTGGGCTGGTTCCAGGAAGAGACAGGAGTGAGAGAGACGGGCGGAAGGCTCGACGTTACTCATTCAGTCATCCAGAGACTGCACATAAGTTTCATGACTACCAGGAAGACGGGAGAGGCTCCGTGCTCGGTGGACCCACAGGACAACACCAGGGCAGGTCGACGGAAGGCTACACGCCGCTGATGTTACACTCGCAGTGATTGACCTGCAAGCTGATTGGACCGTGATGGCTGCGGCAAACTCATTCGAAAAGTTATTGATAAAACTCCGCAAAACAAACAAAACAAAACAAAACAAAAAACAAAAAACGTATTCAAACGAATCACAAGACAAAACGCGACACGTTTCGACCTCTACGGTCTTTTTCAGGCAAGATACACAACATTCAACGAGCAATCACTTACTTCATCCAGATCGGCGCAAAGACGGGCCAATGATTGAACGCCTATCCTGCGCCGAATTGGATGAAGATAAGCGATTGCTCGTTGAATGTTGTGTATCTTGCCTGAAAAAGACCGTAGAGGTCGAAACGCGTCGTGTTTTGTCTTGTGATTCGTTTGTCTACTTTTTTGTTTTGTTTTTTTTGTTTTTTTGTTTTGCGGAGCTTTATCAACCATTTTCCAATTTGTTTAGACTTCCGCCTGCAGTCGCTTCACTTTGCAACTAGATCTGCGGCAAACTTGTTTGTGAGCAACCAGATCGTACGCCATCGTCTGTAGGGCCAACCTGCATGGCAGGAGACCAGCGGTTCATCAGTCCAGTTCTCGCTTAGGCCCACAGAAGAGCCCCTCTGACTCAGAGCAGAACACACCAACACTTGGACAAGACAACAATGGTCAAGAGTCCTGTTCACTGAAGAATCTCGATTCACCAACACACCAACACTTGGACAAGACAACAATGGTGGAGAGTCCTGTTCACTGATGAATCTTGATTTACCGGCATTTAGCGATAGGTGGGATAAAAGATGGGAGATGGCGGCCAGGCAGCCCTGGAGAGGACGGCAGCGTTTGCGAGGCAGACTGGTGTATCCATCTAACGTGGTGATCGACGAAGAAGAAGAAGAACAAGTGAACGATTTGTTGACGGAGCTGGGCTGGGGCATTGCGATGGATCTGTTATGCTTTGGGGGAAGGGATCAGTCTTCCTAGCTGTACTCCTTTTCAACGCATACACCAGAACCTCACAGGCTCGCGATATCGAGATCAAATCTCGCATATAGAGATCAAATCTCGCATATAGAGATCAAATCTCGCAAACGTGTCGCTGTTCCAGCTCTTCAAGCAGTTGGGCCATATACCATTCTTCAAGACGACAGATCAAGGCCTCCTTATACCAGAACGGTCACCGAGGACATTCAGCTGCAGCAGATCCAAACGTTCCCATAGTGAACCTGCTCTCCCGACCTTTCACCAGTGGAACACACTTGGGATGAACAGGGTCGTCGAATACGCAGCAAGGACCCTCTGCTTTACAACGTGGACCATGGCTGTGCATACCTACCTATCTATCTATCTATCTGTCTGTCTATCTGTCTATCTGTTTATCTGTCTATCTATCTATCTATCTATCTATCTATCTATCTATCTATCTATCTATCTATTTATCTATCTATCTATCTATCTGGCTGTCTGTCTATCTATCTATCTATCTATCTATCTATCTATCTATCTATCTATCTATCTATCTATCTATCTATCTATATATCTATCTATCTGTCCGTCCGTCCGTCCGTCCGTACATCCATCCATCCATCCATCTCTCTCCTCTCTCTCTCTCTCTCTCTCTCCTCTCCTCTCTCTCTCTCTCTCTCTCTCTCTCTCTCTGGTGACTAGCCTCACCCAACCACTGCTGTGAGAAGCCTCAGAGATAACAGGTCACCCGGTGAGCTGTTGGCATCGGATTACAGTCACCAGCCTTGAAT
>CM031599.1:75264582-75282082 GCA_018398815.1 Conus ventricosus | reverse complement strand
AATTGACAGTACAACAAACATCATATCTACTTTAAGCTAACAGACCACCAAGTATGGCCTGTATTGATTTGACAGTGCAACAAACATCACATCTACTTTAAGCTAACTGACCATCAAGTATGGCCTGTATTGAATTGACAGTACAACAAACATCATATCTACTTTAAGCTAACAGACCACCAAGTATGGCCTGTATTGATTTGACAGTACAACAAACATCATATCTACTTTAAGCTAGCTGACCATCAAGTATGGCCTGTATTGAATTGACAGTACAACAAACATCATATCTACTTTAAGCTAACTGACCATCAAGTATGGCCTGTATTGATTTGACAGTACAACAAACATCATATCTACTTTAAGCTAACTGACCATCAAGTATGGCCTGTATTGAATTGACAGTACAACAAACATCATATCTACTTTAAGCTAAATGACCATCAAGTATGGCCTGTATTGAATTGACAGTACAACAAACATCATATCTACTTTAAGCTAACTGACCATCAAGTATGGCCTGTATTGATTTGACAGTACAACAAACATCATATCTACTTTAAGCTAAATGACCACCAAGTATGGCCTGTATTGATTTGACAGTACACCAAGCATCATATCTACTTTAAGCTAACTGACCATCAAGTATGGCCTGCATTGAATTGACAGTACAACAAACATCATATCTACTTTAAGCTAACAGACCATCCAATATGGATTACATTGACCTAACGGTACAACAAGTACCATATCTACTTTGAGCCAGCAGACGATCAGATATAGCGAACGTCGACAGAACACACCTGGAATATCAAAATGGTGTTTTCCAGTATGATATAAAATAGCCAATCATCTTCTTCTTGCACACACTCGAGATTGCATGCATTGTATTGCATTGTTTTGTATTGTATTGTACAGTACTGTACTGTGTTGTGTTGTACTGTAGCTTACTGTATTGTGTTGTATAGTGTTGTGTTATATTGTACTGCATTGTGGTGTATTGTTTTGTATTGTAGCATAGTGTATCGTATTGTACTGTATTGCATTGTACTGCGTAAGATTATACTGTACTCTGTTGTTTTGTATTGTACTGTATTGTACAGTACTGGACTGGACCGTACTGTACTGTAGTGCTTTGCATTGTTGGTAATGTAATGTAATGTAATGTAATGTAATGTAATGTAATGAATCAGCTGTATAGCTATGGTAATGGGATTGTGTGATATTGTATGGCATTATTGCATTGTACTGTCTTGTGATGTGTGTTATAAAACACTGGGATTCAAGTGTAATGTAGTGTGTCACAGACGAACGAACAGACGTCGTCGTCGAATTGATCCTCTTTCCCTACTTTATTCTTTCCTTTCAGACTATGCATATCCTCTCTCTCTCTCTCTCTCTCTCTCTCTCTCTCTCTCTCTCTCTCTCTCTCTCTCTGGTTCGTCCACTCTTTTCGTCACTCACTTAATTCCCTGTCGTATGGCCACTGTTCAGACTGGACACGATTTCTTGCCCGCTTCAGTCCGATGTCGTATCGTCAGCCCTTCAGCATGGGGTGTGAGTGATTTTCGAGGTTGTGTTCTTTTTTGCCAAATGACCCAGAAGAGCGTTTCACTGCTGCGGAGGGCTAGGATGGTCGGGAGTTTGGCGATAAGCGGCGTGTCATAGCACACTCCCGCCGCGAGCTGGGGCAAAAGCAGCATCAAGAGATCTTCCGAGTACCTTTGGGGCCGGCAGAGTAACACCCCCTGTCAGGTGCGTGAAAGCAGTCATATCTTTTTCACCGGTGCATGAAAAGTAGTATTGTCCTCTGATTGGTGCATGGAAAGTAGTAATGTCCTCTGATTGGTGCATGGAAAGTAGTAATGTCCTCTGATTGGTGCATGGAAAGTAGTAATGTCCTCTGATTGGTGCATGGAAAGTAGTAATGTCCTCTGATTGGTGCATGGAAAGAAGTAATGTCCTCTGATTGGTGCATGGAAAGTAGTAATGTCCTCTGATTGGTGCTTGAAAAGTAGTGTAATGTCCTCTGATTGGTGCATGAGAAGTAGTAATGTCCAGAGGACAAGTAGTAATGTCCTCTGATTGGTGCATGAGAAGTAGTAATGTCCTCTGATTGGTGCATGAAAAGTAGTAATGTCCTGTGATTGGTGCATGAGAAGTAGTAATGTCTTCTGGTTGGTGCATGAGAAGTAGTAATGTCCTCTGATTGGTGCATGGAAAGTAGTAATGTCCTCTGATTGGTGCTTGAAAAGTAGTGTAATGTCCTCTGATTGGTGCATGAGAAGTAGTAATGTCCTCTGGTGCATGAGAAGTAGTAATGTCCTCTGATTGGTGCATGAGAAGTAGTAATGTCCTCTGATTGGTGCATGAAAAGTAGTAATGTCCTGTGATTGGTGCATGAGAAGTAGTAATGTCTTCTGGTTGGTGCATGAGAAGTAGTAATGTCCTCTGATTGGTGCATGAGAAGTAGTAATGTCCTCTGATTGGTGCATGAAAAGTAGTAATGTCCTCTGATTGGTGCATGAGAAGTAGTAATGTCTTCTGGTTGGTGCATAAAAAGTAGTAATGTCCTCTGATTGGTGCATGAGAAGTAGTAATGTCCTCTAATTGGTGCATGAAAAGTAGTAATGTCCTGTGATTGGTGCATGAGAAGTAGTAATGTCATGTGATTGGTGCATGAGAAGTAGTAATGTCCTGTGATTGGTGCATGAGAAGTAGTAATGTCCTGTGATTGGTGCATGAGAAGTAGTAATGTCCTCTGATTGGTGCATGAGAAGTAGTAATGTCCTGTGATTGGTGCATGAGAAGTAGTAATGTCCTGTGATTGGTGCATGAGAAGTAGTAATGTCTTCTGGTTGGTGCATGAAAAGTAGCAATGTTCTCTGATTGGTGCGTGAGGTAATGTCCTCTGATTGGTGCTTGGAAAAGTAGTAATGTTCTCTGATTGGTGCATGAAAAGTAGTAATGTCCTGTGATTGGTGCATGAAAAGTAGTAATGTCCTCTGTTCAGTGCATGAAAAGTAGTAATGTCCTCTGTTCAGTGCATGAAAAGTGGTAATGTCCTCTGTTCAGTGCATGAAAAGTGGTGTAATGTCCTCTCATTGGTGCGCGAAAGGATGAGCATTCTCATTCTCAAACAGCCAGAAGAGCTTGAAGAGGTAGCCCTTAGAGTTGAATGAAGAGAATTCGCCCAGCGCCCGTTTCAGTTCAGTTTGTTCATCTCGTCTCGGCGTATTCCATGTTATGTACCACTCACAGTGAAACATATTCTTTTAGAGTGTTGGGACTTGCATGATGTGAGACATAAACGTTTTACAGCAGACTCCAGGAAAACCTTTGTTCTGATCTGATCTTTCAATTTCTGAAACAATTTTCATCTGATCTAAGATTTTACGGCAGAAAACAAAATTGTCGGTGTGTTCTTAGAAGGTCTATTTTAAGAGGTGTGTGTGTGTGTGTGTGTGTGTGTGTGTGTGTGTGTGTGTGTGTGTGTGTGTGTGTGCGTGCGTGCGTGCGTGCGTGCGGGCGCGCGCGCGCGTGTGTGTGCGTGTGTGTTAATTACTTCTGAGTTGACTTCAAACGCGGTGGCAGCCCTGATATGGCCCTTTGCGGTCGGCCGGGCTATAAGCAACATTACCTTACCCTCCTCCTGACTTAAGTCAGTCCCTCTTTTCTTGCTGCAAGCGAACGCTTGTCCCCCGTCTCACTCAGGTCAGGGTGTTCAGTCATGTGTTGACATTGGGAGATGCTGTGGGTTAATTTAGGGAATTTGATCACCTGTCTAGATAGATGTGCATAAAACTCTCATGTCGTCGCCTAGCATTCTTTTTCCACATTGAACGACCGAAGACGCGATGAACTTTACAGTACTTTTTATTAAAGAGTGATGAACAGCCGTCTCAAGAATCAATCATGAGAAAGTGACAGATCGTAATATCACTGAAAAATTCCAAGTAGCCATAAGAGGCCAAAAGCTTGAAGCCCTCACAAACAAATTCGACTAAATGACGACGGCAACAGAACAGTAGTTGTTCATTCTGCCAGAATTTTGTTCACGGTTGAGTAAGTGTTTGTGAGAGTGCGTGCGTGCGTGCGTGCGTGCGTGTGTGTGCACGCGCGCGCGCAGTTGTTTACGTGCATGTGTGTGTGTGTGTGTGTGTGTGTGTGTGTGTGTGTGTGTGTGTGTTTTTGCGTGATTGAGCGTGTGTGCCTCATCAGCACAAACAACTGCCAGCTGCAGAGACATTTTCTTCAGTTTTATTCCAATCATATTGCGTGCTCTACATGCAGAGAGAGAGAGAGAGAGAGAGAGAGAGAGAGAGAGAGAGAGAGAGAGAGAGAGAGAGAGAGCCTGTATGTGCGTGCATGCGTACGGGCGTATGTATGCATGTGTGCATATAAGTATGTGCGTGTGGACGCGCGCGCGCGCGCGCGCGTGCGTGTGTGTGTGTGTGTGTGTGTGTGTGTGTGTGTGTGTGTGTGTGTGTGTGTGTGCACGTGCGCACGCGTGTGTGTGTATGTGTGTGTGTGCGCACGCCCGTGTGTATGTGTTGAGTGTTGTGACAGCGGTTGATCCTCGGAGAGTCAAATTAGTAATCTTTTTGTGGTGCAGGAAATAAAATAGCGGCGATAAAGACAGCGCAGGGTGGGAGGCCAGCGGTGGTGGGGCAGAAAGGGGTAGTGGAGGGGGCATGGTGGGAGAGGAAGTGGGTTGAACGATCAATGATCAGGGAAGAAACGCAAGCTTATGTCCTGAGGGGCATTACTGCAAACGCCTGGAATTTAAATCAGCTTTTACACAGCTCATGGGTTTGAAAAACACATAAATTGTGCGCATTTTTGTTACAGTAATCCACGTTTATTGAGCATCGCCGATCTTAAAAAACATGGCGTGGAGGGGTGGGGGTGGGAGGGAGGAGAGGTGGAAGGATAGGTGTCAGCTGACACGACGGTGGTGCACAAATCTATTTTAGCTTCGTCAAATTACTTGGTGACGTAAGTGCTAGGTTGTCGAAACTGGTTTTAAGACATCTCCCCCCCCCCCCCCCCCTCAAAATGCCGATACCTTCAAATAGGGCCAGATTCGAATCACTCGGCAACCAACATAAAAGTACATTTCTTTTTTTACCAACTCCTCTTTTCCAAGTTGTCGTACTGGCGGTATCTCGTATAATACAAACAGCCCCCCCCCCCCCCCCCCCCCCCCCCCACCCACCTCCTTTTTTTTTTTTAAACCTCTTTCTTGAGAAAACTGTTATTGACAATGTACCGTTTCAACTTGGGTCGGCAATAACTGTTGTTATAATGATCTTCTTTTCATTTGTTTTTTTCCCCAGCGTTCTTTGATGCGTATGTCTCGCAAAGTAGTTCTCAGACCGAGTGATGTGTAGTCGTTAATTGTTTGCACAGTTTTGAGTGTGATTGTGTTAAAAAAAAAAAAGAATTAAAAAAAAAAGTAAAAGCAGAGCGTTCTCATGTCACACAGATGAAAGGATTAAAGTGTTCTCATGGAGAGAGAGAGAGACAGAGAGAGAGAGAAAGGAGGGGCGGGGGAAGAGACAAGGAGAGAGACAGACAGAGAAAGACAGACAATGAGAGACACAGAGAGACTACAAGCAGTCAAGCTGCACACAACTGCAGAGAGAGAGAGAGAGAGAGAGAGAGAGAGAGAGAGAGATGAGTGTGTGTGTGTGTGCGTGTGTGTGCACGCGCGCGTGCATGTGTGCGAGAGAGAGGAGAGACTGTACAAGCATTTCTAGATGCATACACACACACACACGCAGAGTCACAAAAGTAATACAGCACACCATATATAAATTTCATAAAAAGAACAAACACGAGATTCAGACTTAAAATAAACATTCATTTTATTCTTGTAAGCGTAACACGATATAGATCTTAGCAGCACTTGCTAATAACAACAAGGCACAACTGACACTGCCCCATTCCTCTCATTGTCACTCCCACAAGCATGCCCCTCTCTGTCTCCCTCCCTCCCCCTCTCTCTCTCTCTCTCTCTCTCTCTCATCTTGAAATGGAAGCACAGATTCAGAATGTTCTAGCAACAAGATGTAAAGTATTCCAAAACAATGTAAAAATGTGTATTATACAATTTTGGCCCCACATAAAAACATGGATTAACAAGAAAACAACATATTGGAAAGATGCAGGTCTCTGTCTCTCTCTCTCTCGTCCCTCTCTCTCTCTCTAGCTCTCCATTCAGATGTAATGACAACTATGGAATAATGTCAACAATAGCCTGACACACACTTGGCAATAACAGATGAAACATCTTGGAGTTAAAAGGACATGTAGGAGAAAAAAGGTTTTAAAAAAACCTCTCAAGCTTTCGGTTATTAAAAAAACCTTTCTATTCAGTGTATTTCTTCTTGGCAGCCTTCATCTATTCAGGTTTCTATTTAAAAAAAAACACAAACCCTTTTTACAATCTTGATACTGTACAAAGGATAAACAAACAAAAACCGCCTGCAGTCATTTATATTATCTCTGTAACACTGTCAATAAGCAATATCCTTGTAAGAACAAAATATATCACCACTTCTTCCTTTATACAGTTTTTAAGTATGTGAAGCCGCTGGTAAAATTCAAGTTTGGGCGATTCTGGGCATTTCTATTTTCTCTCCAGGATCTCACTGAAAAACAGGGTCAACTTTCCCATCTTATCCTTCGACACGTACACATGTACAGGCATCATACACACGTTCTCTATTCCGTCTCAAATCTCATCACTCTTCATTTACAGAAAGAACAAGAATACCACACGTGAACAAAAAACAACAACAGCAGACAACAAAGCATAGAATGATAAATCTACTTGTCTCCGAATGTCATCTGTTTACACTTTCTCGCTCTCTCTCTTTCTCTCTCTCTCTCACACACACTTCTCCAATTACCAAACAACAAGTGTTTATTGCAGTGCACGATCTGTGGAGTAACGTCACTGATCTTCACTGGGTACAAGGCAAAAAAAAAAAAAAAAAAAAAAAATCAGTAATTGCTCATCAAATACATGTACAGGACTGCCGCTAATTGTCCGTACACTGTCCACAGCAAGTCTCTGGTACAGGACAAATCTCAAGGACATGTAAGCAGCAGTATCTTGACAGCACCAACCGTCTCTCTCTCTCTCTCTCTCTCTCTCTCTCTCTCTCTCTCTCTCACCACATCCCTCCTGTATCACATTAAAAAGTCCCAGCCAGGAAGCAGCACTTCCAAGGGAGATCACCACGGAGATCCAGCCAGGGCGAGCTCAGTTACCAGGGTCGCCACAGCTTGTCGTCGGCCAGAGCCGGGCTACACTGACCGGCCGACAGCGAGGGGCAAGACCCGGCCTCGTCCATGGCCTTCACCTTCGACATCTGCCTCAGGTCCACGGGCAGGGCGGCCGCCGACAGGGGCGAGTACTCCGCCTTCACCGGCGACACGTCCTCGTAGCGGGGGTCCGCTGACGTCACGTGTGACGTCGGGGGAGGGGTGACGAAAGCGGCCAGGGCCGCGGTGGCGTTTGGGTGGTGGGGGTTCGGGGCAGGGACACCGAGTACAAGGGCACCGCGTCCACACTGACAGAGTCCCGTGCCCGGGGCACGCTCTCCGTGGTGCCCACGTACACCGCCACGGTGCCCGCGCCACTAGGCACCAGCTTGAAGGCCCCGGAGATGGGGGAAGGGGTAGTAGGGGAGACCACCGCGGCAGTCCCCGCAGCCGTCGTCGTCAGGGCAGCCGCCGACTGCAAGGGCAAGGCCGCGAGGGCGCTGGTGGCGGAGACGGGGGAGGGGGTCTGGTGGTGGTGGTGGCAGTCCTGAGATCCCGAGGAGGAGGACGAGGGGGAGGAGGAGGAGGGAGAGGAGGAGGTGGTGGTGGGACGGAGGGGGGAAGGGTGGGTGTACCCCCCCAGCCCTGAAGGCAAAGCCGTTTGCGACACAGCGGCCGTGTGCATGATGACCGAAGGCGCCACGCTGGTCA
Organism: Conus ventricosus; assembly: GCA_018398815.1. Taxonomy (NCBI): domain Eukaryota; kingdom Metazoa; phylum Mollusca; class Gastropoda; order Neogastropoda; family Conidae; genus Conus; species Conus ventricosus. The sequence goes on along the minus strand of CM031599.1, from coordinate 75,274,096 downwards.
CGCAGGCGTTGACGACGGCAGGCTGAGGCGGGATGTGCACGTGCAGAGGCTTCATCTGCTGTTGCTGTTGGTGGTGGTGGTGATGGTGCTGCAGGGTCTCCATGGGCGTGAACTGGTTGACCACCTGCAGGCAGTTGGCCAGGTGGCTGACCACCCTCTCCTTGACCTCCTCGTTGACCTCGCGCACCGACCCCATGTAGCGCACCACCTCCTTGGCGCACTCGTTGAAGCCGGCCCGGTACTTGCTGACCACGTGCGAGTCCTGGCCCATCACGCCCGCCGCCTGCTGACGCTGCAGTGCCCGCAGGTGTTTGACCGTCAGCTCCAAGATGTCGGCTTTCTCCAGCTTAGAGAACTGGGAGCTCTGTAAGGAACAGACAAGGAAACGGAAAGGTTGAGAGCTTGGCTATGTTAGCACGTAGAGAGAGAGAGAGAGAGAGGCGACGCGAGACGGTAAAGAGGAGAGGGAGTGGGTGCCTCGATGGCGCAGTGGGTTTATAGCGCGTCAGCGTCATAGTCACTGGTTCGCAAGAGTGATCTGAAGGGGGGAGGGGGAGGGGGAGGGGGAGAGGGGGTGGGGAGAGAGAGAGAAGGGGAAAAAAAGCTGATGGGGTGAAGGACGGTAGCAAAAGAGTTGGGGAGAGAAACCACTTGACAATATGGGAAGGACGGAGTGAGAGACGGGGAGGGTGTGTGTGAAGGAGCCGCAGAGACAACAAGTGAATGCAAGAGACGGAGCAGGGGAGGGAAAAGGATGGGAGTGGGGGTACAGAAAAAGGAAGGAAAATCTCAGAGAGAGAGAGAGAGAGAGAGAGAGGGGGTGCGAGAGAAAGAGTACAAGAGTCAGAGAGAGAGAGGTGGCGGCGAGGGTTGGTTGGCGAATGGGGGAAGTGAGAGAGAGAGTGTGCGCGCGCGCGCGTGTGTGTGCGTGTGCGTGTGTGTGCGTGTGCGTGAGAGAAGAGATGAATGAACACATCTACATCCAAAAAATGGGGGCCGGGGGGGGGGGGGGGGGGGGCAGCCATCTGTCCAGAGACGCATCCACATGTGCGTGCATTCGTATCAAACAATAAGTATACCAAATCACTCACATCACCCTTACACCTTTCTCGCTGTCCCCTCTCACTGCCAACCTATCATCCTGCTCCAACACACACACGCCACACACACCAGAAAAGCAATGACGACTTACATCTTTCTTAATAGCCTGCAGCACCAGAGACTTCAGTTGAGAGAGGCAGCTGTTGATTCGTGCCCGTCTTCTTTTCTCCATCAGTGGCTTCTTATTCTGAAACAAACCAAACATCGAAGTAAATACTAGATCCGCCACACAGAAAAGCCGTTTGTCAAGATGCGCCCCCATTGCACTACCTCCTCCTTCCTTCTCCCATCCCCTGCTACCACCACACACACCAGCACACTCACACACCAACACACACACCACCACCACCATCACCACACAAACACACACCACCACCACCATCACCACACACACGCGCGCGCGCTCGCAATTGATATTAGGAATAAATTTGTTGTAAATCAAAGAATATCGACTGATCCGTCAATTCACTTCACACTAGTCTATCAAAAACAATTCCCTCCCACACAGCAACCCAAGTCTACACCACAAGAAGCCTACAGTCAACATGCCGGAGACTGCACAAGTCAGTATAAGCAAGTAGGCCTACCTCTCAAGATGCATAACGTTATTCCCAAACACCAAAAGCTTCTAAATCGTGTGTTTTATACAGCGCTACAACTTCAAATTCTATATACACATTAATAAATGTATTCATATTTATCAAGACATAATGCTTTGTCAATGTTCACTGAAGGGAAAAAAAAGATTCTAACATCACTTACACACATTGGGATGTAAACAGACACAACAACTTAGGCCTACCTTTCGACTGCAATGGTCAGTTTTCACAGGGGAAGCGACCATGGTGTCCGCCATCGATGACAACAGAAACTTAAATGACCACGTCCAACTTTGGAGAAGAAAAAAAAAAAAAACCCACAATAACAGCCACCAACCAGCCCGACTTAAAATCCACAGGTGGTGGGTGGTAAGGAGAAGGGGGAATAACTGGATCTACTGCTGGAATGAAGCGTGTGAAGGAATGGAGCTCACCACTTGTTGAGCCCAGATCGGGATCTGAGGTCGCAATGTCAACATCGCCTATTTATACCGACTGACGCATGCCGTAAGCTGGGAGCTGTGTGAAGCCGACTTCTCTCACTTTCCCACGCTCTCGTGCCGATACTGCCCACCAACCAACAGCCCGGGACAAGCACCGGCTTGCGCTGGGCCGACGCTGATTGGCTGGAGGCCAGCTGCGCTCGTGGCGCGCGAGCGGTGAGGCGTCAATCATGGACCCGGCCAGCGGAAGGCCGATAAATAGGCGCACGTGCCACGAGGATTAGATGACGGGTCGGCCTGTAGTGTGGGAAAACTCCGCCCCCATCCCCGTCCGCTCACGCTTCGGGCCGACTGCATGTGTCAACAGGAGCGTGATAAGGGCATTCCTGGGCACAAAGGTCCTCTGTGCCCTTCTCCTCCGTCCCCTCTTCCCAACCACCACAGCAACCACCTTCCTCCACCCTACGGGCGCTCGCGATCCGGTGTCCAGGGCAAAAAGTCCTCCTCTGCCAAAACGTCTCCTTGATAAACTGAACGCTCTTCTTCTTTGCTCTTCTTCTTTGTTCTAGTCGTTGTACCAGTGGTGGCAGTAGTAGCTGTAGTAGTAGAACAATTCTTCTTTTTATTATTGCTATTATCATTATATAGTTATAATGCAACAACCACAACCACGACAATAATGATAATGATGATGATTATAAATAACAATAATAGTGAAAATAGTAATAAGAACAATAATAATAATTACAACAACAAATAATAATGATAATAATAATAATAATAAGCAGTAGTAGTAGTAATAGTGGTAGTAGTAGTAAAAGTGGTGGTGGTGGTAGTGGTAGTAGGTCTAGTAGTAGTAGAAGTACCACCACCACCACCAGCATTAGTAGTAGTAGTAGTAGTAGTAGTAGTAGTAGTAGTAGCAGCAGTAGCAGTAGCAACAGCAGTGGCCTAGTATGAAGACTTTAATACTAGGTGATGAAATATGACTACATGCCTATTCAAAAACAAAACACAAAAACCCGGGAAAAAAAAACGGTTTCAAAGTGGTAGTGGTGGTGGCTGTAGTGGTGTGTGTGTATGTATGTGTGTGTGTGTGTGTGTGTGTGTGTGTGTGTGTGTGGTGTGTGTGTGTGTGTGTGTGCGTGCGAGCGTGCATAAGTGTATGTATGGTGGCTGGGGCAGCGGAGAAGCGAAGATGCATATTGGGTGAACAAAAAAGTCATGGTGGATTGCCTTGACAAATTTTGACAATCTCATCATCGCGAGCTTCATGGTCATAATCTTTTCTTTCTGACGAGAGAGAGAGAGAGAGAAGAGAGAGAGAGAGAGAGAGAGAGAGAGAGAGAGAGAGAGAGAGAGAGAGAAGAGAGAGAGAGAGAGAGAGGTACATTCATGCATACTTACATTTTCATACAAATGTACATACGAAATACAATATTAACTGATAGTGTCTTCCATAACTGTTTAGTTCAACTGCCGTTAGACATTACCCATAACGTGCATAATTCATCAACACGCAGCGAGAAAGGACATATGATTCATATGCAGTAAAGCGGTACATGTTCATCTGTGTACAGCAGTCCTGTACCACCCTTGGAGGCCTGCGCTGGCCTGTACCCATCGTCAACACAGCGCAGGCCTCCAAGGTGGTACAGGACTGCTCTAAAGGCAGGTGAAGACAGTGCTTCTCTGGGTCCTCCCCAGCACCTTCGGTGTTTCTTTTTCTTCTTCATCTGTGTACAGAGGAAAACACACGTACTGCTGAAAGAAAGCCCATGTACCGTGGAGAGAGAGAGAGAGAGAGAGAGAGAGAGAGAGAGAGAGAGAGAGAGAGAGAGAGAGAGAGAGAGAGAGAGAGAGAGAGCCAAGTACGGTAAGAAAGAAATCCGCGTACCGTTAATAGCGACAAACAAGTCCCACTACCGTTAGAAAGAAATCCAGGTACCGTTAACACACACACACACACGCACACACACACACACACACACACACACAGAGAGACAGAGAGAGAGAGAGAGAGAGAGAGAGAGAGGAGAGAGAGAGAGAGAGAGAGAGAGAGAGAGAGAGAGAGAGAGAGTACAGTTAGTAAGGAATCCCAGTACCGTTAGAAAGAAATCCATGTATTGTGAGAGAGAAATCCATGTGCTGATGACAGAGATCTGTCTACAACGAGAAGATAGATTCTAGAGAAAAATCCATGTACTGTTAGCGAGAAATCCATGTACCTCTCGAAAGTGTCTACGTTCTGTTTTGGCTAAAAATTCAACACAGCCCTAAAAAATTCATGTACCATTAAAAAAAAAAAATCAGAAAAATCCGTGAACCGTTAGAAAGAAATCCATCAACGGTTAGAGAGAACGTATGAACTTTCATTGTTGAACCAAAAAGTCTTAATCTGAATTTAGTCACATTTTGTTTTTTTGTTTTTGTTTTTTTCGGTTTAGACGAAGTATGATGGTTGTGAACATGTAATGATGTTACACTTTAAAGTAAAACATGATTAAAACGATATTGTGTGTTCTTCAAATCACTTCTTTGCTGTCAGACACTGAGTGCAGGTCAGTGACGTACTGTTTGGTGCTGTTTGTTTAAAATACGGACCCCCCCCCCCCCCCCCCGCCACCCCCCGCCCCATTCCCTCCCCCGTTCTCCCCACTCCCCTCTGTCTCCCAGTTTTCATTCCCCTTTCCCTGCCCTTCAGAATAAGAAAGCAGCAATCGGACTGGCACTTTGTATTTATGTCTACTGTGGTTTCTTAACATTTCCTAGTTTCTTCAGAAGAGAGAGAGAGAGAGAGAGAGAGAGAGAGAGAGAGAGAGAGAGAGAGAGAGAGAGAGAGAGACAGACAGACAGACAGACACAGAGAGAGACAGAGAGAGAGACAGAGAGAGAGACAGAGACACACAGAGAGAGAGAGAGAGAGAGAGACAGACAGACAGACAGACAGACAGACAGACACAGAGAGAGACAGAGAGAGAGACAGAGAGAGAGACAGAGACACACAGAGAGAGAGAGAGAGAGAGAGAGGAGAGAGAGAGAGAGAGAGAGAGAGAGAGAGAGAGAGAGAGAGAGAGAGAGAGCTCTTGCTATGGCAGCTCTGAGGGAGGACTTACGTGGTCAGCTAGGTTTTCCTGGAACTACACAGTCTGGGAGCATCTGCGACGCGTGGGAACTTACGCAGATAGAAAACTCCCTAGCTTAGTTTCTGTCCTTGGTCCTGAGCGACCAGATAGAGCATTGCTACCCCCATTCTTTAGGGTGCTTCATTGTATCGACTTTGAGGTACTTAACGTGTGTGTGTGTGTGTGTGTGTGTGTGTGTGTGGGTGCGTTGGTGACTGAGGGATTGGTGAGTGGGTGAGTAGGTGAGTGGATGAATGAGGGGGCGGTGGGGGGGGGGGGGTAGGCTGGTGGGTGAGTGAATTAATGAGTCGCTGGATGGGGATGGATGATGAATGAATAGATTGTTGAATGAGTGAATGAATAGTGAATGAACACTGAATGGGTGGACGTGTGGTTGAATGAGTGAGTGGGTGGTGGGTGGGTGGGTGGGTGGGTGGGGGTGGATAAACAGGTGGATGGGTGGGTGAAAGAGTGAATGAGTGAGTGAAGTGAGTGAGTGAACGGGCGGGTGATTGAGTGGGTGGGTGATGAACAGTTAACCGTTCGTTACCTACGGACATGTCTAACTGGGGAACCTGTGTTCCTCTGTCACCGTCAATTTCTCTCCCCCTTCAAACCCAATCTCCACGCTCCACTCACCCCCTCCCTCCCGTCCTCCTACCCTCCATCCCAACCTTCCCCTCCCCCCACCCGCCACCTTCTCCATTCCTCCATCGCCACCATCATCCCCTCGCACCTCACCCTCCTATAACCCCCCCCCCCCCCCTCTCTCTCTCTCTCCTCTTTCCCTCCCGACTCGTGCGGTGGCCAGTGGAGGAATGCAGCGCCTTTTGTTCGCCCACCGTGGAACGCTGTGCGTCTCGCTCTCCCTGCCAGCGGCTCGGCACGAGCCGGGGTCAGGGGTCAGCTGTGTGTCGCTCGGCACTTGTTGCTGATAGACAAGGCGAGGGGCTTAGCTATGGTCATATATTTGTGTCAAATGATTGTTTTTAATGCTTCGGTTCTCGCATGATTTATTTTCTTAAATCGAACAAAAAACAACAATATTCACTGAGTGCAGTATGATTTTGATTCGTATTTCTCATTTTCATGGTTTCTAATGCATTTCGTAGGCAAACAATGAGTTGATCGAACTATTATTTCCCACTGCTATCCAATAACAGCGCTGCAATGCTGACGTAGGAATTCTTGTGCTTTCGATATCTGTTTTGGAACAGGAAGTGAGTGAATGAATACATTTATTTTCGTGGATTGTATTGAACAGACATTGAACAACACCGCCTCAGTGCTGCAGGAATGATATGGCCGTCTAAAAGGAATACCAAACGGGGCCTATCTCCTCCCAGCAGTGGTACAAGCTGGATGTTTGTGTTGCCATGATTCATTGAATGCCGGCATGAACTATGACATCCTTAATATGCTCATATAACTTTTTTTCTTGCGTACATGTATCTGCTCTTTTGTGTTGCTGTAAATGGTTTTGTGTCCAAGTTTGTATATATTCACATATGTTTTCAGCATGCATATGTATGATTGCAGTGTATATAAAATGTTTTTACGCATGCACATTTATGATTTTTGTTTCACACAACACACACACACACACCACACACACACACACACACACACACACCACACACACACACACACACACACACACACACACGCACGCACGCACGCACGCACGCGCGCGCACACACACACACACACACACACACACACACACACACACACACACACACGTGCGCACGCGTATGCGCTTCCTGTCATCATACATAAACTTTTTTGCACACACACTATGCTTTTCCTTGCATGTATAAACTTTTTTTTTCTAACGTGTGTACACTTTTTGTGTGTGCGTGGATAACCCAAAAAGATGTTCAGGTGCTAACCAGTAAATATGCAGTGGTACGCGTACGTTTCATACCGAGGCCAAACAAATCGGTTCATCAGATATGAAAAATAGATTTTTTGGGGAAAAGACAAATTATTCGGTGCCCAGTAGAAAACAACAGCAAATGCTCAATGAATTCCTGGATGCCAGATCATTATCATAGATCTACCTTTTCTTAAAAAAAAAAGAAAGTACATAGTCCTCTATGAAACTGATGGTGCCAGTGTGCAATAGAGACTGCACTTTCTTTGTCGTCAAGCAGTTAGTTCTTTCCCGTACAGGCTATCAAAGCGGACATGTTTTTTTTTTTTTTTGGGGTAGTACACATTTCCTCTCAAGAACACATGCGCATCGAGGCATTTACGTTTGAACGTGCGGCTTCGCCATGAAAAGTATAATAATTAGATTTCACACAAGCCGACTACGTTTCGCACAAAAGTTTAATGTTTCTCACGGTTTTTTACATTACGTATTGTTTTGCAGCGAGGGGGTTGACCATAGCTTTGGATAGCCTTGCACCGCAAAAATTGTGAAGAGCTACCACCAGCCCTGGCCCAGTCCTCCACCCTACTCCACCTCCCCGCCCTCTCACCGCCCCCTTCCCTCTCTCTCTCTCTCTCTCTCTCTCTCTCTCTCTCTCTCTCTCTCGCTCTCTTTTTTTTTTCCTTTTTTTTTTCTTCAACCTCCTGCTGAGCAGTGGCGGATTTTAAACCCAATGGTCGTCCTCTCGATCGTGGGAACGTTGGAGGAAACTTGTTGAATTTTACTTTGAGAGAGAGAAGAGAGAGAGAGAGAGAAGAGGACGGGGTATGGGCTCGGGGAGAGGGGGTGGTGGGGGGGGGGGGGGGGGGGCGTGAGAGTGGAGCAAGAGTTGGCTGAAGAAACATAAAAAAAGGGGTCTGATTTCTGTTTGATACCCAGGACCATTTTTTTTCTTCTTTCCCAACGACAAGAAAGAGGTGGGGGTGAGGTTAGGTAGCCGAAGGGGGTTCTCTCATTTTTTTTTTTCCGTCTTCAGGGTAAAAGGCGTCAGGCTGAGGTATGATCAATGACGATCAATCGGAGGAGTACACGGTGTGATGATTGTGTTGGTTCTGGGGTTAGCTGCGTGACCTAACGTGTGTTTGTATTCCGGTGGTGCATGGTTTGCTTTCTCTTTAAAACCTGCCCCTGTTTAACTGCTCTGTGTGTGTGTGTGCGTGTGCGTGTGGGGTGTGTTGTGGTGTGTGTGTGGTTTTTGCGTGCGTTTCTTTCTTTCTGTTTTGTTGTTGTGTCATTTATTCTTTTTTTCATATTTCTTTCCTTTTTTTTTGGGGGGGGGGGGGGGGGGGGGAGGGGGGGGTTGCTTTCTTTCTTCTCTTCTTTGATTTTTTTTTTACTCCAGTTGCCCTTTTTCGTTTGCCTTCGTTGTTTTAAGTTTAATTCGGGTTATCGTTTGTCTTGCTTCTTATTTCCTTTTATTTCTTGCGAGGAAAAGGGGAGGTAAAAGGATGCCTTTCGTTGTATTTACTGTTTGTACTTTCTTCTTTCTTCGCTTCTCTCCCTCCCTCCCTCCCTTTCTCTATGTACACACACACACACACACACACACACACACACACACACACACACACACACACACACACACACCCACACACACACACACACACACACACACACACACACATATATAATATATATATATATATATATATATATATATATTATATATATATATATATATATATATATATATATATATATATATAATAAAATACTTGCGTGTGCGTGTGTGTGTTTCGCGCGCGCAGGTACGGTTTTTAGGGAAAGTTGGTCTTCGTATAATGAGACGGTTCTTCTTCAGGTATGGGTGGGTGGTTCTCCTTTATAAACAGTTTGATTTTCCTGTAGCTGAAATTAATTCTCTTATAGGGGATCGATTTTCCTTTTGGGTTAGGCTGCCTCTTCATTAGGTAAACTGGGTTTCGATTTGGTGAGCTGATTGGGTATATTGTGTGGGCTAAATGCGCGCTCACACACACACACACACACACACACACACACACACACCACACGTACGTGCGCCCCCCCCCCCCCTCCCCCACACACATACACACACACGTGCGCCCCCCCCCCCCCCCCCACACACACACACACACCCCACACGCGCACAATTGTATGTACGTTCTATAGACTGACTGTCCATTCAACATCTGGCACCGAAGTGGCGAGGCAGAGAGGGAATAACTATCAGAGAGGGAGCAACGGGTCTATATGACACTATACTGGTACCACCAGAACGACAATACTTTCAGATGGGCATTCAGAACGGCACTTCTTAGTTTGGATTGAATCTGCGACGCCGGTCCTGGA
>CM031599.1:75247325-75264482 GCA_018398815.1 Conus ventricosus | reverse complement strand
GGGGAATGAAAGGCGACTTCTTTTTAGTGGCGCTGTTCGATCAGAGTCAAAAAGGGGGGGGTAAGGGCGGAGCGGACGACATGCGGGAGATGGAGGTTGGGGATCTATTTCATACAAACAACACCCCGAACGACAGTAGTAAAGAGGGCCCTGATTTCCTTTTTCTTGTCTCATCGGTTTGGCCGTCCCAGGGGCCTAATTTACCCCCCGCCGCTCTTTTCGGCTTCCCGTCCCAGTACACCCGGTTGCCCTGCCACAGCCCCGCCGGGCATTAGACCCCCCCACAAAAGACACCGCACTGCCCGAATCACTATTTCGGGGTTTTGTGGGTTTTTTTCTGAAGGGCGTTACAGGGCAGCAAGTGTCCTGTCAGTATTGGCGCGGGGGAACAGTGGTGGGGGGAAGGCGGTATGACCCGGGTTGGGCGTGGGGGTTTTGAATGTCTGAATGCTGACTCGGCGATTTCCACAAGGCTGTTGGTGCCCAAAAAAGGAAAGAAAAAGAAAAAACCCACCCGCCGTGGCAAGGGGGTTTGCGTCGCGGACCCCTGGGGGTCGGGGGTTCGAATCCCTTCGAGTCATGTGGGTTTTTCTGCCCGCCGGCTCCTCCCCAGAGTTGAGTTTGCGCGGACTCAGTTGGAAGATGGGACCCACAGTGAGTTTTCCCCATTTAATGGAGCGTTTTGGAGTGTTGTCAAATTTCCCTGACCAACATCAGGTCCCCTGTATCTCTGGGCCGGGTTTGACGCCGGGATTATTATGAAAAGGAAGCAAAAGGTACACCCCGTCATGTAGTCTCAGACCGAATGGAAATCCGTAGCACAAAAAAAAAAAAAAAAAAAAAAGGCTCAAATTTTTGTGGGCCCTTTTATGCCTGCTTTCATGGTGACCTCAGTTTCAAAGTCCTATCCACGTCTGTGGCCTTGGTTTGGTTCCCTCGGGGACGGTACGGCGAGTTTGGGGGCTGTCGTTTGGACGGACGTGGTGGCGCCCTCCGGAGGAGAGCTCACTCGCGCCGGCTCCGCGACTAAGCGATTATTGTCGTCAGTAGGGGCTTAGTAGGTGGTGTCCTGCGTATGTTAGATCAGAACAGGCACCACTGAACACCACCGAAGTGACTCGGCAGCAGTGCAGTGTCTCCTCCGGTGGGTTGCCTTCTGACGACTTGACATTGACTGCTCCCTGTGGATTGCTGATGCCGGGGCTGCGGCGGGCCGACCGGGCTGTGGCTGTGGACGGGGTGTCGGAATGAGCGGCGCGGGTGCACTGCCTCTGAGAAGTCCAACAAAACAAACAAAAAAAAAAAGAAAAAGAAAAGGAAGAAAGGAAGGAAGAAAAAAAAAAAAAAAAGAAGAAAGAAAGAAGAAAGAAGGAAAAACGTTCCGTTGTGACGAGATTGTACAAATGTATTGTCTTCATGACGTTCTGTTGTCATTGAAAGGTATAATTAATTCCATTGCTTTCGTAATATTCTTTGTCATGATACTATACATATACACTAACTTCATGATGTTGTCTGATTGTCAGATCGAACATATGTATTGTCTTCATGACGTTGTCATGAGGTTGAACGTACGTATTGCCTACATGACTTTCCGTTATGAAACTTCATGATGATCAGTTGTCGTGAGATTATACATATGTATTGTCTTCATGTGGTTGAGTTATCATGAGATCGTTATACATATGTTTTAACTCCATGGCTTTATTACAAGCTTTATTACGCATGTATTGTCTTCTGTTAAGAAACTTTATGATGTTCTGGTGTCATGGATTTGTACATATGTACTATTGTCTTCATGAGGTAGCATTATCATGAGATCGTACAAATGTACTATCTTCATGGCTTTGTACGTTTATACTGTCTTCCGTTACGAAGTTTCACGATGTGCTGTTGTCATGAATTTGTACATATGTCTTGTCCTCATGACGTTTTCACCCTCATGAGATTGTACATATGCTGTGTCGTCATGTTGTTCCGTTATCATGAGATCATACACATGTACTTTTTTCATGCTCGGTTGTCATTGATTTGTACAAATGGATCGCTTTCATGATGTTCTGTTACCATGACATTGTACACATAGGTTGTCTTCATGATGCTGTCTTATAATGAGATTGTACATTTGGGCTGTCATCATGCGGTTTTGTTATCTGAGATTGTAGACGTGTCGTGTCTACAGGATGTACCGTTACTATGAGATTGCACATATGTGCTGTCTTCATGACGAGCCGTCATCATGACAAATAGGACAGCCCTTAAACTGAACCTTGTGGAACACCATATTCTATAATAGCATAGCAGACGAGTAGCGGGCCTTTGCTGATTATCTTTTGAGCGCATCCACTGCGGTAACACATTATCCTATGTAAGAACGGTATCCTGAATGTCAACAGAATTTTTCAGTCCGAAAGAAGAATTTTATGGCCAGTTGTATCAATGCTGCTGGCAGATCCAGACAGATCATTTTTATTACAATCAAATGTTTCCACCATAACCTGCTCTTAGGTGATTGATGTGGGTCGAGGAGTTTGATAACGTTAGCTGGCCAATGAACGGAGCCAGCACAACTCTTTCGGACTAGTTTGAATTTTAAAAAAAAAGGTAAATAAGACTAACTTAGAGACTGTCTATATTTCTTTTCAGACAGTTGGAATCAACAAAGATCAGACAATGGCTGATTTGCGAATACTTAGGAAAAGACTATCAGAGACAGAATCATTGATGAAATGAACTATATATGGTTATTCTACTGTACTTGAATATGTCGATGCAAAAGTACATAAATATGTTCAGGTAGAAATGGAAAGAGACTGAGTTAATTGCAATTTTCCAGGAGACTAGGATCATCAGAAATAGAATCAGTGTGGTCAGCACTGACAACAGCAATACAATTTCATCAGACCATAAGCATGGGTTGGAAATGAACACAAGCTTGTGTATGTATAATCTCTAGAGGCTTACAGTCTGTTTGCACATATCTGATTGTGCATACAAATACCTGTATGTGCACACACCAACACACACACACACCACACACACACACACGCACACATGCTTTCAAGACACTTACTTTGCATTTAACAAATCACAAAAATCAAGAATTAAAAACAAAATTCAGTCCTTTGACCCCTTTGGGGGCATGGGAGATGAACAACAACAAGATTTGCTTTACAAAACAAACAACTTAAAACACACACACACACACACACACACACACACACACACACACACACACACACACACACACACACACACACACGCCGGCATTTTCAGTTGGCTCTTTGACAAATAATGGAAAATGTTAACGACAAATGCAAATTCGTAATTTAAGCACTTGGTGATAGCATAATGAGGAAAAAAACAAACAAACCATCACACTGCCTCTACATTCTTAATAAATTTGCGTACACACACACACACACACACACACACACACACACACACACACAAACCCGCGCGCGCATACACACACACAGACACAGGCAGAACAGACAGACAACACACACACACACACACACACACACACACACACACACACACACACACCACACACCAGGCAGACAGACAGACAGACCACACAACACACACACACACACCACGCGCGCGCGCGCGGGCAGAGAGAGAGAGAGAGAGAGAGAGAGAGAGAGAGAGAGAGAGAGAGAGAGAGGAGAGAGCATGACGTGGAAGGCGATGAAGCTCATAGCAGAACAAAGTGGAGTCTCCCTGCCCATACCCGGCTGGCCATAACACGCCGGTGCCTTTGACATACCGTATTATTCCCTGTTTGGGGTCCAGCTCAGTGGGGATCACGCTTGACTGATTTCAGCTCCCCGTTCCCACCCTGGGCAGTCAGCCGTGACCCCTCCCCTCCCTCCGCCTCCCCTCCCACCCCCTTTCAATTTTTTTTCTTCTCTTACCCCCCCCCCCCCCCACCCCATCCTTCCCTCCCCGCTCGCCCCTCCCCTCAACAACCACCACCTTCCCCTACCTTTCCCCTCTGCTGCACCTCCCTGAGTTCATACACAGCACTTCCCTCTTTCTCCCCGCTCGTTCCCGTTCGTCTCCACCCCCATCCCTCCCCCACCCCCAATCTCCGATTTCCATCCTACACAATACACCCCCTCCCTCCTCCCTCCCTCCCTCCGTACCTTCTGCCTTCCCATATCACCTACCCTACCCTGCTCCGACCTCCACCCTCCACCCAACTGATAAACGGGGGGAACCAAATGTCATTTATCAGCGAATCGCATAGCCTGACTGATACATATAACAGAGAGAGAGAGAGAGAGAGAGAGAGAGAGAGATTTCAAACACCTCATAAAGTCTATGAGTCAGCTTTTTTTCGTTGACAATACACTATCTGCAAACAACAACTCTTTGGACTAGAGAAAGAAGTCAGAATTTTTTTTTTCTTTCTTTTTTTTTTTTCTTTTTTATTTTTTTTAAAACTAATTTTCCAGCCACCATGAAAAGAAACGTGTCTGATTCGAAAGGATTCATTGCGGCGACTGGATCACCCCCCCAAAAAAAAACAAACAAAAAAACCAAACAAACAAAAAAACCCACCCCACTCCTTGCCCCCATACCTCCTTACGCCCCCCCCCCCCCCCCCCCCCCCCCCCCCCGCATCCCCTCCACCCTTCCACCCCCCCCCCCCCCCCCCTGATGTGGCCTTTGCGGTCGGCTGGGCTGTAAGCAACATTACCCCCTCCCCCGTATTTTTTTTCGCCCACTCCCCCTTGGCTTCCAACAACACCTCTGTCAAGACATAATTTGTAGCTGTAGTTTACACACGCCGCAGCTCTCTACCTGTCTGCCTGTCTGTCTCAAAGTTGTTAATTTGTAATGCCGGAATGAAGTCATGTGGTATGTCATTATTTGTAAAAGAAATGTTTTGTGTGTGTGGTGTGTGTGTGTGTTGTGTGTGTGTGTGTGTGTGTGTGCGCGCGCGCGGCGCGCGCGCGCATGCATGCGCGTGTGTGTGAGTGTGTGTCGTACATGCGTGTGTAAGCGCGTGCGTGTGACACACAGTTGTACATACATATTAAGGCAAATGATGGTTTATGCTTGAATCATGTTTTATCGGTCTGTATATACACGAGCATGCGTGCGCGCGTGTCTGTGTGTATGTGTGGGTGTGCTTGTGGGAGCGCGGGCGCGAGCGCGCCCATACGCTCACGTGCACGATGCGCGCCACTGTATAATCACCTACATAAACAATAAGTATTATCAGTAGCCAGGTTGCGATGCGAACAGCGATACGCACGCGCGTTTTCGGTCACCTGTATACAATGATTATCACCAGTAGCCAAGGTTGCGTTCGTCATGGGACACACGGTCCAGTCGAACGTGACAGGCGAGTTAGTGTAGGGGGAGCAAACTCTAACATTATAACATTCGGCATTGTCTTTCAGAGTTGTGTCCTCAGGAGCCGCAGATGTCATCATTCGCTCTTTATTTGACATTTGCACCTTTCTGTTTGGGGAGAGGAGACGGCTAGGGGGATTCGAGCCTGTTAGCTTATGCGCAAGTTCAGAAGGCACGAACAGGTTTCTCGTGTGTGTTTCTGGTTTCTCTCTTTACCTGGCAATCCCCGGCAGGCCCAGACAGTCCAAGGACGGCTTTTGCTTGCTCAACGTGCTAAAACCCAAATTCTCTTGTCTCCCTTAAAGGGAAATTATTACCGATTTTTTTTTCCAGCACTCCCAACAATGGTCAAAATCAGCCTTTTTCCCTCCGCTTCATTTCTAACTCCGTGGCCTAAGAAGACGGGGCTTTGATAGTGGTAAGCACAAGAATTTGAAAAAAACTTTAAAAAATTTGGGGGGGGAAAAAAAAAAAAGGGAAAAAAAAGAAAGAAAGTAAAAAGAAAGAAAGAAAGAAAGAAAAGGAAACAAAAGAAGGAAAAACATACTTTTTCATTTGGGTTGTTACCCTTTTGCTCAGTTGGGTTTGATAGCCCGGTGCGATATACTGTAACACTTAAAAAGTAATTACGTTCAATGTAAAGCCGAACGCCTTGGAACCTCATAGGGATCAAGTCATTTGTTTGCCGCTGTATTCCTATGATGTTAAAAACTTAAATTTTTCTTTCTTCGCTAATGGCAATACCGCGCCCTGAAATCTTCTTCTCTCTTTTTCTCCTCTCTCTCTCTCTGGGTAGTCTTTGTTTGACCAAAAAATTATTGTGAATTTTAAAATGTTTTTGATGTGTCTTGGGTAATGTTTGAATAGATAGGTTCCAATTTCAAGGCAACGGCAGACAGCCCGTTTTTTATACTATTCCATTCCCCCCCTTTACCCCCATCCATTAAAAAACAAATGTTTCTCTCTCTCCTCCTTCTCTCTCTCTCTTTCTCCACCCCACACACACACACACACCACACCACCACACACACCACACACACACAACACAGACACCACACACACACACAGAGAAAAAAAGCCCCAAAATTAATTTAAATTAGCTAACGGGGTAAATTCCCGGGAATTACTAAAAAATTTCTTCGTCGAACAAAAGAACTTGATAAAAAAACTTTTGACGCCCTATATATGGGGTTTTCAAAATTTCTAGCTTTCGCTGCGAACAGTCAAACCATGATAACCCCTTTTTAAATAAATTTAAAAAAAAAGCACCGGGAAAATTCTGGTGGAATGATCGTGTGAAAAAGGGGAAAAAGAAAAAAAACATCAAACTGAGAAAAATATTTACAAAGAAAAGGGAGAAGCGCGGGGCTGAAAAGTTCTTGAGAAAAAAAGACCCAAAAAAATCTTTTTAAATTACATCACAGCACAACAAAAAACAATATTGTCTAATTTTGTAAGAATGAAATATCCAATCAAAAAGTTTTCAAAAATTTGGGGAAAAGTTAAGAACAATGAAAAAAATGGGAAAACTTCCAAGGTGTCCTGTCAAGCCCCAACCGGGTTTTCCCGTCTAATCTAGAAAAGGCCGAAGCTTTGTTACATTTTTCCCCAAAATGGCAGCAAAATATTTTTATAAACAGAAATAGCGCACAAGAGCAAGAAGAAAAAAAACTTCCCCGGGAAAACAATCGCCCTGTTGCAAACCCCTATTTAATGCTCCCTAACAGTTCAAAAAAGTAAAGAATGTCTTGTAATCTTGGAACCAAAAAAACATCAGTGGGCTTAGATGGTATCTCCAAGAAATGTTTTATCATGTCCCACCTAAGTTAAACGCTTTACTGGGTCTTCATTCAAAAAATGCTGGAAAAGGGAAATTTTGCCTTCATTGGGGGAAGCATTCAATCATAGTTCCTATACTTAAAAAAGGAAAACCCCGAAGAAACATAAACACTACCGCCAATTGCCTTAACGTCGCATACATCAAACAAGGGAAAGATTGCCCTAAAACAGATGCTGACTTTTGTAAAACATCAAATTACCCTATAAAAAAGCGGGTTTTTCAAAAAGGGGCAATCACAACGGGAAAATCTATGAAATCATACACATTTTAAACAGCAATTTAAAGACGAAAAAACATCTTGGCAATTTTTTTTTTGACAAAAGGGAAAAAGCGTATGAACAAGTGGGGCAAAAACGCTTTTTGTATAAACGAGAACTTTTGGAATAAAGGGAACCATGATGTTTATGTCAAATTTTCTTCAAAGTAAAATTATTCAATCAAGAATAAGCAAATTTTCCCCACTAAAACGGGAAAGGGGTTTTCCCAAAAGGATCAGTTTATCTCCAATCCTGTTTAATACCCTAATTGCAGAAAAAACCAAAGGCTCTTTCCAAAGACGTATTTTTAGAAGTTTGCTGAACATATTTTTTGGGGGATAAAACACTATGAAAAAAAAAACCCCCTTTAAGATTCTTAAATTATTATAAAGATAAAATATCAACATGATTAAACAATACAGTATTTTTCTTACATAAAAATGGATTGACACTGTCGGCAGAAAAAACAACAAATGTTTTTTAAACTCTGGTTTATGCCCCAGACAAATTCCACAATTTACCCTGAAGGATCGGTTTAAAATACGTCAAATCTGTTAAATTCTTAGGAGTATATTTAACATCAAAACTTTCATGGAACCAACATATTGTCATTTTTTTGAATAAACAAAAAAATTTTTAAACTTTCTAAAACATAAGCAAGAAAAAATGGGGAAAAATAAAGGATTTTTAACACTCCGTCTTCACTTTTGGCGGCTAGATTGATTTATGCCAAGAAGTATTCTTCGCGTCCACAGCATCTACTTAAAAAGTTACAAAGTGAAATGAAAAAGCATATAAACTTGCTCTGGATTTCCCACAAAACCGCAACATTGGGACATACTAGAAATTTGGGAATTTTTACCTTAAACGGGGGAAAAGGCCTCCACCAAATTTTTTTTAAAAGAACCTTCAAAAAAAAGTTTCTGTACAAAGAAGTATTTTAAAATTTAGTACAGATTTGCAAAAAGAGCAAAAGAATAAAATCAGCAAAATCTTTCAGTTAAAAATCTACTCTTCTGAAAAAAGCAAAAATAAACCCAAAGTAAAATAGCTGTCAATCCGTCCTTTCCACCCTTTCCCAAAGGGGAACAAACCAAAAAAAAATTTATGACACAAACTATACTGAATGAACAAAAACGATCCCCATATCTTTTAAAAAATTTGTAAATTCTTATTTGGAAGATCAATATGGGATCATCTGCAAATTTTACAGATGGTTCAGTGTTAATACCAAGAGCAAGCATTTTATAATACCAAAAATTAAAAAGTGGGGGAATTTAATACTTGGAAAAACCTTGTCGATATTTACTGCAAAAATTAGTTGTTTCAAATGTCCCCTGAAGTATTTTTTTAAAGTTTCCAAAAAATTGTCACTTTTATTGTGCAGATTCAAAGTAGCCTTTCTCCCTTCAGTCTCTAAACCCAAAATACCCCCTGAGACAATTCAAAAAATTTAATTTTCGTGACACATCTCCTATCGAAAAGAAAAAAGTAATTTCTGTTGGGTGCCCCACATTGTGGAATTTCAACAAATAAAAGTTGATCAAGCTCTCGGAGGGGCCTCGCAACATTAAAGGGAACACTACTCTGAACTTTTCCGCTAGAAATCAAATTTATATTTTTAATTATAAGCATCCTTTAACAGTTTAAAGGGGTTTATTGGAAGACACAGATACCAATTTTATCCAACGTATACACCCAAAAATCCGACATCCCCCCCAAAAACTCAATTAGAAAAATTTTGAAAAAACGACATTAGAGAGGTATAACTTTAATTCATAGGACCTTAAATACTTTCAAACCCAAATACAGTAAAAATTTAATGATGTGTGGGGAAACCCAGTGTACGTCACCGCTACTAGACGTCCAAGAGTAAAAAATACGTCTCAAAGCTGGTTCAAATTTTTCACATAAAGATCGACTCCACTGTTTTCCCAAAAATTTTAAATAATTATGTTTTTATTTTGTTCGATATCCCCACACTTTACGTAGCCATGGGGTTTTTGTCTTAACTTTCAACAACCCCTCATAACAAAAAAAATTTATTACTTACTCACTTACTCCACACACCCCAACCACACACCACCCCAAACACAACACACACACACACACCGCACCACACTCAGCACTAAATCACGAAGGGGCGCAAATGTGCCTACAAACCACACACACACACACACACCAACACAACACACACACACAACACACACAACAAAACCGCCACACGCACCCGCACGAAAACGCACGCACGCACGCACACACACACACCAACTTTAACAATCCGTTGAATCATTTTAAAGGGGGAAGACTTTTAAACGAAGAAAACAAAAACAACACACACAAAACCACACACACACCACACACCACAACCACACCACACACAAGCATTCACCACAGTCCTCTCTATCCCTTCTTTGACTCTCTCACTCTTCTTCACAAGGTTTCAGTTTTTCTTTTTTTTAAATTTTCCCACAGTCTCACGTTCGTTCAGTTTTTTTCCCCAGTTTACTTCCTCTTTTTCTCTGGCTTCTGTTTTTCACCCCCCCTTCTCCCCTTCAGCCTTTTCTGCCTTCAGCCCACGTAATCACAAGTCACTCATCTCCCCTGTTGGAACGGTCGTACTGGAATTTGGCCTAGCCAAGGCCGGGTCGTCTGGGGCTCGGGGACCGGCCCCGTTTGGCCGGGCCCTATTGGGCCTGAAAAAACTGCTTCGTATCGCCACACACACACACACCACACCACACACACACAGGGAAGTGGAGAAGGGGCTCGGTGGGGGGGATGCAGGGGGGGTTTTTTTTTTTGGGGGGGGGGGGGGGTTGGGAGGGGGGGGGGAAGGGGGGGGGGGAGGGGGGGGGGGGGGGTCCCGGGGAGGACGCCCAAAGTTCATTACGTTTTTAAAACAAGTGGAGACAATTCAGGCATAACTTTTCGCCACCAGACCATGTTAGAAATGGCGGGGGAAAAATCCCTGTCTGCGACCACTCTGCCTACTGTTTAGAGGATGTTATATTTTTGGTGGGGAAAAAGGAAAAGGGGGGGGGGGTGTAAAAGGTAATTACAAAGAGAAGGGGTTTGGACCCTTTAAGCCCCCATGGAAAACACACACACACACACACACCACAACACCACACACACCACACATATATAAAATATATATATATATATATATATTTTTTTTTTTTTTTTTTTTTTTAGATGAAAGATTAGGGGGATTTAAAACGATGAGAAGTGAATAAAAACAAACAAACAAAACTAACGTAAAAAAAAAAAAAAAAAAAAAAATTTTTCTCTGTATTTTTATTTGTTTGCTGTTTGTTCTTCTTTCCTTTCCTTTCTTTTTTTCTTTAAAAAAAAAAAAAATTTTCTCTTCGTTAAAGATAATGTATCTGTCGGCTGCGTGGTCCAAGGGCCCAAAATAAAAGTGCGCACATGTTCGACGCCCGGTTGGAAAAACCCCCGGCATTTTGTTGGTCAGGTCAGGCAGGAAACATTTACGGCGGCAGAGTACCCATCAAGCTTTTTGAAGTCGCGGGGTGTGAGGGGTTTAAAAGTATGATGTAAAAGTGATGGTTTGATGAAGGGACGCGACGATACATTGAAAATGATTTCTTTTTTTTCTTTGTGGTGGGAAAAATTTCCTTTAAGTTTTTTTTGTTTTTCTGTAGGGTTTTGATTGTTTTTTTTTTTTTTTTTTTGTCTTTTGTCTTTTTTTGGTTTTTGTTTTTTCCCTTTTTTTTTTTTTTTGTTTTTTTTTAAAATCTCCTTTTGCCCCCCTTTGTGTTTTCCGCCCAATTTTCTGTTTCACATTTTTCCGTACAAAGGGGGACAAAATAAATTTTTTCGTGTCATGGTACTAGATTTTTTTCTCCCTTTTTATAGTCGCCGCATTTTAGGGGTTTAACCGGGGCGGCTGAGAAAAAAAGAAGGGGGCGAATTTGGGATTTTTTTTTTTTCTGTGAGTAAGGGTGATATTTGGGAAACAACGCCGGCTTCCCTTCGAATACGACCCCGTGACAGGGGTCCACCCCTTTCTTTATGACATATCCCGCGTCAACCAGGCCGAAGACACCCGCTGTTGGTTAGGAAAGTTGAGGAATTCTCTCAAAATGCCTACTGAGTGGATAAAAATCGGGGGTTTGGGTTCCCAAATTTCCCAGCGAGTTTATGTAAACTCAACACTGGGTTTGGGGCCGTCACAGGCCAAAAATCCACAAAATAAAAGGCTCTTTGGGAATCAACCCCCGACTCTCCCAGGAAACCGGGAGCTAACCCCTGTGCCAAATGTGTTGGTGATTTTTTTTTAGCTTTTCATTACCCTTACATGTGGTTTTTTTTTTGCTGTCGCGTCGCGTCGTCGTTGTTGTTGTTGTTGTTGTCATCGTCTTTTTCTTCGTTGTTTTTGTTGATAATGATAAGATGAAGAAGAAATGATGGTGAGTAAAAAAATGATGTAATTATATTTCGCTCCCCCGCAAAAATTTCATGTAATTTGCAATGTTACAGCTGGCCTCTCTCTCTCTCTCCTCCCCCTTCCTCCCCCTCTCCTCTCTCTCTCCCCTCTCTCTCTCTTTTCTTCTTTTTTTCACCTCTTTTTCGGGGAATCCCCGTTTTTTTTCCCTTCCTTGTCTTTTTTTTCCCTCCCTCTCGGGGCCCATCTTTTCCTCTCTTTTCTTTTTTGTCAAAGCTTCTAATTTTAAAAAATATCAGTAATTCCCGAAAATTTTATTTTAAAACCCAACTGGCAAATGAGCATATCTTTTTCAAACACAATTAACACCAACAACTTTTTTCCAGGCCCCAAAAACCCTCAAAAAAAGGGGAGGAATACAATTTTTGCTGCAAAAATTTTTTATGAAAAACAACCCCTTCTTCCCAAAAATGTAAACAAAACACCTCCATTTCAGTCGAGTTAAAACCTCCCCTTGAATCCTATTCTAACACCGAAGTTTAAAAGGCAAGACTGAAGGGAAGGGGGAGTCCCAAGAATAAAAACAATTTTTTTGGGAATTCCAAAAACCCCAAAAACAACCCCCCAAACCACAAAAACCAACAAACCAAAGCGTGCTAGGAAAAAAAATTTCCTGCCATTTGGGGGTTATGTTATTTTCAATTAACAACCAAATTCTTTTTAAAGGGGGAAAAAGACATTCAATCCCTTTCCCCCTCCCATTTTGAAAGTTTTTTTTTCCCTCCTCCCTTATCAAAAATCAAAACGGGGGCTAAAAGGAAAAAAAAAGCCCCGTCAAAAAACCAAGGGCACAAATTTAAAAAGGACATTGAAATCCGAAATAATTTAAACTTTTTAGGAAAAGGGCCAAAAAAAAAACCAAAACAACCCCAACAAACCTCCATTGACACAAAGGGAAAAAATTTTGCGCGGTTTTGGGGGGGGATTACGAAAATCTTTTCTCGGGGTTTTAACCCCCAAATGCAAAAAAGGGGAACGGGAAAAACAAATCTCAACTTCCTTTTCCCCCATCCCCGGGGAAAATTTTTAATGTCCCCTTCTTTTGCTTTTTCAAAAATCAGGGGTGGGGGCGAGGGAAATCCCCAAAGTTACATTTCCCAAACCAGAGCACCATGTAAAGCCCCCCCTTTTTCATCGGTCCCCGGGGGAAATAATGGAGCTTCCCCCTTGGGCCGGGGAAAGGGCCCCGGGGTTTCCCAAAGTCCCCACGTTTAAATTTCAGGGCGGAGTCCTGGCCCAGACCCTTTTTACAACATTTATGTGGGGTCAAAAGGGAAACTTCCCCCCAAGTTTTGGGGCGGTAACCCCCTTTTTGGAATCGAAAATTTTTTGTTTTTGGGGCGGGTTTTTTTCTTTTTTTCCCCACCCCAAAAAACCCCCCCAAACCAAACCCAACCAACCTACACAAAGGGGGGGGAAATAGGGGAATGGGGGTTTATTAAATTTTAAAAAAGACCAGGTGGGGAAAAAAAGGGAAAAAACAAATGGCATATTTAATTTTAAAAAAACGCAAAAAAAAGATTTAAACGGAAAAGATCCCCCGACGGACCGGGGGCGAAAGAGCCCAAACGTAACTGGAGGAAAAAACGGTGGGGAAAGGGGCCCCCCCCGGGAAACCAGAGCGAAAAAAAGAAAATCAAAGGCCGCGGGAGCCGGGGGGCCCAAAAAAAGAGCCCCAAACTTACAAACGAGAGACGTAAAGGAGCGACTAAAAGAAGAAACTGAAGGTTTGGGGATGGACGAGCAGGTGGGGCAACGCACAGGGGAAAGGCGGCGCAAAAAAACCCCAAACAAAAAGCAAAAAAAGAAAAGAAACAAACAGAGGGGGAAGAGAAAAGAAAAGAAAGGGAAAAAACAAAAAAGAAAACAGAACGGGGAAGACAAAGAAAAAGAAGAACGGGAAAAGGGAGGGCCCAAACAAGAAAAGAAAGACCCAAAAAAAAAACAAAGAAAAGAAGAAAAAGAAAGAGGAAGAGACAAAAGAGAAGACAACAGAGCAGACAGGACAGCAGAGAGAACACAGAGAAGACAGCTAGGTAAAGGGCAACAAAGCAGAGAGAAGACGACAGATGACGGAAACGTCAACGGGAAAGAACGAAGACAACAGAGAAGAAGAAAGCAACAAGAGGAGAGAAAAGGCATGCGGTGCAGAGAAACGGCAACAAAGCAGACAGAAACAACAGAGGCAGACCAGAAGACAACAGAGGCAGACCAAAGACAACAGAGGCAGACCAGAAGACAACAGAGGCAGACCAGAAGACAACAGAGGCAGACCATAAGACGAACAGAGGCAGACCAGAAGACAACAGAGGCAGACCAGAAGACGAACAGAGGCAGACCAGAAGACAACATGTAGACCAGAAGAAACAGAGCAGACCAGACGACGACAGACACGAGAGAAAACAGCCACGTCTCATGTAAAGTCAACCAGGCTGAGATGAGAGAACAGAGCAGAATGAAGGAAACAGAGAGAGAGAAGACAACAGGGCGGGAAGGAAGATATTAAAGCAGAAGAGAAGAGGACGACTGTTCTTATTTGAGCGAACTTATAGATCACGAACTTGTTGATCGAATTCCTGAATCTTCTGGTCACCGATCCAGGATCGGTGAGGCTTGCCGCGAATCTCGCTGATCCCAGGAGAGAAGAAAGAAAGAAAGAAAGAAAGAAAGGATCATTTAGCATGTTTGGGAATTGTTCGAGTTCGTAGGAAGGGAAGTAATCGTGACTTGCACGACTAACTGTTCTGTGATGGAACTCAGTTTGAGTTGGTTGACCTAATTTTGCATTCTCGAATTAAGTAAACATCTTCATTCGGTGTGGCCCAAAACATTCAAGTTCATGCAGCTTTGGAATCTAATTAGTTTAAATTTCGGACAAAGAGATTGTTCAAACTGATTTCATAGCCCTCTGTTAAAACCAGTTCCAAGCTCAATAGGCCTAACAGTATATTTCAGTAGAGCACAAGTAGGCAGTATTTCGTAATTAGAGTTTCCTTCCCTTGAGAAAAGATTGTTCAAAGTTCTGTGAAGACTCGGTCTGCTGTTTGTCGCACTCTGCGATCTCTGCGAAGCAGGTCGTGAATCGCGGGTATCAGTTTGGAAAGAAACGGTGGTTCGTCATTAGCTCGCGATCTAGATTCGCGAATCGCAGTGGTTCGATCAACTAAGAACAGCCTCAACGGCCCGGAGCAGAACCCCCCCCCCGCCCTCCCCCCCCCCCCCCCCCCCCCCCCCCCCCCCCCCCCATTACTTTACAACAAGAACAATTAACAGCAAAGCAGCAGCAGCAGCAGCAGCAGCAGAGCAGCAGCAGAACAACAACAACAACAACAACAGAGCGGCGAGAAGACAACCGACCAGAATCGAAACTTGGAATGCGCTCTATGGACTGAGTGACGTCATATCCGTCATCAGCCTCGAAATGGTCCAGTCTTCATCCTCCTCGTGAAGCTGAAACAAATACCAATGATTAGTCACCCAAAGTATTTTGGGTCCTGCTTTTTTTTTTTTTTTTTTCTCCAGTTCTACATTTCATATTCCATGCTTGTAATGCATATGCTTGTAATTACGTCCCTTGTTTGTGAGTCGCGTGTTTGTAATTACATCTCATGTTCGTAACGCATGTGTCTGTAAAGACGTGTCATGTTTTTAATGCGCATGCTCATAAAATTCTGTCTCAGCTGTGCAGTGCATGCGTTTGTAATATTGTCTCGTGGTTTAAAATGTTTGTTTTTATTGTCCCATGATCTTTTGGCGCGTGTTTTGTAACTATGTCCTATCTTTGTAACTATATCCATCTTTGTACTGGGTGCGCTTGTAATTATGTCTCAGCTTTCTAACATGCGCGTTTATGATTATGTCTATTTGAATATGCGTCTTTGTAAGTATGTTCCATCTTTGTAATGCATGTTTTGTATGTTGTGTCTAGGTTTGTAATGCATGTATTGTAAGTATGTCTCAGTTTGTAATGAGTGTGTTTAGGCTATAGTTAGGCCCATGTTTGCCAGATAGGCCTACATGTTCGTGATCATGCCTCGTCTTTATAATGCATGTTTTGTTATGTCCATTCTTCGTAATGTGTGTTGTTATAATCTTTTTCTATCTTTGTGGAAGCGTGGGCTTAAATTATGTCCCTCCTGTGTATTGCATGTGTTTGTAATTATCATCCACCCTTTGGTATGCATGTAAACGAAAACGATTCCCTTCTTTGTTATGCATTTTATTTGAAGTTACGTCCCATCTTTGTAACGCGTGTGGGCTGTAATCATGTCCCAGTTGTGTAAATCATAGGTTTGCAGTTACGTATCTTGTTCATTAATGCATGCGTTTGTATATTATATTCCGTCTGTGTGATGCGCGTGTTTTTTAGTTTTTGTCCTCTCCTCGTGATGCGTGTCTTTAATCGTTTCCATGGCTGTAATATGCATGATTTGTAATTATTCCCTTATTAAATTGTGATGCCACTGCAGGCAGCTTCATATTTGTACTGTGTGTATATTATCTGGTTATCTCCTACCTTTGCTATGCGTTTGTGTGTAATTATCTTTCCAAATCTTTCCATTGCATCTATCTAAAATTTTGCTTTGTGTTGGCAAAGCATGTATTTTTAATCATATCTGATCTTTTGTTAAGCGTGTGTTCTGTGGGTATACCCCATCTTTGTATTGCAAGTGCTTTTATTCATGTCCCCCCCCCCCCCCCCCCCCCCTTTTTTTAATACATACGTTTTTAATGGTACTCCCAGTTTTAAAGAACAGGGAGTACTTTAGAATGGGAACGAAGAAATGCTGTGTTGTGTGTGTGTGTGTGGTGTGTGTGTGTGTGTGTGTTGTGTGTCCGTGGTAAAATGTGTTCCACTCGCTCCAGACAAAACTACTGGGTCGATCTTCGAAAATTTGTAGGGAAAGTTCATTATGGGGGCCCAAAGGGGGATGCCGGATGTTTTTAGTTACCTGTAACGCTTTTCTTCTTTATGGAATATCTCCGAAAATACTTGGCCGATCTTTGTGAAAATTAGCAGGATGTTCATTATGGGTCACGGATGATGCCCCATGTTTTAGTTTACCCCGTTATAGCCGTTACTAACGGCTCCAACAGCCTGTAACGGTGCTTTCTTCTTTTTAGAATACATTAAAAAGCACTTGGCCGATCTTCTGAAAATTTGTAGATATGTTCATTATGGGTCCCCAGATAAGCCTTTTTCCCAGGGGGGTTTTAAT
>CM031599.1:75232290-75234790 GCA_018398815.1 Conus ventricosus | reverse complement strand
AATAGTACTAGTGACAGTGAGTAAAGTGGACCTAATAGTACCAGTGACAGTGAGTAAAGTGGACCTAATAGTACCAGTGGCATTGAGTAAAGTGGACCTAATGGTACCAGTGACAGTGAGTAAAGTGGACCTAATAGTACCAGTGACAGTGAGTAAAGTGGACCTAATAGTACCAGTGACAGTGAGTAAAGTGGACCTAATAGTACCAGTGACAGTGAGTAAAGTGGACCTAATAGTACTAGTGACATTGAGTAAAGTGGACCTAATAGTACCAGTGACAGTGAGTAAAGTGGACCTAATAGTACCAGTGACAGTGAGTAAAGTGGACCTAATAGTACCAGTGACAGTGAGTAAAGTGGACCTAATAGTACCAGTGACAGTGAGTAAAGTGGACCTAATAGTACCAGTGACAGTGAGTAAAGTGGACCTAATAGTACCAGTGACACAGAGTAAAGTGGACCTGATAGTACCAGTGACACAGAGTAAAGTGGACCTAATAGTACCAGTGACACTGTGTAAAGTGGATCTAATAGTACCATTGACACAGAGTAAAGTGGACCTGATAGTACCAGTGACAGTGAGTAAAATAGACCTAATAGTACTAGTGACACAGAGTAAAGTGGACCTAATAGTACCAGTGACACTGTGTAAAGTGCATCTAATAGTACCATTGACACAGAGTAAAGTGGACCTGATAGTACCAGTGACAGAGGGTAAAATAGACCTAATAGTTCCAGTGACACAGAGTAAAGTGGACCTAATAGTACCAGTGGCATTGAGTAAAGTGGACATAATAGTACCAGTGGCATTGAGTAAAGTGGACCTAACAGTACCAGTGACAGTGAGTAAAGTGGACCTAACAGTTCCAGTGACAGTGAGTAAAGTGGATCTAATAGTACCAGTGACACAGAGTAAAGTGGACCTAATAGTACCAGTGACAGTGAGTACAGTGGACCTAATTGTACCAGTCACAGTGAGTAAGTTGGACCTAATAGTACCAGTGACAGTGAGTAAAGTGGACCTAATAGTACCAGTGACACCGTGTAAAGTGGACCTAATAGTAACTGTGACACTGAGTAAAGTGGACCTAATAGTACCAGTGACAGTGAGTAAAGTGGACCTAATAGTACCAGTGACAGTGAGTAAAGTGCACCTAATTGTACCAGTGACAGTGAGTAAAGTGGACCTAATAGTACCAGTAACACTGTGTAAAGTGGACCTGATAGTACCAGTGACAGTGAGTAAAGTGGACCTAATAGTACCAGTAACACTGTGTAAAGTGGACCTAATAGTACCAGTAACACTGTGTAAAGTGGACTTAATAGCACCAGTAACACTGTGTAAAGTGGACCTAATAGTACCAGTAACACTGTGTAAAGTGGACCTAATAGTACCAGTGACACTGTGTAAAGTGGACCTAATAGTACCAGTAACACTGTGTAAAGTGGACCTAATAGTACCAGTAACACTGTGTAAAGTGGACCTAATAGTACCAGTGACACTGTGTAAAGGGGACCTCATAGGACCAGCGGCATTGAGTAAAGTGGATATAACAGTGCCAGTGACAGTGAGTAAAGTGGACCTAATAGTACCAGTGACAGTGAGTAAAGTGCACCTCCAAGGAGGACTAATGGTATGGCGGTCAAGATTACTGATGGCATTGGGTACAGTGGACCTCCTTATACTCATGACATTGCCTTGAAGCTGGGAACACTGAGTGTAATGGCCCTGATAATACACAGTAGATGACAATGGATCTTGGGACGAGATGATAGCAAGGACTGCAAAGGATCCAATGGCACGGAGTATTCATTTATGCCGTCGCTCCCGGTGGAGCATAGGCCATCAACGACCCTTCGCCATCGCACTCTGTTCTGGGCTGTTCTGGTCATTCCAGTCCAGTTGGTCCCTTGTTGCTTCAGCTCCGCCTCAGTGTCTCACCTCCAGCTGTTGCGAGGTCGGCCTCTCTTCCTCTTTCCCTGCGGGTTCCAGGTCAGGGCTTGGCGTGTGGTGCTGGACGCTGGCTTCCTGAGGGTGTGTCCGATCCAGCCCCACTTCCTTCGCAGTATCTGCTTGGCCACTGGTTCCTGTCCCGCACGCTCCCACAGATCTTCGTTTCGGACCTTGTCCTGCCATCGGATTTTGTAGATGCGCCTCAGACAGGTGTTGAAGAATGTCTGAATCTTTTGTTGCATCGTCTGTGTTGTTCGCCACGTCTCGCATCCGTAGAGCAGAGATGCTCTACGAATGGCACGGAGTATAGCTGATAATATTATACTGTGACATTGAATGTAGTGGACCTGATAATACCATTGATATAACAATAGACCTATGACATTGAGTATAGTGGACATGATGATATCTGTGATATTTCAATGAAGTGTGGTGGATGTGATAATACCATTGATATAACAATAGACCTATGACATTGAGTACAGTGGACATGATGATATCTGTGATATTACAATGAAGTGTGGTGGATGTGATAATACCATTGATA
>CM031599.1:75194790-75222290 GCA_018398815.1 Conus ventricosus | reverse complement strand
TGTAGAATATTCGCCCTTGTCGTTATTCTTCGAACTGATTGAATTACATTTTCACTCAGTACTCTGAGCATGACATTAGAAAAAGAAATGTTTCTATACAAGAGGGACTCGACTAATTATGTAATGCTGTTCTCCTGTTGCTTTGGACTTAGGGCGGAGGATACCGAAAGTCCCTGACTGTCGAAGCCCCTCATGGCATTCCCACAACTTATTGTACTGAAAGTCCCTGACTGTCGAAGCCCCTCATGGCATTCTCACGACTTATTGTACTGAAAGTCCCTGACTGTCGAAGCCCCTCATGGCATTCCCACGACTTATTGTACCGAAAGTCCCTGACTGTCGAAGCCCCTCATGGCATTCCCACGACTTATTGTACTGAAAGTCCCTGACTGTCGAAGCCCCTCATGGCATTCCCACGACTTATTGTACTGAAGTCCCTGACTGTCGAAGCCCCTCATGGCATTCCCACGACTTATTGTACTGAAAGTCCCTGACTGTCGAAGCCCTTCACACAACTTATTGTACTGCCGATCTTTAAGTCATAAAAGCTTAACATTCTGCCTTTTCCATGCATACCGCTTCTTCCCCTTTCTTTTCTCCCACTGATTATTATAATAGTAAGTTAAAGACTCAGAATTTTGGGATGGGGTGGCGGTGGGAGAGAGGGGGTATGCATAGATAGATAGATATATACATACATAAGTATATACATATATACATGCATACACACATACATAGGTGAGAGAGAGAGAGAGAGAGAGAGAGAGTAGAGAGAGAGAGAGAGAGAGAGAGAGAGAGAGAGAGAGAGAGACAGAGACGGAGACAGAGAGAGACAGAGAGAGTTGTTCGTTAAAATATCGTGTCAGCTAGTGCATAATACGTGTGTACCCGGTTGTGGCAACTTATTACGTGTGTGTACAGGTTTTTCCCAGCCTGTCGATTAAAGAAAGAGAACATTTCAAGTCGAAAAAAGTAAGTAGGCAAAATTAAGTGAACTGGGCTCAAGATGCCGGGATTCCCAACTCAAGGGAGTTAAGTTGCGTAGTACAAAGGCCACGAAAGAACTCGATTTACAGAAATTGTTTCCCTTGCAATGAAAACTGAAGGACCCCCCCCTTCCCGACGCCATAGGAGGAAAGAATGACAAACAAGAACCAGTGTGTGTGTGTGTGTGTGTGTGTATGTGTTTATATTAAGTATAAGAAAGAGAAGAGGATGTGAGGAAAGGACCCAAGGGAGGGACGGAGGGTGAGAGCAATCTCTACGCGCGCGCGAGTGTGTGTGTGTGTGTGTGTGTGTGTGTGTGTGTGTGTGTGTGTGTGTGTGTGTGTGTGTGTGTGCGTGCGTATGCGTGCGTGCGTGCGTGCGTTTGTGTGTGTGTGCGTGCATGCGTGCGTGCGTGCGTTTGTGTGTGCGTGCATGCGTGCGTGCGTGCGTGTATGTGTGTGTGTGTGTGTTTGTGTGTGTATGTGTGCGTGCATGTGTGTGTGTGTGTGTGTGTGTGTGTGTGTGTGTGTGTGTGTGTGTGTGTGTGTGTGTGTGTGTGTGGCACCAGAGACCTAACATTTTTTAATGAATGCTGTATGAACGATTTACCTGTTTAGGAAAATTTACAATATCATCATTAATCTTAATAAGATAAAAGCTGCTTTTTGCAATATGCTTTAGTTTCGATGGGGGGGGGGGGGGGGGGGGGGGGGAAGCTGTATGCCTCACCACCACCCACCACCACCACCATCCGCCTGCTTTAACAAAATTTCGGAAAGGAGAGTCCTTCCTTTCGTCCCCCCCCCCCCCCCCCCCCCTCCTTTTTTCCACAAAAGTTTGAAAAAGGAAAGCGCCCTACCCACCCCTCTCCTAGTCCTCTCCACTCCACCCCCCCCCCCCCCCCCCCCCACCCCCCCCCCCCCCCCCCCCCCCCCCACCCCCCCCCAAAAAAAAAATTGGAAACCTCCGCCACTTTTGAACAAGAGCCGTTAGTTACACCTATCCCGTTATGTCTAGTTAGGAACAGAACCGTTAGTTACACCTACTCCATTATGTCTAGTTATGAACACAACCGTTAGTTATACCTACCCGTTATTTCTAGGTATGAATAACCGTTCATTATACTACCCCGTTATGTCTAGTAATGAACAGAACCGTTAGTTATACCTACCCCGTTATGTCTAGTTATGACCAAACCATTAGTTATACCTACCACGTTATGTCTAGGTATGAACAACCGTTGATTATACCTTCCCCGTTATGTCTAGTTATCAACAGAACTGTTATTTTATACCTACCCATTATGTCTAGTTTATGAACAGAAACCGTTGGTTACACCTGTCGTTATGTCCAGTTATGAACAGAACCGTTAGTTATAGCTACCCCGTTATGTCTAGTTATGAACAACCGTTAGTTACACCTGCCCCGTTATGTCTAGTTATGAACAGAACCGTTAGTTATACCTATCCGTTATGTCTAGGTATGAACAACCGTTGATTATACCTACCCCGTTATGTCTAGTTATGAACAGAACCGTTAGTTATAGCTACCCCGTTGTGTCTAGTTATGAACAGAACGTTAGTTACACCTGTCCCGTTATTTTTTTTTAGTTATGAACAGAACCGTTAGTTATACCTACCCCGTTATGTCTAGTTATGAACAGAACCGTTAGTTATACCTACCCCGTTATGTCTAGTTATGAACAGAACCGTTAGTTATACCTACCCCGTTATGTCTAGTTACGAACAGAACCGTTAGTTATACCTACCCCGTTATGTCTAGTTATGAACAGAACCATTGGTCACACCTGTCCGTTATGTCTGTTATGAACAGAACCGTTAGTTATACCTACCCCGTTATGTCTAGTTATGAACAGAACCATTGGTCACACCTGTCCCGTTGTGTCTAGTTATGAACAGAACCGTTAGTTATTCCTACCCATTCTGTCTACTTACGAACAGAACTGTCATTTATACCAGCCTACCCGAGTTGAACTGGAGAGAAGGATTCAGGCATTAGAGATGAGATGCTTCCACAAGATCCTTGGTGTCTAATACAAAGACCGCATTACCACCTTGGAGGTCCAGACCAGAGTGAGGAAAGCCACTGGACTATACGAAGGAAGACCTGTTGACCGCAGTGAAAAGAAGGAAAATGAGATGGTATGGTCATGTATATCAAGGTCAACAGGACTTGTCCAAACCATTCTACAAGGAACAGTGCGAGGAGGCAGAAGGAGAGGAAGACAGAGAAAGAGATGGGAGGACAACATCAGTGCAAGGATTGGCCTCACACTCAGCAACTGCCTAAGAGCGTCTGAGAACCGGGAAGACTTTGGGAAACTGGTTGCAAAGTCTTCTGTGGTGCCCCAAAGGTCTTTAAGACTCCGGGGTGGGTGATACCTTTTCCAATGTGGTTTATGTACAGACAGAGACAGACAGACAGAGACAAACATACAAACAGACTGACAGACAGAGACAGGGAGAGACAGAGAGAGAGAATCCAATCCCTGTTCAGCTTCCCCCCTTTTCTTTCAGTTGAAAATCCACGCAGGTCAATGTTATCTTTTAGACCTAGAGATCCGAGAGGAATCTGTTACAGCTACAAATTCGACCCCCTATTTTTCACACAATACGTAAATTAATGAGAGGGGGGGGGGGGGGGTGAACTGTAACTGGCTGGCAAGTTGAAATGACACCGTAATTTCTGCTACGGAAGGATCGGTTCTCTTTGCGAGGGTGAGCTGAGGGAATCAGGCCAAGGCCAACGGAAAGCGGATGAGGCAATTTACATTATAGCATAGACAGGTCACCACAAAAGAGGGAACCGACCTTGAGAAGTTGACAACAAAGCCGAATTCAGCTGAGGTCACGGAATACAGTTGTCTGTGTGTGGCGTGCTTTCGAAAGTGGCCGTGATGGGAGTTGAAGCCCATATTCAAAAAAGAAGGAAAATGGAAATGAGGCGGGGTGGGGGTGGGGGGGGGGGGGGGGGGGGTGCGAAGGGGGATCAAGGGAGGAGACTAAGCTCACATTCACCCGCATCACACCTTTGACATTAGAACGATCACCTTCCGCTCTTCAAAGCTATGAATATCATTGTGATCACTCACGCACGAGCAGGTCTGATGTCTTCTTCAATGCACGAGAAATTTGCATAGATATGGAGGGGAGGTAAGGATAAATATCTGCCGCCTTTCGCTAGATGAAGGTTCCATTGCACAAAATGAAGGCATTCACTACTTCCTGGTGATCTGATAGATGAAGGTTCCATTGCACCAAATGAAGGCATTCACTACTTCCTGGTGATCTGATAGATGAAGGTTCCATTGCACCAAATGAAGGCATTCACTACTTCCTGGTGATCTGGTCGGTTCTCAGTCTGTCTCTCCTGTTCACGTGTTGGCTGCCCGTTCACACTTCGCTGTTGGGTCAAACTGTCAGATTTGAAGCACGCACACACACACACACACACACACACGGTGGTTCGTTCAGAGGAAAAAGGCTATGTTCAAGCAGTGTGCTGCCCTTGTTGAACTACGGACCACGCACACACACACACACACACACACACACACACACACACACACACACACACACACACACACACACACGGTGGTTCGTTCACAGGAAAAGGCTATGTTCAGGCAGTGTGCTGCCCTTGTTGAACTGCGGACCACAACGAGCTGGCATACGTGGTTACCGGAGAGGGCAGTTTAGCCATTTGAACGATTGAATTCCTCATGACGCACGATGACTGTTGGGCCTAAAAGGGGTATTTGACCTGCACGAGCAAACAGGGGTGCCCTCAAAGGCGAACAGAGGTAAAGCAAGACGAGATACATATCTTCTTCGCTCTACATCTTCGAAATCAGTCACGGAATCAGAGCACACTCGCTGTTGACGAGCCCTGAACCATGGAAATACTGAGGCGGGTATTTCACAAAGGCGAAGCAAGTGAAGTCACGATCTCGAGGCGTGTAGATATTTCACAACTTCTTGATCCAAAAGTTGATACAAGGAACACTTTGCGCATGTTTACTTTCCGCTAATAGGTGCACGGGTGTACATATGTGTCTGCAAAGTATGATTCTGATGAACATGAGAAAGCATGTAGCACAGAAAAAAAGTTCCTGGTCGCTTGAATGGACTCAGGTGAGCAACAGCAGTAGCCAAGAACCACATATGATGAAAATGGACCCCCAGCTCATCGACTGGTGTAGACAAGCCGCATTCTTCACTTCTGAAATATTCCAGGCACAGGTTTTAGTGAGGACCTGCAACAGAACTCAACGTGATAGCCTCCAACAGTATGTAAGAGCTTCCAATAGAGATCAGCAGCCCGCAACAGTACTGAACAGCCTGCAACAGAGCTCAACAGTCTGCAACAGAACTCAACAGCCTGCAACAGAGCTCAACAGCCTGCAACAGAACTCAACAGCCTGCAACAGAGCTCAACAGCCTGCAACAGTACTCAACAGCCTTCCAACAAAGCTCAACAGCCTGCAACAGAACTCAACATTCTGCAACAAAACTCAACAGCCTGCAACAGAGCTCAACAGTCTGCAACAAGCTCAATAGCCCGCAGCAGACCTCAACAGCCTACAACAGAGCTCAACGGCCTGCAACGGAACTCAACGGCCTGCAACAGAACTCAACAGTCTGCAACAGAACTCAACAGCCCGCAACAGAATTCATCAGCCTGCAACAGAAGTCAACAGCCCGCAACAAAACTCAACAGCCTGCAACAGAACTCAACAGCCTGCAACAGAGCTCAAAATCCTGCAACAAAGCTCAAAAGCCTGCAACAGTACTCAGCAAGCTGCAACAGAACTCAACAGTCTGCAACAGTACTCAACAACCTGCAACAGAACTTAACAGCCTGTAACGGAACTCAACCGCCTACAACAGAACTCAACAGCCTGCAACAGAGCTCAACAGCCTGCAAGAAAGCTCAACAGCCTGCAACACAACTCAACAGTCTGCAACAGTACTCAACAACCTGCAACAGAACTCAACAGACTGCAATGTAACTCAACAGCCTACAACAGAGCTCAACAGCCTGCAACAGAACTCAACAGTCTGCAACAAAACTCAACAGCCTGCAACAGAGTTCAACAGTCTGCAACAAAGCTCAACAGCCCGCAGCAGACCTCAACAGCCTACAACAGAGCTCAACGGCCTGCAACGGAACTCAACGGCCTGCAACAGAACTCAACAGTCTGCAACAGAACTCAACAGCCCGCAACAGAATTCATCAGCCTGCAACAGAAGTCAACAGCCCGCAACAAAACTCAACAGCCAGCAACAGAATTCAACAGCCTGCAACAGAGCTCAACGGCCTGCAACAAAGCTCAAAAGCCTGCAACAGAACTCAACAGCCTGCAAGAAAGCTCAACAGCCTGCAACAGAGCTCAACAGCCTGCAACAGTACTCAACAACCTGCAACAGAACTCAACAGCCTGCAACGGAATTCAACAGCCTACAACAGAACTCAACAGCCTGCAGCAGAGTTCAACAGCCTGCAACAGAGCTCAACAGCCTGCAACAGAACTCAACAGCCTGCAACAGTACTCAACAGCCTGCAACAGAACTCAACAGCCTGCAACGTAACTCAACAGCCTACAACAGAGCTCAACAGCCTACAACAGAACTCAACAGCCTGCAACGGAACTCAGCAGCCTTCAACAGAACTCAACAGCCTGCAACAGAGCTCAACAGCCTGCAACAGAACTCAACAGGCTGCAACAGAGCTCAACAGCCCGCAACAGAGCTCAACAGCCTGCAACAGATTTCACCAGCCTGCAACAGAACTCAACAGCCTGCAACAGAGCTCAACAGTCTGCAACAGAGAGCTCAACAGCCTGCAACAGAACTCAACAGCCTTCAAGAAAGCTCAACAGCCTGCAAGAAAGCTCGACAGCCTGCAAGAAAGCTCAACAGCTTGCAACAGAACTCAACAGCCTGCAACAAAGCTCAACAGCCTGCAAGAAAGCTGAACAGCCTGCAACAGAACTCAACAGCCTGCAACAGAACTCAACAGCCTGCAAGAAAGCTCAACAGTTAGCAACAGAGCTCAACAGCCTGCAACAGAACTCAACAGCCTGCAACAGAGAGCTCAACAGCCTGTCACAGAACGCAACAGCCTGCAAGAAAGCTCAACAGCCTGCAACAGAGCTCAACAGCCTGCAACAGAACTCAACAGCCTGCAACAGAACTCAACAGCCTGCAAAAGAACTCAGCCTGCAAGAAAGCTCAACAGTTAGCAACAGAGCTCAACAGCCTGCAACAGAACTCAACAGCCTGCAACAGAACTCAACAGTCTGCAAGAAAGCTCAACAGCATGCAACAGAACTCAACAGTCTGCAACGGAACTCAACAGTCTGCAACAGAACTCAACAGTCTGCAAGAAAGCTCAACAGTCTGCAACAGAACTCAACAGTCTGCAACAGAACTGCAACTTTGCAACAGAACTCAGCAGCATGCAACGGAACTCAACAGCCTGCAAGAAAGCTCAACAGCCTGCAACAGAGCTCAACAGCCTGCAACAGAGCTCAACCGCCTGCAACAGAACTCAACAGCGTGCCACTTACTTCAATCGTCAATAGCAAGATGCCAAACAAACGCTAGCGACGCAGTCAGTGTAAGAGCCAGCGACAGTGTGGCTTACCTCGACTGATGGGGAGGCACCCAATGTTCCCCCAGATCTACATTCCCCCAAGGCTATCTTCCCCCAGGCCTTTGTTCACTGTTGTTGGGTTTTTGTTTGTTTGTTTGTTTGTTTGTTTGTTATTGTTTTTTTTTGTTTGTTTGTTTTTTGTAACAAGTTCTTTGACGATAGCGCGATTGGAAAACGCTTTATCTTGGGTTCTAATCCTGTACTCCTTTCTTTCGTTCTCTTGGCAATGGGGAAGTCACCTTGCAGCGCATTGCCTATGTATATGTGAGACTTTAATGCGGGATCAGGTGCCTCCCTTTATGTTACCTGGGGTTCAATCCTTGTTATTATTACCTCTGTGCTGTGTGTAACATTTGCACTTCAGACCAGCCACGTCAATAGACCTGGGGGAATATAGACCTGGGGGAACATAGACCTGGGGGACCATAGACATGCTCCCCGACTGATGAGAAGGAAATGATGTCAGCCTTACGGTTCACTCCTAGCCACAGCAGGCAGACAACAGACGACACGACATTGGCCATGTGGAGCCTTCACGTACTTCATTACTGAGGTCAGCCTGGTCACAAGAGCAACGGCCGCTGACATGAATGATACTCGACCAGTCAGACTAGTGGCAGCACGTCAACGCAAACGTTGAAGAAGAGCTGTCTGGAAAAGCATAACATGACTGGCGTGAAGTCCGACACTTTACAAACATGTCCTCTAGGACTGTCCAAACAATGCCCGGGCACTCCTCACTCAGGGACACTACCAATGCATCACGTGCAAAACACATGCATCCTTCACTAGTTACGCACACACACGCGCGCGTGCGCTCGCTTGCACGCACGCACACACACACACACACACACACACACACACACACATGCACGCACGCACGCACCTACGCCACCCCCCTCCCCCCTCACACACACACACACACACACACTTGAAATTCAAGCGAGAATGGGTTTTTGTGGATTTCAGCTAACAAACACCGCGAGCAGGAGAGAACAGCTTGTCAGTGTTCTGTCAAAAGCGACCCCGGTGTGTTAAGTCATCAACCTAATATCTCAACATGTGTGCGGCTGGCCCCAAAAACAACATGTGGTGATTTGTTTCTCTGTATCCATTGTTTGGTGTGTGTGTGTGTGTGTGTGTGTGTGTGTGTGAGGGGGGGTCCCCCAGTTTTGTAGCTGCGGTTTCAGATTGCTTGAAAACAAATCGTTGCTTCACGTCAGTTTAATTGAAATGTGCTGCCGAGCGTGCAAAGGGCAGTAACTCTTTCAGACAGCGCGTGTCCATGGGACGAATCGTTATTGTGGCTTGCTTGTTTGTCTCTCTGTAAAATGTTCGTGAAAGCACTGATCAATGCGCCTTTTTCTTTCTTTTTTTTCTTTTTTTTTTCTTTTTTCTTTCTTTCATCTTTTTTTTTAATGCAGTCCTCGCCATAAGAGAGAGTGATCATAAAATTGCTTATAACCCAGCCGACCGCAAAGGGCCATAGCAGGGCTGTCGCCGCGTTGTCAGCTCTGTTGTCATATCATTTGTTTATCTTTTTTTGAATAATTCACACGTACAGCACAACTTCCAAAAACACACCTGGATGTTTCGTTGAATTCTTTCTTCCGTAAAATCTTCGATGGTCCTCGCCATGGAGTAGGTTATACAATGACGCATAATATAGAGAAACAAGGATTGTGCAAGGATACCTCATGCCAATGGAGAGAGAGAGAGAGAGAGAGAGAGAGAGAGAGAGAGAGAGAGAGAGAGAGAGAGACAGACAGACAGACAGACAGACAGACAGAGATTGACCACAATGATAATGACAGATGTTTCATCGTCGATTCAACGATTAAGCCCTTCCAACAAGGGGGGCATAGATGAACATTTCTCATTGAAGTCAATCGGTCACTTTCCCCACCCCACCCCCATTTCTTTTCCATACCCGTGGCCCACCACTCATTTTTTCCCCCGCGTACGCAGGCTGATACTCCTGCGGACACTCCCTGTATATCCCCGAAGTCGGAGTGTGGCTGCCCATGTGGCGGGGTAATCAAAAACGGTCACACACGTAATGTTCTCATCCCCAGCTGATGCATTTGTGCCATAGTGTTCAAATACTTCGGCTGTTCGGATGATCCCTGGAGTCTTTTAGCCAGGGTACGACAACAACAACAACAACTCCCTGTATAGACAGGCAAGGATTGATCCCATCTACCCAACAGTGGGAGTGGACTTTTGTGTGTATGACCGTTTTTTTTATCCCGCCATTAAGGCAGCCATACTCCAACTTGGGGAAGGTGTGTGCTATGTGTAACGTGTCATCCATACCAACGGCCAAACTCGCCTTCTCTTCCGAAAGTTGGTGATGGGATTTTACGTGTGTGCAAGATGTTATGCGTGCGTTCACACACGGAACCTCGGTTTATAGTCTCATTCGAAGGACTGTATGGGAGATAGAGTCAGAACCAATGTTCACTCCGAGGGAAAAATCCCCCTGTACCGATACGGCCCGGCGGAGATTCGAACCCGCAACGCCAGGATCACCAAGATTACGAGTCGGCGCTCAACCACTTAGCTATTCCGGCCCCCACAACTCATCTAACAACCTCCTACTCACCCCTCCCTTTTCTTTCCTTTCCACTCACACACAAACACGACAGCGGGTCATCTTGACCATTATTTCATGGATAAAATATTTATCCCTAGTCGTGCCTTTCCGATCCTTTTTTTTCTTTCTGATATCCATCGGTGAGAAAGGCCTTCGACTTCTGTCAGATTTATCATTGTATTGCTCGACAAAATAAGCTACACACAAAAATTTAAGGATCACTTTCACAAACATTCTATAACTGTCAAATAAGAAAGTCAATGCGTTGAAGTTTGGCCAACATTTTAATTCCATTCTTTAGTGAAAACGATACACAATTGCCTTCAATCTCGAGCAATCGTTTGGTGTGTACATTTGATTAAAGTTGGTGCGTATCCAAACTGATTCCCAAAGTCATTGAAATCACAAGACAGGGCATACTGATGCTCCCAAAAGCTCAGTAATGCGTGTAACCACCATGGCTGCTCTGACACTCGACGCAGCGAGTCCTCATCGAGTTGACCAGGTTGGTGAAGATCCTCTGTGGAAGCGCCTGCCACTCAGCCTGCAGCATCTGGTAGAGGTGTTGGGCATCCCTGGGAGGGGGGTGGCTCCTCACTTTGCGATCCAGCTCATCCAGAGGTTCTCAATCGGGTTAGAGAACAGGGAAACCTTCATTCTGGGCCACTTGCTTCACCACCGAGTTTTTGGGCGAAAGTGGCCTAAAAGCCGCTTTTCCTGTGGCGGAGAGAGAGAGAGAGAATCACCGGCAACCCTGACAAAACCCGTTAAGGTCAAGTTGCCTCAGAACAGACAGACAGACAGACAGACAGAGAAGAGAGAGACAGAGAGACAGACAGAGAGGCGCCCATGCACACACTCACACACACTAAGACACACACACACAGGCACACTAACACACACACACACACACACACACTCTTTCTCTTTCTCTTTCTCTCTCTCTCAGTTAAATGTCATAAAATCCGCACACTTCTTCTGACTAATTTCCACCTACAAACTTTGTACACAGACAGGCAGACACGGGGCTGAAACCTAATCACTTTAATTTACGGCTTGCGGCAGTTTGCAACCAGAGCTCCTAGCCTGCGCTGTGTAAACGAAGCACACTCGGCTGGGTTGCACAACATTGCATCAGAAAATGATTTGGAAAATTCTAGATTGCCACGTCGACACGCCGTATCGAGGCTGTCACGCGACACGACTGGGGTCGCCATTGTTGTTTGAGCCACCGCACAAGAAGGCTGTGTGTTTTGACTGCGCTCTGTTGTGACCACTGTGTTTTACTTGTGTTATTTTAAAATGGCTAAAACGTTACTGAAGAACAGGTTTGTTATTCGAGGCCATAAGGTTTACTTTAACTGCATGTTAGAGTATTTGTTGAAAGAATTAGGCGAAGCATGTTGTGAAACCGGGGAGATTGTTTTTCTAGAAAACGAAAAAGTGAACTAACTGCTTTGGAAATGAACGACTATCTTAAAGGTTTGTTGGTTCAAGGAAATGAAACAAGATGTAGCCAGTTTTAATACGTGTTTGACTATTGATGAGATGGCTCCTTATCTAATAAATGGCGCTGCGTTGAAAGTCGGCCGAAGCAAAACAAACCATCACGCGTTGATTGTTGGGAGCTGGCTTGAGGACAGCTAAAGCCATGTTTAAAAAAACATGGCGTTCATTTCTTAAGGCGGAGGTAAACACGGCTGATTCGTATGCTAAAAAACTTATATTTGAAACATTTTTGCTGTTCCTCCAAGTAAAAAATGTTCTCAGTTTGTATTTAGACTTGATTGATTGTTAAACTACAGATTCAGTGTTCATGTGGCAAGCTGATCTGTGTATTAAGATGTGTTATACTTTTTTAATTCTAACCAGTTCATCTGCCTTCAAGTGTGCCCTTATGCAACTGAATGGCGATTTCGAATGTTCTGGCAAACTAGATAGGGTTAGGCAGACCTTAGTACATCTACCAGTATGGAGAGGAGTAGTGTGTGTGCAGCACTATCTTCATATAAATGCTTCAAATATACAATGACGGATGTACTACTACTGGCGATTAGAGCCGCCATAAAAGCTTGGCTACGGCAGTTAATTGCTGTAACTCTGCCAATTTTCAAGCCTGGTTGAGAAAAGAGGAGCACAGCAAACTAGGCTAAGTGATAAGTTTTATATTTTTAACATAAAATCCGCACACTTATTCTGACTAATTTCTAACCTACAAAACTATGTGTAACAGATAGGCTGACACGAGGCCGAAACCTAATCGCTTAATTTACGGCTAGCGAGACGCGCGACCTTCGTTCACACAGCGCACGGCAAGCGACCAAAAAATCAATAAAGCGGGAGACTGGGCTTGCCAGGTGAGGGGTGGGGGTGGGGGGGTGTATTCATTTCAGGTTGACAGCGCGCAGGTGTCGTTAGCGAATGTTCTAGACTGTTACGTGTCACTCCCACTTTGTGGCCGCCACGTCAGCAAGACCGGGTTGTATTGTCATTGAAGGTGTGTGGTGTAGTGAGAGATATTTACCGGGTTTTGTGCAGGTTGGTTTTGTTTATATAATATTTTGATCATGGCAGAACAAAGACAGTGGGAGATTTCTAAGCTGACAATACTTGACGAGCTTGTTGAGTACCATGCACAATTTGTTAGTGCTTTGGATGAGTTGAGAGCGGCAGGCCCTTCATATTCTCGCAAACTAAGAGAGATTGCTCGTTTGTTGAATCCATATGCTAAAAGGTTTTCTACAGTTGGTCTTTCTTTCATAGAAGTCTACTCTATGAGGAGGATTTGTATTTAATGTTTTCAAGCAGTGAGGAGATAGAAATTATTGGACTACTCCCGTACAAGAACCAATGCAACTCCAAACACACTCCTCTCAAAGTCCGCAGCAGTGAGAGAGAACTAGCGCTCCACCCTAGAGCGGTCAAAGGTCACAGTGGCAAGCCGTTTCTTCAACGCTCCACCCTAGAGCGGTCAAAGGTCACAGTGGCAAGCCGTTTCTTCAGCGCTCCACCCTAGAGCGGTCAAAGGTCACAGTAGCAAGCCGTTTTCCAGCGCTCCACCCTAGAGCGCTCAAAGGTTACAGTGGCAAGCCGTTTGAGAGATCCAGCGCTCCCCCTAGAGCGGTCAAAGGTTATCAGCAGTGAGAAGATTAGACTTTTTTTGCTGCTTCGTCGCTTTGCTGTCTATGCTCCACTTCACATACAAAGGCTGTCTATTCAGACGTCTTGCGCCAAGTGGTGTTACACATGACAAATAATAAAGCTCTGTGTACACCACACACACTCCCACCCCCAGTCACCCAAGTTCTTAATTAAGTTTTTAATTAAGTCACCCCAAGTTCTTAATTAAGTTTTTAATTAAGTTACTTCAAGTTCTTAATAAGTTCTTGATTAAGTTTTTAATTAAGTTCTTGATCAGTTCTTAATAAGTTCTTGATTAAGTCATCCTTTAAGTACAACCAAGTTCGTATTCAGTTATCTTATAATTATCAAAAAAATACAATCTATGTTTTTATCTTAAAATAGCAGATGCCTAATATAGTACACACACGCCTCAAAAAACGCGTCATCGTTGAGGATGTCTTGCTCAGCGTTCTCTGCATAGATCTTAATGAAATTCTTACATCCTAAGCAACCGCATTGATTACAATTCTGGTCTATGGAAATGTCTTTTATAGACTCCATGTCTTTATTTATTGACTTTATCATTTTATAATACGCCATGATCTATTTTTATTAAAAAAATTTAAAATTAAGTTCTTAAAATATTATTGCATTATAAATGGATCAAAATGATCTTTTGTTGTTGACGGTTCTGGCGTGCTGTTGTTTTCTGTATTTAGTGGTTCAGATTTTTTTGATTGCTTTGTGTTTGGGCCTGCCATTCTTTATATATTTTATAACAGTAATAACCGCCCCCAGCAGCAGCAAGGGCGCCAAAAAATGGCAACAGTTTTAAGTTCAATATTCCATGAAGACTTTGGCGCTGTTAGGTCTTGAATCACATGAAGTTTTTATAGCTGGCATTGAATCAACTTGTTTTGGCGTTGGAGGTGTTATGTTTTCATTATGAGTTATATTCTGTAACATTAATTTTTTTTGTCTGTTCCACTCTG
Source organism: Conus ventricosus (assembly GCA_018398815.1). NCBI lineage: Eukaryota > Metazoa > Mollusca > Gastropoda > Neogastropoda > Conidae > Conus > Conus ventricosus. The sequence goes on along the minus strand of CM031599.1, from coordinate 75,207,914 downwards.
CTAATTTTCTTCCTGCTTCAACACGCCCAGGATTTTTAATGGTCTCCACCTGATTCAGCGTTTTCTGCTGATTTTCTGGCTTGGTTACTTTCTCCACCTGATTCAGTGTTTTCTGATTCTGCTGATTTTCTGGCTCGGTCATTTTGAAGGGAAATAAAATCTATATGATTAAAAGTTATTAATCCCATGATTAATGGCGATAACAATGTTCCAAATCTGTAGTATAGATCACACCCTAGAGACTCTAATGACTTTGTTAAAACTGGATCTTGCGTTAAATCATACGTAAGATCTTGTTCAGAATCAATGGGGGCAAATCTACTGACTAGTTTAGTGTACAAACTAAGAACCGTTTGCCCCACACTTTTCACCATTCTAGACCCCAGCTGCGCTTCATACCTGTTATGATACTTTAAAATGTCTTGCGGCGACATCTGTTGAATCTGTTCTATGCTGAATTCAGTTCCGAGGAACTGTTTTGTTTTCCCACATGCTGCCAAGAATACAGCCTCTCCTTTTTGGGCATAATAGCTTGGTCATCAACTTGGTCATTCATAAGTTCAGGAAGGTTTAGGCTGCCTTGTAGCTGTAGTAGATCATCACTGTTCATGTTTTTAATAATTATAATTATTTTATTTTATAAAAATGAGCACCGAAAAAAACTGTTGCTAACCTTGTATACCATTCTGCTGTTATTGGAGGTCTAAGTGTAGGATACTCAATGCTTGGTAAAAGCCTGTTAAAAATAAAGCCAGCAGATCTTGGCAAACTAGACTTTGAGGATTCAGCAAAGCTGATTGCTATCATTGCAGCTTCGTTTGCCACGAAAGATTTTCTAGTTAAGCAAGGAATAATTCCGGAAAATATAAATATGTAAGAAAAAAATACATTTATAAAAATGGCTTCACTCGTAATGATGATAGGCGGCGCTGTGGTTAATGCGCTCGCTTTTAGTGGAAGTAATTACGCATTTAGTAAACTGCGAGATGAAGGCGAGAGAAAAAGACATAACAAAGCTGTGGAGCAACTAGCTGCAGCACAAGATCGCTATGAAAAGCAGAGAATTGAGCAGTTAGATTTTATTAATAACACACTGAAAAAACAGGGGCATGCAGCTTACACATTTAAAGATGTTGATCAAGCAATAAAACAATATTATCTTGTAACAGGCAAACCAATCGAGACATTGCCCCACCAAAATTCAGTGACTTTTATCATCCATCAGAAAAACAAAAGATGCAAGAAATTGGGTTTATTGTCTTTGGTATGACCGTTGTGTATTTTGTTGCGCATAATATTGGCTGAATAAAAAATGAACAAAATCTATTATTCGCCCAAAGGATATTGGAAGGGTATCACAGCAATACAAAAGCTAAGCCAAGCGGCGGGGGTCAGTGAACAAACAGCAAAGGAATGGTTATCTAAACAAGCAATTTGGCAAATTTATTTACCTGCCCTAGACGAATACAGAGACCGCACTTTGTTAATACAACTCCAAACGACACCCATCAAATGGATCTTCTATATTTACCCTCTGATAGGATTAGACGAAAAAGATTTAAGTACGCACTCACAGTCATTGACATGGCTTCAAGATACAAAGATGCGGAGCCATTAACACAAAAGAGTGCTTCTGCTGTTGCTGTTGCTATACAACTAATATACCAACGGGCCCCTTAACTTATCCTCGCATGATTCAAGTCGATGATGGAAAAGAATTTAAAGGGCAAGTGAATCAATTATTGTTGAAACATAGAGTTACCATTAAAAGAGGCATTCCAGGAGTTCACAGATCACAGGCTTTAGTTGAAAACTTTAACAAACAGTTAGCTGAAAGACTTTTTTCCTACCAGTATCACAGAGAGCTGATTGACAATTCTCGCAACACAGAATGGGTTAGAAGACTGCCCTCAGTTTTGCGCGCAATGAATAATGAAGAATTTAAAGGCCTAAAACCAGTACAAGCAATCAAAAGAAAAACAATAAATGTTGTTGAAGGAGAGTCTTCATCCAGCAAACTATTACCATTTGGATTGAAAGTAAGGTACCTTTATTTACCGGGGGAAGCAGAAGGGGACACTCGCATCAGGGCAACCGATCCAGTTTGGAGTGTTGATCCATATGAAATAAAAAGAATTGTAAAGATGATATCCGCCCGTGTATTATTTACGAGAAACTGGCCAACAAAAACAACCAGCTCCTCAAAGATCTTTTGTGAAGGAAGAACTGCAGATAATCCCACCAGACACAGTTCCGCTTTAATTATTTTACGGTTCTATAATGTCCATATGCATATGAAAACTCTGGATTAACAAACAACGTTTTGTGTTTGTTCTATCTAATGACTTCTTTGTTACAACTGTTGTGTTGATCTCATGTAGATTAGATCGCAGTTTTACGTTGTCATGATGGAAAGTCTTATTGCCAAACAATGCTTCTTTGTAGTTGTCATGTGATATGTTTGACTGCACAACGCTGCGAGATATTCCCTTTGCTTTCTTAATGATTTTCTCCTGGCTCGAAATACTGTCATTTTTGACCTTAACCCCACATACTCCTTGATTACCTTTCCAGATAATTCATCCTTCATCTTTCCTAAAACCTTCTTGTTAGTAATTGAATGTAAAGGCGAGTCTTTAGGATAATCGGATGTATCATACCATCCTGCATGCCCTTTAGCCACTTCGGTTTCCATGTCTTTATAGATGTCTTCAGTAGGGATATCTATAACAAAACTGTCTGTATCTGTGTAAAGTACTCTGGACTCAGGATACGAGGGCTTAAAGTAGTCATAAAGAAATTCTAACATCAAAAGCTTTGATAATTCTAAAACAGTAAACCCAATAAAAACAGGTTTGTCCAATTTGACTTTCTTTTTTTTCATCATTATGCCAAAAAGGTGATCATGAAATCTTTCTAAAGTCCTGATAATTTGGTTTGAAGTCAGCTTAATTGCTTCGTTCTCTCTGGTGACTAATCTGACATCTTTGCGCTTGTGCGGATTCTCCATAGTCTTTCCGAAACAGCTGTTGTTCATCAGCTTGAAAAAGTCTTTTTCTGAAGCATCTGCGGATTTAGTTCTGAGATCAGTGTTCTTCATGATGTATGGTTTCATGAACTGTTCTTGATCAAAAGCAATTATGCGATGAACTGCTGTCAACTTCAACCCATGTCTTAAATAAAATTGTAGAAGTCTGTAATGACAGACATAATTTTTTTGCCTCGAAAGATTAGGCAACCAAGTTAGGCGGTTCTCTTTGGATCCATCTAGACTTTCTGCTGCTAATGATAGTCTTATGCAGTCATGCAGTTCATTAGGATATTCTAAATCAACTTCTAGAATTATCCACGCTGTGATCAGGCGTAAACGCCCAACCATCATTAATGCCTTTTGAATATTATCGGATCGCGCCTGTGACATTTTAAAGTTGCGTAATGTGAAGCGATTGCGCCATTGCCCATACCCGTACAGATTGTTTGCATCTAATTACATGAGATAGTTAGACCTTTTACTTGATCATAGTCGTCCAAGTATTTGTTGTTTGCTTTAACAGTAATGATGCGACGCCATACTAATTCCTCCACGCAATCCTTTTCAATCATCTGAATCATTGGTAGGTCAGACCATAAATCAATCTGTACTCCAGTAAACTTTTAGAAAGCGTACCCAACTCATCCCGGCGCAGAAAATGTAATGCGCGGGATCTAGCTATAATGTTTCATGCAGGTCTTTCTGTAATTTTCAAAAACGACCGCCAACAAACAAGTTCTGCCCTTAAATATGACATGATAGTCTCCCATCGTTTACAATCTAACTTCTGCCACGCATCTTGAGCATGCTGGTACTCGGAGTCGCTGATGCCTTTCCTCTAAGACTAGAAAAGAACGCGCCTTTAGCGGAAATGAGTCTTTCATCAAACCTTTCCCAACTGTTCATGTACTCAAAAGGGTAAAACACGCCTTTCTAACAGCGTTGGGTCCAAATATTCTTCGTTTATTGGCATGACTTTAAGGACAAAGCTAGTGACTTCTAATGATCCCATCATGGTTGCATGAGTCAGAAAAGACTTGTTATGTTAGATAAAGCACATGTGGCGTTTTCTGATGATGTGCAATGCCATTCTACCCCTGAAGGCGTTTGGTTACGCTTGCAATTAAGATGAAGTCGGAAACCTCGCAAGTTATGAAAGAAGATGGCAGCTCCATGTCCTTATGATCAACTTTAGTGAAGATTGCATTACTGTGCGCCGCTCCTCTGAACTTTTCCGCTAACTGTGATCATGGTCTCTTACTGTTTGGATTCGCTGTTGAGAGGCTAACCAGGGAAGAGGGAACAAATCCAACAATGTGTGGCTGATCATACTGTTGTTGGTCCTTCAGGCGCATTATTAATTTCAGATAAATTCAGATTATTAGAACAGTCATTGCGCAACTTCTGCATGCGCTGTAAAATCTTCTATGCCTGCATTTGGAGGCCTCTGTATAATTCGGGTGCTGAATGGGCGCCATCCGACCTGAAACAATGAAGGCAAATGAACAAATCTGATGATTACTCATTAAGACTGTTTTTCGAAGTTTTTGTGGTGCTGGCCCTTCATAAGGAACAATAACGACTCGAAGTCTGGCGTAAACTACGTATGACTTGTTTTGCAGCCGTTTCCAGATCTTATAACTAACTGTAGATCCAGTGGGGCTATTAGTTACTGATTACAGTCTACAGAACTTTTACAATGTTTCTTATGTTCGCTCGCGGCTTGAACAGAAGGCATTCTTTTTAAACATTTTCTACAAATTCTTGTTTAGCCATGATCATTTGAAGTATGCTGCAATATCTCACTCAATGTTCGTATCAATGTGTAAATGCGGTAGCCCTTTTTGGCGAAGAATTCGGAGTAAGTCAAACATGATTTTTGTCTGGTGCGCCGATTGTTTTGGCTGTTCTTTGACACATTAATTGGCGCAAAATTGTTTCTCATCCTCATGTGTAGACATTAACAGTTATTGTGTTTGTGGGGGGGCGGACTAACTGATCAATCTGGTCTACACTAACAGGAAAGGATATTCCATTAAGGTTAAGATCTTTGGTGTATTGCTGATTAGTTAGTCACTCACTCTGCGTGTTCGCGGACATGATGCAGTCTTGCAAGAACACACCACATGAACATTTGTCGTCTGAATTCTTATGTTTATAACTGCTTTTTTTCGCTGCCATTGCTGGAGGTAGATGGAATGTAAGCCTGCCAACAATCGCGCATACTTAGCCTGATTTAATCTAATCACTAAACGTCGCCCCGACCAACCAGAGCCTCTCATTTTAGCTTCTTCAAGCGCAGCGTCCAAACTTGCAAGCAGTTCGTTCTGCCCAACCGGGTGTTAAGTCATTAGGGGAAAGAATAGTCCTGCTGTTTAGGTTGCGACCCAGACTTCTAGATTTCTTCAATTTTTTGTTACATAGTCATTAAAACAGCTAACATTACTTTAACTGGCGGGTCTATTGTTAGTTTGCCTGAACTGAAGAAATAGCATGAACCACGCTTGCTGTAACTTTTGTTGGGTCAATGAATTCTTCATATCAATATCATTCAGTGCTCTGATAAAACGCTCTCTCTCGACATTCCTTCAAAAATTCGTCTTGTCCTTCATATATCTTAGCCATGCTGTCTTTCTTTTCTTTCTAAGCCAAACATATTTATTTAAATAAAAAAAAATAATAATCAGAATCACTATCAACGGGTCGTGGGTGGCGGACGCTTTAACTAAAGTATAAACACCCATCGTGTGTTACTGTGAGCTGTTTTTGAAAAGTTTAATGTCTCGTATACTTTTTAACATTTCCTTTTTTATCTGCTCGGGTTCTGGCTGTTGAGAAAACTTGCCCTCGCCTTTCTTTGAAAACAACTTTGTCTTTTGTAGTCATCAAAATCGCCTGTAAAACGATTAAATTCTTCATCCGTGATGTTTGAGTCAACAAGCGCTTTTATTTATTGCAGTTTAAATCGAACGAAGTTTTAGCCGTATTAGTGTGACCAAGAGCTGTGTGCTTGATGAGTTTAGTATTTTTTAATTTTTGCCACCGCACTTACAGCTAATGAACATAGACCGAAGCTAAAGACAAACCTCCTAGAGTTAAACCGCGGGCGGCCTAGCCCGTGCTAAGAGACAACACTCGTCCTGCTGATAGAGAACTTATAGTAGATGCTCCAGTATTAACATATGTTAACACATTAAACAGCAGAATACCTTTCGTTTATGGTTTGCTGTATTTTGAAAGTCTTTGCTCTAGTACTTGCTGCAGTTGTGTAATGTTTGGTTAATCTGAAGTTTTTGATGTTAGGGGGTTTCTACTATCTCTCTTTTTGGCGCGCTGTGGGCACATTTTGATAAACGCGTAACAGACATGCTTTTTTTTAAATAAAAATAATTAGTATAGTACATCTTTTAATCGTTCGCTCAATATTTAGCTAGCTCATCATATAATAAAAACAAAGTACATTAAAGCGTTTATCGCTTCTTCTTCTTTATCAATTTGAAATGTTTATTACGTCTCTAACAGTTCACCCCGCATCCATGCAACTGAATATCCCTCTGTTGACCTTAGGTCCATCCATAAACCGTATTCGTTGTTAAATAATCATCCAAGCCTAAAACATTGTGAAGATTAAATCTTAACACAAAGGTCAACTGTTGGCTTCTACACCTCCTCCCCCAAACAGTTTTTCTATTTCATCAAAATTGCTGATAAGGTTTTAAGCCCCTAGCGTAGATTTGGTTAGGACTACCCTCAATCGAACAGTGTAACTTTCGGTATTTTTGGATTTAAAAACTTTTCACTTCCCTCTTTTGAACGGTTCTTCATCTTCGCACAGCAAAAAAAATGCCTTAAGTGAATATGCTGCAACTCTACAACTAAAATTCCATATAGTGTCCCTGCCCTGCTTTTGTGGATAAAGTGAATGGTACGCCACGGTTTTCGTAGATATATAACTAAATTTTGACAGAGTATTAGTGCTCAATCAGCCTTGCTAATTCATGGTTGCTAACAACGTCTAACTCTAACGCGATGTCAGAATGCTGTACTTTGCTTCGTGACTGATGATTTTGATAACCCTTTGTTATTCATTACAAGTTAGATCATATGACAATCTGTCTTTTAATGCCCTCCTTGAAAGTAATGGCCGCAAGCGCTTTTAACAACTCAAAAATCTAATGTATGGAGAAAGCGATTTTATATTTATGTTTTTTTTCCAAAAATAAAAAACGCAAAATTTAACAGCTGCAATACTTTATTACCGTCTTTAGTATCTGCGGCGCCTATTCTAAGTTTTAGGCGCTTCTTCCATTTTCGATTCCTTGAAACGCAAATTCAGCCCATTCATTCCCGGTTTGCCATAGAACAGAATAGGTTAAAAAATATGTCTGCATTAGTAAAGAAAATATTCTTGCCCCTCAAGTTTTTATAGAAATTTTCTAACGATTGCCCCGCCCCCAGATTCTGTACACTGACCTGTTTTGGGTCTGTTGAAGCGAGTTTCTATTTAAAGTAAGTTCACGCGCCAGACCTGGCACAATCAATTCATCAGCTCCTAGTCTGGAAATTTGACAGTAAGAATGGTAGTCGCAGCAATAGTAGATGGAGTTTTTGAACAATAAATAAACCGTTTTATTTCCCTGCCACGCCATGGGGCACTTTCTGTTTTTCCTATGCGGGGTCCAGAACGTGCCATATGAATGTGGCATTTTTATAAAACAAAATAAAAAAGTAATTATTTAAAAACATGGCAGGCATTGAGGAATGAAGATATATGTTTTAGATTCTGGAGACGACATGAGTGAACTGACTCCTTTGGTACAACATCGCTCAGGTCTCTCTTGCGGCGTGAATTAACAGAAGTAAGGTCAATCATTATACCAAAGTTTAGGGCCAAGAAACCTCCCAATTTATAGACCCTGAAATGATTTTGACGTAAAAGATGACCATTTGTTATGTGAGGAGCGACCAAGGACAACTTGTTCATCTTACAACAAAAAAGACCCCATCAAGTTATTATAGCCGTGGGTTCATTAGATATAGACTCCCTGCGGCGGACAAAATCGCCTTGGCCTTGGTTAGGCCAAAATTAAGTGAGGAGGCATTTCTAAAACTTTTCAAAACACACTGCAAGACTCCCGACAGATAACCAATGCAAACATGGAACTTAAAGAATTAAAATCAATCACAGGTGAATAAAAATGTAATAGACGAAGAATCCGTTTTTCCGAAGAAACAGCGTTTAAAGACTATACCCGACTCGCCGCTACCCATGCGAGATCTAACGGCCCGTGATCATGCTTTAAGAACCTCAAAGGCAATTAAACAAACAATTTAGCAAACTAGGTGAACTATATTGAGCATATAAAAAGAGAAAAAGAAAAACTCGTTAGGCTGATGACGCCAACTTTAGGGCCCGATATTAACGAAAGAATAGCCCAAAAGACTAAAAGATCTTGAACAAGAAAGATCAGCAAGACTAGAAGTGACCACTACTAACCCGGGACAATTACGGAACTCAATGAATAGAATAAGAGAAACTATGAATAAATTTTATATGAAGACACACACTAGCAGAACGAATACGAAACACTGTTTAGAGAGGCAAGGTGTCACATTAGCAAGCGTTATAACAGCCTAGATTTGCAATAAGCACACTGGTGTTGCTATTACAGGCGGCGGCCGGAGGTCAAAGTCCAGTGCCTCAGCCGCCACCGCCATCGCCTCCACCTGATAAATCAGGGTAAAAAAACACTTGATCATCCTTGCAAGTTTATGACAAAAATTAGCCGGTAAAGCTATAGACACTTTTTACGCGGGTATATATTAGGAGGTATTGTTAGCTGGCTTTTGGTCTACTGCAACAAAAGTAGTTGGCTTTATTGCCGAGCACTTATGGACATTAGTTTTCTTGTATATAGTTGGGTACTATTTAGTGATAAATACTCAAGTAATCCATGGCAGTTAATCCAAGAACAAGCGCTTGTCTTTTCATATTCATGTCATCGAGAACAAGAGTCCGCGAGCTTTTCTGCGTAGTCTTCAATGCCTCTGCTTTGGTGTCTTCGTAATAAGATGACTTATTCTTGGGGGTCCTCTTGTTTTTTTTACTGGGCTTGCAATATTACTACTGCTCGAGAATTTATGTCGTTTTGTCCGACCTTTCTGTTTTCATATTTCCTGCAACGAGAATTTCATTGTTGTAGTTTATTTATTGTTCCTACCTGAGTCTGAGGTCAGAAGGTAGCATGTATAAACCAGTGCCAACAGCAAAGTCTACTTTCGATCTTGCTATTGTAAAACATTTGGTACCTTTTCATACTTGCAGGCAAATCAACTGTAGAATTATGGCGTCCTCTAAATTATGCTAAGTATTGTTTTGTCATCAAAGCCATTAGAAGGAACAGTTATGCTCGATCTCGTTTGTGCTTGCGAACCTAGCAAACACCAAAACGTAAGACGATTAGAGTCGTTTATTTCGTTCTAATTCCCGCTCTAGTTAGGCCCTTAGAAGTGTCTAAGATAAATGTTGTCCATGCAGTTTTTTATGCTCTTGCTCGAGGACCCCGAGTGACAGTTTGTGCCTGTAGAGAAAGATTGTAAGGAGGATTCCAGTCATAATTAATACTTTTCTGTGCACGCCCCAAAAATAAGGGGTGCCTAAGCCAGATATAAGATCAGACTTTTGTCTAAAGTCGCTTTGATGTTTAAAATTGAATTCGTTACAGATTCGCGTTCAAAAGCCTTTCATGTCTAATTCTGTTTGGCTGAAGGGATTAAACGGTTGTCATTTGTAATGGTGCTTGCAGTTCAGGTCAAAATACGTCTGAAGGTGTAATAGAAATGAAATCTGTACACTGACCTAACCAAAGGAGTAGGAATGATTAAGTGATCAGCATACGAATCACCACACCCATTGATGCACAAAAACACAGCAAAGTTTAACTGGTTCTGATAAAACTGCATCGGATGACTAGAACCTCATCTTTTGGATCGGTCGTTTTTAATAGGGGGGTTAAGATATCTGCTTAAGGAGTACTTACCTTTTTATGAAAAGACAGTCGGGGTCACAGAAAAGCAAGAGTATCAGTTGCTATATTTTTAAAGTTTGTAGTGCGGCCCAACAAATATTTTGCATCAGTAATTTGAACCCTCATTTTTTTTTCGTTCAAAAATGTTTGAACAATAACAACTCAAGACCGCCTTCGTTTTTAGAACATGCTTTTATAACAATTGGGGGGGCCAAAACGGTCCCTCCTAAAAGTATTCTACAAAGTTGTATGGTTTAATATAAGTGAACAAAGAAGAATAATAAGATTCCCAAAAAATTGCAAAACAGGGACCAATTTTACCATTTAACATACCTGATGGTTTTGGGGGTTTTTGCTCCCCAAAAAAGAAGCAAAGTAACTTGACATTACTCTCAAACTTAAAAATGCAACGAAAACAATGTTAAATTTCAAACCTGAAGAAGAAAAGTAGGGAAACTTTTTTGAAAAGACTAGCAAAATGTTTGGCTTTACAACTGCCAATCGCCCCCATAGTTTTAGAGTTAGTCAAAAAAAACTACTTTTAGGGAGAAAACCCCTCGATCTTGCATTACATTCATACCAAAATTCATTTGGGACTAGCACTGATGAAAAATTATTGATGAAGGCCCTCAACTTTTTTAGAGCTCTTCTCAGGGAAAGCGCATATTGCATATGAAATTATACTTCCCAAATTTTTCAGTTTAAAAATTAGTTTGGGGGAGGGTTTGGGTCATTAATATAAAAATTTCAGAAAAGGGGGAAAATTTTAAAAAGTAAACCTGCCATTGTTTTGGGAAAAAAAATAATACTTCTAAAAATAATGTCGCTGGCCAAAGAACGGGAGTTACATTACGCCGTGAGGTTATAACCTTAGAATTAAAAGACCTTGCAGACGTTGCGGACTTTGAGCAAAACGGTGAGATAGGCGCTTTGTATGGTTTTGAGTACACTAAAGATGGTGATTATAAACGCAAAGAGGTTGCCGACAGCAAAAAGTTTCCTAACTAGAACAACTGCGCAATCTAGAGGCAAATAATGTTGGCCAGTATGAATATAAAAAGTTCGAAAACCTGACCTCAAATGGCACTTAGAACCATATTTAGAATGGGAAATAAAATTTGAATTCATAAGCCCATTTACATATTTTAGCCGTCAAAAAAGTTTCAGAAAAGCATTCAACCTGCCCTTTACATGTAAGTCTTATGCCGGACGACAATAGTCGGAAAGAAATTGAAATAACGCCGTATGGGAAAAAAACAGTACATCCTCCACAGAAAAGAAACAGTTGTAAAAAAAGCTTCTACAAAATTACAGTTCTTTCCAAGCAGAAAATTAGGAGACACGTTCACAATGATATTTGAAATTTCTGTCTTTAAAGATGTGAGAGGGATGGGTTTGTGGCGTTAGTGACGTCCTTATAAAAGGAATTAATATTAGCTGGCAAAACTTAGACGTTAAACGCCTTAACGTTACCATCGTCGTTCTTCACAATGGCGAGGATATTAAGATCATAACAACAAGCAACAAAATCAATGTTGACTTAAATAGAAACAAATCTTACACAACTGAATTGGATTAATCTTACACATTTAGGCCTCATAGGTTTTTATATATACTGAACAAGTTTTGACGGAGAGTATGATAAAAATAATAACTGGATTAGATTAATTCTGTTATAAAACTATGGAGCAGTTAAACTTTATGATAAAATCCCCTCATTGTTCAATGATTTGTGGGCAGACTGGTTGTGGAAAAACAATATTTGTCCTAGACTTATTACAAACATTTATCGCTATAATTTTGATCATATTGTGATTTTCTGTCCAACACTTAAAAGGAACAAAGCATATCATGATAGAAGGTTTATATGGACAGACAATGACGTATATTTAGTTAATCCTAGCACTAAACTGAGTGAGTGTTTAGAATACTTTTATAAAGTGTTTGAAGGAACGCAGACACTCTTTATTATAGATGACTGTTCAGCAGAAAAAGATATAGTTAAAAAAGAGAAACACTTTGTCAAAGCTGGCTTTCAGCGGAAGACATGATGGGATAAGTGTGTGGATTTTATGCCAGAAATATAACTCGGTTTTAAAAGACTTTAGAGAACAGTTAAAGACTGTAGTTTTATTTCACATGAAAGACAGAGACTCATTTGATGAATGTTTGCGTGAAAATGATGTTTATTGAAAATGACCAGGAAAAACACAGGATTAAACAAAAACTGAAATCTGAAAAGTTTAGTAAATTAGTATTGAAAACGGATAACCCTACACAGTATGTTTGTTTGTAGATAATCGTTATTTTTTGGTTATTGAAGTCTTACTTGTCAGAGAACAGGAAAACCTTTATTCTGGGTCACTTTCGCCCGAAAACTGGTTGAGGGCGAAAGTGGCCCAGAATGAAGGTTTTCCTGTTCTCTCGGTTGAGATCGGGACTGCATGCTGGCCACTCCATTCTGTTGACTCCAGACTGCTGCAGGAAGTCGTTGACCACCCTTGCCCTGTGGGGGCGAGCGTTGTCATCCTGGTAGACAGCCCTCGGTCCCATCTGCTGCAGTGTAGGCACAGCCAGCGGTCGAAGGATCTCATCCCGGTATCGATGCCAGTCAGGTTACCCTGTACATGATACAAGGGTGTTCTGTGGTGAAGGCTGAAGGCCCTACAGACCATTACAGAACCTCCACCAAAGGCCACGTTTTCTTGGACAGTGGTGTCAATAAAGCGTTGCCCTGGGCGCCTCCAGACCCTCAGTCGGCCGTCGTTGTGGTGTAGGGTGAAGCGTGATTCATCACTGAACAGTACCTGGGACCATTGATGACGTGTCCACCTCACGTGACGTGCGCAGAAGGCGCGGCGTGCTGCCCTATGGGCTGGAGTTAAGCGTGGCCGTACTGCTGGGCGACGAGAACGGAGATTAAACCCATGTAGGCGGTTCCGTATGGTCTGCTGGCTGATGTTGATGTTAGTAGCCACCCTGAACTGCCTTTGAATGATGCTGGAAGAGGCTGTTCTTGTCTGCAGGGCTTGTCGTTCAATGAGACGATCGTCACGTGGGGTTGT
>CM031599.1:75179223-75184223 GCA_018398815.1 Conus ventricosus | reverse complement strand
AGATTGTTTTTTTCTTTACGAAAACAAAAGAGATAAGTGGAATTTCTGCAAATATGTCTTGTGCAGACGTTGCCGATACTAAACAAAGATGCTCAAAACAGCAGGCTTACTCCTGTGATTAGTCAGCATCCTTATGAGGAGGACATAAACGTTGTCGAAAGTTTGCTTGTTTGTTTTGAATCGCACATTAAATTTGCGTTGCTTCACACTTTGTTTTGTGTGTTTATTTGCTTTTTAACTTGTTCTGTCCTTTTTTTTTTATAGACAATTTTATTTTGCTTTTGTTCAACATAAATACAGGAAGAAAAAAAACACGCACACACACACACACGCGCGCGCGCGCACACACACACACACACACACACACACACACACACACACACACACACACACACACACACACACACACACACAAACACACACACACACACACACCAAGAAAAAGAAGTAAAATCGACAGCAACAGCCACAACTAGAAATTAGGAATGGAGCAAGCCAAAAAAATAAAATGAAATAGATAAACACATGGAAAAAAAAAGAAAGAACTTCAGTATAGCATCATTTATGTATCTAAAGCATGGTCACTTACTGACAGACATAGCACAAAGCTTCTGGTCTTAGTTTTCCAGGTGGTTTATACCGGTTCGCCTCCAAGACAGAGCGATCGCTCCTGTATGCATCATGTTATTCTAATACTGCTACCCCATAAGAAATCTGTACATGCGTTGGATGAAAAATGTGCAGGATAAATAGAGTCAGACAGAGGGATCGGTATGCATACACAAAGAATACAGGATTGACTTGTTCTGTCAACATCATTATCATCACCATCGTCATCGTCATTGTCATCATTATCATCGTCATCGTCATTGTCATCGTCATCCTCATCAACATCATCATTATCATCGTCATCATCATCGTCATCATCATCATAGTCGTCGTCGTCGTCATCGTCATCATCATAATGATAATAAACAGTATAGCGCAATTCTAATTGAAAACTGCTGATCGCGCTTTCATACACTACTCAGACCTTCATTTATTCACGTATATCAGCTATTTTACTATTTACAGAAATTACTGTATACGCACAAGGTAGAAATAGCACTGTTTATTATCATTAGTGTTATGGATGCTTATACAGCGCCTATCCTCGGCTAGAGACCAAGCTCTAAGCGCTTTACAATCCACACTCGTTTGCACAACGGGCTGCCTACCTGGGTAGTGCCGACTGAAGAGCTGCCAGATGGCGCTTCATTCAGTCGTTTGCCGTGTTTCCCGTGCATCAGTTGAAGATATTTTCGAATTGAGGCAATTCGGCGGAGCTCCAAGAACAACGCGTGACACACATTACCGTTCTGATTCTGATGGAAAGTGTCCGGTCAGGTTTGACCACTAGATATTTGATGTGGGTTTTTAAAAAACGGTTATGCCACCAGTATGCAAGTTTACTAACTTGCCTGCCTGCCGCTTGATTTGTGGGACTACAGTGCTAAAGATTGAGTAGAAGAATAGAGAAATGAATGAATGAATGAAAAACATGGGGAAAAAAGGGTACGTAAATAATAGTGCAGAGGATGGCTAATTTAGCACTATCTCAACGTGTGGATCAGCGCTTGAAGGTGAATGGTGTACATTTTGTCTTCTTTTTTTTTTCTAAACCATTTGAATTCACAATATTCTTATTTGGGAGGGGGGGGGGGGGAGGGAGGTGGTCACGTTACTATGATCTATAGGGGCCCTTTTCCTGTTGCTGGAGAGACTCATTTGACTAAAAAATAATTATGTAGAAAAGCAATAAAATTACTGACCATCAATGAAGGGAACCAGTCATAAAACAGGCAAAACCCGTTTCGCCCTACGGGTTTCTCTTAAACAGGACAAGCAATCTTCAAAACACGGAAACGAAGGAGGATAAGTGACTGGGGATTTTTTTTTTTTTTCGTCCTTTTTTATGTCCCATTGTTTGGCCTGTTGTTTGTCATGCCTGAAGAAGACATGGTAAGTCAAAAACGCCGTTTTTTGTGTTATAAAAAAAATGTTTGTTTGTTCCTTCGTTTGGTTGGTCAGTAGTATGTTTTTTTTTTTTTTTTTTTTTTTTTTTTTTGGGGGGGGGGGGGGGGGGGTATGCTTCAATTTCTGCCTACGATCGCCCCACTTAAAAATCAAATCATATCGACCTTTCGTTGTTCTGCTAAAACAGGAAATCTTCCCCGCCATACCCCTAGACCCACGCAACTTGGGCATGATATTGCACTCAGTAAGGAAGGGGGGGGGGGGGGGGGGGGGGGGGGGGGGGGGGGGGGCTCCAAACTGTCTTGGAGGCGAACGGTATAAACCACCTGGAAACTAAGCCCCAGAAAGAAAAAGACAGAAAGAGAAGAAAAACAAACAAACAAACCTGAATTGACTGGGGGTAATCCGTCAGTCTGTAAAAGGATAAAGGCGGCACACGGCCCCTTGGCTCTGGCACGAATCGTTTGAAAATCAACAGACCTCACTCTTTTCATCATTTTCTAAAGAAACGGGGACCAAACGGGGGAAAAAAAAAGAAAGAAAAAAGACAATTGACGAAAGAAAGAAGGCGTGAAACACTGGCAGAGAACAACATTCAGAGTGACCAGTTGGGGAACACTTTCTCGTCTAAACCCACAGACGAATCACGCAATCCCCCCCCCCCCCCCCCCCCCCCCCCCCCACACCCACCACAACAGCAACATTATTTTATTTATCTTACACAACACACAACACCCCACACACACAAAACACACATATCAGGTTGACCCTCCTCCTTTCCACCCATGTCCTTTTTCTCTAATCTTTCCCCTCCATCCCTTCCGTCAATTCCGACCTCGGGTTTGTGGTTTTTTTTTTTGTTTTTTTTTTTGCTTTTTTGTTTTTGTTTTGTTTTTAAATTAATTTTTGGTTGTTCTCATTCCCCTTCACTCTCCATTCTCTGTGTGCCCTGCTCAGGTTGTCTACGATCAGAGAAGACCGCTCTGATCAGTTCTTTAGCTCTTTAGAATGTCGAAAGAACCATTTTTTGTGGAAGATTACTTGTGTGTGCGTGTGTGTGTGTGTTTTGTGTGTGTTGTTTGTTTATTGTAAATAACGTCTGCGTCACTTTACACTTGATGGTGTGTGGCTATTGTTTCCCCCCCCCCCTTTTTTTTGGAGGGGGAGGGGGGTAGAGAGGGGGTTGTTCGTGAAAAATTGACAGTTTTAATATACTGATGCTGACAGACCCCCCCCCCCCCCCCCCACCCCCACCACCAAAAAAGAAAGAGTTAAAGAATTATGAAAAAAAACAAAAACCCGATATGGATGACAACAGAATCGTCTCAAGGGAGGTAAAAAAAAAAAGTTGGGTTGGGAAGAGAGTGTGGCTCTCTCTCTCTCTCTCTCTCTCTCTCTCGCGCCGCGGGGCGCGCGGCGGCGTGTGTGAGTGTGTGTATGCGTGTGTGCGAGTGTGTGTGTGTGTGTGGGGGGGGGGGGGGGGGCGAGGCGGGGGGAAAGGGGGGGGGGGGGAGTGGGGAGGGGGGGGGGGAGGGGGGGAGATAGGGGTGAAGCTTCTCTGGTTCAGCCCCGTGACAGCGATCGCTCCTTCATGTGGACAGGTCGAATTTTTGGGACAGGAGATTTGACCCCCCCACCCGGCCAGGACAGGATGTCGCTCGCTGTGCTGTGCCCTTTGCCGTGGTCCTGACGGTTTTTCCCTCACTCTCACCACACCCCGCCGCCACCAGGAAACCCCCACCCGGAAAAAGCCGATTCCAACAGCCCCATAACAACTGTTTCCTTCAGTGTTAAATAACATCAGTATTACGTAAACGTCGGTACAGACAACTGGTTGCCTTCTGTCTGTCTGTCAGTCTGTCTATGGCTGTCTCTGTCTGTCTATTTGTCTGTCTCTCTGTCTGTTTGTCGGTCTGTTGTCTGTCTGTTGTGGGCTGTCTCTGTCCGTTTGTCTCTCTTTGTCTTTTTGTCTGTTGTGGCTGTTTTCGTCTGTCTGTTGTTTGCCTATTTGTCTGTTGTCTATTTGTTGTCTGTCTGTCTCTCCCCTTTCCCCCCTTCTTCCCCCCTCCCTCCTCCCTCTCCTCTCTCTCCTCTCTCTCTCTCTCTCTCTCTCTCTCTCTCTCTCTCTCTCTCTCTCTCTCCGTGGATGAACTCTATAGCTGTGGGGGGTTTGAACAGTCGTTTTGTGATGGCTTAGCGGCTTAAAATGTTTTGTATTTTGCAACGGATTTTTTTAAACTCTCTCTTCTCTCTCTCTCTCTCTCTTTTCTCTCTCTCTCTTTTCTCTCTCTCTCTCTGTAACATCTTAGTGTCTTTCTATTCTCGTTTTCTCTCTATATTTATAGCTACATATGCAACTTTTAACTTCTATACACTTTCCACATCTTTTCCTAACTCGAAACCAACGTTTTAGAGGGGATTGTGTGTGTGTGTTTTGTTGTTCAATGGAATTTCACAATGTTATGATTAATGGATTGGTTCGGAACCAGACTACTATCATTGTTTTGATTAATTGATTAACTGATTGATTTTCTATGTCACATCTATTTTGGGGTAGTTGAAATCAACTCTTTGTAATAACGATAACGTGAAAATACTGATGATATTGTTGATTGGGCCGATAGAGGTAAAGGCGATGACAAGGACAATGATGAAACGGATTATGCTAAAGATGACGACAACGATATCGACGAAGCTGATGCTGATGACAATGACGACGACAACAACGACGACGACAACGATGTTTGATGATGATGATGATGACAAAGATGACGACAATAAAAGAGACAGATAGGCATGTAGATAGATAGATACATAGGTAGGCAGATGAATATACAAATAGATAGATAGATAGGTAGACAGATAGATAGATACATGCATAGGTAGGTAGGTAGGTAGGTAGGTAGATGAATATACAAACAGTTTAGATAGATAGATAGACATATAGATAGGTAGACAGATAGATTGATAGATGGATATACGAT
>CM031599.1:75142298-75164798 GCA_018398815.1 Conus ventricosus | reverse complement strand
CCACCACAACCCCCACAAAACCACACACACACACACACCACCACCACCCTGCACCACACACACACAAAAGGAGGGGAATAAATGGAAATATTCACTATTTAGCCTACTGAAAGAAAAAGAAACAGGGGCTAAAGAGGGACAGGACAGAGAGATTAAGGCAGAAGGGCCCTGGCTCAGCTAGACGTCAGTGACTCTGATGTTCATCCCAGCTGGCTGTGTGGTGCCCAAGCGGCTGATGACAAGGTTCTCCAAAACTGAAACTTTCCACCCGGGAAAGGCTACGATGATAAAGTATGAAGATAACAGTGACCATTGTCATTAACTATACAAGATGGATATGGAGACAAGAAGGAAGGGTGCAGTTGAATTCCTAACGTAGTTCGTACAGTTCGATGTGCTCATCGTCAAGTCTTCTTACAGATCATCATTTTCGATGCTGGAGAGCAGTTTTTACTTGTCAAGCATGCCAACAGCTCTAACTGCTAGAACACCAACGAAGCCAGCATCATTAGCATTGAACACTGTGGTCTAGATGTGGAGTTCAACACGTACAATCAAGGCGTTGAAGACATGGCGGAGTCTGATCATTTCGTCACTCTTCGGCCGAGTGCCGGAGATAGTGCCTGATATACGTGATGAAGAAGAAAGGGACACCACCCTTTACTCGCGTGGGAAGCAAAATGGAACCTCAGAAACGATGAGCTATCCAAGTTCATGGAGTCGATACCTTTTCGTGTTTGTAGGGTCTTCCTGTGCACAGAGACTCGCAGAAAAGGTTACTGATGAGATGCAGGATCGTTCTCTATGTCTGAATGTTACAAAACAACTCTGTTGCTGTGCCTGAGTTGAATGACACCATCCTCTGCTCTTCACTGTCACTTTTCATGTCGGTGTCAAACGGACACCATTAGAAGAAAGACCTTGGATGGATTTCCGTACACTTTTTTTGTTGTAAGCTGGTGACAGCCTTAACATGTCCGCTTTACAAAATCTTCTCAGCGCTGATAATTGTCGATGCAGGTTTCGCGGGGAGAAATTGTGCGTGGAATTTTGATTCCATGAGCGTCTGTCTGTAACATGCTGTCACTGGATTGACACCGTCCACCTAGGTCTTTATCATCGTGACTATCACTATGCTCACATCTCCTGTTCATTGTCAAGGCCCGTGAAGGGCCTCCGGGATGTTATGTTCACGACCCAGGCACTAGAACAGGAAAGGTCGATGCATACAGGAAAGAGTCAGCACTTTGAAAAGGTCACGTAAAGGCACAGAAAGCCATTTGGCTTCAAGGGATGAAGAAATGTATAGAAAGCCATTTGGCTTCATAGGATGAAAAAATGTACAAAAGCCATTTGGCTTCATAGAATAAGAAATGTACAGAAAGCCATTTGGCTTCAAGGGAGGAGAAATGTATAGAAAGCCATTTGGCTTCAAGGGGTGAAGAAATGTACAGAAAGCCATTTGGCTTCAAGGGATGAAGAAATGTACAGAAAGCCATTTGGCTTCAAGGGAGGAAGAAATGTACAGAAAGCCATTTGGCTTCAAGGGAGGAACAAATGTATAGAAAGCCATTTGGCTTCATGGGATGAAGAAATGTGCAGAAAGCCATTTGGCTTCAAGGGGTGAAGAAATGTACAGAAAGCCAGTTGGTTTCAAGGGATGAAGAAATGTACAGAAAGCCATTTGGCTTCAAGGGAGGAAGAAATGTATAGAAAGCCATTTGGTTTCATGGGATGAAGAAATGTACAGAAAGCCACTTGGCTTCAAGGGATGAAGAAATGTACAGAAGACCATTTGGCTTCGTGGGATGAAGAAATGAACAGAAAGTCATTTGGCTTCATGGGTTGAAGAAATTATTGAAAGCCATTTGGCTTCAAGGGATGAAGAAATGTATAGAAAGCCATTTGGCTTCGTGGGATGAAGAAATATATAGAAAGCCATTTGGCTTCATCGGACGAAGAAATGTACAGAAAGCCATTTGGCTTCAAGGGATGAAGAAATGTATAGAAAGCCATTTGGCTTCAGGGATGAAGAAATGTACCGACAGCTATTTGGCTTCATGGGATGAAGAAATGTACTGACAGCCATTAAGCTTCATGGGATGAAGAAATGTACCGACAGCCATTTGGCTTCAGGGATGAAGAAATGTACCGACAGCCATTTGGCTTTATGGGATGAAGAAATGTACCGACAGCCATTTGGCTTCAAGGGATGAAGAAATGTACCGACAGCCATTTGGCTTCAAGGGATGAAGAAATGTATAGAAAGCCATTTGGCTTCATGGGATGAAGAAATGTACAGAAAGCCATTTGGCTTCATGGGATGAAGAAATGTACCGACAGCCATTTGGCTTCAAGGTGAAGAAAATGATAGAAAGCCATTTGGCTTCAAGGGATGAAGAAATGTACAGAAAGCCATTTTGCTTCAAGGGATGAAGAAATGTACAGAAAGCCATTTGGCTACAAGGGATGAAGAAATGTACAGAAGGTCATTTGGCTTCAAGGGTTGAAGAAATTATTGAAAGCCATTTGGCTTCATAGGATGAAGAAATGTATAGAAAGCCATTTGGCTTCAAGGGATGAAGAAATGTACAGAAAGCCATTTGACTTCAAGGGAGGAAGAAATGCACAGAGCCATTTGGCTTCAAGGGATAAAAAAAATGTATAGAAAGCATTTGGCTTCAAGGGATGAAGAAATGTATTGAAAGCCATTGGGCTTCAAGGGATGAAGAAATGTATAGAAAGCCATTTGGCTTCAGGGGATGAAAAATGCATAAAGAGCCATTTGGCCTCAGGGGATGAAGAAATGTATAGAAAGTCATTTGGCTTCATGGGATAAAGAAATGTACAGAAAGCCATTTGGCTTCAAGGGATAAAGACATGTATAGAAAGCCATCTGGCTTCATGGGGTGAAGAAATGTAAGAAAGCCATCTGGCTTCAAGGGATGAAGAAATGTATAGAAAGCCATCTGGCTTCAAGGGAGGAAGAAATGTATGGAAAGCCATTTGGCTTCAAGGGAGGAAGAAATGTATAGAAAGCCATTTGGCTTCAAGGGATAAAGAAATGTATAGGAAGCCATTTGGCTTTATGGCATGAAGAAATGTACAGAAAGTCATTTCGCTTGATGGGTTTGAAGAAATTATTGAAAGCAATTTGGCTTCAAGGGATGAAGAAATGTACAGAAAGTCATTTGGCTTCATGGGTTAAAGAAAGTATTGAAAGCAATTTGGCTTCAAGGGATGAAGAAATGTATAGAAAGCCATTTGGCTTCGTGGGATGAAGAAATATATAGAAAGCCATCTTGTTTCATGGGATGAAGAAATGTATAGAAAGCCATTTGGCTTCAACGGATGCAGATATGTACAGAAGGTCATTTGGTTTCATGGGTTGAAGAAATTATTGAAAGTCATTTGGCTTCATAGGATAAAGAAATGTACAGAAAGCGATTTCGCCTCGTGGGATGAAGAATGTATAGAAAGTCATTTGGCTTCATGGGATAAAGAAATGTACAGAAAGCCATTTGGCTTCAAGGGATAAAGACATGTATAGAAAGCCATCTGGCTTCATGGGGTGAAGAAATGTAAGAAAGCCATCTGGCTTCAAGGGATGAAGAAATGTATAGAAAGCCATCTGGCTTCAAGGGAGGAAGAAATGTATGGAAAGCCATTTGGCTTCAAGGGAGGAAGAAATGTATAGAAAGCCATTTGGCTTCAAGGGATAAAGAAATGTATAGGAAGCCATTTGCTTTATGGCATGAAGAAATGTACAGAAAGTCATTTCGCTTGATGGGTTGAAGAAATTATTGAAAGCAATTTGGCTTCAAGGGATGAAGAAATGCACAGAAAGCCATTAGGCTTCATGGGATGAAGAAATGTACAGAAAGCCATTTGGCTTCAAGGGATGAAGAAATGTGTAGAAAGCCACTTGGCTTCAAGAGATAAAGAAATGTACAGAAAAACATTAGGCTTCATGGGATGAAGAAATGTATAGAAAGCCATTGGCTTCATGGGATGAAGAAATGTACAGAAAGCCATTTGGCTTCATGGGATGAAGAAATATATAGAAACCCATTTGGCTTCGTGGGATGAAGAAATATATAGAAAGCCATTTGGCTTCAAGGGATGAAGAAATGAACAGAAGCCATTAGGCTTCATGAGATGAAGAAATGTACAGAAAGCCATTTGGCTTCAAGGGATGAAGAAATGTGTAGAAAGCCATTTGGCTTCAAGAGATGAAGAAATGTACAGAAAACCATTAGGCTCATGGGATGAAGAAATGTATAGAAAGCCATTTGGCTTCATGGATGAAGAAATGTACAGAAAGCCATTTGGCTTCATGGATAAAGAAATATATAGAAACCATTTGGCTTCGTGGGATGAAGAATATATAGAAAGCCATTTGGCTTCAAGGGATGAAGAAATGAACAGAAAGCCATTAGGCTTCATGGGATGAAGAAATGTACAGAAAGCCATTAGGCTTCATGGATGAAGAAATGTACAGAAAGCCATTTGGCTTCAAGGGATGAAGAAAGTGTAGAAAGCCATTTGGCTTCAAGAGATGAAGAAATGTACAGAAAACCATTAGGGTTCATGGGATGAAGAAATGTATAGAAAGCCATTTGGCTCATGGGATGAAGAAATGTACAGAAAGCCATTTGGCTTCATGGGATGAAGAAATATATAGAAACCCATTTGGCTTTGTGGGATGAAGAAATATATAGAAAGCCATTTGTCTTCAAGGATGAAGAAATGTACCGAAAGCCATTAGGCTTCATGGGATGAAGAAATGTATAGAAAGCCATTTGGCTTCATGGAATGAAGAAATGTACAGAAAGCCATTAGGCTTCATGGGATGAAGAAATGTATAGAAAGCCATTTGGCTTCATGGAATGAAGAAATGTACAGAAAGCCATTAGGCTTCATGGGATGAAGAAATGTACAGAAAGCCATAAGGCTTCATGGGATGAAGAAATGTACAGAAAGCCATTGGCTTCAAGGGATGAAAAAACGTGTAGAAAGCCATCTTGTTTTCATGGGGTGAAGAAATGTATAGAAAGCCATTTGGCTTCAACGGATGCAGATATGTACAGAAGGTCATTTGGTTTCATGGGTTGAAGAAATTATTGAAAGTCATTTGGCTTCATAGGATAAAGAAATGTACAGAAAGCGATTTCGCCTCGTGGGATGAAGAAATGTAATAAAAGCCATTTGGCGTCATGGGATGATGAAATGTACAGAAAGCCATTTGGCTTCAAGGGACAAGAAATGTTCAGAAAGCCCTTTGCTTCAAGGGATGAAGAAATGTACAGAAAGCCATTGGCTTCAAGAAAGGAAAGAAATTTATAGAAAGCCATTTGGCTTCAGGGATGAAGAAATGTATAGAAAGCCATTGACTTCATGGGATGAAGAAATGTATAGAAAGCCTTTTGCTTAATGGGATGAAGAAATGTACAGAAAGCCTTTTGGCTTAATGGAAAAGAAAATGTGTAGAAAGCCATTTGGCTTCATGGATGAAGAAATGTATAGAAAGCCATTTGGCTTCATGGATGAAGAAATGTATAGAAAGCCATTTGGCTACCTGGGGTGAAGAAATGTACAGAAAGCCATTGGCTTCATGGGATGAAGAATTTTACAGAAAGCTATTGGCTTCAAGGGATGCAGAAATGTACAGGTCATTTGGCTTCATGGGATGAAGAAATTATTGAAAGCCATTTGGCTTCATGGATAAAGAAATGTACAGAAAGCCATTTGGCTTCAAGGGATGAAGAAATGTACAGAAAGCCATTTGGCTTCAAAGAAAGGAAGAAATTTATAGAAAGCCATTTGGCTTCAGGGGATGACGAAATGTATAAAAGGCCATTTGACTTCAGGATGAAGAAATGTATAGAAAGCCTTTTGGCTTCATGGGATGAAGAAATGTGGGAGAAAGCCATTTGGCCTCGTGGGGTGAAGAAATGTATAAAAGCCATTTGGCTTCAAGGATGAAGAAATGTATAGAAAGCCATTTGGCTTCAAGGAATGAAAAAATGTTCAGAAAGGCCATTTGGCTTTAAGGAATGAATAAATGTACAGAAGGTCATTTGGCTTCATGGGTTGAAGAAATTATTGAAAGCCATTTGGCTTCAAGGGATGAAGAAAATTATGTGTAGAAAGCCATCTGGCTTCGTGGGATGACGAAATGTACAGAAAGCCATTTGGCTTCAAGGTATGAAGAAATGTAAGAAAGCCATTTGACTTCAAGGATGAAGAAATGTATAGAAAGCCATTAGGATTCAAGGGATGAAGAAATGTATAGAAAGCCATTTGGCTTCATGGGATGAAGAAATGTAAGAAAGCCATTTGGCTTCAGGGGATGAAGAAATGTACAGAAAGCCATTTGGCTTCTAGGATGAAGAGAAAATATAGAAAGCCATTTGGCTTCGTGGATGAAGAAATATATAAAAAAGCCATTTGGCTTCATGGATGAAGAAATGTACAGAAAGCCATTTGGCTTCATGGATGAAGAAATGTATAGAAACCCATTTGGCTTCAGGGATGAAGAAATGTACAGAAAGCCATTTGGCTTCATGGATGAAGAAATGTATAGAAACCCATTTGGCTTCAGGGATGAAGAAATGTACAGAAAGCCATTTGGCTTCATGGGATGAAGAAATGTATAGAAAGCCATTTGGCTTCAAGGGATGAAGAAATGTATAGAAAGCCATTTGGCTTCAAGGAAGAAAAAAATTTTTCAGAAGGCCTTTTGGGTTTAAGGAAGAAAAAATGTACAAAGTCATTTGGTTTTAGGTTGAAGAAATATTGAAACCTTTTGGCTTAAAGGGGAGAAGAAAATTAGTTAAAAGCCGTTTGGTTTCTGGATAAAAATGTACAGAAAGCCTTTTGGCTTTTTGGGGATGAAGAAATGTAAAAAACCTTTTGGCTTCAGGTTTTAAAAAAAAGACAGAAGGTCATTTGGCTTCGGGGATGAAAAAAGTATGGAAACCTTTTGGCTTCAAGGATGAAAAAGTAAAAAAGCCATTTGGCTTAAAGGAAGAAAAAATGTTCAAAGGCCATTTGGCTTTAAGGAATTTTTGTACAAAAGGGTCATTTGGCTTTAGGGTTGAAGAAATTTTGAAAGCCATTTGGTTTCAAGGAGAAAAAAATTTAAAGTGTAGAAACCCGGTTTTGGTTTTCGGGGGATGAAAAAATGTACAGAAAGCCTTTTGTTTCGGGGATGAAGAAAGGTTAAAAAGCCATTGGTTTCGTGGATGAAAAATGTAAAAAAAGCCATTGGCTTAAAAGGAAAGAAATGTACAGAAAGCCTTTTTGGGCTTCGTGGATGAAGAAATGAAAAAACCCTTTTGGCCCCCGCGGGAGAAGAAAGTTAGAAGCCTTTTGGGCTTCAGGGTGAAAAAATGTACAGAAAGCCATTTGGTTAAAGGGAGAAGAAATATGTAAAAACCTTTTGGCTTCGGGGGGATGAAAGAAAATATAAAAAGCCATTTGGCTTCAAGGGTAAGAAATGTATAAAAAGTTTTGGTTTAAAGGATAAGAAAGTACAGAAAGCCATTAGGCTTCATGGAAAACAGAAATGTATAAAAAGCCTTTTGGGTTTAAAGGGGGTGAAGAAATATATAGAAAGCCTTTTGGCCCCTGGGAAAGAAAGACAGAAACCCATTGGCTTCAGGGGATGAAAAAATTAAGGGAGACCCATTTTTTCAAGGAGAAGAAATGTACAAAACTTTTGGTTCATGGAAAAGAAATGTATAAAAAGCCTTTTGGCTTAAAGGGGATGAAAAAGGAACAATACCAGGGCTACAAACACAAGTTTTTGAATTTTTTGCCTGTTTTCAAAGGGAACCCAAGAATTTTTTTAAAAGAAAAAGTACGGATCCGAATTACAGCCGCCCCCGTGGCAAGCCTTTCACCCCCCCCCCCCCCCCCCCCCCATACACCCACTCATAAACACACGCAAACACACATACACTCAACAAGCACCACCAAAACACACACACACACACAAAACCCCCACACACAACACACCACCCCAACCCACACGTCGCAAGCATGCACGCACGCACGGACAACAACAACCACACACACCACACACACAACAACACACACAACACCACTCACAATGCCTTTTTTTTCCCCCCTTTTTCTCTCTCCTCTCTCCCCCTTTTTTCTGTCTAACACACGCGCGCGGCACTCTCTCTGTCTCTCTCTCCCTCTCACACACAACACACACACACATTTTCACAAAAACCCCGCGACGATAGTTAATAGAAAAGAAGATATGGATATGCATTATATAGATATGTGTTTATACCACCACAAAACACACACAACACACACACAACCACACACACACACACACATTCATTTACACACCCCACACCCACCACCACACACATTCTTTGCGTGCTGAGCGAGGTGTTGTTGTGGGTTGTTTGTGTGTGTTGTGGTGTGTGGGGTGCTTGCTTATATATATAAAAGATAAGAAATTTGTTTAAAACCCAGCCGGGGGCCAAAGGGCCACATCAGGGCTTAGCGTTAAAATCAACTCCGGGCATTTTAAAAAAAAAAAAAAAACTTTACAATTCTTTAAACGAATCTTCTAGAAACGCACCAGAAACTCGTTTTAAAAAAAATTTTTCCTAAAATTTTAAATCAGTGAAAAATGTTAATCTCTCTCAAAAACCAAAAAATCACATAGGGGGGAATCCCTGAACAGGGTTTTTCATGGATTTCGCTGTAAAATGTTTGTAAAAAAAGAAGAAGATGATGATTATGATGAAGAAAGCCCACCAGCCTCCCAACTTGTGCAGATGATGGATACATACAATGCGGAGAAGTGAAATATGGAGCAGGCGTCACATTGAACATGCCACTATGTCTGCCGTGGTAGGGAGAAAAACAACCACAAAAACGCCGGGGGGGGGGGGGGGGGGGGGGGAGGATTTTGGTTAGGGGCAGGGTTCATTCAGTTCATTTTTATCTGCTCGGCGGAATTCCAACAATTTCAGTTTTCTCAACAGTATAAAATGCCGCCCCCACCCCCACCCCCCTTTTTTTTCTTCTAAAGATTCGTTAAGTAGGAATTGTACATGTTACCAGTTGCAATCGGTCAGTTATTTTCTGCCCAGAGCGCACAGCAGTACTGCATAACAACTACACTAACTTTAGTACATCCATGTTTCGTGCAATTGGAGGAGATAAGTGATTGTTCGTCCTTCGTTGTCATTGTCTTGTGTGTTGTTTACCTTGCCTGAAGAAGAGCAAAGAGGTCAAAACGCGTCGCGTTTTGTCTTGTGAGTTGTTCGTCTCTTTCATTCGGCAGAACAGGGTGTGTTTCTTTGAAGTGGACACTAACAGTAATGATATTTCTTTGAAGTGGACACTAACAGTAATTATATTTCTTTGAAGTGGACACTAACAGTATTGATATTTCTTTGAAGTGGACTCTTAACTGTGGTCTGTGACATTCGGCTTTTCTGTTGTGGTGACAGGGCTCGCGCCTGTGTCGGAGAACAGCAACGACACTGTGGAGAGTGCCATGAATGACGGAGGGGTGTGATGCTGCTCTCTGACCTTCCACGTCTTCCTTGTGTTGGCTTCCCGTGGTGAGAAAATCCCATCAGTTTTAAATGTAGTCTGAGGCTACAGAGTAGAACAACAACAACAAAAAACAACAACAAACACACACACACAACACACACACAACACACACACACACACACACAGACGCACACACACAGTGTATCCTTTAAATTTGACAAGTCTCATATTAACCAGCATGTGCTGCATGTTTTTTTTCAATTTTGTCGCTTCATACCCCCTCAAAATTTGGTTTGTCATGGTATTGGAAATACATTCTTTCGGTCATCGACTCCCCCCCCCCCCCCCCCCCCACACACACACACAAGTACTAATTAGGCAGTTTGATTGGTCCATAAGTGAGCAGACATTTCGTTTGATGAAAAACTTCCGATTTCAAATCACTTTGAATGCAACATTTCAGTTCTTGAAGTTTAGGACATGTAACCGGACTCGGACATGTTACGAAATACACACTGCTGGTTTCTGCCCTCACATTCGTCTGTTTGGAACTTTGGTAAACGTGGCGTGGAATAATAACTGACTTTCCTGCAGTTATGGATTTTAGTCTGGCTTTCACTGGTTAAAGAGTGTTCTCACAAAATGTGAGCAATGCCACACTATAGCCGACGGAGATGAATCATCACCTTCCTTTGGGTCTCACTTCACACCTCTGTCTGTGGGGAGATCAGTGAAGACATCATCATGATGCACTCCTTGTTTTCGGGAAACTCTTTTCTTGAAACGTCTGTTACTCACAAGTATCGCCACTCAAAAGAGCCAGAACGTGTCGACGTCCGTATCATGAATTTACCCTAGACTGGAAAGATTAGATTAGATAAAGCTATGGACATGAAATTAAAAAAGATGGGGAAAAACCCGTAGCTCAAACAACAACAACACTGCCGTCTGAAGATGGATCTGAAAACATTCTGAGTGCATGAACTAAAAACTACCAGACTTAAAAGAAAATGGCCTCGCCGTCAAACGAAAGAAAGAAACACATTGTCGTGTACTTGGTTTCTGTTGTACGGCGGCACAGGAAGTTTCCTTTAAGTTCCCTTCAGTTCCCGCCTGCCATGACTCATTTTGAAATTGAAGTACTAGAGTTCGAAGGTCAGCACAATTTCAAATTCACCAAAAACTAAACCGAAAGATTGCATCTTCTTATGGTGGGCACACGCCTAGGTCTACTATCCAATAACACAAAATGCTCAGGTTCGGGGCAGCTGTTCACATTAAACATAGCAGATTTCACAGCACCCGATGAATAGCTCTTAAAAATGGTATGAAAACAAACCCAGCCTGAAATTCAAATTGATCGAAGTCCCTTCTCGACATTTACTGGATCGTCTGCTTGAAATGAATACGTCTGTTCAGCATTGACGTAGACTTTTCAATATCAGTCTTAAAACAAAACGCTGAATCAGTTGCTGCTTTCTCAACAGAAATACCTGACAACACGCACCTCGAAAGCTTTGAACTTTCTTCAGAAATCTCGGATTACCAAGATTTGTTTACATTATCAGGAAGAGATGGATAGGAACAGAAAGGATGGAAATCACACGTAGAAAAATAGTAAAGAATATCCGAGACAAAGAGGAAAAACCTATACACCATTTTCTATGGCGCGGACAACACAATTTTAGGGAAAAGAAGGTGAAGATTGTGTTGTAGTCTGAGTTGCCCAAGCAGAAACATGCAGAGAGAAAAGTAAAAAAATAAAGTATCCTGGCTAACCCTTTGTGTGGTGCAGGTTAAGCCCAACTGTTGATCAATAAAAAAAAAAAAAAAATAAAGAGATTTAGTTTCTCGAACGTTGAATGGAACAGGTAGCCAGCCATCAGTTGTATGTCTGTTTGGTGAAATATTGGAGAACAATAAAAAATTATATCCCCAATAAAAAGCAATGCATAAATAAACGAGTAATGCGCATTTTCATACGTTTGTGTGGTTGTCAAAGTGAGAAAGAGAGCGGCGAGAAAAGATAGAGAGAGAGAGAGAGAGAGAGAGAGAGAGAGAGAGAGAGAGCTTTCTCTGTGCGCACGTACGTGTGCGTATATATGTATGCGTGTCTATGTATGCGTGTTCGTGTGTGCTTGCGTGCGCTGCGTGGGTAGGTGTGTGCGTGCGTACGTGTGTGTGCGCGCGCTCACGCGCGCGCGCGTGTATGTGTGTTTTTGTGAGCGCGCGTGTGTGCGCGCGCGTGCGTGCGTGCGAGCGAGTGGACGCACCCGCATGTGCACAAGAACACAGGCCCCGTGGACCAAAAATACCCAAACAAACCGAAAAAAACGATGACAAAACACACTTTCTCCTTTATTAAGAAGGGTATGACATCAACAATAACAATACCAACAACCATCAAACACACATTTGGCAAAAGATTAGTACAAAACATAACGACATCAACAGAATTACATAGGAATTCTTGCCAGCAAGCCTCTCTACTTGTGGTGGTATAATAACTATCTGTTATATCAAGTCACAGGCTTCAGACAGGAAATGCAACTCAAAATTCCCGACTTCTCCAGGCCAAGACCCGCATTTTCAACACCACAGAAATGGCCACAAGAACCGGATGTTGATAAGACCTTGATGTAGGGGAAGTAACTCAGAAGTAAGGTAAGGTAAGGTAATGTTGCGTATAGCCCAGCCGACCGCAAAGGGCCGTATCAGGGCTGTCACCACGTTAAAATCAACTCACAAGTCATTCATTCACACAACTCTTTAAAACACATATTCTAAAAACCCATCCGAAAATTTGTTAAAAAATCTTTCCACTGTAAAAAAACACACAACTAATTTGATGACAAAAGTGAAAGCACGCAATCACGAAACATCACGTTTGAGGGCACGGAATTATTTTCTTTTGCATTATAAGCGCTAAATGATGCTGAAAATGAAAGCAGCCATACATAGTATCAAGCAATATTGTGCTTCATTTTCTATTTCCAGGCTATTCCAGGACACTGTGCGACTGTCCAGACTTTTCCAGGGCCTGGAAAATGGACTTCAGATTTCCTGACTTTTTAAGACCTGTACGAACCCACGCTCAAAATGCGCACCACATTAATGAGTGTAACAAAAATGGCGCACCAACTCAGAACCAATCACAGGACGTTATTTATACTAAGATGTTGCCCTGGAAACAAGGGCAAAGAGCTGTTTGTAAACAAAGAAGACAGACGTCCTCCGTGATGTCAATCCTTTTAAAAGGTACATTCATCCTGATTGCGTCTGACATCGATGGGATTATATAAAGGGTAAGAACTAGAAGCAGACCCTGGATTCTTTTATAGCTTTGATTTCCTCATGTCTGTCGATCTGCCTGCTTGTCTGTCTGTCTGTCTATCTGTATTTCATCTATCTATCTGTCTGTCTATTTATCTATCTTTCTCTCTCTCTCGTAGTGTTAGTGGAGTCCTAACCTCTCTCTCTCTCTCTCTCTCTCTCTCTCTCTCATCTCTCCTCTCTCTCTCTCTCTCTATCTATCCCTCCTCTCTTTATCTTATCTATTATCTTACTTTCTTCTCTCTCTATCCATCTGTCTGTCTATCTATCTATCTATCCATGTACACAGCTAACTTGCTAGCTAGCGATCAGTCTGTCTGTTCGAATATTTTTCTATCCATCTGTCAATATCTATCTATTCATCTTTATATCACACACACACACATACACACACACACACACACACACACACACACATACACATACGCGCTCGAGGATTTGGGCCAAGATTTATTCATCACATCTTTATACATACAGAGAGGCGGAAAGGAGATAAGAAAGGGGTTGGGGTGTGAGGGGGTAGGGGGGAGGGGGGGAGGGGGTATAGGCTACCTCACAAAAAGAAGTTTTCTCTTCATAAAATAAACAACATGACTAAAACAAAACAAATTTCAAATGTTAATGATAATGCACCGCCAAAAAAAAAAAAAAAAAAAAAGTAGACAAACGATTCACAAGACAAAACACGACGTGTTTCGGCCTCTTAGGTCTTCCTCGGGCAAGATACAAAACACTCAGGACAACAAAACAAAGTTAAGTTCCCGTAGGCATACAAGTTAAAACGTATATTTAAAAAAAAACTTTCGCCCGTAAGGGCTTCAACAGATATGTATATAGAGAGATGAGGGAGAAGGGAAGAGGGTGTGTGTGTGTGTGTGTGTGAAAGCATGGGGTATGGATAGGGGTGGGTGGGGGTAGCACTGTGGGGAAGCATCCCATCGGACATGGATGAACTAGCAGAACTACTGACACATGGCTGACCGGAAATCACCCCGGCACTCACAATCATCTGTCGGAGGACAAAGATCAGAAATGACAGACTCAAAGAATGAACACAATACCTAATAAACACATCTTCCAGAGCAAGAAAAACCGGTGACTGGCAGAACTGCAGGGTTACCAAAACTACCGAGTTATCAGAACTACAATGCTATCAATTCAGTCACTCCCGATAAGCACTCAATATGGGTACTGTGAAAATACACCTCCAGTATTACAACAACTCGACTCGAATGTAGTATCTAGTGTGTATATTATTGAGTAGAATACGACTGTAACTGTGGTTTAAAACTGTTCGTCACTCTTACGATGGTCCAGAAAAGGTTCAATAACTCGCTGCTGTGTATGCATTTTCTTGATTTAAATTGCTGTTAACAACCTACTCAAGATAAGGACTTTTCAAAGAAGGAAATGAGGGAAAGAGCGACTCATGATCTGTTTCTTTCTTCATGTCTCTTGTTTATAAACATATTTCACAAGCAGTAGAATGATTTTTAAAAAAACCCCACAAACATAAAACACTAGAACATGGCAATATTATAGCAACAAAAACCGAGACAAAAGGTAAGAACATGTTGAACACTAAAGAATACAAACATTATAGGAACAACAACAACAACAACAACAACAACAACAACAACCACTTACACAGACAAACAATAAAGCAGAGCAAACATTGACCAAAAAAAAAAAAAAAAAATCCCCACAATAATTCAATCACGTACAACAGTTATTCCCTAAATTATTTACATTTCATTTGTTTAATCTTGTGTGTGTGTGTGTGTGTGTGTGTGTGTGTGTGTGTGTGTGTGTGTGTGTGCGTGGTTTTATCAAGAGCCTTAACAAAGTCTGCAACGATATCAAGATTTTTTTGTAGACATTTATGGAGCCTCAGGTAAATCGAATCTGCCAGTGGGCACACACACACACACACACACACACACACACACACACACACACACTTACTTCACACATACACACATGGGCGCGCGCGCACATGTGCACACACAGAGAGAGAACACAATTTCAATGTTTCAGGCCTCGGCCTATAACAATGTGAGGTGCAGTGCACACATAAAGAGAAAAAAGAGAAATAACAACAAAAGTATATGTTTTGATGTACTAATAATGCTAATTTATGAGGGTAACTAATTATTCATACTGTGTGGGATACGAGTTCTCTTTTTTTTTCAATGCATAATAAATATACATAGCAATATCTCTTGTAATATGCACATTTTCGTTTGCAAGTAATTGTTTTAGTTCAACAGAGTTCACGATCTGAAATTGTCTGTGCTTCAGTACGTATTTTTCTCTGAAAGGCATATAAGCATTGCATCTCAATAGAAAGTGGAGTTGTTCTTAAGTTGGTTACAAAAAGGACATGCTTTGATATTTTTCTTTGTATCTGCTATTTATATTCAGGTCGGAAATGAAATGAGGTAGGGAACAGTAAACGATAAACAGTAAACAAGTGGGGTATTTTTTGCTCCCATAAGAAAACCTAACACAGAGTAACTTTTATTCAAGACTGGCACTGCCTTTTGAACTTGAATGAAGTCAGACAAATACATAGACGAACAATCTAATAGTGGTGAAAAAAAAAAAAAAACGAGCGCAGGCCAACAACTGAACTGTCTTCATATGAATGACCTGGCAAAGATTTGGACCTAAGGTGGGGTGGGGGGGAGTTTGAAGATGGAGAAAACTGGGAACATGATATTATGAAAATATGTTACAGATATGAAAACTCTTCACTAGCTGCATAAGGGAACCATAGCAATCCCTTTTGAAGGCAGATATATTTGTATTGCCTGCTCCGAGGTCTTTCGTCCGCTGGGTCGGAACTCATCAGGGAGACACGGCTGGTTGTGTCTGCGCTCCTGGGAAGATTAACACTCATTCAAGTTCAAAAGGCTGTGCCAGTCTTGAATAAAAGTTACTCTGTGTTAGGTTTTTCTTATGGGAGCAAAAAATACCCCACTTGTTTACTATATTCAGGTCGTTTAAGCCAAGACGAAATCTCGTGAAATACACTTTAGATTTGTAAACCGTTAAATTGGTTAGATAAGGTTGTGGTTGTAAGAGACTTCAATGAAAAATAGGTGTTGAAGCGATCACTTCAATTTAATTTGCTAACGCAATCTGCAGAGAGAGAGAGAGAGAGAGAGAGAGAGAGAGAGAGAGAGAGAGAGAGAGAGAGAGAGAGAGAGAGAGAGAGCACTTACACATGCTAAGAACATGAAAATACAGACGACGTTAGTTAGGCTACTCCATGAACAGACAAAGCGAACCGTGGTAACAAATCACACATCATTATGTCAGATTTTGGAAGCTGGGTTATGCCCCCATAATGTACAATATACGTGAAACAACTACTGGATTTCCATCACCTGTTTTCTCATCAAAGTGTTTAACCACATACTATCGAACTCTCTCCCTCTTTCTCTCTCTCTAATTATCCCCTCTCCGCCTTCCCCTTCCCCCCCCCCCCTCTCTCTCTCTCCCTCGTCTATCTCACTCCCCAAGATTAACACTATACATCGAAACAAACAAAACATAAAGTAAAATCACTAACATAGCAAAGATGACGGCAAAACCCCTATTCGCGGCACTATCCGCCTCCTACCTTGATCCTAAACGTCAGTGTGTGTGTGTGTGTGTGTGTGTGTGTGTGTGTGTGTGTGTGTGTGTGTGTTGTGTGTGTGCGCGGCGTTGCATGTCGTGTGCGTGTGCATTGCGCGTGTGTGTGTCAGGGCGCGCGCGCTTGGGCGTGTCTGAGTGGGTTTTTGGGGCGTTCATGCATATGCGTATGTACGAATATTTACACACACACACACACACACACCACACACACACACACACACACACACACACACACACACTCACTCACTCACTCACTCACACACACACAGACACACACACATTTGTATACACATATATACATTGATCACGAAACCGGGGCAGCCTTCAGTCGTCTAGGAGCATCAGCCACCTGACCGGTCCCACCCGTACGCTGCCCACACTCCTCACTGGCCACGTCCACCTCATCGACATTCGCACCGGTCCTTCCCTCGCCAGCCTCAACAGCTGCACCTCATCAGTCATCAAGAACTTAACAGACGAGGCTGCTTCAGCAGCAGACCCACCACGAGACACACTCTTGGAGGAGAACTGGGCGTCAGCCGAGGAGGTGGCGCCGGGTGCGACGACTCCGGTGGTGGTTCCCTTAGTGACAGGCGAGGTGTGTTGGGACGCAGCGGGTCTGGAGCAGCTGGCAGCTCCCATTTCTGGGATGTCTGGGAAGAGGGATTTGTCCCTGGACTTGTGGAGGACGTTGTCTGGTTTGCACACCACGTAGTACTTCAGGAAGGCTTTCATGGAGTTGTAGCCTCGCTGGAAACGAAACGTCATGAAGCTGACGAGGGGTCAGGGTGTTTGTGGTTATGATAGTAGTGGTGGTGAGGGTGTGTTGTGCTTACCTCATTCACCACCACCACACCCCGCCACCGACACTAGTATCATTATCATCTGCAGGACCATACCCACCATAATCTTCTTCTTGTTCTTGTTCTTCTACTTCTTGTTCTTCTTCTTCTTGTTCTTCTTTATCCTCACCACGACACCCTGCTACAAAGTCTACCATCACTATCAGCTCTATTTTCTTTCCCATCATAATCTCTTACTCTTCTACTTCTTCTCGTTCCTCTTCTTGTTCTTCTTCTTTCTCCTCCTCCTCCTTCTTCTCCTACTCTTCA
This sequence comes from Conus ventricosus, assembly GCA_018398815.1. Classification (NCBI taxonomy): domain Eukaryota; kingdom Metazoa; phylum Mollusca; class Gastropoda; order Neogastropoda; family Conidae; genus Conus; species Conus ventricosus. The sequence continues at coordinate 75,147,171 of CM031599.1, read as the reverse complement.
TCATCTTCATCATCATCATCATCACCACCACCATTACAACCACCATCAACATTATCACTGCTGTTACGATCTTTTGATAGACTAGTGAACATAAAAGCAGATTTATCATAAAATATCATCTTCCCTTAACACTCATGGTTATGTCTCTCTGAAAATGACTTCATTACTCTAAAACAGTACATCACCATCGCTGTGACACAGTTGGTAAACAGGGGATGTAAAGTTACGAGAGTGCTTTGTGGAAATAAAGTAAAATAAGCAGAAAGAAAAAAGAAAAAAAAAAAAAGGAAAAAAAGACTATAATGAAGGAAAATCAAAAGGGCAGAAAAAAAAAAATCAAAAGAAAACAAATGAACAGAAAAAAAAAAATAAGAAAAAAATGAGTGAAAGATGAATGAAATTAATAAATGAGTGAGTGAATGAATGGATGAAAAAGAAAGGAAAGGAGTAGAATGAAATCAGTAACTAAATAAGTAAGAAAGAACAAAATAACAAATGAACAAGATGTGAAGCATATAAACGTACTCCCAGTTTTCCAAACCGCTTATAAATCGGCCAAGTGCTTTATGAGATAAGAAATAAAGGCAAAATAACGGTTTTAACGGTTATTTAACCGATGTACACTTTTGAAACTGGTATTTTAGTTCTCACTGGGCTAAAGCCTGTCTACATACCAAATTTCATCCAAATCGGACAATATGTCAAGAATAACGGTTTGTAACGGTCAGATTTTGAAACACTGCATGGAAGTGCCATTTGTGTGTGATGACCTTTCAATAATACAAAATTGCATTAAAATCCACCAATATATAAACAAATAACGGCAAAATAACGGTTTATCGGTTATATAACCGATATACACTTTTGAAACCGGTATTTTAGTCCTCACTGGGCTAAAGCCTGTGTATATACCAAATTTCATTCAAATCGGACAATATGTCAAGAATAACGGTTTTTAAAAAGACCTTCTGGAAAAAGAAAAAGGTATTATGGACAAAAAGTTCAAATATGATGCGTGACCATTGTCACGAAAAAGGAAAATGCGCAATCAACACTGAAAAAAAAAATCTAAAGAAAACAAGAAAGACTAGGGCATCTAAAAAGCCGCAAGGCTTACTACGTCCTAAAGTCAAGTTCAAGTTCAAGAATTACAGACTGCCTATTGAAAGGCCTTTCAGCTTGCATTAACTAACAAGATAAAAATGCAACGAATGTACTTGTATCTCTTATAAGTTAGGATCATACTTTCGCACTTTTTCTTTCCCCCCCCCCCCCCCTGTTTGCAAGCATGTAACTACAGACATGTTCACCCACTCGATTTAACAGAATTTTGTTCCCATGACTTGTAAAATACGACGAATTTTTAATTAACGGTCAGATTTTGAAACACTGCATGGAAGTTGCCATTTGTGTGTGATAACCTTTCTATATACAAAATTTCATTAAAACCCACCAATATATAAAATAAATAACGGCAAAATCAACGATTTAACGGTTATATAACGATATCACTTTTGAAACACGGTATTTAGTCCTTACTGGGCTAAAGCCTGTGTACATATCAAATTTCATTCAAATCACAATATGTCAAGAAACAACGGTTTTAATAACGGTCAATTTTGAACACTATTTAATGTGCCATTTGTGTGATAACCTTTCTATATACAAAATTTCAAAAATCCACCTGTATATAAGAAATAAGGCCAGAATACGGTATTATAAAGGTTGTTAATCCATTTTCAGCCCTTACATCACTTACATAAGGACAGGGATCCGATTTGTCACAAGATCATCCAAATACAACCGCTTATAAAGTTGGCCAAGTACTTTCTGAGATATTCCATAAAGAAGAAAAACCGTTACAGGCCGTTACAACTGTTAGTAACGGCTATAACGGGCAAACTAAAACATCAGGCATCATCTGTGACCCATAATGAACATACCTGCTAGTTTTCATAAAGGTCGGCCAAGTACTTTCTGAGATATTCCATAAAGAAGAAAAACCGTTACAGGCCGTTACAGCCGTTAGTAACGGTTATAACGGTAAACTAAAACGTCGGGCATCATCCTTGACCCATAATGAACATACCTACACATTTTCAGAAAGATCGACCCAGTAGTTTTGTCTGGAGCGAGTGGAACACATTTTGACCATTGACACCACACACACACACACACACACACACACACACACACACACACACACACACACCAGCATTTCTTCGTTCCCATTCTAAAGTACTCCCTGTTCTTTAAGAACTGGGAGTACAAAAAGGAAAAGAAAGAATGAAAGAAAGAAAGATAGAAAATTCAGCTTATGTCTTGTAACAGCCCAGACTTGGGACAGAAGATGCCAATGTAGAATCAAAATTTCACATTCTCTGATCCTGTAACCCCCTCAGTCTATTCAGAAGATGACGTCAGTTCACTGCAATGTTAGCAACGTAACCGAACTGCACGTTGACAGATAAAAATGAGAATAAAACATCACCCTAAAGTCATGACAGCATACCTTTCTCGACCAGCGTTTCCCTCATACTCCAATACTCGTAACTCATTTCTTATTACCTTACCGAACAGGGTAGAATTCCGTTGCCGGTGTAACGAAAAAGTTTTAACTCCCCGAACGGTTTAACTCCCAGGGAGTTAAACTGTTCATTTGTAAATTTTAACTCCCTGGGAGTTAAACTGAATATAAAAAACTAACTCCCTCTGTGTTTCAGTTTGACTCCAGGGGAGTTATTCTTACATACCACCAGAATGACTCCCACCCACCACCCACTCCCCGCACCTCGCTACACCCATGCATGTTTATAATATATATATATATATTATATTTATTTATTTTTTTTTTCTTTGAAATTTGTTTTTTTGTGTTTTGTTTTGAATGTGTGTGTGTTCTTACACTAACTTGCCAGATCAAGACTTGTCAGGTAGAATTGTTTCCTTCGATATCATTGGTTTCTGTGAATTAGTCACGTGTCCTGAATTTTATTGAAAAATGTGTGTTTTTCTGATTGGCTAGTCGTGTTTCCTTTTTAGCTTGGCACACGCACACCACCACACCTGTGACGAGTCACTTGACAACTTCATCAGATCGGTCCCAAGCAGCCACCCTCTTGTACAAATTGTACAAAAACAGGTACGCCCCCCCCCCCCCCCCCCCCCCCCCCCCCCCTCCCTTCTCTATCCCATGTGTCTCAGACACAAATTTCTAATCTATGCCAACCCTTTTCTTCTCCTCCTTCTCTCCCAATGTAGCGAGTCAATACAAACAATTTTACGTCACGTCGCGACTACTCGATCATTAATTTGAGTGTAATGGCCTACACTCATGGGTGACTGTTTGATAGTCGCATAGATTCCATGAGAGAGAGAGAGGAGAGAGAGAGAGAGAGAAACGCCAAAGACTGAAGGTACAGTATTTCTACCAAAGGTATCAAACCATTAATTCATGTATATGCAGACTTCACATACAGATTATATACAAAAAGGCATAGTAAAATGTCAAGGACATGCATGGATGAGCACATGAATATGTACACGGACATTTCCTTTTCCTATGATGATGATGATCATGAACATTAAATCCCCTTCTCCATTCTCTTACCGAAAGACACCTTGGAATAGGTGGGTGGGGAGTCATCTTAGTCATGATCAGATTAACTCCCCCTCTGTTACAAAGTAACTCCCTGGGAGTCAGAAAACACGTGTGCACATTAACTCCCAGGGGAGTTATTCTAAACTGTGAAAAACTAACTCCCCTTAGTGGGCAGGGAGTTAAACTTTTACACCCCTGGATTAACTCCGGGAGTTAATCTGTATTAACTCCCAGGGGGTCATTCTGTTACAGGTGGGAGTTAAGTCTGATAATGCACAAAATGACTCCCCCTTAATGTTTCAAGAATTTGTTGAGACTTGTACAAAAAGATTTTAGAACATTTTGAAGTTTTACTGAGTGGAGTTATTTTGGCACAGGGTGGGAGTCATTCTATTTTAACTCCCAGGGAGTTAAAATTTACATGTGAACAGTTTAACTCCCTGGGAGTTAAACCATTCGGGGAGTTAAAACTTTTCGTTACACCGGGTTTGTATGTTTGTGTGTTTTTGTTAATGGATCCAATCAGAATCCAAAGTTAGTGGTGTTGGCTTCGTTCCTTTGTTTATTTGTTATTTTCAAAGAATATAATTACAATCCAAAGTTAGAGCTGCTGGGTTTGTTCCTTTGTTTATTTGTTCTTTTCAAAGGATACTACTTAGAATCCAAAGTTAAAGCTGCTTGGGTGTGTTCGTTTGTTTGTGTGTTCTTTTCAGTGGATGCAGTTCGAATCCAAAGTTAGTGGCGGTTATGTTTCATTTTCACGGTTTTTTGGGGGTTGTTTTTTTTTGTTGTTTTTTTTTACTTTTTTGTGCTTGCTTTTGTTGACCTTGCCGTTGGTGGTAGTGTTTTGTTTTGTCGCTCCTGGTCTTGCTGTTGTCGTAGTTGTGCAATTATACTTTTTTTTTTTTAACTTACTTGCACGACAAAGTCCCGATCGGGGGGTTCCAGAACAAAGTCTGTGGTGTGGACGTGTCCTGTGTTGATGCCAACCGTTCGTTCCAGGTCCCGTTCCTGTTCCAGACATGAGAAGGTTGTATAATTCCAACCACCCTAAAATGTTAAGAAACCATTTCACTTAAGATCAACAAATAAAAAAGCACCACACATTAGTACATCAATCAACCATGACGCTTTGTACCAAACGCTAAAACATAAAGATCTGCAAGAGAATGCCCATCTGGTTAAAAACCACAAACCACACCACACACACACACACACACACAAATCTTTTTTTTTTCTTTACGCACATTGCTTTAAGTCAAAAACCACAAT
>CM031599.1:75092298-75129798 GCA_018398815.1 Conus ventricosus | reverse complement strand
TATAATTCCCTTTTTGAACCCTTGGTGGTGAGAATACCACTGAATTGAAGACTGTGGCATATCTCTATTTGACGCCAAGTGAGCACAGACAAATTCACCCGTGCCTCCCTGATGAGTCCAATCAAGCAGACGGAAGGCCTAGGAGCAGGCAATACGAATAGTGCTGTTGTCAGGATGGGTTACATTGGTCTCCATGGGGTGCTAGTGAAGGATTTTGATTTCCCTGACTTTCCATTCTTATTTTCTTTATCCTCTGGAGAAACAATCTGGTTTCGAAATATTGGTATCTGACCAGGAGTTATATGTTAGTGACTTTCCTCCCCATTGGAGATGAGTCTCCCCCTTGGAGACTATAAGCTCGCTGAAGGCTCCTTCAGAGAAGCATTTACTTTATTTTTCCCCCTTCACCCACTCAAGCACACACTGTTAGTTAGGCAGAATTATCTACCACTGCAGATATGAATGCTTACCTCCCCCTATTTCTTCAATCTAAGACATAAGAGCAAGCTTTATTTATAATTGAATATTTCTTGCAGCCATTGTAACACCAAGCTGCTCTGTAAGTTGCTGGAATGGTGCTCGGTACTTATCCTTGGAATTTATTAATTTATTGTAATTTAGTCCCTTGTGGATTCATTCCAAGAACTGACCCTCAGCACTTGTGTCTCAAGAGGTTATCTTTTTATATTTTCTACTTTTCACAAGAAAATGTAGCTTGTCTTGCTCTTTCATGATTTTCTTTTGCTTCTTCGGTGGTACTTTTGGTTGGTTCTTTGAAAACTCAACAAACATACTACGGTATTGCACACCAGCCTTTTTCTGGGATAGCATTCTTCTTAAAACCGAAAAGGCAGAGGAGTCAAATTGCCACTTTCCACGGTCACTGAGGAGAAACAACCAGGTTTGGAAATATCGGTATCTGACCAGGAGTTATATGTTAGTGAGTTTCCTCCCCATTGGAAATTGTCTCTCCCTTGAAAACTGTAAGCTCGCTGAAGGCTCATTTTGATAAGCATTTATTTAATTTTTCCCCCTTCACCCACTCAAGCACATACTGTTAGTTAGGCAGAATTATCTACCAATGCAGATATGAATGCTTATCTCCCCCTATTTCTTCGATCTAAGACATAAGAGCAAGCTTTGTTTATAACTGAATATTTCTTGCAGTCATTGCAAAACCAAGCTGCTCTGTAAGTTGCTGGAATGGTGCTTGGTACTTATCCTTGGAATTTATTAGTTTATTGTAATTTAGTCCCTTGCAGATTCATTCCAAGAACTGGCCCTCAGCATTTGTGTCTTAAGAGGTTATCTTTTTATATTTCTACTTTTCACAAGAAAATGTAGCTTGTTTTGCTATTTCATGATTTTCTTTTGCTTCTTAGGTGGCACCTTTGGTTGGTTCTTTGAAAACTCAACAAACATACTATGGTATTACACACCAGCCTTTTTCTAGGATAGCATTCTTCTTAAAACCGAAAAGGCAGAGGAGTCAAGTTACCACTTTCTGCGGTCACTGAGGAGAAACGATCAGGTTTCGAAATATTGGTATCTGACCAGGAGTTATATGTTAGCGAGTTTCCTCCCCATTGGAGTTTGTCTCCCCCTTGGTGAGTTGATTTTAACGTGGTGACAGCCCTGATGTGGCCCTCTGCGGTCGGCTGGGCTATAAGCAACATTATCTTATCTTATCTGTCTCCCCTTGGAGACTATAAACTCGACGAAGGCTCATTTTGAGAAGCATATATTTTTCCCCATTCACCCACTCAAGCACATACTGTTAGTTAGGCAGAATTATCTACCACTGCAGATATGAATGCTTATCTCCCCCTAGTTCTTCAATCTAAGACATAAGAGCAAGCTTTGTTTATAACTGAATGAATATATATATATATATATATATATATATATATATATATATATAATGCTGAACAATTAGGTAGTGCGAGAAAACAAGTGCAGGCTAACAATTCTTCAGTCATTATAGTAATGACTTGGTAAAGATTTGAATTTAAAAAAAAATTGAAGACGAAGATAATGGGGGGAAATATATCATAAATATGAGAAACCCTTCACTAGCATATATATATATATATGTTGCCACACTAGGTTTGCACAGGATCATCCACTTTTCTGTCGTGCACAAATTACATCTCTTTGTGCTATTATTGTATGCTGCTGCTTTTCTGATTATTTTCCATGTGATGTTAAAATCTGTATTTGTTTTCTTAAGATCCCATATATGTTTACTTAATTCTGTTTGGTGTTTGTATTTTTCATACTTGAAAGATTGCTTGTGATTGGCGTACCTAGCTTTGAATTTGTTTTCTGTAATCCCTATGTATGTCTCTTTGCTGCTTTTCGTTGTCACAGTGGCTTGGTATACGATGTTATCAGAGAAACAAGTTTGTCGTCCCGGGTTTTTAAGATTTACTTTTAATCATTATTTTAGCTGCTCCCACATGGTTGAGCACTTTTTCAAAAAAAAGCCGGAAAATATATTACCAGCTATATATATATATATATATATATATATATATATATATATATATATATATTACATATATATATATATATATATATATATATATATATATCAGGGGTTCCACTGACTTTTTAGTTTTTGCGTCAAGAAACGCAAGCCTCAGCAAAAATTGCGTCAGCGCTGAAAAAAATGCGTAACAAAGTAAACTGTATTATTCCTACACGCTGTGACCACGGTAAAGTTCCCATCAATGGGCGCACTCTGGCATCCAGAATCACGTGGGATGATCGTGTGTGCGTGGGAAGTCATAACGTATTCCGATTGGAAGATGGCACCATCGCAGACGCGGGAAAGATTCCATTTTATTTCGAGGGGAGAAAGGATGAGGCGTTTTGGAACATTCTTGATCTAGCAAAAAGTCAGCGAGTGCCACAGAGTAAAATGTGCACGCACTATTGGCGGTGTCAAGCAGTCTGCTGTAGGTCTGTACCGTGTTTTGCCCCTCTGACATAGGCTTGCGGTTGAGAACAGGGTCCTGGAAAATTGCGTCGCTAAACGCACGGCCGCGAAAAAAATGCGTAGGAAGGCAGAAAAACGCAATAATTACGCAAATATATATATATATATATATATATTATATATATAATATATATATAATATATATATATATATATATATATGCGTGTCAATTTTTCCAAATGCCGGCCCGTCCAACGTAAGATACGACGAGCAGATAAAGAAGGATAGTGATGAACAATATGTCGTCCACACCGCCCACGGAGTTCATTTTTTATTCGAAGCTTTCGCCAAAAGGCTTCTTCAGGAACCGATGGTACTTACACCTCAACACTCCATCTAGATGTAAGTACCATCGGTTCCTGCAGAAGCCTGTTCGCGAAAGCTTCGAATAAAAAATGAACTCCGTGGACGGTGTGGACGACATATTGTTCATCATTATATATATATATATATATATATATATATATATTTGTGTGTGTGTGTGTGTGTGTGTGTGTGTGTGTGGTGTGTGTTCACACACACAAATAGATACGTACAAACATACCGAGAGAGAGAGAGAGAAGAGAGCAGGGGCAGAAATCATTTCCTAAAGTGAAAATTCGGAAGACTTTGATCCCTGCAGAACTGATACATATCGTTCTGCATACGGTGCTGGACTGTGTGTTGATGCCAGTCTTCAATGAGACACTGATCCCGGTAACTGTCCCATGACCTTGGTGCTGGAGGCTCTTTCCGTGTTCTTTATCATCATTAAAGGCAGACGAAGGAACAGGCTGTCACCACCATATTCTGCCATCAGTTTTTTTCATGTCGTTACGAGAACGAGTGTTGACCTATTCGGTTTATCATCAACATGTGATTTATACTACACATTCCAGTGAGATTCGGTACACCCCCTTCATCCCCTCCCGCAAAACAAACAAAATAAAAGGTAAATGCAATAAACAAAATAAAAAGGTAAATGCAATAACAAAATAAAAGGTAAATGCAATAACAAAATAAAAGGTAAATGCAATAACAAAATAAAAGGTAAATGCAATAACAAAAATAAAAGGTAAATGCAATAACAAAATAAAAGGTAAATGCAATAACAAAATAAAAGTAAATCAATAACAAAATAAAAGGTAAATGCAATAAATCAGTAAAAACTAAAGAAAATGACAACGGAAAAGATGGAAAAAACGAAACAGAAGGTAAACTGGTGAAATAAAGCACAAATACATTCAATCAGAAAAAAAAAAAATGAAAGTGTAAACATAAAGGAAATAAAAGATAAATTGATGAAATAAAATGCACAAGCAAATAAATAAGGAAACTATATTAAAAAAAAAAAGAAGGAAATTCCAAAGATTTTCCGCGATGCTCACCTGCTGAAACGTCACATCAGCATCACCGTTTTCTTTCAGCTTGTCGCCGAACCAGTCATAGATCCTTTGGCCTGGGTTCCAGCCGAAATTCCGCAGAATGTTGGGCAGCAGGCTGAAGTAGCCGCATGAAGCATCTGAGAGACAATCGCCAGCTTTCAAAGATATGTCCACTTTTTTGTTGTCGCCCTTCTGTATACTCAAAATATCGCCCCATTTTCGTCCATTCATTCAAACATCAAATGACTCAAAAACAAACAAAACACCCCCCCCCAAAACAACAACAACAACAACAACAACAAAACAAACAATAATAAACATCCATCTGTATAGACACACCTATAAAACAGCAACCCATCTGTCTATCCATACATCATCTATCCATCCGTCAAACCATTCATTCGATAAAACATAAGTTCATCCATTCATTCACCCGTTTACCCTTATTTGCCCGTCCAACCATCCACCCATTCATCCATCCATCCATTATCCATCGATGCGTCCAACAACCACTGGCCCATTCATCCACCCATCAACCTATCCCTCTATCCACCCATCCATCCATTCCCCAATTCACACAGCCGCTCACCAGTCCCACAACCGATCCATCTATCCATCTTCCCATCCACTTATCAATCTATCCACTCGAACATCCGTCCCTCTATGAATCCATAGACCCATCCATCCATTCATCTATTCATCCATCCAGTCATTCATCCATCCACCCATCCATTCATTCAACCAATCCATCCATCTAAATATCGACACACCCACCTGTTCACATCATCTATACACTTGACAAAATGAATAAGTCCACTCATAAACATTCTTTGCTCGTACTTTAAAAAAAAACTTTCAACTGTACTTTAGAACACTTCAGATGTTCGTCTCTAATCCTTCCTTCCATTTATCCTTTTTCATCCTACACACCATCCAACTGTCCCCCTTCTCTCCCACATACCCCCCCCCCCTCCCCCGCTTTTTCACGATAACAATCATCAATCTAACATTGTGAAAATGATTTTAATGACATAACTACAAAGTAAGGTGACTGCAGGCTTAAATTGAAACAATTTTTTAAAAGAAGAATTGTCATGTAATTTGTTTGTCCCTGTCATTTGGCGGACACGCTAACAATTCTTTTTTTAAACATTTACATATCCCCAGTCCCATGTGCGACGGGACATTACACAGACACTGTTCTGTCGGCCTCTCACCCAGAAGACACGGTCGATGCGGTCAGAGAGGAAATGTTCGATTTCGTAGGAGGTGTAGCCCACAGCTAGCAGACCGGCCACTATACCCCCGGCACTGGCCCCGGAGAATCTCTTCACCTTAGTCATCACGCCTAGCTCTTCTAGGTACTGCAAACAGTGGCTATCATCATCACCATCGTCATCCTCATCATCATCCTCATCATCATCATCATCATCATCATCACTACGACCACCACATCCACCACCATCATGCAAATCTCTTTACTTCTCACATCGCGCCTAGTTTTTTCTAGGTATTTCAAGAAACACCATCACCATCATCAGCATCATCAAACACCATCACCATCATCACATCATCATCATCATCATCAGCAGCAGCAGCAGCAGCAGCAGCAGCAGCAGCGTAGCATGCAGATTTCTTTTAATCTAGTGCATTGCACCTAAGTCTACAGAGTAATAAACAAAATCGTCGTCGTCACCGTCATCGTCGTCGTCATTATTATCATCATCACGCAAATCTCTTCCCCTTGACATTACTCCTAGCTTTTCAAGGTACTTCAAGAGAATTTATCAGCAGCAGCAGCAGCGGCAGCAGCATCCTGCAGACTTTTCGACTTAGTGCATTGCATCTTGGTCTATATGGTAATGAACACTCGCTGTCGTCATCATCGTCATTATTTTCGTCATTCTTATCATCCTCATATGAAAACATCTTTCTGTGCATGACACAACATCTTATTCGGCAAACCTTGTCGCTTTCGTTTTCACCACAATATTATTCATCTGCAAATCTCTCACTCAACACCATGTCCATTTTTTTCAAGTACCATTTGATCCACTTGCCATAGTGTCTCCATATCATCACCATATACCACCATCACATCATCTCATCCGCAATCTCTCTATCTTGTTACAAACCCAACTTTCTACACTAGTAGCAGACTTCATCATTATCATCATAATCTTCATCACATCATTACCACTACATTCTCCATCATCCTTACATCATCATTTTCTTCTCTTTCTTTTTCTTCAGTTCCATTCTTCTTCTAAAACCCAACTTCTCTATCACATATACAGACATTCATCATTATCACAAAACTCTTCATCACCATCATTACCACATAATCATTCTTACCATACATCATTATCATCATCATTTTCTTCCTCTTCTTTTTCTTCGTCTCCTCATCATCTCACATCATCTCATCATCATCTCATCATCATCATCATCATCATCATAACCACCACCATTATCTTCATCATCATCGTCACATCAATACCTTTACCATGACACACACCTAGCTACCTAAATACTACATGACATCCTCATCATCCTCATATCCATCATCGTATGATCGTCCGTCACCAACTGGTGACCACTGACCCATGACAGCCCCACATAGCCAGCCTTTGTTCCCCGCCCTCAATGACCATTCTCGAAGAAAAGTGTAGTCTCTCGGGTTATCTTGCCGGCCATATGTCCACGTCATCGTGGAAGATCGGACGTGATACCGCCCGCGTGAAGAATCCTGCCTGTTCATCACACACACACCAATCATCATCGTCATCTCATCATCATCACACTACAATCCACACCATCCTATGATCATCGACATCATCATCATCATCATCATCATCATCATCATCATCATCACTTACAATCCACACCATCTATGTCATCTCCATCATCATCACTACATTCCACACCATCCTATATCGTCATCATCATCACTACAATCCACACCATCCTATGTCATCGTCATCATCATCACTACAATCCACACCATCTATGTCATCTGTCATTATCAATCATCACCTGAGCCCCCATCACATCACTTCAATCCACCATCCTCGTCTCATCATCCATCATCAACATCATCTTCAATCACACACCAATCTCATCCATCTACAGTCATCACTCATCACTCCCAGTCATCATCATCATCATCATCACTACAATCCACACCATTCTCAGGTCATCGTCATCATCATCACTACAATCCACACCATTCCATGATCGTCGTCATCATCATCACTACAATCCACACCATCCTGATGTCATCTCATCATCATCATTCAATCCACAGTATCCACATCATCCTATTCATCCTCATTCATCATCATCATCACACTACAATCCACACCATTCCTCAGGTCATCATCATCATCATCATCACACATCACATCATCAGGTCATCATCATCCATCATCCACAATCCACACCATTCTCAGTCATCATCATCATCATCATCACTACAATCACACCATCCTCAGGTCATCATCATCATCATCACTACAATCCACACCATCTCAGGTCATCGTCATCACCATCACATACAATCCACACCATTCTGATGTCATCATCATCATCATCATCACATCATCACATCATCATCACATCACTCAACCCACACCATCTGATGTCATCATCATCATCATCATCATCACTATCCACAATCCACATCTATCATCAATCATCACTACAACCCACCCATCCTCAGTCATCATCATCACATCATCATACAATCCACACCATTCTCAGGTCATCGTCATCATCATCACTACAATCCACACCATTCTCAGGTCATCATCATCATCATCATCACTACAATCCACACCATTCCTCAGGTCATCATCATCATCATCATCACTACAATCCACACCATTCTCAGGTCATCATCATCATCATCATCATCATCATTCATCCTCATCATCCATCACTACAATCCACACCATCCTGATGTCATCATCATCATCATCATCACTACAATCCACACCATCCTCAGGTCATCATCATCATCATCATCACACATCCACACACACCATCCTGAGTCATCATCATCATCATCATCATCATCATCATCACTCAATCCACACCATTCTGAGTCATCATCATCATCACTACAATCCACACCATTCTCAGGTCATCATCATCATCATCATCACTACAATCCACACCATCTCAGTCATCATCATCATACATCCACACCATCGATGTCATCATCATCACTACAATCCACACCATCCTGATGTCATGTCATCATCATCACTAATCCAACATCCAGTCATCTCATCATCACACTACAATCACACCATCTCAGGTCATCGTCATCATCATCACTACAATCCAATGTGTGTGTGTGTGTGTGTGTGTGTGTGTGTGTGTGTGTGTGTGTGTGTGTGTGTGTGTGTGTGTGTGTAAGAGCAGAGAATGTCACAAATACACTGCCTTTAGAGCCAACATATGCTGCCATTAAACAAAGTGAACAGGTACTTGAATGTCAACCAGACATTCAAACAACCTGAAGACCTTATTTTGCAACACAGGCCAATGGAAATGATAACGATATTTCCAAAATCTTTCACCACAAAGGCTTCTCCTGAAATAAAACACTCATCATAAAACAGTTCAATGTCTTCTTTTTTATACACAAAAGGTAAAAAAAAAAGTTGTATTGTGTATTATATTGAACTCTATTGAACCCTACCGCATTGTATTTTATTGCATTGCATTGAATCATATTGTACACTATTGCAGATCCTGTATTGCATTGCATTGCATTGCTTTGCTTGTATTGTATTGGATTTGATTAGATTGTATACAATTGAATAACATTGTATGAAATCGTTTTTTTTTAATTGTATAACTATCATCATCGCAAAAGATTTCTCTGCGTCAGTGCGGAATTCGGTCTTTTTATGAGAAGAATACGTCGAAAAAGCATGACGCCACCTATATATCTTTCTCTGCCACCTCATACCTTTTCCAGACCTATGACAATGTTGTTGTTTTTTCTCCTGCAGACTTTGGGCAGGGGCAAATTCACATCTATGACGGGGAGCATCGATATCAGTAGCCTCTATAGACTGGGAAAAACCGATCGCAGAATAGCCAGTTAAATGCAGCCAACTCAGTCTTAATTCTCTCCGTAAGTAGTTAATGTTATCTCTCTTGTTTTCATGCTTCCGTGAACGTTTAATTTGCGTGTAGTCAATAAAAAACCCGTTAGGCTTGAAGTAAAAACAACAAAAAACAAAGAGAAAAAAAAAGCACAAAAAGCAGAATTACTGGGTCGCCAAACGAAGGAACAAACAGATATGGAAACAAACACAACGTGTTTCCACCTATTGAGTCTTCTTCATGCAAGACAAATAACATTTTTTTAATGGCGGTAAAGCGCGGCCCATCTACTTACGATCCCTGCAACTGCATGGTTCAGATGACATCAATCCTGAGATTTGGGACTCTGTGGTTTCTAAGGAGAAAAGTGAATGACACAAACGTCGTTGTGCCTTCGACTAGTGGGAATGTTGACCACAAGGTCAATACAACAACAACCACTAGTAGAACTGTACTGGTTACGAAATAATAATTCACCCAAAACGAAACAAAACAAAATAAAACAAGAAAGAAAGAAAAAAAAAGAAAAGAAGAAGAAGAAGAAGAGAAGAAGAAGAAGAAGAAGAAAGAAGAAGAGAGGAGGAGAGGAGGAGGAGGAGGAGGAAAAGAAGAAGAAGAAGGAGGAGAGGATGAGAAGGAGGAGGAGGAGGAAAAAGAAGAAGAGGAGGAGAGGAGGAGGAGGAGGAGAAGGAGGAAGAGGAGAAGAGGAGGAGGAGGAGGAGGAGGAGGAGCAGAATAATAATAATAATAACAATAATAATAATGATATTAGATAATAATAATATTAAGAAGAAGAAGAAGAAGAAGAAGAAGAAGAAGAAGAAGAAGAAGACTCATACGCCAAAACCCCTTAAGGCCTTAGGGATCAATATTGTTTCATATTTAAGTTCTGTAATCATATTCAGTGCCATAAGCATGACAGACCTTTCGGCATCAGTTCTCTCAATAAGGTAAAATGTTATTTAAAACACACACACACACACACACACACACACACACACACACACACACACACACACACACACACGTACACACATACAGGCGCGCACATGGTTCAGTTTCCACCGCCACACATCTGCAGCACATTTCACCTCCAGCAAATTGCCGCGTTAACAATTAACTCCGTCCGCTCATTACGCCGCCTTCTTTGATTCCTTTCACGCAGTAACGGGGGGCACAGGACTAATAGGCGGCCATTATCTTCATCATTCTTTTCTTTTTTCTTTCTTTCCTTCCATTTACGGGCTTCATACAGGCTTTTAACAGCCCTCTTCACCACCTCCTCACACCACCCCTCTACCCTCTCTCTCTCTGTCGCGCGCGCGCGCGTTCCACCTCCTCATACTACCCTCCACCCTCTCTCTCTCTCTTTCTCTCTCTCCCCTCTCTCTCTCTCTCTCTCTCTCTCTCTCTCTCTCTCTCTCTCTCTCGCTCTCCTTCGTTCTCTAAGCCGTTTGCTCCCCTCCCGAAAAATAGGAAGAGACATAACAACCTTTTTCTCTCTTTTCTGACCTAGGCGACGACAAGATTCGGGCACACAATGAACGGAAAGCCTAGCACAGTTTATACTGCCTGCATGAATAGCTTTCTGTCTCTTGAACTGTTGTTTCTGTTCTACCCAGCTCTACTGTTATGACTATAGGCATTCTGTTCAACCTCGCTTTGTTCTGAAACACGCTATTCAATCACGTGCTACTCCTGTCTGTTTTACTGTGTTCTGTCCCATTCTGTACCTTGTTCTCTGTTCCATTCTGTACCGCTGTACTGTGTTCTGTCCCATTCTATACCGCTGTACTGTGTTCTGTCCCATTCTATACCGCTGTACTGTATTCTGTTCCATTCTGTACCGCTGTACTGTGTTCTGTCCCATTCTATACCGCTGTACTGTGTTCTGTCCCATTCTATACCGCTGTACTGTATTCTGTTCCATTCTGTACCGCTGTACTGTGTTCTGTCCCATTCTATACCGCTGTACTGTGTTCTGTCCCATTCTATACCGCTGTACTGTGTTCTGTTTCATTCTATATCGCTGTACTGTGTTCTGTCCCATTCTATACCGCTGTACTGTGTTCTGTCCCATTCTATGCCGCTGCTCTGTGTTCTGTTCCATTCTGTACCGCTGCACTGTGTTCTGTTCCATTCTACACCGCTGTACTGTGTTCTGTTCCATTCTATACCGCTGTACTGTGTTCTGTTCCATTCTATACCGCTGTACTGTGTTCTGTTCCATTCTATACCGATGTACTGAGTTCTGTTACATTCTATACCGCTGTAGTGTGTTCCGTTCCATTCGATACTGCTCTACTGTGTTCCGTTCCATTCTGTACTGCTGTACTGTGTTCTGTTCCATTCTATACCGCTGTACTCTGTTCTGTTCCATTCTATACCGCTGTACTGTGTTCTGTCCAATTCTATACCGCTGTACTGTGTTCTGTTCCATTCTATACCCCTGTACTGTGTTCTGTCCCATTCTATACCGCTGTACTGTGTTCTGTTCCATTCTACACCGCTGGACTGTGTTTTGTCCCACTCTCTGTTAGTACCCTGTTCTCTGTTCCATTCTATACCCCTGTACTGTGTTCTGTTCCATTCTACACCCCTGTACTGTGTTTTGTTCCATTCTATACCGCTGTACTGTGTTCTGTCCCATTCTATACCGCTGCACTGTATTCTGTTCCATTCTGTACCGCTGTACTGTGTTCTGTTCCATTCTGTATTGCTGTACTCTGTTCTGTTCCATTCTATACCGCTGCAGTGTGTTCTATTCCATTCTACACCGCTGTACTGTGTTCTGTTCCATTCTATACCGCTATAGTGTGTTCTATGCCATTTTACACCGCTGTACTCTGTTCTCTTACATTCTATACCGCTGTAGTGTGTTCTGTTCCATTCTATACCGCTGTACTGTGTTCTATTCCATTCTACACCGCTGTACTGTGTTCTGTTCCATTCTATACCGCTGTAGTGTGTTCTGTTCCATTCTACACCGCTGTACTGTGTTCTGTTCCATTCTATAAACCCCTGTATGTGTTCTGTTCCATTCTACACCGCTGTACTGTGTTCTGTTCTATTCTGTATTGCTGTACTGTGTTCTGTTCCATTCTATACCGCTGTACTGTGTTCTGTTCCATTACGTGTTGCTGTACACTGTTCCGTTTCATTCTATACCACTGTACTGTGTTCTGTTGTATTCTGTATTGCTGCACTCTGTTCTGTACCATTCTATACCTCTGTACTGTGTTCTGTTCTATTCTGTATTGCTGTACTCTGTTCTGTTCCATTCTATACCGCTCTTTTGTGTTCTGTTCCATTCTGTATTCTGTACTCTGTTCTGTACCATTCCATACAGCTATACTGTATTCTGTTCCATTTTGTATTGCTGCACTCTGTTCTGTACCATTCTATTTCTCTGTACTGTGTTCTGTTCCATTCTGTATTGTTGTACTCTGTGACGGGTCTCCGACGCTCCCCCTCGTTATTAAAATATGATTTTCATATTCAGGGATGCAGGGGGTTATAGACAGAAGTATTTAAGCTTTCACAATCAAAATGCGCTCTCGCATAGGCACACGCACTCTGTCACTCACATCGGGCGCGCACAAAGGTGACGGTAAACCAATAACATTTCATAGAAAATAATCAACTTTTATTCAACTTGACTCCGAGCCCCCACCCGTCACTACACAACACAACTATCTGTATCATACAACAATGTAAACAGCATACAGACAATTTCATAAATTGCATCCCCTGTTCTTCAGTTATTCTTACTTAGCCAGGAAAGACAATGTTCCACTATTCTGTTTGCACACTTATAACCTTAAGAGCAAATAAACGTCCATAACTTGCCAGCATTCCTTGGTTGATCGTCAGTTTCTCTCATCCACTGTACGACCACGAGCTGAAGCTGCCACACTGTTGTGTCCTCCCAATTGGCCAAATCCCAGTTGGGGGACACTGGCAACGTAGCTTGAGTTGCACCCTCACACCGAGTCTCCTGGACTCCACCGTACTTCGCCCTCTCCACGGAAAGGGCTCCTGTCGGCCTCTCCCACAGGTCTTCTCTGGCTGCAAACACCCCACCGTTGTCTGGCAGCTCCCTGTCTAGGCTCCAACAGGCTGACACGTCTTGCTGTCGACCGTCCCCACATGGGAGACAATTCTTCTCGTCATCGGCTCCGAGGCTACAGCAACCTCTACTGTCTTACGTCCCCACCCAGGAGACAACGAGGCGACAGCTAACCTCTGCTTCACGCTGTATTTTCTTGAGCCCTCAGCAAGACGGGCGAGTTCACTTTCCCTTAAGTGAGTCACACACTTCCTGGTTTTCCAAGCGCCTTATATTCATTCTCAAACAAGAGAGAACCCGAGTTTAACTGGCTCAACCAATGGAATCACTGGCACGCACACATCACACGATTTGTACCAATAAATCCCCAAGTTATTTTTATTCCACCAATGGAATCACTAGTCACCTACACATACACACACACCCAGCTGCTAGCGCCAACAAAGACTTGGGCACCCAGTGGTTAATGCATAACCTCCTATTCAGGCTCATGTTCGATTCCCTGAAGCTACCCATCGTACTAACAGCCTGGACTTCTCTACCAGCCAAGACTGATGCTTCAAGTAGTTACTATCTCTATAGACAACAAGGCGCAAACCACTCAATAGGCCACAGCCTTCCATTCATTCCTCAGAACAAGGACGACTGAATGGTCGCTGTACTCTGCCCGCAGGCTGACGGTCACCTACCCGTGACGGTCACCTGACACGATCGCCTTCCCTTCAGGCCCACTGGAGAACCCAGTGAATAGCCAGCCAGTGGTCGGACTGGACACTCTTACCCAGGACCGGCAGGTCGGCAACTCCTTGTCACTATCCCTCGGACATGCGAAACACTTCCCAGTAACTCACCCTCCTTCAGTATACGACTCGGGGTATTCCCCTCTGGTGATGCCCGAGTTCACACACTTGAAGAACCCAAGGAAATTGCTCTCAATAACAGCAAAACTACCCTTAATTTGCCTAAATGCTCGGGAACATTCGGCCGACTCATTACACCACCGTACCTAAGAATGTTGTTCCAATCAACATTTCCTCCAGGACGAATGTTCTCCAATTGGATAAAACAAACTCAGTTGCATGGGTCGATATAACAGTACTACCCCTATGCTTTAAGACATCACTTCCATCAACATCTCTAACATGGATAATGTATCCAATTAAAAATAATAAATCTGTCAGATAGTCCATTGAATCACTCAGTCATAAACTGGCTCACATATAATCAAGAACTCTCTCTATAACGTTAGCTATCAGCATGTCCATGCATATCAATTAATCATTCCATTCACTTCTAATAATAGCACAGCCATGATTAACCCAAGATTCAAATTCAGGTGTGTGGCCCAGCCTACTTAACATCAAAATCAAATTCAGGCGTGTAGCCACAATCCACAAAGACAAGATTCAAATTCAGGCGTGTGGCCCCACACACGCTCTCACACCCAATATGCAAATCAACCACTTATCATGATGTCACAAAATAAGACATTTTCACACTTTACCGATCAGTGAACAAGACAACATAAGCAAACAGATATCAACCAGAAATATCATAAATCATAACACGTGAGCACTGTACTGATTCCTGCTCCATAATGGGCAATGAACAAAAACAACGCATACAGGTAAACATATATCAAAAAATGAAAAATGACACATGAACATAGCTCAATCCACCCCACGATGGGCACGCCAATCAAAATAACACAACCAGCCAGCAACATTATTTACACGGTAGCTGCCCGTAAAAGATGACTGCTCACACCATCACCACAACAACAGCAGCCCGTAGGCATTGCTCCTACCATTGTTCTACTTCTGTTGTTCACACTACAACAGCAACACCCTGGAGGCATTACTCCAACCCTTGACCTACTCCTGCCCCTCTCAATCTTGACCGCCGTTTGTGGCTCGTCAATAGTACCTGGGGCAGATAGTTTGTGCATTCCAGGCTTTACAAGAGAGTCGGCGCACCTTTCACACATTTTAGTCCTTAAAGGAGCGCGTGAAAATCTGTCGTACCCCATTTTAGCCTGTTCAGCACAACCTACCTGGCGTTTAGTCCCACTGGGTTCCATTGCCTCAGGGTCTGTTGTTCGAAGATCACGTGAACTGGGCTGTCGCACCCATTCACTGCGACGACGATCATCTCCCCTTTCCAAAATGTTAAGAGATGATCCCTTGCTCATCTTATCCGAACCGATTTTCCTTCTCTGTGTGGAACGTCCTTGGTTCGAATCCCAATCAGTGCCTATGCCCATTACTTGATGAGCCTTATTTTCGTCTCCTTTTTCTTTCCTCTCTTTCCCATTCTCTTTCTCTCTCCTCTCTTTCCCGTCCTCCCCTCCTTTCCGTTCTCTCTCCTCCTTTTCCCGTTCTCTCTCCTCCTTTTCCCGTTCTCTTTCTCTCTCCTCTTTTTCCCGTTCTCTTTCTCTCTCCTCTTTTTCCCGTTCTCTTTCTCTCTCCTCTCTTTTCTGTTCTCGTTCTCTCTGTATTTTCTGAGCCTCAATTACACGGGGCCAGTTCTCATCTACATATGCCTTCAGTTCCGGACCCTTTAGTCCTAAAGCTTTTCCTTCTTCTATGAGGTCCATCTTTTTCAGTGGACCTATTGTCTCAGCACCCTCTTCAGTCGACATTTTGAAGCTATCTAACCCTCGATCAGCTAGTTAATACAACCACAGTAACAAGCGAGATATCCACACGATCACTTGTAAATAAGCGATCAAATAGTTGTGCTACACACAATCAACCTCAACAACAACCAAATCAAGCAAGTTCAAATACAAGGCCCAGTCATGAAAAAAAAGATCAAAACAATCAACACATGACTAACGTCTTTCCAGGTAAGAAAAAAAAATCTAGGTTTCCACAATTATGACAAATTTCAAATCCCTTGCAATTGAACAAAACCCAGAATCAAAATCACTTATGGCTCATTTATGTTCATCCCGGACGACAGTCCCCAATTTGTGACGGGTCTCCGACGCTCCCCCTCATTATTAAAATATGATTTTCATATTCAGGGATGCAGGGGGTTATAGACAGAAGTATTTAAGCTTTCACAACCAAAATGCGCTCTCGCATGGCACACGCACTCTGTCACTCACATCGGGCCCGCACAAAGGTGACGGGAAACCAATAACATTTCATAGAAAATAATCAACTTTTATTCAACTTGACTCCGAGCCCCCACCCGTCACTACACAACACAACTACCTGTATCATACAACAATGTAAACAGCATACAGACAATTTCATAAATCGCATCCCCTGTTCTTCAGTTATTCTTACTTAGCCAGGAAAGACAATGTTCCACTATTCTGTTTGCACACTTATAACCTTAAGAGCAAATAAACGTCCATAACTTGCCAGCATTCCTTGGTTGATCGTCAGTTTCTCTCATCCACTGTACGACCACGAGCTGAAGCTGCCACACTGTTGTGTCCTCCCGATTGGCCAAATCCCAGTTGGGGGACACTGGCAACGTAGCTTGAGTCGCACCCTCACACCGAGTCTCCTGGACTCCACCGTACTTCGCCCTCTCCACGGAAAGGGCTCCTGTCGGCCTCTCCCACAGGTCTTCTCTGGCTGCAAACACCCCACCGTTGTCTGGCAGCTCCCTGTCTAGGCTCCAACAGGCTGACACGTCTTGCTGTCGACCGTCCCCACACGGGAGACAATTCTTCTCGTCATCGGCTCCGAGGCTACAGCAACCTCCACTGTCTTACGTCCCCACCCAGGAGACAACGAAGCGACAGCTAACCTCTGCTTCACGCTGTATTTCTTGAGCCCTCAGCAAGACGGGCGAGTTCACTTTCCCTTAAGTGAGTCACACACTTCCTGGTTTTCCAAGCGCCTTATATTCATTCTCAAACAAGAGAGAACCCGAGTTTAACTGGCTCAACCAATGGAATCACTGGCACGCACACATCACACGATTTGTACCAATAAATCCCCAAGTTATTTTTATTCCACCAATGGAATCACTAGTCACCTACACATACACACACACCCAGCTGCTAGCGCCAACAAAGACTTGGGCACCCAGGGGTTAATGCATAACCTCCTATTCAGGCTCATGTTCGATTCCCTGAAGCTACCCATCGTACTAACAGCCTGGACTTCTCTACCAGCCAAGACTGATGCTTCAAGTAGTTACTACCTCTATAGACAACAAGGCGCAAACCACTCAATAGGCCGCAGCCTTCCATTCATTCCTCAGAACAAGGACGACTGAATGGTCGCTGTACTCTGCCTGCAGGCTGACGGTCACCTACCCGTGATGGTCACCTGACACGATCGCCTTCCCTTCAGGCCCACTGGAGAACCCAGTGAATAGCCAGCCAGTGGTCGGACTGGACACTCTACCCAGGACCGGCAGGTCGGCAACTCCTTGTCACTATCCCTCGGACATGCGAAACACTTCCCAGTAACTCTCCCTCCTTCAGTATACGACTCGGGGTATTCCCCTCTGGTGATGCCCGCGTTCGCACACTTGAAGAACCCAAGGAAATTGCTCTCAACAACAGCAAAACTACCCTTAATTTGCCTAAATGCTCGGGAACATTCGGCCGACTCATTACATACTCTGTTCTGTTCCATTCTATACCGCTGTACTGTGTTCTGTTCTATTCTGTATTGCTGTACTCTGTTCTGTTCCATTCTATACCTCTGTACTGTGTTCTGTTCTATTCTGTATTGCTGTACTCTGTTCTGTTCCATTCTATACCTCTGTACTGTGTTCTGTTCCATTCTGCATTGCTGTTCTGTGTTCTGTTCCATTCTGTATTGTTGTACTCTGTTCTGTTCCATTCTATAACGCTATATTGTGTTCTGTTCCATTATGCATTGCTATACTCTGTTCTCTGTTCCATGCTACACCGCTGTACACTGTTCTGTTCCATTCTATACCTCTGCACTGTGTTCTGTTCCATTCTGTATTGCTATACTCTGTTCTGTTCCATTCTATACCGCTGCACTGTGTTCTGTTCCATTCTATACCGCTGTACTGTGTTCTGTTCCATTCTGTATTGCTATACTCTGTTCTGTTCCATTCTATACCGCTGCACTGTGTTCTGTTCCATTCTATACCGCTGTACTGTGTTCTGTTCCATTCTGTATTGCTATACTCTGTTCTGTTCCATTCTATACCGCTGCACTGTGTTCTGTTCCATTCTTTACAGCTATACTGTTTTTTGTTCCATTCTTAACAGCTATACTGTATTCTCTTTTATGTATTGTACTACTGTGTTCTGTTCCATTCTATTCCGCTGTACTGTGTTCTGTCCCATTCTGTATTGCTGTACTCTGTTCCATTCTATACAGCTATACTGTGTTCTGTTCCTTTCTATACCGCTGTACTGTGTTCTGTTCCATTCTATACCGCTGTACTGTGTTCGGTTCCATTCTATACCGATGTACTGTGTTCTGTTCCATTCTATACCGCTGTACTGGGTTCTGTTCCATTCTATACCGCTGTACGCTGACCTGTTTCAATCGGTTGTCCACTATTATTGTTATTATCATTATTAATATTCTTATCATTGTCATTTTGTGTGAATTGTTGTATACAGTCCATGGATTACCCCCCCCCCCCCCTTTCTATATATACATCACATGCCTTGCTTCACTGCAGAGCGGAAAAAAGCTTACTTTTTCTTTTTTCCTTAGTGTTTTGTTTATGCTGCTGCGTCTTAACTCGTCATGCTTTCTGAATGAACTCACTGAACAAGTGCTTACCTGTGGATGGTGGGATTTTCGGCTGTTTTCTGTTGTTGTTGTTGTTATTCAACTCTAGTGTCTATGATTTGGAATGATGCTTACTACATGAGTGACAACTGACATCAGCCTGGATTTCTAGCAGGAAGAAGCGCATGTGTTAATCTTGGAAAAAAAAAAAAATCGCGCAGCTCTTTTGTCAACAGATCCGGGAGATCAGTAACACTAGGCCTATATTAGAAGAAGGAGGAAGAGGAGGATGTAACGACGACAGAAGAAGATGATGACGGCGAAGGGAACGGTGACGATGAAGATGATTAATACTCATTTTAAAGAAACTTTCCTGACGGTCTGGATCTGAAAGGGGGTGGGCTGGAGAGTGGCACGGGTGTGGATGAGAGGAAGGTCGGATGGAGGGTGTTAGACGCGAACAGACTGACAACTGTCGTTCTTGTTAACATCTCTCTCTGTGTGTGTGTGTGTGTGTGTGTGTGTGTGTGTGTGTGTGTGTGTGTATGTGTGTGTGTGTGTGTGTGTTGTGTGTGTGTGTGTGTGTGTGTGTTAGTATTAGTGTTAGTGTTAGTGTGTGTGTGTGTGTGTGTGTGTG
The DNA here is from genome assembly GCA_018398815.1 of Conus ventricosus. Classification (NCBI taxonomy): domain Eukaryota; kingdom Metazoa; phylum Mollusca; class Gastropoda; order Neogastropoda; family Conidae; genus Conus; species Conus ventricosus. Next base: position 75,109,913 of record CM031599.1, on the reverse strand, counting down.
TGTGTGTGTGTGTGTGTGTGTATGTGTGTGCGTGTGTGTGTGTGTGTGTGTGTGTGTGTGTGTGTGTGTGTGTGTGTGTGTGTGTGTGTGTGTGCGTGTGTGTGAGCGGCTCGCGTGCGCGTGTTGCATATATATTGACGCCTAAAGTTCGCAGGGCTGTAACTGAAATGCTTTGCTGTCATTAAAACAATCTTTCTCGAAATGAAAATAAAATGAGGACTCGTTATAAAAAACAATGCAGAGCAGTTCTCTACAACTCGTTTGTTCTAAATTCAAACGTGTAGGGCAGTTCTTCAGAGATTAAAATCTCTTCACCAGCGTGGCATATTCATTGCCCAAGTCGACAGGGTTCTTGTATTTCGGACAGTTTTGGGGGATCCTTGACACGATATGACTTGCCAGACCACGTGTTTTGGCCCCCCCCCCCCCCCCCCCACTCCCGACAACTTTGACAACGATGATGAAGATGATGACAAAGACAAGGCGACGATGTTGGCGATAATGGAGATGATGATGATGATGATGGTGATGATGATGAAGCTGCTGCTGCTGATGATGATAATGATGTTGGTAATGATGATGATGATAAAGATAATGATGATGATGACGATGTCCATGTGTTAGCCTAGTGTTAGATGCTTATATATTTCTCTCTCGCTCTCTCTCTCTCTCTATCGCCTTCTTCCCCTCTGTGTGCTCGTTCACAAAACCTGCGGTGTCCAGGTAGATAGATAGAGAGATGGATAGGTAGGTAGATAGAATAGATAGACAGATAGATGGGTATATAGAATAGATGGATAGAAGACAAAGTAGATAGACAGACAGACGAACAGATAAATATATAGATAGATAGATGGATAAATACACAGATAGGATAGATCGATAAACATATATATATATATATATATATATATATATATAATGCTGAACAATTAAGTAGTGGGGGAAAACAAGTGCAGGCTAACAATTCTTCAGTCGTTATAGTAATAACTTGACAAAGATATGAACTTTAAAAAAAAAAAAAAAATTGAAGATGAAGTAAATGGGGGAATATATTATAAATATGAGAAGCCCTTCACTAGCTGCCTGAGGGAACCATCGTAATCCCTCTCAAAGTCACATTTATTTGTATTGCCTGCTCCTAGACCTTTCGTCCGCTGGATCGGACTCATCAGGGAGACACGGCTAATTGTGTCTGTGCTCTTGGTGTCAAATAGAGACACACCACAGTCCATGATTCTGTGGTGTTCTCACCACCAAGGGTTCGAAAAAAGAATCCAACAGCAGCCTCAAAGCAGCCAGTGAAGGGTAATAAATGGAACAAAGCAAAAGTGTGGAGAGGAAAAAAGTCGCTGAAAAACTAAAAGCATTATTCAAACAGTATAAAATATAGGGGACAATCTTTGAGCCTATGCTTGAGGATCCATTCAAGGATGCAAGGGAGGTCAAAAGATATGGAACAGTCTGAGTGGTCAGCTCTGCTATTCAATAACCCAATATATAGATAGATAGATAGATAGATAGATAGATAGATAAATGAACAGATGGACAGACTGATAGATAGAGAGAACAGATAGAATAGATAGATATCTAGATAAACAGATAGATAGATAGGTAGGTAGGTAGATAGATAAGGAGAAAGATAGATAGATACATAGATAGGTAGATAGATAGGTAGTTAAGGAGAAGCACTGATAGGTAGATATAGAGAGACAGACAGACAGACAGACAGATAGATAGATAGATAGATAGATAGACAGATAGATAGATAGACAGATAGATAGATGGATAGATAGATATTGATTTACAACGAATGCGCCATTGAGAGACTGAAAAAGGGGGTTGATTAACACAGTAAAACCACACAAGAATTGCAGTTTGACAACACAAGTGAATGCAATGATTCAAGCAAAAGCAATAGGGAAGAGAAGATGCGCAAAAAAATACATCAAGATTAGACAATACTGACAAAACTATGTCATACACAAAGCCACGCGTTCTCACGCACGCACGCGCGCGCGCGCGCACGCACACACACACACACACACACACACACACACACACACACACACACACACACACACACACACACACACACCAATTACCTCGCCTCATCTGGGCACCTTTCACACCCCCGCGAATTTTCCTCCTCTTCTTCTTCGAGTCCTCAAGCAAAGACGCTTGCTCTGGGCTTACAGTTTCGTTCACTTCCGAATCACTGTCACTGTTGGCTCCCTCGCTGTGAGTCTGCGAGGGCGCCTCCACGTCCTTGGCCCCATCGTCGTCACTTCCGCCTGGAAATCCAGTGGCAGGTTTGATCCCATTATCCAAGGTGGCGCTCGCCTTGAGGCCCTGTTGGTCTGGGGCTCCGGAGCTCTTGGGTCGTGTGGGCTCGTCGTTGAGGTTGTGTTCGGCGTCGACCAGGGTGCTGACGCTGCCGGCGAGAATTGCGGAGAGGTGTTTCTCCCTGGACTGTTGCAGATTGTTGGAGATCCTCTTCCGGATCACTTCGCGCTGTTTTTCTGGGTCGGGTTTGGACTTCTTGGCGCCCATCTTTCTCTGTGTCTCTGTCTGTGTGTTTGTCTGTCTCTGTTTGTCTGTCTCGGTTTGTCTGTCGGTTTGTCTCTGTGTTTCTCTGTCTGTCTGTCTGTCTGTCTCTCCCTCTGAATGTCTCTCTCTTTCTGTCTGTCTCTGTCTCTCTCTCTCAGTCTGTCTCGGTCTCTCGCTCTGTGTGCCTCTGTCTGTTTGTCTGTCTCTCCCTCTGTCTCTCCGCTTGGGACTTAGTTCCGAATTCACCAGAGTCCAGTGAATTGTGTACTCTTTTCAGTGGCTGACTAACAACACAAATGAGGGATTGCTATCAATTAATCAGACCAGTTGTCCCTTTTCTCAGCAGTTGAAAGACTCTGTCTCAGCTTCTCTAAGACATTTTGTGTTTTGTTCAATTCTACTGTCGGTCTGTGCCATTTTGAGAAAATGAAGATCTCATTCGTCCAAAAAGCTGCCTCCCGCAAACTGTTTCTCACAACCACAATAACGAAGAATGCGTACGCGTGATGATGACAGGAATCTTCAAACGAGCTTTTCACGAATCCATGAATCAGTAAGTTGGCGCCCGTCTTCTTCTCTGGTGTCACATTCTCTCATCGTTACGGCGTTGTTCAATTATATCCCAAGACTTGGAATGTACACAACGAATGAACGAGAGCCAGTGTGTTGACGATTCCTCTCTGCCGAACACCAGTGAACCTGAAACAAGCGTCACTTTGTTTTAGTGTTTCTTGGGGAGGTAAAAACTAGATGATAAATCAGCAACTAGATGATACATCAGCAACCAGACGTCATAAACAACCCAGACACCAAACTATAATGCTTCATAATAAATTTTTAAAAAATCTACTTCATCATACACATCCCAAATACTACATCATCCACATACCAAACCATCGAAATTCAAACTATCACGCCCTCTAACAACAGCAATTTTTTTAAAAAGTAAGACATCAAATTACAATACTTCATAACGATAACATCCCTCTTCACTATAAATACACCACACTTAACCACCACGCTTTATAATAATAAATATCTTCAGCTTCATGCGCAGCCCGGATGCCCAAATACCACGCTTCATAATAATAGAAATCCGCGTTATCATAAACGATTCAGAGACCCAGCTGCCACGATGCCTAACCAACACGCTCTTCATCCCCCCCCCCCCCCCCCCCCCCAAGCACTTTTGCTTCTCTGGAGCTTGGATAAGATGCTGGAAGGCTTCCAAGAACGTTCCATCGGACCCATTGTGTCTTGTTTCCCTGAACCGAATATATTTAGCAGGCTGGCAGGATGGTAAGGCCCGCGCAGACAGATAGCTGAGATACAGTGTGTGATGCTGGGAGAGAAGAATAGGACAGGCGTGTCGTGTAGATAGATATAGTTCGACATAAATAGCTGTATCTTTCAGTCGTGATGGCTTCGGAAATGAGGCGGTGTAGCCTATATTTATATTAGTGTGTGTGTGCTTGTTAATGAGTTCATGGTTTGGATTCCATAACAGAGTGAGAGAGCGAGAGACAGAGAGAGAGTATGTGTATGTGTGTGTGCGTTTGTGTGTGCATGTGTGTGTGCGTACGTGCGTGCGTGCTTGTGTGCATGTGTGTGTGTGCCCGCGTGCGTGCGTGTGTGCATGCGTGCGTGCGTGTGTGTGTGTATGTGTGTATGTGTGCGTGTGTTTGTGTGTGTTGGACAGGAAAGACGCTGACAGTGCCAAAAGAACAACATCAGGGGAACCTACCAAGACACAAAAGTTCAAACAGGAAACTAGCTATCTGCAAAGAAGTATCCAATACTTTAGCCTGTCGCATATTTGATACAAAGACAAATTTGTTGAAAACCGTCTTTTTAAAACACCATCGTTATGTAAAATACCTAATAGCTAACTGATAACAATCAGACAAAGCTTTATATCGACACTTTTCTTTTAGCCAGGGTCAGAGAGAGAGAGAGAGAGTGTGTGTGTGGGGGGGAGGAGGGAGGAGGAGGAGGAGGAGGAGGAGAGAGAGAGAGAGAGGAGAGAGAGAGAGAGAGAGAGAGAGAGAGAGAGAGAGAGAGAGAGAGGCAGACAGACAGACAGAGATAGAGACTAAGAGTCAGAGGCAGACACACACACACACACACACCCCACACACACACACACACACACACACACACACACATAAACACACACACACACACACACACACACACACACATAAACACACACACACACACACACTACACACGTCACGCAAGATGGCGGAAACGGTTGCGAACTAATGCCGGTGTTCGCTGAAAGAACCATTTCTACTAGGAAGCATGATCAGATCGACCACATCTAGAAGTGTGAAAGATCGATTGAATTATGCGACACCTAAAGAAGTCTCCGGAAAAGAAAAGAAAAGAAAAGTGAGTGACATGTGATCTAAGAAAAGAAGTGTTGGAGCGACGCCTGTGGCAAACTGCTGAGACGCCGATGACCTGTACATGTGGTAATCTTGTAGTTTAGCGTACTAAACTCAGGGGCCGTTCAAATGAAAACGTAAACTTCCAGGAATTGAGTCTCAGAAAGCGTGCCGAATGAAGATTGACAAGCAAACTCCCAGAAAGACCCTGGTGAGTGACATGGGAGAACTAAAACAAATGCTACAGATTTTAAGTGGCAAAATTTCATCACTGGAAACTAAAGTGAACGACCAGAAAGAACACACAGACTTAGAGCAATCCGTGGAACAAAGTAGCCTATACGAATAGCCAATCACAGACGGACAATACAGTACCTATGCAGACGCCACCAAATCTCCAACATTAAGCCAGTTCCCACTGCACATAGGCCTAGGCCTTTACAGAAACTAGGCCTACAAGCGGGAGGAAAGAAAAATTAAAAGAATAAAGAAAGCAATAAAAATTCCAGAACCCATAAATGACGCAAAGACTTCAAATGACGTCAAAGCAACACCCAGTAGAAATAGAACAGCGAAAGGTGCTCTTCGTCGCTCCTTCTAGCATCAGGAATGTAAACAAGATCTACCGCTGGTCGTCCTTAAAAGTCTGTCAAAAACAACGTCAACGCGAAAAGATTTGGTCGATCTTACGGTTTTGAGGTAATATCAAGGAGAGCATACACGATAGAAAATATTCAATCTACTCTTCAAAATGTCTTAGCTTCAGATACACCAATGATGCTATAGTTATTCATTGTGGTGTCAATAACCAAAAAAAATCTGACCCAAAAGTTGCCAGCAAAAGCTTTCACCAGTGCATCAAAAATGTCGCTTCAGATCATCCCAGACCAAAAATAATAACAAGCAAGATCGCTCCTGTAAAAGATCTTGAGCTGGAGGTAAGAAGAGAACTCTTCAATGCTCTTATAAGCACAGAACTGTTTGGTTTTGAGAATGTCTCCTTCATCAGCCATTTTAATCTACAAGCTCACGCATGATGTCTGAAGGGGAGCATCTCATTACTCCCCCGGCTCGTTACTCCCCCGGCTCGTTACTCCCCCGGCTCGCCTAACCCTAACCCTAACCCTATCCCTAACCCTATCCCTAACCCTATCCCTAACCCTATCCCTAACCCTATCCCTAACCCTAACCCTATCCCTAACCCTATCCCTAACCCTAACCCTAACCCTAACCCTATCCCTAACCCTATCCCTAACCCTAACCCTAACCCTATCCCTAACCGTAACCCTAACCGGGGGAGTAAAGAGCCGGGGGAGTAACGATACGGGGGAGTAATGAGCTGATCCGGTCTGAAGGATGATCTTCATCCGAACCCCCAGAGGATCCAGTGTTCACGCGGGCAACGTCAGGAGGTATGTCCAATACCTCTTTTGGACGACACCACGGAAAACCAGAAGACAGAGACACGCTGTGCCGTATCTATACTGAGAGGCAATGAAAACGCAATCCCCATTTCGTCCCCGAAAAATGTCACCTCAGCCAAAATAATGTGAATTATGCACGAGGCATGCAACCTAGCACGCGTTTGTTGTATTGCGACGATCTGTATTGACAGGCACAGTTGGGTTCATGACGTCATGAGTAAACCACTCCAACACATCTTTTACTGATAACTGCAAAACACGTGCAACACAGGCATACTGTGATTGCATGCAAACAGCCCATGACTGTCCCCTATAAAAACACACATTGGCGTTTTACTGACACTCGTACGCACCATGCCGCGGTTAACTACAGACCAGAGAAATCAAGCCATTGGCATGCTGAGGGCAGGCACTGCTCACATCAGGGCCGCACAACATTTTAATGTACACCCATCAACCATAACCCGTCTTGCGACTCGGCACCAAAACACTGGAAGTGTAAACGACCGTCCACGCCCAGGCGTCCAACGTGTGACGACGGCACGACAGGACCGCTACATTGTCACGCAGCACCTCCGGAATCGTTTCCAGCCAGCTGCACAAACAGCCCGCAACACTATTGGGACTAGAGAAAGACCAATCAGCAGCCGTACCGTGCGTCGGCGTCTGGCAGGGAGCAGGGCTACGGGCACGTCGACCATACCAAGGTCAGATCTTAACCCATCGCCATCGACTAGCACGCCAGCGATGGGCTGCCGCAGGTGGCTTTCTGGGGAACAGGGTTTGGAGGAATGTTGTTTTTTTCGGATGAATCCCGGTTCAATGTCTCTTTCCTGGATGGCCGTGATCGTGTGTATCGACGTCAGGGTGAACGTTTTGCGCAACCCTGTGTCATTGAGCGAGATCGTTATGGGGGTGGAGGGGTAATGGTCTGGGGTGCCATAAATGCTCAATTTCGATCGGAGCTTGTGTTTGTGCCAGGCAACTTGACGGCAAGGCGTTATATTGACACTGTTCTTGAGCCAGTTCTTCTTCCTCTCTGGAGACAGCATGGTGGCAACAGACTAGTGTTTCAGCAGGACAATGCTCGACCCCACACAGCCGTTCTCACACGAATTTCCTTCGGGACAGCAATGTGGATGTCATGCAGTGGCCCTCCGTGTCCCCAGACATGAATCCCATTGAACATTTGTGGGACAAACTTGGACGACGTGTGCAAGGTCAGCAGAATCCCCCAACTACCGTTGCTGAGCTCACTCAAGCATTGCAGCATCACTGGAACGTGATACCGATCCGTATCATCCGTCGTTTGTGCGCTTCAATGCCCCGACGTTTGCAAGCTTGTGTTCGTGCTCAAGGGGGACACACCAGATATTGACAGTGTATTCCTTCTGTCGCGCCTAAATGGGCTTCACTTCAGGCGAATGTGCACCTGTTATAGGCAAACTAATGTACAGTGGTCGCACTTTTGTCACACGTATTTGCTTTGATGTGTGTTTGTTTCATTTCAATAAAATTGTCAGTTGACAATGGAATTGCGTTTTCTTTGCCTCTCAGTATATATAGGTCCTATCCATCGCATGCTGCTTTCTCTGCACACCCGCCTTTTGTTGGCGACTCGAGATCTGCACCATAGTGGAACGCCTTTGATGCCCCAAGAGACTAGCAGCTGAATCAAGACTAGTTAGTGGACTGTGTAGATTTGTGTTGTTTCAGCCCGTCATTCCATTAACTGTTCTTTCGCCTCGCGTGGGACTAGTTCGTGGTCAAAGACTTCTTTTTAAGACCCCCCCCCCCCCCGCCCATTCTCTCTCTCTCTCTCTCTCTCTCTCTCTCTCTCTCTCTCTCTCTCTCTCTCTCTCTCTCTCTCCCTCTCTCTCTCTGTCTGTCTGTCTGTCTGTCTGTCTTTCATTTCTAGCCACGAGATTGTTAATAGTCCGTATTTGTGTTAAAACTTTACAAACATTAACTCTTAAAAAATACAGCGTCACTGACTTGAGAAAAAACAACAACAAAAACAAAAACAAAAAACAGGAAATTTAATTCTTAAGTCCTATGTGAAGTGTCAAGTCGGACATGACAAACCCATGTCCTCTAAAACTCATGTAGTGGAACTGCAGATCCATGACAACAAATTCGCACCACCTTATCGATCACCTCGATTCAGCGAAGTATCTGATACTTGTTTTACAATCTTTGAATGTAAATCGACAGAGTTTACCCATGCTCGAAAATTATTATCCTCCTGTGCACGAGAACGTACAGCACTCAGAAAAGATTAATAAGACTGCCATATATATTCATGAAAAATTAGAATACAGCTTTTGCGCTTCTTCAGTAGCGAGTAATATGCTCACTGTACATTCTTGGGTGGTGAGTCTGAAAGTCAACGTTCATTTGATTTTAAACATCGTGTCTGTGTATAAGGGTCTGGCAAAAGAATACAGATTAGATAAACGCATTACAAAATCAAAAAAAAAAAAAAAGGTTGGTATGCGACCATTTTAATGCTCATTCTCTATTTTGGGAATATGGCGATTTTAATGCTCGTTCTCTATTTTGGGAACAGGACTGTGTAACAATTACTAGTAATAGATTCATTGAAAATATAGTCGGTTCTTGCCTTTATCTACGAATTGATGGAAGAGTAACGAGAATTCCTGATATACCGAAACAAAGGGCCACTGCAATTGATTTGTCTTTAATTTCACCAGTTCTTGTTCCTAAATGTATTTGGGAAACGCTCACTGATACTCCAGATAGTAATCATCTACCAGTTGTTGTTACTCTCTGTGAGCAATCAGCGCAGCACGATCAAAAGAAATATATTATTCCCAAATTCAGCAACAACCGTGTCGACTGGGATAAATATGAAAAACAAAAACAAACTAAGAGCACAAAATACAGACGATGTAAAAGATGACGACATCGATACTCTTTATTCAAGATTCACAGAAGCTGTTTTGCAGGCTGCTGATGTTTCTATTCCTCGATATCCATCGATAAAGTCGGATAAACACTCAAAAAATATTTGGTGGAATTCAGACAGTCAAAAAGCCGTAGACGATAAACAAGAAAAATATCAAATCTATTTCAAAGATAGAAGACCAGAAAATCATCTGTCAAATGAGAAAAGCAAACTCCACATTCTGTACATTGAAGTTTATAGTCACAAAGACCTTCAAAGGGTATGGACAAAATGCAGTAATATGAAATGAAATAAAACTACCACTCTGTCCAATTAAAGTTAATGGCAACAAACTTCCGAATAATTCAGAAAAGGCTGAATCATTTACAGACATGTTTGCTAGTACGATGAACGTACACAGTCTAACAGAAAAACATAGAACTTTTAGAGAAAATGAGACAACAAAGAATGTATATAAAGATCCTCCGAGTGATAATACACACTATGTGAATGCTCCTCTCACTTTGCAAGAGTTTAAAGAGAGTATTTCTTCTCTTGGTACCAAGAAAACTTCATGTTGGCATGGATTCGATTTCTAACGATTTACTGAAACATTTGCCTGAAAATTGGATAAAGCTGTTGTTCGATTTATTTGACAATTGTTGGGTCTAGGGCATCATTCTACGAATTTGGAAACATTCTATTATTGTACCAATATCAAAACAGGGAAAGCCGAAAGATGATGAAAAATAATTACAGACCAATTGCACTAACCTCTCGCACTGGAAAACTAATGGAAAAAAATCATTTTAAACAAATTGATATACAACTGTGACAAACATTGAATAATTCCAATAAATTAAGCATGATTTTGAAAAGATAGATCAGCTGTTGACCACTTGGATGAGCTCACAACTTAAATGCAACATCAATTTGCCCGCAGAAAGAATGTTATAGCCATTTTTTTTCGACATAAAAAGGCATACGATCATGTGTGGTATGATAGATTGCTATATAAATTGAAGTCAATCGAATTGTCAGAAAATATTTACTATTGTGTTAAGAATTTCCTCATAGAAAAAAGCATACAGGTTTAAGTTGGATATTTTTTTTTACTCCACATTAAGATTTCCAAGAATGGATATCCTACAAGGGTCGGTCATTGCTCCTCATCTATTTAGCTTTATGCTTTATGTTTTACTAAAATGTTTATCAAGCAATGCTGTCCTTGTGCAGTATGCTGATGACATCTGCATAGATGAAAGTAAACCTGAAAAAGAAAATGTCTAAAACAGAGCTTACTTTCTATAGGAAAATATATCAGTTCGAACTTGATAAGGTCTGCAACTACCTTACTGCGAAAAGGTTCTCTCTATCCACTGAGAAGACTGATGCTATTATTTTTAATAATGGGGCAGATTCACCCATACTGCCAACGTTACGAATTAATGAAGAAGTTCTAAAATATAAACATGTCGTAACATTTTTTTGGCATATTCCTTACATCAAAATTGACGTGGAATTATCATATTGAATATCTACTTACGAAAACCAGGAAAAGTCTCAATTTCTTTTAAAAACAATAAGCAAATAACACTGGAGCCAAGATGTTAAAGTACTAAACAACTTTCACTTTGTCTTGTACGTTCCAAGCTGACGTATGGCCAAGAGGTGTTTTTTGGTGCTCCAAAATATTTATTGAAAGAAGAAATGCAAAGTTTAGATTTAAAGGCATTCAAACTTGCCCTGGGTGTACCCTTTCATGCATCAGCTTTGGGTACATATAGGAAGGTAGAGGTTTTACCTTTGGATGAGTCTGGACAACTCGCTATTGCAAAACATGTTCTACGTAGCTCAGTAAACAACCATAATGATGGAGATGAAGTTAGCGTTAAGATCTTATATAGATTTCCAAGATGGGCGAAAAATATAGCTTCCCTTGTTACGATTGGAACTTACACCTCTGAGTTATTACAATGATCAGAAATGGATTTGAAGAAAATGGTAAAGTCAGAAACTAAATTTCTCCCTTGCCTACTATGGAAACATCAAGTAGCAAATTTTGATATCAATCATTCTTCTTTACAAAAAAAATGATAATGGTAATATTCTTGGTGCATCAGTAAAAGAGCATATAAACAACCACTACCCTGTTCACCTAAAAGTTTACATAGATGGATCTCTGTTGGACAACCAGGAAGCTGGAGCAGCTTTCACTATTCCTTCTTTAAAAGCGGAAAGATCGTTTCATGTCGGAAAATGCAGATCGATATTCACGGCAGAGCTCCCTGCCATTCTTATGGCCCTGTTCTATCTACTTATTTTCCCTAAACACATATTTCAAATTCTTTCTTTTCTGTGTTGGTTCAAAGTCAGTTTTACATGCTCTAAGCAAATCAAACTCTACAGTTAAACAACATCTTATCGTTGAAATTAAATATCTAATACATCTCCAACTTTTGAAAGGTAGTAGTGTTACATTCTGGTGGATTCCATCACACTGTGGAATCCATTGTAACGTCCATTTTTTTGGACTGCTCTAAAGGCAGGTGAAGACAGTGCTTCTCTGGGTCCTCCCCAGCACCTTCGGGTGTTTCTTTTTCTTTTCTTCTTCATTCTGGTGGATTCCATCACACTGTGGAGTCCATTGTAACTGAAGGATTTGATAGACTGGCAAAAAAAAAAAGGAGCAAAACGTAATGATAATGCATATAGTTTAAAAATTCCTCTGTCTCCTCAGGAGGGAAACAGGTTATGACAGAATGCGTGCTGGATGCACTTCAGAAAGAGGCTATATAGAGGATTCTGGGTACTTTCTATCCAACCCCAAAAATCAGCCATCACGGTATGATAGTATCTTACGACCTCGAGATGGCTTATATCATGCTAGGTCAATGACCTCTTTGATTTACAGACTCGAACTTAATGCTTTAAAACAAAGTTTACCAATGACATAAAATGCATTTGTGGTGGGAAAAAAAATGAAATGTGTATATAGTTCTAAAATGTCAACATTTGAAGAAAAAAAAATTGCCTGCTTTCTCTGAATCTTCCCTGGATGAAATTTTAAATAATTCCTCATTAATATGTGACACTGGATTAGCATTAACTCAAAGTCCGATTTTTACCTCCCTTTAATGAGATGTAGATTTTGTATATATTTGTGTTTGATGTTACTTGGGTTACTTTTAATTGTTGTTGCGGTTTTTTGTTTGTTCCTTTTTTTGTCTAAGATCACATAACGTCAACAGGCATTAAACTGAAGACTACACACACACACACACACACACACACACACACACACACACACACACACACACACACACACACATAGACGGACGGACGGACGGATGAACTAACGGACAGTGAGACAGAGAGAGAGAGAGAGAGAGAGAGAGAGAGAGAGAGAGCAGAGAGAGCGAGAGAGAGAGAGAGAGAGAGAGAGGAGAGAGAGAGAGGCTGGCAGAGATCGAGAGCGATAGAAACAGAGAGACAGTGAGAGAGGCAGGAAGACAGGCAGGCAGGGAGAGACTGAGACAGACTGAAACCAATTATTTTATTGTCAGATTAACTCATGGATTGCACTGACAAAACCATGTGAGACAGACAGACAGAGATAGAGACAGACAGACAGACGAACAGAGATACAGACAGACAAAGAAAGACAGAGAGAGAGGTTTTCCGCCCAGACACAGAGACAGAGAAAAAAAAAAAAAAAAAAGAGAGAAACAGACACACAAAGAGAGATAGCGATAATGGCTGGAAGCAGCGCGAAGAACTTGTTTATTTGAAAACTGAAAGAAAAAAAAAAAAAAAAAAAAAAACAACGAAACTTGCAAACCTCCACTTGAGTGTTGATAGACAGTTTGCCAACAAGTTGCTCTGTAAAACCTCTTACCGTTTGATGGACCGGGTTCACTGCCTTTTCGCTTTTGTTCAGCAGGAGACCTCAGGGGTGTGGGCAGTGTGTGTGTATGTGTGTGTGTGTGTGTGGGAGGGGGGGGGGGGGGGCAAAGACACGAGGGATGATGGAAGTGAGAGGGAGGTAGGGAAGATGAGGTGGGTGGTGGATACAGGGGAAGGATGGAAGGAGGCTTTCTTGATTTTTTGTTCCATGTTTTGGACAGGCGAGCGTGCAGAGGTGGGGGGGGGGGGGGGGGGGAGGACAGAGAAAGGGAGGGGGAGGGAGAGTGGGGGAAGGTGGGAGGGGGAGGGAGGGAAAGAGGGGGAGGGAGAGAGAGTGTGGGGGGGGGGGCAGACCAGACAGACAACACACACACACACACACACACACACAACACACACACACACACACACACACACACACACACACACAGCGAGAGAGAGAGAGAGAGAGAGAGAGAGAGAGAGAGAGAGAGAGAGGTGTGTGTGTGTGTGTGTGTGTGTGTGTGTGTGTCTGTGTCTGTGTCTGTGTGTGTGTGTGTGTGTGTGTGTGTGTGTGTGTGTGTGTGTGAGAGAGAGAGAGAGAGAGAGAGAGAGAGAGAGAGAGAGAGAGAGAGAGAGAGAGAGAGAGAGAGAGAGAGAGAGAGAAACTGGAGGTAATGGCACCCACGTCTTGCCATTCATCAACAAGCAATTCGGCGGAGTCTGGAACATGATGAAGCCACAGCTGGGGCCACAGGGAAAGAAAGACGAAAGGAAGAACAGTGAACGACACAAAAGAGGTTCAGAAAAGGAGACAGCAAGAAACAAAAAAAGAGAAAGAAAGAGGCCGAAAGAAAGAAAGAGGGAAACCAAAGAAGAGAAAGAAATATGGAATGAAGGGAAGAAGAAAGAACGTAAGGTAAGGTAAGGTAATAGCCCAGCCAACCGCAAAGGGCTACCAGGGCTGTTACCGCGTTGCAGTCAACTCACAAGTCATTATTATATAAAATTAAAAAAAAAAAGATTTAACGGAGAAAAGATTTTAAACAAAATTTCCGTGTGTTTTTTTGAAGGTGTATTTCAAGGAAGAAGGAAAGAAAGAGAGAAGGAAAGAAAGACAGAAAGTAAGGAAGGAAGAAAGAGAACAAAACAAAAAAAAACTAAAAGAGATAAGGACAAGAGTAAAGAAAAAAAAAAAAAAAGAAAGAAGAGAAAGGCAGAAAAAGAAAGGAAAAGGAGAAACACAAAAGGACAGAGAAAAAAAAAAGAATAGAAAGAGGTAAACTAACAAACAAAAACCAACCAACCAAACAAACGAAACAAAATAAGAAACGATGAAAAAACAACAACAACAACAACAACAACAAAAAAACCTAAAAGAGAGATAGCGAGAAGAGAAAACTAGAACCTTCAGTGCAAAGTAAAAACAAACAAACAAACAAAACAAATGGAAACAAATGAAATAAGAAAAACAAGGAAAGTAAAAATATAAAAAAAGGAAAAGAAAAAAAAGGGGGGGGGGGGGGGGGGGTGCAGTAATAAAGTAAAAGAAAAAGAATCGGGGCAAAATACCTTTCTGCCATTCTCATCGATATTTGTGTTGAGGTATATCGATTAGGAAATCGGAATGGAAACAGCAAAGAGCAGTGTGCATATGGTGTGTGTGTGGGAGGGGGGGGGGGGGGGGGGGGGGAGGGTTGAATGGAGTGGAGAGCGAATATCAATGTGTACCAATGTATCAATGTATACATTTATCTATGTATTCATTGTATGTATGTCACAGTGCTGTTGGGGGTTATTTCACGGTGCCCAGTGTATGTATTTTGTGTGTGTGCGTTGTGTGTGTGTGGGGGGGGGGGGGGGGGGTGCGTGCGTGCGTGTGTGCGTGCGTGCATAAATATTTCTGCGGGCACGCGCGCGCGTTTCTCTCTCTCTGTCTGTCTGTCTGTCTGCGTCTGTGTGACAGTGTCTGTGTGTGCGTGTGCAAACGACTGAATACCTGTGTGTGTGTGTGTGTGTGTGTGTGTGTGTGTGTGTGTGTGTGTGTGTGTGTGTGTGTGTGTGTGTGTTTTCTTATGTGCATGCGTCAGTAGTGCGTGTGTGTATGCGTATGTGCGTGTTTTTAAATGTGCGTGCAAATTAGTCCGAGCGAAAGGATCGGATACCCTGTTTTGAAACATACATTAGCTTTTGTTGTTGTTGTTGTTGTTGATCTAACATGATTTAGGGGAGCTGAATCCAAATCCGTTCTAGGCTAAGTCATAAATGTTGGACATTTTGGGTTATTACTTCAAATCCAAGATGACCGCCACCAGACTAGAAAACTGAAAATGTAGAAAACGTGTGACACACAACTGTAATTATTTGGATTTTACATTTCTCTCAGACAAGAAAATTATTTGATATAGTGAAATGATTCATATTGTCTGAAATCTGTCCTGTTTTAGTATAATTTATGTGACTTTTGCCTTTTCATTATGGCTGCTGTTAGAAGAAAAATAGGCACTTTCTTGGTCATGACTGGCATTCAGACTGAAGTCATGAAGCAGGTGATCTAAAGTGAATACAGGTGGGAAAAAAAACCGTAAACGTTCTTTCCTTCACTGATTGTAGTATTAAACGGTAGGTAGCCGCATGCTTACAGAGTATTCAAATACGTACAGAAACACAGTTGCTCGTGTGCCCAAACCGGTCAGATATCCACTTAAGTCTGTTTCACATCGCCACTTTCTGAGTTTCGATGGCAACTGTCATGGAATGTTTGCAAGAAAGCTCCTTTGCCTTTGCCGATTGTGTGCAGGCGAGTGCTATCTGCTGCAGGTGCCATGGTTGTACTGAAGCCAGTCTTGCAGTGCAGCTGATCAGATTCAGGACCTCATCGGTGTTGGTAGTTGTCCTGCGATCCATGCTGTGGAATGGTGCTGACCACACAGTTTCCAGCCACAGTTCATCAGACTGATGTCTGGGGTGTTGGAAGCCCTGCTCCTTTCCACAGGCAGGACCTCATCCGGTGTTGGTAGTTGTCCCTGCGATCCATGCTGTGGAATGAGTGCTGACCCACACAGTTTCCAGCCACAGTTCATCAGACTGATGTCTGGGGGTGTTGGAAGTCCTGCTCCTTTCCACAGGGCCACCTGACAGTGAGCCCGTCAGCAGTGTGCTTCACACTGTCATGGTCGGCGGTAGACCGCTCAGTTTGGGTGCAATGTGGCGTTTCCCTTTGATCTTACGTCTGAAGATCTCAGCGCGCATGGTTGCCAGATGTGTTCACTGATCATGGCTGTACAGCATGGAAGCGAAATCCAAGCATGGTTGTACTACATCCTCCCACGTAATGTACACACGACCACCTGGTACAGCTGTTGGTCATTGGTGAACACAGTCACCTTCTGCCCAGCCAGAGTTGATAGGCGCTGTCCTTCCACCATGGCAGTTTTCATCGTGTCTGCTTCCGCTGGAGGCTGGAGGCATGTCCAACAAGGGTGTGTAGAATGGTTGAGGTCTACGTCCTCGCTGCAAAAAGCTTTTAGGGACTAGTTGTTCTTCCGAAGGATTTGAAACAAAGACATATTAAAGATGTAAAAATCCGGTAAAAAAAAAATATATTAACAGATCTTTCAAAACAAGATATTACGCGTTTTACATACTTCCACACTTGGATTACATGTACGCGCGTTACATGTTTCTGAAGGTGTGAAGGTGTGTGTGTGTGTGTGTGTGTGTGTGTGTTTGTCTGTTACATGTCTGTGTTTGTGTGTTACATGTTTCTGAAGGTGTGAAGGTGTGTGTGTGTGTGTGTGTGTGTGTGTGTGTGTGTGTGTGTGTGTGTGTGTGTGTGTGTGTGTACGTTTTGCGTGAGTGTGTCTGTGTGTGTATGTCTGTGTGTGTACGTACGTACACATGTGTATATGTACATGTATGTGTGTCTGTATGCCTTTATGTGTGTGCGTGTGCGTGTGTGTGTGTTGTATGTGTATATTTGTGTATTATGAGAGAGAGAGGAGGAGAGAGAGAGAGAGAGAGAGAGAGAGAGAGAGAGAGAGAGTGAGTGAGGGACAGACAGACAGAGACAGAGAGGACACACACACACACACACACACACACAACACACACACACACACACACACACACACACACACACACGAACATATAGAGGGAGAGACAGATAGACAGACAGAAACAGAGACAGAGAGATGGGTAATGATGGCGAACGGACGAGCGAACGAACTTTCTTTTTAAATAAAGGAAAAAGAATAAGCACATTTAAGGCTTTTTTTTTCTTTTAACATCTTGCCCTTAATAAGATGGGGAGGGGGGGGGGGGGGCGCAACAACAATAAGCTACTTCAATAGTAAATGAACGGTCTGACCAATGAAAGGAATGCCGTATTGCATAATAAATCGCTATCTAAAAATAAAGCCAAACAATTATTTAAGAAAAAAGGTACAAACTTCGCCG
>CM031599.1:75079798-75087298 GCA_018398815.1 Conus ventricosus | reverse complement strand
TAAAAACGAAGGCAGCACTGATTTTTTTGCAAAGTTAATGAATATGACGAGACGAGGGGGAAACCAGAGATGGAAGAGCCGAGTCATCAGCGCTCAGGACCCTGATCCTGGGCACCGACGTCGGCGGGAGGGCGACCCAGTCGGAAAACGCCAGAAACGTAATAAGGCGACGAAGCCCGGTTTGGTTGCCCATGGCGTGGACCGCGCTACAATACCCAAAACCCAGCAGTCAACACATCGGGCTGGCGTGAGTAGAGCTGGTCTGTCTGACCTACATAGATGATAAAAACGCTCTGCTCACGGATTTCAATCGGGAAAAAAATTATTAGCCAGCAGAATGATGTAGTGCAGACAAATGAGCATGTGGGAAGAAAAAAAAGCGTCAAACGCGTTGGAACCCAAACAGAGTCCAAAAATATCGTTAAGCTCACCTATGCTGAAGTGCTGGTTCGGGTGTATCACCACCGCTCGCTCAACCCAAAGGCGTACAATACCACCCACAAAAAAAAAGCGATGACGAAAGGACCTGAATCAACTAACAAAACCAAGAATCTGAAAAAGAACATCAGAAGAAAGAAATTAGAATCCCACACTGTAATGACGTCAACAAAGCCCCGCGAAAGACGCAATAGGCCCAGACCTAGTTCCACGGAACAACAAGAGAAAGCAGATCGAAACCCTGACCCTGATCTCCCAAGTGTTTTGACCCTCATACTCGGTGACAAATAAAGTAAATAGCAGAAGACTAGGCCAGTCCTACGAGATTCGATGCAGTGTCACACAAGGCATCTACGATCAAGGATTTGCGCCCCGTTCCTTCAAATCGTCTCGTCAAGCTGCTGGAAGACTTGACGCCGTTTTAGTTCACTGTGCCGTGAATGACTTGAAATCAAAATCTCCGAAAGAAAGCAGCAAAGAATTCATAAAATGTTCAGGCATTTAAAAGAACAACCTAAAATGAAAATTATCACAGCAAAATTGCACCATCTAAAGCCCCCCAGTTTAAACCCATCAAGGGGGACCTCTTCCCAACCCTTTCTGGCATCAGAGCTGATTGAAGACAACATCTCATTCATCAGCCACCCCAACCTTCACGTCAACACCTGGCCTTCCGGGACGACCTCCATCCTACTTACGAGGGGCTAGTGTTCTCGCCAAGAACATCGGGAGACACATCAGAGCCTCTTCTGGACAACACCCAAAAAAGTGGCCCGACGCTCCCTTTTTCCCAGCAACGCGGCCCCTCCCAGTACCAGCCTTTCCGGGAAAGGGCCCCACGCTACGATTCCTCGTCCCTGGAGGAACATGTTTAGCGCATTGTATGGCTGGTGATGGAAACACTTTGCAGAAATTCAGTGCTCAAAGTTCCGACTGTAGACTAATATCTTTTTTATTCCCCACTTGTGTCAATTAGTATTGCTGATATAGTAACTTAAACATCTCTGATTTATTTATTGACAGTTTCACCTTTTAAAACACACACACCACAAAACACACACACACACACACACCACACCTTTTTAAAGGAGCGACCCTACTACAACCGCGCCCCTTGGAGTAACAGATTTAGTGTCTTATAGGACTGGTGAAACAAGAACTTATAAATCTTCAGCATCCACTTCATCCTGACTGTAATGCCACCACTTGTGAACAAAAAGTATATGTAGGTACTATTCTAACTGATTTATTATCCATTTTGACACTGTTAACGTGAACAATTAGATCTAGATCTTGAGATTTTTTATGTTAGTTGGTTTAAAGAAAGTTATATTCCATGTTAATAACGTTTCTTTTAAGGTTTTCCAATGGAACTGTCGATCCATCTCAACTAGTCTTGATCAGCTAACTCAGCCCTTGCCGGAGAAAAATAATGTATTGGCTTTACAGTCTCTCAATGTGAAGGGGAATAGGTTACCTAAACTCAGTGGCTACTATTTTCCACCATTACTCACCCAAGGAGCCAAAAGAAGAAAAAACCAACGTTGCTATTTACAAAAAAAAGGAGAGAAGTATTACCCATGTACTAGTCCTGTTCCACCAGACTTACTAGATGCCTATTCCTGTGCAGTCGGGTCCGAATAAACCCTGACACCACATTCACTGTAGTGTCAATATACTTACCTCGAGGGGCCTAATGAGATAAACACCGAATGGCTTCGATCACTACACCTAAAATCAGATCAGAATAGCAAGTTCATAATAACTGGTGATTTCAAGGGCTCATTTCGCCATTCTGGAAAAAGATTGTCAATTAATTACTAGCGTCGTTTCGTTGAGAACATTGACTCGCCTTTATATCTTTTAAACGACGGGAGAATAACACGTGTTTTCCCGATAATCCCAATCACAAGCCCAGTGCAATAGATTTAACCTTAACATCTCCAGATCTAGCACCTGTATGTGACTGGCAGACCCTTTAAAAGACACTCTGAACGTGATCATATTCCCATTATCACCACTTTTAAATCTATAAGGCCTGACCAAAAGACATGTCGCAAGAAAAGTACCAAAATATAACTATAAATTAGCTAAAATGGGACAGCTTCACAAACTTTCTTAAATCGTTCAATGTCGACATGAATGAAATCAACTACCTAACTGTTGATGGATTGTATTGTAAATTTCAAAAGCCATGCTATCTGCTGCAAATCAGTCAATTTCCCAGAATAAAACTAATCAAGCCAAAATTAAAATAAACACATAGGGAAGTCTGGTGGAACGAAAATGCGAACAAGCTAAAAAGGAAAAAAACGTAAAACTAAGAGCATACTTACGAAGTAAAGGAGACGAACGTAAATCAAAGCTGCTTGGGAAAAAAAAGGCCAAAAATCATTTCAACAAAGTGACAGCACAAGCTAAACGACAATACTGGTCAAACTTTTGTAAAAAGAAGTAAATAGTTTCAAAGATTATCCAAAAGGTGTGGGCAAATCTAAGAATAATGAACACGGGGGTATCTCTACCAACATGTCCGATCAAGCTCCCCAACTCTGATTTCCCCTCCCAAATCGGGAAAGCTGAAGCATTCGCCAACATATTTTCAAAAAATAGCGCACAGACAGTCTAACAGCAGAAAAGAAACAACACAGAGAGCAAGAGGGAAAAAAAAGCCATTTACAACGACCCTGACCCTGTAAAAGACCATTACCTGAAGTTCCCATAACAATACAAAAGTGGGAAAAATGTCTCAGTAATCTAGGAAATAGAAAGACCTCAGTAGGCTTAGATGGCATTTCAAATGAAATGTTGCATCATACCCTCCGAAGTAAAACATTCATATACCTTTTTATTAAAAAATGTTGGAACGAGGGAAATCCGCCTTCTATGTGGAAACATTCTATAATTTTTTTCCCATTCACAAACAGGGAAAACCTCGATTGATATAAACAGCTACCGACCCAAACGCCCTAACGTCTCATATGTGCAAACTGATGGAAAAATTGTTCTAAACAGTTAACATATTTTTGTAACAAACACCAATAATCCCAATCAACCAAGCTGGTTTTTCAAAAAGGAAAATCATCAGTAAAAACACTTAGTTAAACTAACGAACTCAAGTTAAACAACAATTGCGAGACGGAAAAAATCCTTGCAACTTTCTTTGATATAAAAAAAGCATATGAACAAGTATGGCACAAACGCTCATGAAAAAGTTCAAAGCCATTGTATAAGTGGAACAATGTATAACTAAATCAAAGTTTTTTGGAAAATCGAGTGATTCAAAAAAGAATTGAGCATACCTATTCTAGCGCTGACCATTAAAATGGGGCTTCCACAGGGGTCAGTATTATCTCCGATT
This sequence comes from Conus ventricosus, assembly GCA_018398815.1. NCBI lineage: Eukaryota > Metazoa > Mollusca > Gastropoda > Neogastropoda > Conidae > Conus > Conus ventricosus. The sequence goes on along the minus strand of CM031599.1, from coordinate 75,083,499 downwards.
TTATTCAATATTTTTAAATGCCGAATAACAAAAGGATTATCAAAGATGTAATATTAGCACAATTCGCCGATACTTATGTTTGTGGATGAAGGTCACTATGAAAAGAAAGACTCCATTAAGATCTATCAATTACATAAATAAAATATCAACATGAACTAAACAAAATCAACGACTTTTTACATGAAAATGGCTTTCACTTTCAGCAGAAAAACGAATTTATGCTTTTTAACTCTGGATATGACCCTGAGAAACTTTCCCCAATTTACTCTGAACGGGTCACTATAAAAATACGCTAGTTCTGTAAAATTTCTAGGCGTTTATCTAACTCCAAAGCTTTCATGAAACTACATATTGAAATACAATTTGAATAAAGCGAGGAAAAGATTTAACTTTTTAAAAATCATAAGCAAACCAAAAGTGGGGACAAGACAAAGATAGCTTAACATTACTATCTTCTGCGCTTGTGCGGTCAAGATTAATTTACGCCCCAAAAATTATTCTTTAGCGCCCCACAACACTTTCTCAATAAATTACAAAGTATAGACTGCAAATCGATAAACTGGCACTTGGAGTTCCTATACATACATTTTAACATGGGAAACATACCATGAAATTGGAGTTTTGCCTCTCAATGAGTTTCGAAAAGCGTCTACATCTAAATTTGTCTTAAAGAACTCTTCACAAAATACTTTCTGTGCTAAAGAGTATCATTAAATTCAGAAACAGACTTTGCAAAAAGAGCTAGAAGCATAAAATCAAATTTATCATCCAGACATATACTTCTACCTATTGAAAGAATCAAACATAAATCAAACTAAAATCGTTCGAGCCCTTCTATGCACCCATTCCAAATTGGGAACAAATAAAAGCTAAATTGATACAAATTAAAAACTATGCTAAGTAAAAACGATTCTCCAAACCTTCTTAAAGCGATGTAAATTGTCATTGGAAAATGTGTATAAGAAACCCCTTAAAAGGTTTTTACGGATGGTTCAGTACTAGATGATCATAACACTGGCGCAGCTTTTATCATACCAACCTTAAAAATGGAGAAATTGTTAATCTTGGGAAATACTTGTCAATTTTTACCGCAGAACTAGTAGCAATTCTAATGTCTCTAAAGTAATTCTAAATTCTTCCACTAAAAATTGTCAACTTTAACTTTGTAGTGATTCCAGATCAGCGCTTTCTGCTTTACCCAAACCACAATTCAAAGATTCGTAATGAGATAACAACGGAAATAAATTACATAAAAGCATCTTCTATCAATGAAGAGAGTCATTTACTTTTTGTTGGGTGCCCCCTCACGCGGCATTTCATACAATGAGAGAGTTGACCAAGCTGCCGAAGAGCACTCGCAACATTGAAGGCACAACCCTTTATTCAGTATAGATTTGGATTTGTCAGAATGTTATGCCCCTGATAAATAAAGCATCAAACGACAGATTTAAACATTTATTTAAAAACACAGAAATTGTCTATATTATAAAATGTGTGTTAAACAAAGCCCTGATATTAACCCCAAAACACAATTAAGAAAAATCCAAACCCCCAATTTCCAGAGACGTAGAAAGCTTAATTCATCGCATGCGATTAAATTCACCTCGAACTAAATACTGCAAAAATGTCTCATGTATGTGTGGGGAACCTCTCAGTGTAAGTCATCTGTTACTGAACTGTGCAAAACAAAAACAGTAGTGCAAAGGGAGGTGCTGAATTTTATCTGATGGATCGACTTCACTGAACTTGCCTTACATGTTAATAACTGTTTTTTTTATGTGTTTAATTTGTAAACATTTAAATTACAAAGCCCCGTTGGAATATTTCTTTGAATTAAAAAACCCTTTTTCTTCTTTTTTTTTTTTTTTCTTTTCCCCAAACTCATTTGAACAAACATATGCTCATCTTAACCAAATTCATCATTTTAAATATGATGCCGCTTACAAAAAGAACAACATAAGATTGTAATATACACTCGTTAACTCCTCAACTACACGCTTAATTGAAGTGTCCAAAACTGGAAAAATATGACCACGTCAACACTGGAAAATGTGCTGAAACGAAGACAAACATTCAAAGGACTGCTTCCAACTTCATCAGATACACCTCCATGCAGAGACACTATTGAAGAACAGAAAACTAGTTCCACTGGACATGGTGAAATTACTGTATTCTTTGAAAACTGTGGCACACTGAAAACCCTGTCATAAACTTATCTCTTAACACACTCACTCACCCACACACACACACACACACTCACACACACATACTCACATTTTCACACACACACACACACACACACACACACACACACACACACACACACACACACACGTGCCCGCGCGCGCGCATGCACACACACAAAACACACGTACACCACACACAACACCACACACACACCCCACACACACACACAACACACCCCACACACACACACACAACATTCACACACACACACACTCGCAAATGGTTGCACCACACTCATACTTCTTTCATCACACACTCTATCACTACAAACTGTCTGAAATCACTTTATGTGGGAAGACGTTAAACGGAAAAAGAACAACACACACACACACACACACACACACACACACATGCCAGCACACAAATACACGCACACGAGAGAGAGAGAGAGAGAGAGAGAGAGAGAGAGAGAGAGAGAGAGGAGAGAGAGAGAACTTTTATTCGATCAAGGATTGAGATTTTAGGCAGGGCCTATTCTTCCAATCTGTCCGTGCTAAGCTAAATTATGCAATGAGATTCTAAAGACAATAAATGAAAAGAAATAGTAAAAAGATGAGAGAAAAAAAAGAAAAGATAAGAAAATTAAAGAGAAAAAAAACGAAAAAAAAAACAAAAAAAAAACAAAAAAACAGGCACACAGGATTATAAAGCATATGATTCACACCCACCACCCCCCCACGCAATCATAAGATGCAGACAACAACAACAAAATGGGAATGGGGAATGGAACGTAAGACAGGGGAGCATGAGGGAGGGGGGGGGGTGGAGGGTAGAGTGGGGCAGCGGTTGGAAATGGAAGATAAAAAAGGTGGTTAGATAAACAGTACAATATACCAATGTTTGCTGCATGTTTGTGATTGTTGATGGAGTTCGCGAGAGAGAGAGAGAGAGAGAGAGAGAGGGAAAAGAGAGAGAGAGAGACAGACAGAGAGACAGACAGAAAGACAGGCAGACAGACAGACAGACAGACGGACGGACAGATAGGCAGACAGACGGACAGACAGACGGACAGACACGCAGAGAGATATTGCGAAGAGGGCGAATCTTTATACTTTCTATGCTGTCCAAGTTTCTCTGCTTGAACATTGCTTTTTAAACACACACACACACACACCACACACACACACACACACACACACACACACAACTTAAACACATACACACACACACACACACACACACACACGCACACACACACACACACATAACTTAAACACACACACACACAAAACACACACACACACACACACACACACACACACACACACACACACACAACTTAAAACACACACACACACACACACACACACACACACACACACACCCCACACACAACTTAAAACACACACACACACACACACACACACACACACACACACACACACACAACTTAAAACACACACACACACACACACACACACACACACACACACACACACACACCACACACACAC
>CM031599.1:75069798-75077298 GCA_018398815.1 Conus ventricosus | reverse complement strand
GAGAATGAGGAGATAGGACTGCGAATATAAACTGAAATCAGGAGGTAAACCATGACTGACATTACAAGTAAGTTCATCGTGATGAGGGAGTCCAGGAATCACGGATCAAAATAACACACAATTCAGATTCTCGACATCGAACATATTTAATAACTGTCAATCAGAATTTCCAAAAAATGTTTATACAACTGATGCGAGAGTGCAGGTGTTCACGGTGGAGAGCCTCGTTTTCTGTTTCAACCCCTGTGTTTGTGTTGCGCTGCCTTTCACTCTTCCTTTAAGGCCAACGAAGCGGTCATCCTTTTTCTTGACATTTCTTCTAAAATACGACTCAATGTCTCCCTATTGTGGTATTGTCTGAATGGGCTGCGGGTGACTCATTAACACCAGAGGAATCTCCATCAGCACATGGATTATGCACTGTCTTTCATGCACAGCTTTTCTTCTGCAACGAAGCTTCAGCGTCATGTTGTGTGGGAAGTGTGTGTTGTAGTCGCCTTACCGGACGGATGTGTAACATCTACTTCAGAAAAACTCTTCACAATCATCACTGCAAAATGTGTTTGTTCGACATCCAGTGTCATATGAACATTATAATTTGGGTTTAGAACAGTTATGTTTCACTGTCTATGTCACACTGGGCCAAGTTCAATGTGCTGTGTTCCATTGCCGGAATGTGCACTTGCTGCAGGCAATGATAGAGTTACAGACGAGGGAGATGTCAAGAAAACTGACAGACGTCTGCCACAGGGACACTCCATTCTTCTTTTCACTCTTGTCGGTTTTTAGAACAAACAAACGGGGTGGGGTGGGGGTGGGGGTGGGGGGTAGGAACAGACTGGAGGGGTAGAAACACGTCCACTCGCCTTTTGGATTCTGTGTTGCTCGGCCGTCTGTTCCATGTTGATCTGTGATGCACATTTTCTCCTGTATTACAGTAGTTTGCGCTTGGGCTTCATGGGCAGGGGAATGGTCTGAATTTTTTTAGCCGAAGAGGACACAACAGTCAGATTTTCTATACCTTCGATTTTTGAAAGATTTGGATAACCATCGTATCTCGACAGAGCGGCGTTTTTAGCATGCTTTCTACACTCTAATGGTAGACCTTCAACATCCGGCCTCTTGGAAGTTTGTATTAACAGGACACATTTTAACGGAGCTGAAGAAAGTTCGACTTGTGGCTGCCTGACAAGGAAGGAGAGGAGAGTGACGAGAGAGAGAGAGAGATGAGAGAGTGAGGAGGTGAGACGAGTGAGAGAGTGAGAGAGAGAGAGATAGATTGAGAGACAGACAGACAGACAGAAATCAGAGATATTGGGGTACAGGAACATAAAACGTTTTCAATCATGTCACTTATATTAGTCACAAACACCACACACACACCCCACACACACACACCACAACACACACTCACACACACGCACACACACAACACGAACACACACACACACACACACAACACACACACACACACACACACACACACACACACGTACGCCAGCACGCACACTTAACACACACGCACACTCACCACACAAAACGGCCAGTGGTAGGTCTCACCTGTACTACAACTCGAAAAATCGATCCACACAATCCTTGGATACAAGGTAGGCACGCCAAGCAATTACCACAGCTCTTTATTTTGGTTCTGTGTGTTGCTTGCTTGTTTATCTCCCGTGGAATGACAGTTAGTTAGATAGTATAGTAGGTTTAGGTCGACCCCAATCCCACTCTTCCTTAGCACTTTTGTTGATTTTTTTTAAAATTTTTTTTGGGCAGGTTCATCTTAGAGAGAATTTGATAGTAGTCTGAGCCTGTCTCCGATGAAGAGCGAAAGTAGTAGCTGCTGATAAAACCACATTAATTTAGGTATCTCTCCTGTCATTTAAATGCATCAGTTGGCCCTTGTTTTTCTCACTTCTTAGGTCTCTATTCTTTCTATCTGGGCCTTACTAACTCAGCACAAACCTCCATAGTACCGGGCATAATAATCTAGCTTGTTGAGTGGGGCCGTCAAGTGGATGGACGATGATGTTGATGTAATGACCCAGAGCACGATCGCGATGCAAAGAGGACACGACTACTTTTCTTCTCAAACATGCGAAAGTCCTCAACTATCCAGTGTCAAAAAAAATCGTGGGAACGGACTCGCGGCTCTTCCGCAAGTGAAAACCAAGGCATAATGGAGCACAATACCGCTTCGTCTCCAATCGCTAGAGGTTCTGCCGAGAGAGTGGGCGATAACCTGATACAAATTATTAGACGGCGTGAATTCATACTCCGGCAGGACGGACAAGGAGCACGCTGTTCTGTTCGCCGCACACTTATTCTACTACGGTTTGTTTTTGGGTTTTCGGGGAAAAAAGTCATTTTTTGTTTAGCGGTAGTAGAGTACGTGTGTACGATAGGGTATTTGTTGAATCGTTTGTGGTGATTCTCTAAAGAAGGGTGATCATACTTGTGCGGGGGGTGATTTGAACTGGTGTGGTGGTGTGTGTGTGTGTGTGTCGTGTGTGTGTGTGTGTGTGTGTGTGTGGTGTGAGCGTGTTTGAGTGTGGTGTGTGTGTGCTTGGGGGGGGGGGGGGGGGGGGGGGGGGGAGGCGAGGTAATATTCTCAATTCATATTTTCTTGTAAGGATCTTCTGAATTCTATACTGGGGTATGACTGGAAATTATTTTGACATCTTCTTTTGTATATCAGGGTGAGGTTGTTTATAATATATCTGAATGAATGGGGATCTATCAGAATGGAATCGTTGGCTATTGCGCGCCAATCATTTTCCATCGGCTATTCAATGCGCTGTACATCGCCATTCATTGTAGTCAAACACAAGTCCCACAGCTTCTGGCTGTCGCCTGCTTCACACCTTATCCTCTAAGTGGGACCACCTACAGCGCGCTACGCGCACACACACATCACACTCGCGCGCGCGCACGCACGCACGCAAAGACGCATGCATCTTGCAAGCCGCTCGCGCGCACGCACGCACGCACGCACACACACAACACACACACACCACACACACACACACACACACTCCCACACACACACACACAACACCAGAAAGTTGAGAGATAGAGAGAGAGAGAGAGTGGAGAGAGAGAGCGGAAGACGAGAGAGAAGAGGAGAGAGAGAGTGAGAGAGAGAGAGAGACGACACACACACACACAACACACACTCACACACACCACCACACACACACACACACACACACACACAACACACAGATACAGTGAGGGGGGGGGGGGGGGGGGGGACTGAGAGAGAAAGGAGATTGTGGGGTTAACAATGATGGACTGTGTGCGATCACCAAGGTCGATGAAAAACCACAGGTGCACTGTGCTCTGTACCCGTTCACTAATACATGGTAAAACCCCAGTCTCTACAGCAGAATGGACTGGGGTCAAGCGTTGGTCCCACGGTGCTGGGCGGAGGTCTGACAGAACAGTATCTGGGTACCTTCTTTTCCACATCAGAACTGTCTTTTACAGTCAATAGTGCGAGAAGGGAAGGTGGACAGGGGGTGTGGGGAGTGAGGGGGGAGTGGGGAAGCTGGAGGGGGGGGGGGGGGGGAGGGGGATGCTGGTGGAAGGTGTGGCGGAGAGGGAGGGTTGAGAGAGTGCGATATTTTACGTTTATAGTGGAAAACATACAGTCAGTAAAAACTTGTGGAACAAATAGCGCGAGTTTTACACACACAACACACACACACACTCACACACACACACACACACACACACCATCACCACCACACCCACTATCACACCACACACACACACACACACACACATCACACACACACACACCACCACCACCACCACCACCACCACCACCACACACACACACACACACACACACACACACACACACACACACACACACAACACGTCACCTCACACACACATTCACCACCACCACCAACACCACCTCCCACCACTAACCACACACACACACACACACCAACACACACTCACACTCACACACACACACACACATACACACACCACACACCACCACACAACCCACACACTCACTACACACACACACAACACCACACACAAACACACACACACACAAACACACGACACACACACACACACACACACACACACACACACACACCACCACTCACACAAGCTCCAAATCACAATGGCTGTTCTCGTATGGCTGATTTTGTTGTGCAGTAAAATGAATACCGCGTTTTTGAGATGTTACATGTACAAATGTCGAAAAGAAGCAAATGCCCGGACACCCCCCCCCCCCACACACACACACACACCACCACCCCCTTCCTCCCTCCCCATTCACACATCACACACGCACCAAACACACACCCACACACACACACACACACACACACACCACAACACACACACACACACCACACACACAACACTCACACACTTTGGAACATCAAACGTCAACATTGGATCCGTTCAAACAGCTCAATATTTCCCACAAACATTCATTATGTAAAAACCAACCAGCCAAAACAAACACCACCAACGTCTAATTCTCTCTTTTGAATGATATCCTGTAACTGAACAGTCGAGCATTTGACAATAATGTGCTCACCAATTGATGAGCCATTCGGAACAGTCGTATGAACATGTTTAAACGTTGCTTGTTTGCGATACTGTTTCTGGCGGACGTCACGATCTGTATTACGAACTTGAATGGTTGAAAAATGGGATTGACTGACGACCTATGTTGAGTCAGACCTGCGACGACTAATGTTTTGTGCAGCGTAGTGTTTTGCCTGTCATAATAATGAGTCGACCGAAAAAAGGCCGGTGTTATCAGGGGACAGAATCAAGAGGATGGAGGGAAAGGCGGAGAGGAGGAAGGAAGGGGAGGGGAGGGGGAGGAAAGAAGGAGTGGCTTGAGTTTATGGATTGGTGATCCAGATCTTCCTCAACACTCCTCCTCCCCGTGTTTTTTTCACAAACATAAACGGACAGTTGTTACTACTTGCTGCTGGTGGTTTTCAACTAGAGGATCCTCCTCCCCGCCCCCCCCCCCCCCACCCACCCACCCCCCCCCCCCCCCCCCCCCCCCCCCCACCCCCCCCCCTTCCTACGCTCCAGCCCACTCTCCTCTCTGTTCTCTGTCTCCCCCTGCCACCCCCCCCACCCCCCCCCGGGGGGCAGTAGAAGAGGAGTTAGGTAGCCAGCTGTGGGTCGGATTGCTTCACTGGGCCTTTGGTGAACTTCCGGACCAGAGCTGTGCTGGCAGCTATCTGGGGTAATGTACTTCTAGGTTGGGAGGAGTAAAAATACTTGATGGCGCAGAAGATCGGACAACGCGCACGCGCGCGCGCGCACACTCACACACACACTCACATCACACCACATACACACACACACTTCCACACACAACACACATACTACGCACGCATGCACGACACACACACAAGCACGTACGCACACACACACACACACACACACACACACACACACACACACACACCACACAAACACACACACACCAACACACAACACACACACACACGCACGCACTCACACAACCTGCACTATTTTTCATTTTATTATTATTTATTCTTTGCTTATGACAAAGTTATGGAGAATCAGGGCTACTTTACCAGTCTGTCATGACATCCAGGTCAGGCACCAGTTATGTTGATGATGATGATGATGATGATGTGATGATGATGTTGATGATGATGATGATAAGATACTACAAAATACTCTTTGCTATCAAAAGCGGTCTCGTACATGATTTCTGAGTTATTTTGGTAAGCACGGAACATTTGATGGAAAGTTTTTGATCCTTTTCTTCTTTGTTAATCGATTCTTCAAGACTGTGTCGAAAGTTTCAAATCTCTGGCTCGATGACTTTCAAGGGAAGATAATTATGTGGGTCACAAGATATTCCTGTATTTAATGTCTAACAGATGTTACCTTTGTTCCACGAGACAAAAGCCAATCTCTCAATTAATGAGAAGTAGAATGAACCTTAATGCTCAAATAAATTGAGTGTTTTGTTCCTCTGATTCGAGAAAGAGAAGGGGATAGTTACCGCCAAGGAACACAGACACACATGAGTTAAGGTCTAGTACACAATGCACTTTCGACTTCTTAGGTGTTCTTCTTGGGCAGCCATTTTCACTTTGGAGTCGTACAGGAGAAGCGCAGGTATAGTGGCTAACATATTACTCTTATCACTGTCTAATATTGTGTGTTTTTCCGACCTCAATGAGAGGTGTAATCCATTGGTGTCTATTCCTGTCTCTGTTTGTCTGTAGTCCTTGGCGGTACTAACCCCTCTCTTTTCAATATTGTGCCTTCATTTTCCGCCCTAGTCATTGTTTGAACTTGCTTCGGGCTAAATTGATTGAAGCAACATCACTGAGCTATAGTACAGTTTGCCTTTGGTTTGTATGTGGACAAGTGGATGTCGCCCCCTTTAAAACCGTGGTTTTCAAAGTGAGGTGACTGCAGGCGGACATTGACACAAATCTTTAGAATAACTCTCAGTGAGTCCGCCAAACGACAGGGACAAAACAAACTGCTAGACAAAAACACGACGCGTTTCGACCTATTACGTCTTTATCAGGCAAGATAAAACAACATTCAGGATAATGGAAACGAAGAGAACGAGCAATAACTTATCTTCTCATATTCGGCGCAAAAAAAATGGGCGTTGAATTCAGCCCGTTAATCGTTTTCATTGTCCTGAATGTTGTTTTCTCTCGTCTGAAAAAGACCTAAGAGGTCGAAAGCGCGTCGTGTTTTGTCTTGTAATTTGTTTGTCCTTGTTGTTTGGTGGACTTATTCTGAATTATTTTCAGAGTTTCTTAAAACGGTGTCCATCGTCAATCAAGTGATAACTGCTCGACTCTGCACGCCGCATAATGGGTATTGACTAGACAAGTGTGTGCTCATTCATTTGTGGAAAGATCATCAGTGCGTGTTTACAACAAACTCGTCCGGATGATGGGGGAGTGATGAGTGAAGATGCGGTTTTTGACATGTTCGCGACGGTTTGGTAGAATGGATGAACTGAGATGAATCTAATGAGGGAGAATCTGAAGTGATGCGGGGGGCGGAACATGCCGCACAGCACACACGGAGAGGAGAGAGAGAGAGAGAGAGAGAGAGAGAGGAGAGAGAGAGATGGAGGAAGGAGGGAGAGAGAGAGGAGAAGAGGAGAGAGGAGAGGAGGAGAGAGAGAGAGAGGTTCAGCAACCCATTTTTCTCTGAAAAAAGTTTCCTATGCTTTTTCATCATTTGCTGCACTCTACTGAGAGACGCCGTCTGACAAAGGTACTATCGTGGTCACTGATCAGCGATGACCATGGGTTTACTGTAATATCCATGAATTATAGATTCATTCGCATTAAATGCGTACTCGTGGCTTGCAATGTTTTCACATTACGAAATTGAAAAGTGAAGAGTTTTCATATCTATAATATATTTTCTTAATTTCATGTCCCCATTTTCTTCATCTTTACCCCCCCCCCCCCCCCCCCCCCCCCC
>CM031599.1:75059798-75062298 GCA_018398815.1 Conus ventricosus | reverse complement strand
GAGAGAGAGAGAGAGAGAGAGAGAGAGAGAGAAAGAAAGAAAAACACAAAACACAACAAGCTGGATTTCATTTCAAATATTTCGAGGCCTTGCGACCTCTTCCTCAGTGGGACCTTTAATGACAGTTTTCCACACTGTAACTGACAAAACGAGTGGAAATTTTAGTTGGAAATTGAACAGTTCTCGTCTGCTTTTTCTCTGTCAGGTGAGGCATACTCACGTGCCTGCTAGCAACGTCATTTACTTGATTTTACATTACCACCTACACATGAATCTCCCGTCCGCTCCCATCTTCCTCACAAAACGGTAAGCCTTTACTTGATCACTCTCCCTCCCCCTACCCCTATCTCTCTCCCTCTCTCCTCCCCCCTCCCCCCCCCTTCCCTCCGTCTCCCCTCCCCCTCCTCCCCCCACCCCCCCACTCCCCCTCCGCCCTCCACCCCCACCCCACACACACCCCATCCCACCCCTCACCCCCACTCCTGTCACCCCCTTCCCCACCTCCACCCCCATACCCCCCACCCTCCCCCACCCACCCACTCCCACACCTCACACCCTTACACACACACACACCTCAACCCCCACCCACAACCTAACACATAAATCTCCCGTCCGCTCCATCTTTCCTGCATAAGGGTAAACCTTTAATTGATCACTCTCCCCCCCCCCCCCCTCCCCACCCGATCTTTCTCTCTGTCTCCCCCCCCCCCCACTACCCTCCACCCCCCACACCCCAACACACACCCCACACAAACCCCATCCCACCCCCACCCCCACTCCCCACCCCTGACACCCCCCACCCCCACCTCCACCCCACTCCCCTCACTCCCACACCCCATACCCTTACACATACCCCCACCCCCACCACCCCCAAACTACGCGGGCAGACGTCCATCGCTGTCTCAGTAGTTGACGTCCTCGATGGTATTGAGTCCTTGTGGGGTCAGGGTTTTTAATTTCCTGATCCAGAATGTCTCTCTTGTCAGTCTTAACCTGAGGGTGGGGCCATAGACCTTTTCCAACACAACGACCTTCATGTGTTTGAGTGTGTGTTTGGGTTGGTTGAAATGTTTTGTGACCATGAACTGTTAGGACGGATGTTGATATCTGAGCGATACGGGTAGAAGCGTGTTCGGAGGGTATCACCTGTTTGTCCAACATCATGTGCGGATCTGCAAACATCACAGTAGAGCATGTAGATCACCCCACTGGAGTCACAGGACAGTTTGTTGCGAATGGGGAAAGACTCCCCGGTCACTGCACTCGAGTAGTTGGTCGCCTTCACAAGATGCTCCTTGCAAATTACGCATCTGAGGCGATGGCAAGGCTCGCATCCACCCTCCTTGTCAGGTCCAAACGGCAGAAGTGAGGGCATCAGCAAATGTCGTAGAGATTTGCAGCACCTTTCCCCAACAACCGGCAGATCTGGCATGGCCCGCTTCATGCGTGTGCTGGATTGAAGTGTGGGCTGTAAATCTTCCAGCCAGGTCCTTAAAGGGGGTTTGAAGGGTGGTGGGTTATGACAAACGGCACCCTGGTGTTGGGCTCCTTCTCTCGGTACTCAAGGGTTGTGTTGCGTGCCTTCATCCGAGCACGCTCCTGGCTTTACTCACGTCAGTAAGGTGGTAGCCGCGTCTGAGGAACCGTGCCGTCATCTTTTCAGCCTGGCATCGAAATCATTAATATTGGTGCACAATCGACGTAGCCGCAAGAACTGGCTGTAAGAATGTTCTTTCTCACATGCTTGGGTGGCAGGATCTGTAGTGTAGATACGCGTGGCTGTCAGTTGGCTTTGTGTAGATGTCAGACACTAGGAAGCCCTCCTCCAGTCTGACGAGTACGTCAAGGAAGGGGATCTGCACTGTGGAAGAGGACACTGTGAACTTTATAGACGGATGAAAAGAGTTGATGTATAGTTCAAACTCTCGAAGTTCATTCTCTGTTCCCAACCACAGCAGAAAAATATCATCTATAAAGCGCTTCCAAACTCCTTCAGAACAGGACAGGGCCCTCTCAGACAGTAGTTGTGACTCCAGCGCACCCATGAATAAATTTGCGGCAGAGGGCGCCATGGGCGTGCCCATCGCAGTGCCTACTACCTGGTGGTAAATCTGGTTTTCGAAGTGAATGTAATTGCTAGTAAGAACATGCTTTGCAGCTTCCAAGATGAGGTCAATAGGTGGTCTGTAGACCGTGGAATTGGAGGCGTTCAAGTGAAGGCGAATGGCGGTGAGAAGCTCTTCTTGGGGGATGTTGGTGTATAGGGCTGTTTACATCTATTGTCACTAACCGGGGAGCTTCAGTGAATGGAGCATGGAGGTCGTTCCATGTGTTGAGGAGCCGTAGGAAGTGTGTGCTGTCCTTGATGTAGCTTGGGAGGGTCTTTACTGTGTCTTGAAGCCAGTGGTCTACTAACTTGCTGAGGTTCTCAGTGGGGCCACCCACCCCCGAATACAATGGGGCGCCCTGGTGGCTTGTCAACAACTTGTGAATCTTTGGC
>CM031599.1:75024798-75029798 GCA_018398815.1 Conus ventricosus | reverse complement strand
ACAATAGGTTATTGATCTGTTCATTAAAGAAGAATTTGTTCCTGTGTGCATGATGATAAACAGCTTTTTTTTTATCCGGTGATAACTCAGACTTTGTTTTACGTAAAACCGGAAGTGGGAGTATTTGCTATGTGTTTCCTGAAGATCTATCACTCACTGCGCATTAAGAAATCACCACACCTTCAATGCAAGCCAGTTGTGTAGATAGGTTAGAAATCACCACACCTTCAATGCAAGCCAGTTGTATAGATAGGTAAGAACTCACCACACCTTCAATGCAAGCCAGTTGTATAGATAGGTAAGGAATCACCACACCTTCAATGCAAGCCAGTTGTATAGATAGGTAAGGAATCACTACACCTTCAATGCAAGCCAGTTGTATAGATAGGTAAGGAGTCACCACACCTTCAATGCAAGCCAGTTGTATAGATAGGTAAGGAATCACCACACCTTCAATGCAAGCCAGTTGTATAGATAGGTAAGGAATCACCACACCTTCAATGCAAGCCAGTTGTATAGATAGGTAAGGAATCACCACACCTTCAATGCAAGCCAGTTGTGTAGATAGGTAAGGAATCACCACACCTTCAATGCAAGCCAGTTGTATAGATTGGTAAGGAATCACCACACCTTCAATGCAAGCCAGTTGTATAGATAGGTAAGGAATCACCACACCTTCAATGCAAGCCAGTTGTATAGATAGGTAAGGAATCATCACACCTTCAATGCAAGCCAGTTGTATAGATAGATAAGGAATCACCACACCTTCAATGCAAGCCAGTTGTATAGATAGGTAAGGAATCACCACACCTTCAATGCAAGCCAGTTGTATAGATAGGTAAGGAGTCACCACACCTTCAATGCAAGCCAGTTGTATAGATAGGTAAGGAATCACCACACCTTCAATGCAAGCCAGTTGTGTAGATAGGTGAGAAATCACCACACCTTCAATGCAAGCCAGTTGTGTAGATGGGTTAGAAATCACCACACCTTCAATGCAAGCCAGTTGTGTAGATAGGTGAGAAATCACCACACCTTCAATGTAAGCCAGTTGTATAGATAGATTAGAAATCACCACACCTTCAATGCAAGCCAGTTGTATAGATAGGTAAGGAATCACCACACCTTCAATGCAAGCTAGTTGTATAGATAGGTAAGGAATCACCACACCTTCAATGCAAGCCAGTTGTATAGATAGGTAAGGAATCACCACACCTTCAATGCAAGCCAGTTGTGTAGATAGGTGAGAAATCACCACACCTTTAATGCAAGCCAGTTGTGTAGATAGGTTAGAAATCACCACACCTTCAATGCAAGCCAGTTGTGTAGATAGGTGAGAAATCACCACACCTTCAATGCAAGCCAGTTGTGTAGATAGGTGAGAAATCACCACACCTTCAATGCAAGCCAGTTGTATAGATAGATTAGAAATCACCACATCTTCAAAGCAAGCCAGTTGTGTAGATAGATTCATGTTCCAAGTTACGGACCTAAAACGTTAACATCTTTAAAGATAAGTGATTATGGCAGAATTATAATAAGCCTTTGGTCACTACGATGATTACCGCTCAGAGAGCAAACACGCAGAATTTACTTGACATACTAGTGGGTTTTCGAGACAAAAAAAAGTCTAAATTCTCCCTGTCCCTGCCTATCTCTCCCTCCTGACCTTTCTCCGAGAAATAGTAACCGGGCTCATATCCAGCTGAAATTCTAAACAGGGTGTAGCTTGGGATGACCCGGAAGTGAACAGAACGGTGTTCTCATGGCGGCTATCTTGTACAGAAATGCTGCGCTGATCTGGTGCAACAAAACCAGAAAAAGAATGTCCCAACAGGTAAATCACAATCTGAAAAGTTTAGACCAAGCGTCTATCATCTTTCGATGAAAGATGAAATTTAAAGTGGTTGAGCTAGGTAAAGTCAGCATAAAAAGGGTACCCCTAAACTGTAGCTTTGTCGATGTGTTGGTATAGGAACACATACTCAAGCGCAAACAGGACTGTAGGACAAAAGAGGGGTGGTTCGTTCGAAACCGTCATCAGACGACGTAACAAAGAAGGCCTATCCTGATCGACTGGCTGCTTTTGAAATGGCAACTTTATTCCCCTTTTGTGCAGGGACGGTGTTAGTCTATTTCTATCTTGTTGTGATGCAAAAAGTTTCTGCAAACCCCACCGCCGTTTCACACACAATTTCTGATGGCGACACCAGCTTTACCAAAAGGGTGGAGCTAGTTGATGGGGAGGGATACACATGGCCGAACATAAGCACGTACCGCCCGCTCATCAGTGACGGCACAAGGTATGCCATAGAAACTGTGGTGCATGTAGCCGTCATTCCTCCCATTGTGCTGGGTGGCGTCATCATGAACGTCATCAACATGGCGGTGTTTCTACGTCAAGGGCTGTCTGAGCGGATCAACGTCTGCCTCTTCAGGTGAAACACATGGCTCGTTGTCCGACCTTTCTCACTATCTAGTGGTATCACACACCTCCTCCCTCGAGATCCAGGCTTTTCCTAATCGTGGTCCAAGAGCTGGCCATCTACAGAGAGCAGCTAAAGGTAGAATGCCGTAGGGTTACCCACCAGAGGATAGCATGCACAGCCGCTGAGTCACTTTGACAGAGTTCAGTGGTGCCCATTCGGATTCAACACGCGCAGGCACGACGAACTAGAACCCCCAGCTTCTATGGAAGGCATTTGTGAAGAATTTGTAACAGTTTTGGTCGAAGACTCAGTGATGATTTCGTACACTAATTTTCACCTCTTAGCGGCTTTTGGCTTCAATGAAGTCAAAGACCAGCACGCACCTGCTTTGTTAAATACGAAGTGTTAACACTATTATACAACTCAAATCCCTAACACGGACTGGATCCAGTTGTGTGGTCCAGGTCTTTGAAGGTGTGTTTATGGACCACTCAGCATTGGATAAAACGTTTTGTAGGGACAGCCATCAGCCATAACAAATTCCTGGTTTAGACGTCTTTCTTCTCCCGAAATGGCGTTGAATTCTCCGAAAACGAAAATTGGCTGTCTGAGTGAAGAGGCATGATAGAGCACGCCCCCAAACGCAGCATGCCTTGCCAGGTGGCACCGATTGTTTTCAGGGCAGACCTCGCCGGAGGTCAGATTCTCAATGAAAATAAAAATCAGTGAAATTCTTCGAAATCGATGTTTTCGAATTCTGAGCTGTCTTTGGCTCATGAATATAGCCGGTGCGCAAGAATTCTCTCTCTCTCTCTCTCTCTCTCTCTCTCTCTCTCTCTCTCTCTCTCTCTGTCAACATGATCTCACCTGTCCATTATACACACACGCACGTGAAGGTAAACTGCATTTTGTTTTCCATTGAACTGCCTTGAGTAATCTCAGGAATGAGTTTGTTTCTCCCAGGTATGTACAGAGCCATCAATCTTTACACTCATTTTACTTACGTGACTGTTGCAGTCTGGTAGTGTGCCAACAACAATTCGTGGTGATGGTGACTGCTGCAGTCTTCCAGGACGCTAATAATTGATGGTAATTGTTACAGTCTGGAAGTTTCCCAACAGTTGATAATGATTGCTGCAGTCTGGCAGTGCACAATTGTTGATGGTGATTGTTGCAGTCTGGAAGTTTGCCAACAGTTGATAGTGATTGCTGCAGTCTGGCAGTCTGTTGATGGTGATTGTTGCAGTTATTGCAGTGTGCCAACAGTTGATGGTGATTGTTGCAGTTATTGCAGTGTGCCAATAGTTGATGGTGGGTGTTGCAGTTATGGCAATATGTTAACAGTTGATGGTGATTGTTGTAGTTATTGCAGTGTGCCACAGATGTTGGTGATCGATGCAGTTATTGTAGTGTGCCAACAGTTGATGGTGATTGATGCAGTTATTGTAGTGTGCCAACAGTTGATGGTGATTGATGCAGTTATTGTAGTGTGCCAACAGTTGATGGTGATTGTTGTAGTTGTTGTAGTGTGCCAACAGTTGATGGTGATTGCAGGTATGGCAGTGTGCCAACAGTACATGGTGATTGTTGCAGCCATGGCAGTGTGCCAACAGTACATGGTGATTGTTGCAGTCATGGCAGTGTGCCAACAGTACATGATGATTGTTGCAGCTATGGCTGTGTGCCAACAGTTCATTGTGATATTTGCAGTCATGGCAGTGCGCCAACAGTTGATGGTGATTCTTGCAGTCATGGCAGTGTGCCAACAGTTGATGGTGAGTTTTGCAGTCATGGCAGTGTGCCAACAGTTGATGGTGATTGTTGCAGTCATGGCAGTGTGCCAACAGTTGATGGTGATTGTTGCAGTCATGGCAGTGTGCCAACAGTTGATGGTGACAGTTGCAGTCATGGCAGTGTGCCAACAGCTGATGGTGATTATTGCAGTAATGGCAGTGTGCCAACAGTTGATGGTGAGTTTTGCAGTCATGGCAGTGTGCCAACAGTTGATGGTGATTGTTGCAGTCCTGGCAGTGTGCCAACAGTTGATGGTGATTGTTGCAGTCATGGCAGTGTGCCAACAGTTGATGGTGACAGTTGCAGTCATGGCAGTGTGCCAACAGTTGATGGTGATTATTGCAGTCATGGCAGTGTGCCAACAGTTGATGGTGATTGTTGCAGTCCTGGCAGTATGCCAACAGTTGATGGTGATTGTTGCAGCTATGGCAGTGTGCCAACAGTTGATGGTGATTGTTGCAGTTATGGCAGTGTGCCAACAGTTGATGGTGATTGTTGCAGTTATGGCAGTGTACCAACAGTTGATGGTGATTGTTGCAGTCCTGGCAGTATGCCAATAGTTGATGGTGATTGTTTCAGCTATGGCAGTGTGCCAACAGTTGATGGTGATTGTTGCAGTTATGGCATTGTGCCAACAGTTGATGGTGATTGTTGCAGTAATGGCAGTGTGCCAACAGTTGATGGTGACTGTTGCAGTAATGGCAGTGTGCCAATAGTTGATGGTGATTGTTGCAGTTATGGCAGTGTGCCAACAGTTGATGGTGATTGTTGCAGTAA
>CM031599.1:74997298-75019798 GCA_018398815.1 Conus ventricosus | reverse complement strand
AGGGATACATTCGGTGGAGAGAATAAACAACAACAGTAAAGCTTATGTATGGAACCTAAGCGACCGATATCGTCCGATGTATGTAGCCAAAACCAACGTCTGTGAAAGATCAAATCACCATCTCTCTCTGTCTCTCTGTCTCTCTGTCTCTGTCTCTCTCTCTCTCTCTCTCTCTCTCTCCTCTCTCTGCAGTCTATTTCACTGCAAGTCCCTCTCCCTCTCTCTTTCCCTCTTCTAGATTTTTTTTAATTTTAACAATTTTGTTTCCTATATTTCCTGTCGAATGTAATTCAGAGTGAATAAACATATCATTTAAGCACTCACTCATTTTCTTTCTTTTTTTTTTTTCTTGTTTCAGAACTCTGAAATGTCTGGTGGTCCTGGCCTTCATTGTCTCTTTCCTGAACAACATCATGTTCAACTTCAAGTTCGCTGTCCGCTCTTACCAGGACCCTGTGACCAACGCCACCCGCTATCGTCTGCTGTTCACTGAATTCTACCGGCAAAACAGAGACATCATCGACTTCTTTCTGGAGAACGTCAACATGGTGGTCCCTACTACTTCCGTCACTGTCGTCATGGTGACCACCTCTATCATCCTCGTGCGCATGCGTTCGGTTTTGGAATGGCGGCGAGGAAGTGCACAGGTAGTGAATTTAACCTTCTTTGACTGATTGGCTGGTTGGTTAGTGGTTGTTTGGTTGGTAAGTCGACAGGTAAATTGTATAATTGGTCGACTGACCCATTTCTTGATGACAGTTTTAGTGAAGCTTTCTTTTATGCTTTATGACCTTTTTATCAACTGTGTTTATAAATTTCTTTTAAGTAGGTCTGTACAAATATGTGAAAAGTCAAAGCATTCTCTGTGTGTGTGTGTGTGTGTGTGTGTGTGTGTGTGTGTGTGTGTGTGTGTGTGTGTGTGTTCTGTAAGAAAGCTCATACTTCCTTTAAACTTTCAATATATGACTTTTATTGACCAACACCACTTCTTTTCTATCGAAAAGTGAATGTTGACGTTACATTTCTCTTCTTCGTGTATTTCAGTAACCGTTCCCAAGAACTGTCTTTATTTTTCTAATCACGGGTCTCACTGTTTAATCAATCCTTCCATCTTCTGAAAGATGGCGTCATCCAAGAAGCAACGCGAGGCCTCACTGACCCGGATGCTGGCGGTGATCTGCGTCATCTACAGCGTCTGCACCTTCCCCTACGTCATCCATTCCTTCTTCCGCCTGACGGTGAAGGAGTTCCGGCCTGGAGGTCAGTTGGAGAACACGGCCAATGCCAGCGTGGGTCTGGTGCACACCGTTCTCAGCCTCAACGCCTCCTCCAACTTCCTCGTCTACCTCACCATGAGCACGCGGTTCAGAGACACCTTGCACACGATGGTGGCCAGAAACAGGGCAAAGACAACAGCGACAACAACCGTTCGTGTGGAATCCGCCGGCAATGTGACTGCCACGGCAGTAAAAGCTGATGCCAGCAATGTTGTAGGATAATAGAACAGCGCCTGCTAGGATTTAGAAGAAAAAAAAATCGAATAGAAAAAAAAACGCTTCTTCATTCTATCATTCCGGATAAAGACATGGGTTTTTTTTTTTTGTTTTTTTTTTTTTCTAAAATGGTGTGACGTAGAATTCGTAGTATCTATCAACTGCTTCTGGGAGTCTCAGCACTAAGGTTAAATCAAGATGTGCAACAGGAAAAAAAAATGCTCCGCTTCAAACGACAAGAAAAAGAAAGTTAAAAAATGTGTACATGACTGTCAGTCTCTGCCAATTATCGTGATTTTGTTGTTGAAATTCATGCACCTACTCTATCCAGGAGAAAAAGTTCCTGAAAAAAAAACATTATTTTTTTTTTAATCTACAGAATAATAATCATCATCATTTCCCCCCCTGTCTTTTCATTTCTTTTTCACCATGTCTTACCTAGGTTTCCTAACATCGGCCAGTTGTGGTCTTTAATTTACAGTTACACAAGACACTGCACGTGTCACTGAAAGAAGTAAAACCTCGCTGTTATACAGCGCAGTCGACCTGTCTTTTCCGCTCTGCTTAAACTCCCCATCCTACAGGTAACACACCAATCACCCTGCGCTATCTGTTCACCACTCACCAAGCCTGTGTGCTGCACGAATTACATGACCAGGTGAACCCAAGCACACGTACACATTCTTCCTTTTTGTACTCCCAGTTCTTGTAGAACAGGGAGTACTTTACAATGGGAACGAAGAAATGCTGTCTGTGTGCCTGTCCGTCTGTCTGTCTGTCTGTCTGTCCGTGGTCAAAATGTGTTCCACTCGCTCCAGACAAAACTTCTGGGCCGATCTTTCTGAAAATTTGTAAGTATGTTTATTATGGGTCACGGATGATGCACGATGTTTTATTTTACCGTGATAGCCGTTACTAAGGGCTATAACGGCCCCTGACGGTTTTTATTCTTTATGGAATATCTCAGAAAGTACTTGGCCGATCTTTGTGAAAATTTGTAGGTATGTTCATTATGGGTCACAGATGATGGCCAGTGATGTATTGTACCAGAATAGCCGTTACTAACGGCTATAACGGCCCAAAACGGTTTTCTTTCTTTATGGAATATCTCATGCGTATTCAAGATAAACTGAGACTACGTTTATATGCTTTACATCCTTTTTTTTGTTTTGTTCTCGACAGTCTGCGCAAGCCATCCATGTTTTCACATCAACACACACTCTTTACAAATAAACAGACATGGAGCCGCCAGGAACTTGACTATAGTTACTGGCACCCCTGTATTTCCAGCCTTGCGTTTAAATGTTCTGTTTTTAAGGCGCCCAGAAAGGAGACTCATCCGTGCTTAAAAGCTATTCTTTATTTCTTCTGATTGTTACCTTGAATATTAACCAGTGCATTTGATTCTAACATTAAAAATTTGATCGCTGAGTTGTTTTAGTTTTGCTGTTTTAAAAAAAAACATTTATGGATAGTTGTTTGTAGTACGCATCTCTTTTTTATTATCTAAATGGCTTTTCTTCGGGGGGAAAAATCCCAAAGCATGAGTACTCTTTAACTTAAACGTTTTAGGCTTCAGTACTCATTAACTAACACTTTTTAATCTTCAGAGTGGGAATAGAATATTGAGTGAACTCCATACCGGAGTAGCAGGCCAAAACACACTTCGTCCAGAATGTCCCTGCTAAACAATGGCCTTGTCTTTGATATAATAAGGGTATACACTGACGTAGAAAATTGGTTAAATTAAAAAACAGGCTGTCGTGTTTCATGCATTCATAGTCATTTCATACTGCGCTTAATACTTTTCGAGGAATCATCAAGTTGAAAGACCATAGGTATCAAGTTTCAATCTGTTCAAGAAAACAGTGACTTACGTAATGAATAAAGACATTCAACTGCGACTACCTGTTAAGCACAGAGAGACTTCATACACATTCCTTCTGAAAAGCAAATCATCATCATCTTCATCACCATCACCACCATCAACCTTATCACCAACATCATTATCATCATCATCGTTATCATCATCGTCATCATCATCCTCACCACCACCACCACCACCACTACCACCACCACCACCACCACCATCATCATCATCATCATCATCATCATCATCATCATCATCATCATCATCTTCTTCTTCATTATCATCATCACCATCATCATCATTATCGTCGTCGTTGTCGTCGTCGTCGTCGTCGTCGTCATGATCATCGTTGTCGTCGTCGTCATCATCTAATCTGTTGTACCAAAAAGCTCCATAGTGCCATCATTGCCATTCTGAAACAAAACAACACACAAATGTGAAAAAGAAAGACTGTATTTACAACAACAGAAAACAGAGAGAGAGAGAGGAGAGAGAGAGAGAGGAGAGAGAGAGAGAGAGAGAGAGAGAGAGAGAGAGAGAGAGAGAGAGAGAGAGAGAGAGAGAAATACAAAAAACAAAAAAGAAAAGTAAAGACAGGGGTAGTGGAGGGTATTAACACACACACACACATACACACGTACACATGCGCGCGCGCGTGTGCGTACACAAATATGATAGGCCAGTTGAAAGGGTACACAACATAAATGAAATATATGACTGGACATGTTTTTGTTCTTTGCATCATGGCAAAATCTCTCTCTCTCTCTCTCCCTCTCTCTCTCTCTCTCTCTCTCTCTCTCTCTCTCTCTCTCTCTCCCTCCCTCCCTCCCTACCCCCCAGCACACATAACAGGCACACAGACACACAGACACACACACAAACACACACACACACACACACACACACACACACACACACACACACACACACTGGAGTACATGCGCACATAGACATACAAGCACACATCCATCAATATTAACCGCGTCAATGGTCCCATGCAACCTGCAAAATACGTTATTTTTCAGAATAAAATCTGACGTTTCGAACCATACGCTTAATCATCTCATATTCAGGCTTTGTCTGTATATTCCTACCAACATGGAACAAACTTGGCTCATGTCCTTCCATCCGGACAAGTGTCACACTCTACATTTTGACACAAGACACAAGGCCACATACCCTCTGCATGGTCAAAACCTCCAGTCCACCAAGGAGGGAAAGTACCTCGGGGTCACCCTGTCCACAGACCTGAAATGGGAACCCCACATCAACAACGTTGTTAACAAAGCTTCTAAGACCCTCGGCTTTGTGAAGGAAAACCTGAAATTTGTCTCTATCCAAACCAAAGAGAAAGCCTATAAAGCCCTTGTGCGTCCGACCCTAGAGTACGCCTGCCAGGTGTGGGATCCCCATCAAGAAGGTGACAAGATGGCACTTGAAAAGGTTCAACGAAGGGCGGCGCGCTGGGTTGTAAATCGCTACCGCCAGACGTCCAGCGTAAGTGCTATGTACAAGAAGTTGCGCTGGGCTCCTTTAGAACAGCGACGTCAGCAAATCAGGCTAGCCACCTTCTACAAGTTTCACCACGGCGACATCAAGATCAACTCTGCGCACATCCCTTCGCGCTACACCCACCAGTACAACACCAGAAACTCCCATGAGCTGCAGTACCAAGTAGAATCCTGTTGCAGGAACTACAGAAAGAACAGCTTCTTTCCGCGCACTGTGGAACAATCTTCCAGCTGAGGCAGTGGCATCGGCCTCGCTGATGGACTTCAGATCCTGGATTTAACCCCCCCCCCTCACTCCCCCTTCCCCTCCCCTCTCTTGCTCCCTCTCCTGCCCCCCCCCCCCTCCACCTATCCCTCCTCTTCCTCACCTTACTCCAGTGTAAGGCCCACTTATGCCCCCCACCCCCACCCCCTCCCACTCCTCTTCCCTTTGAGGCCTGAAATTCGAGGGTGACCCCAGAGCCCCCGCCCCCCCCCCCCCCCCTCCCCCCTTTTTTTGTACTCCCAGTTCTTATAGAACAGGGAGTACTTTAGAATGGGAACGAAGAAATGCTGTCTGTGTGTCTGTCTGTGTGTCTGTCTGTGTGTCTGTCTGTCTGTCTGTGTGTCCGTGGTCAAAATGTATTCCACTCGCTCCAGACAAAACTACTGTGCCGATCTTTCTGAAAATTTGTAGGTATGTTCATTATGGGCCACGGATGATGCCCGATGTTTTAGTTTACCGCTATAGCCGTTACTAACGGCTGTAACGGCCTGTAACGGTTTTTCTTCTTTATGGAATATCTCAGAAAGTACTTGGCCGATCTTTGTAAAAAGGAGCAGGTACGTTCAATATGGGTCACGGATGATGCCCGATGTTTTAGTTTACCTCGTTATAGCCGTTACTAACGGCTGTAACGGCCTGTAACGGTTTTTCTTCTTTATAGAATATCTCAGAAAGTACTTGGCCGATCTTTGTGAAAATTTGTAGGCATGTTCATTATGGGTCACGAATAATGCCCGATGTTTTAGCTTACCGTTAGAGCCGTTACTAACGGCTGTAACGGCCTGTAACGGTTTTTCTTCTTTATGGAATATCTCGGAAAGTACTTGGCCGATCTTTCTGTAAATTTGTATGTATGTTCATTAATGGTCACGAATAATGAGCAATGTTTTAGTTTACCGTTAGATCCGTTACTAACGGCTGTAACGTTTTTTTCTTCTTTATGGAATATCTCAGAAAGTACTTGTCCGATCTTTGTGAAAATTAGCAGGTTTGTTCATTTTGCGTCACGGATGATGCCTGATGTTTTAGTTTACCTCGTTATAGCCGTTACTAACGGCTGTAACGGGTTTTCTTCTTTATGGAATATCTCAAAAAGTACTTGGCCGATCTTTGTGAAAATTTGTAGGTATGTTCATTATGGGTCACGAATAATGAGCGATGTGTTAGTTTACCGTTAGAGCCGTTACTAACGGCTGTAACGGCCTGTAACGGTTTTTTCTTCTTTATGGAATATCTCAGAAAGTACTCGGCCGATCTTTGTAAAAATTAGCAGATATGTTCATTATGGGTCACGGGTGATGCCCGATGTTTTAGTTTACCCCGTTATAGTCGTTAGTAACGGCTGAAACGGCCTGTAACGGTTTTTGTTCTTCATGGATTATCTCGGAAAGTACTTGGCCGATCTTTGTGAAAATTAGCAGGTATGTTCATTATGGGTCACAGATGATGCCCGATGTTTTAGTTTAACGCTATAGCCGTTACTAACGGCTGTAACGGCCTGTAACGGGTTTTCTTCTTCATGGAATATCTCAGAAAGTACTTGGCAGATCTTTGTGAAAACTTGTAGGTATGTCCATTATGGGCGACAGATGATGCCCGACGTTTTAGTTTTCCGTTGTAGCCGTTACTGACGGCTGTAAGGGCCCATAATAGTTTTTCTTTTTTATGGAATGTCTCAGAAAGTACTTGGCCGATCTTTCTGAAAATTTGTAGGTATCTTCATTATGGGTCACGGATCATGCCCGACATTTAATTTACCGTCATTGCCGTTACTAACGGCTATAATAACCCATAACGGTTTTTTTTAATGGAATATCTCAGAAAGTAAGTGGCCGATCTTTCTGAAAATTTGTAGCTATGTTCATTATGGGTCACAGAGATGCCGATGTTTAAGTTTACCGTTATAGCCGTTACTAACGGCCCATAATGGTTTTCTTCTTGATGGAAAATCTCTGAAAGTTCTCGGCCGATCTTTCTGAAAATTTGTAAGTATGTTCATTATAGGTCACAGATGATGGCCGATGTTTACCGGAATAGCTATTACTAACGGTTACACCAGCCCAAGACGGTTTTTCCTCTTTATAGAATATATCACGCGTATTCAGGATAAACTGGGAGTACGTTTATAATTATGCTTTGCGTCTTGTTTCCTTTTCATAAGCTGATGATCCAAGCAGCAGTTTGATCTACCGTCAGATCCGGAAACCTCCTACTATAGTGTCAGAAATTTCAACTCGATGAAGGTGGACACTCAAAGAAAGAAGAAGAAGACATGTCCTCGTGGTCCCTTAAAACAGGAAGCAGTTTGATGGCATGTTTGAGTCAGTATTTGGCAACACAGTACAGCAGAATCTGTTACGCTTTATTCTGTCTTGAAAGAGAACACGCTCAAATTGAGTCCTGAATATACCAGAATGAAATAACGAAACAACGGAGAGAAAAAAACTTCGAACCCACTGGAGAGATGAGGAATTGAGTACTTCGACTCGTAGAGTCTTCAAAGCAATGACGTAAAGATCACAATTTCATCATCACTGCATTATGACGTAATGCATGTGAACTTAAATAGAGGGAAACAGTGGAGGGGGGGGGGGGGGGGGGGGGGGGCGAGACGAGGGGGGAAGGGGAGGGAAAGGGGAAAGGTGGGGATGAGGGAAGCTGTGATTTGGTTTAGTCTTTGATATTGAGGCCATCTGGTGTTGTAGTACCGAGATGGTGGATGATCTGTTTCTCCATGTTCTTTCTCTTGAAGGAGTCACCAGTGCTGTTGCACCAGACCACTGATATGGAGAAATGGGTTATGCTGTGGGGATCGGTGTTGAAGTGTTTAGCCACAGGGGTTTGCTTTTTCTGGAGGATGCTGTCCCTGTGCTCTTTGTAGCATTCTTCCAGTGTGCGGTATGTCTCGCCTACGTAGATACGACCGCACAGGCTGCAGTAGACTACATATACCTGGTTTGGCAGGTGAAACTGCTCCTCATGGTGAAATTAATGGCGTCCTGAGGGCCCTTTAAAGGTGAGCGTGGTAGTGTTGAGGAAGGGACAGCATTTGCACTTTTGTCTGTCACAGCAACTGTTGCCCAGGGAGTCGTGGTTCTCGGGGGGTTGGGGGTCGGAATGAATCCTGTTTTGAGAGAACCCAGGCAGTCTAACTTCTTTTATACCAGAATGGCAGTTTTATCATATCATATTTTAGTACATGGAAAAACAACAACAACAACACAACAGCAGGGCTGTATATCAAACGCTAAAATGTTGAAATCGGCACGCGAGTGTCTATTTGTAATTAACACACAGAGATTGCATGGTCAGTGTCACTCGAGTTGTATTTTTTTTTAAAAAAGAAAAAAAAAAGAAAAAGAAGAATTCGGGTTGAACAAAGAAGAAGAAGAAGAAGAAGAAAAGGTCCCACCTTATGAAGGTAAAACAAATTAGATACGGGGGGGAAGGGGGGGGGGGGGGGGGGCGGCGGAGGGAGGTTGAAAGACCAACAAAAACCCCCACTAAAAATGAAAAAAGAGATATGCCGACTTCTTTGCGTAAACAAAGTGGGTTCATAAAAAGTAGGATTACAAACAAGAAAGAAAAAAAAAGCTTCCGTGTTTTTGATAGGTAAGCAAACACACTCTGTGTACGAAAAGTATGATTGATGGTTTTTGTTTGATGTCATCCTAAACGAAGTTTCAAGATTTCTTTTAAACGATCAGACAGACACAGCAACAAACAGGAGAGCCACGAATTTTCCGGTAGTACAAGAATAAAATGCCCAGTGTCGTTAAAAGAAAATGAGTAATATATCGAAACTTTAAAAAAAAAAAAAAAAAAAAAAAAGAAAGAAAGAAAAACTTTCAGGATGCTTCAGTTCATTTTCGAAACGTCGTTAAAAGACTTTATCATACTTTGTTTTACGATGTTTCAAATCTGACGTCTAGACGTATACGCAATGTACGGACCAAATACTGCCGTGGTTTTACGTGTATCTGTCTTAGTGAATTTACGGTTAGGCGTGTTATTTTTCTTTAATTCTGATTTGATGAAGAGTTTTTACATAAAGTTGTGCCATCTGCAGACGCTAGGCGTGTTGATGTTTTTGAGTTTTTAGATTTGCTATCAAGTGGCAGTCTTGTTAAAGTAAATACTTACCTTTTCCAAAGTCCATAGGTAGTATTCCTTATCTGTATTGTAGATCACCTCAGATGTTCATCTGTGATCCCTCGCTTTATCAATTTTTTTTTATCTTCCACACTGTCCAACTGTCCCACTCACCTGCTATCTGTCTGTCCCCCATCCCCGTGTCTCACACACACACACACACACACACACACACACACACACACACACACACACACACACACACACACATGAAAATGACCAACTTTTAAAAATCACGTTCGAAGTTGGGGAATTGGCCGGAAGGGTGAGCGCGATTGGGGTTGCAGGCTTGAGAATATTCTCTCTCTCTCTCTCTCTCTCTCTCTCTCTTCTCTCTCTGATGACATGTGCACGCAAGTTATCATGGTACGAGACACAAAATACCTGAACACCTGTGACATCCGGTTTTAACAGAAGGTACTCCTCACCACCTTGCACCCTCCATCTCCTCACGGCGTCTGACAAGATTTCCACATGATGTATATCATGTGATGGATTTTGCTGCAATATTTGTAGACAGCTGGGGTCTGGCTTTCGCTCAGCTTAAAACCAGGTCGTTTGTATTCACCTGTAGGGTGCAGCTGCGTTTCTGTTTATCAGGCGTTAAAATAAAAACAAAAAGGGCGAATAACTGTGTTCAAATTAGCGTTGAGCATGTTTTATCTTGAAGGAGGACGATATGACTAGGAAAGGTTGGTTAACCCACCTTTGAATTAAATGTAGACACCCATATCAGACGATCTCGCTAACGAGATATTACCCGGGGAGATATAGAGAAGGGAACCTATATAATACTGCACTGATACCAACAGAACAACGAAAACGTGAGCTGAGAAACCATCCTTTGTTAATGCCGGAAATTTGCGGATCAAGCAAGATAACCTGATTCCTTTTCTATTTCCGACAGTGTTGGATACACTTGGTTGATATCTAATATGGCGATCATGCTGGTCATTTCTCCTCCATACGTGTTTACCGTCACATGAGTCTTCCTGTCCATAATCGTTTCTGGTCAGTGTGTGAATGAGAGAATGTGGAGGGAAGGGGGAGGTGGGGCTTAACACGGGCGCTGGTTATTAATCTGAACAGATTGTCAATGATAATATGATCTTGTTCTTCTAGACTAACAGCATACCCGAGAAAGGTCTCAGAACCTGCGCTAAAGGCACAGTGCTGTTTCAGACAAGATGACAGCGCCTTTGGCTCAGGCTCTGAATCCTAAGTGCAGGTCACACACACACACCACACACACACACACACACACACACACACACACACACACACACACACGCAAGCACGCACGCGTACGCACGCACACGCACGCACACGCACACTAATACTTTATCGGTGACACGTGATACATAATACGTGACCACCTGT
This sequence comes from Conus ventricosus, assembly GCA_018398815.1. Classification (NCBI taxonomy): domain Eukaryota; kingdom Metazoa; phylum Mollusca; class Gastropoda; order Neogastropoda; family Conidae; genus Conus; species Conus ventricosus. The sequence goes on along the minus strand of CM031599.1, from coordinate 75,009,127 downwards.
GACATCAACCATTAACAGAAAGTACTCTTCCCCACCTATGCCCTCACCTCCCATACCACAAATTCCCCAATACAGCTGACAAGCTGTTCGCACGTATATCTCAACTGGTGGATTGTATTGTGTCATTCATAGTCAGCTGTCATCTGCCTTTCACCTGGCATCAAATCAGAACGTGTGTATCACCTGTCAGATGCACGTGAGTGTAGATTATAACTCAGGAAATCCTGTCTATTAAAATCAGCGAAATGCGATTAGTTTTAGTTGTTGTTGCTGTCGTTGTTGTATAAAATTTGCATTGTGTTGACTATTCCATGTTATGCATACTGTTACCACAAACCTGCGATAGACCACAAGGATTCTTACATTGTGTTGACTATTCCATGTTATGCATACTATTACCACAAACCTGCGATAGACCACAAGGGTTCTTACATTGTGTTGACTATTCCATGTTATGCATACTATTACCACAAACCTGCGATAGACCACAAGGATTCTTGCAGCAGATGCTCACACCTTCTGTCTTTGTCGCTTACGTTTGAATTTTCATCGCTTGTGCATGATTCTCATTGTATGAAATGGCATTCATATTTATCGAGTTCAAAGTAAAATGCTTGTAAGTGCAGATCTGACAGTACAATAGTGCAATCCATTATAAGATTATGTACTGATACACCTGGTATCTTAGGCTCAGCTTATTGAGGTGGCGTCCTAGGAAGCCCAGATTCCGTGTTCTCTCTCTGGATGTTTCTTAGAAATGAGTGGACCAGTAAACCAACCAGCAGTGCTGCTGCAAATTAGGGTCTCCAAACACGGCAGAATTGAAATCCCAAAGAAAGTGCTGACACAAACATGATCCACACCGTCGTTGCATGGCTGTTTTACAGATAAAAAACAGGGAGAAAACAAGAAGTTGCATTTCTGTGTAAAGGGTGTTGAAATGGAAAGTAAATATGGCGAATAACTGCGCTCAAAGGAACATTGAGCATATTCTGTTTTCATGGAGGACTCGAACGTGTGACTGAAAAAGATTGATAAAACTACGTTTGAATTAAATGCACAAACCCATAGCAGATGATCTGGCCAATAAGAACCCCCTCCCCCCAGCAGAGCGGGAGAAGAAGACCCATCTAACACTATACTCAAAACCACCAGAACGACAACGAGAAATTAAGATGCGAAAACATCAGTCTTTTATCTAAAATCGGAGGTCCATGGGTCAAGCAAAATGATATTATTATAATTCCTTTTCTTTTTCCAACAGACTAGGCTACTGTTCGCTGATACTGGTTTTGGTGATCATGCAGTTGAGTTCATCTCCACGTTTGTTTACCATTACATGATACCGTCAATCCACGCGAGTGTCTGGTCTTTGTGTGAGTAAAGGAATGAGGAGGAGAGGAGACGGTGAGGTTGGGGTATAGGGGCTTAACACGTGGGCTGGCTAGGAATCTGGATAGATAATCTGTTCTATGATCTAGATATTTGTCAGTTCGACCAGATTAAGTCCATCCCTGGGGGAGGTCCATGTATGCCAGTTTCAGAAACTGCACCAAAGATACGGTGCTGCGTCTCACAAAAAGACGTTGCCTTGGGGTCAAGCTCTGAATGTTAGGTGCGATGAATTTTCTTCTAGGCCTGTGGGCGACAGAAGCACAGGACTGGCAGAAACTACTAGAAGATACAACATCCAGTTTGTGGATAAGTGGATGGTGCCCTTGGTACGCACTGTTGTCTGAAAGCAATGCCAGATTTGCGAAGTATCCTTTGGAAAAGACTTAAAACCGAAGAGGTTTGTGTGAACGCACACACCAAACACAGAACCCAAAAGTGCTTGAGCCACGTCATTCAATCCTTGGTAGAAATGAGGCCCTCCATGTACCGTTGGGGGACACACACACACACACACACACACACACACACACACACACACACACACACACACACACACACACACACACACACACACGCACGCACGCACGCACGCACGACGAAGAAATATACCAGGATTTGTGTTGCTTGAGTTGTCAGAAGGTGTTGGATGGACCTGTGTTATGGAGTCTGTCAGCCTGCAGCTCGGCAGAGACTGTTTACATGTCTCTTCACTAAAAGGTTTGCATCAAATGTCACATCAAGACTTTTCACAGCGAAAAAAATGGACTCATCAGTTTTAAGGGAAGAAAACAAAGAACTTTTAATATACAGTCTGCTTTAGAAATGTTATTGTTTTACTTTTGCTATCGTTTAATAGCATTTAAAAAAAAATCCACATTTTTACATCAGCAATACAGTTTCAATTCTCCAATAGAAAAATCAAGATCGGAAAAAGCTGTGTCTTTGCACAGTTAATTATCATCATGAAAGGAATTATGATTTAGTGAACACTGAAAGTGGTTGAGTGTATGGAATGGATAACACTGGCCCCAGCACAGATCCCGAGGGGACACCGTACATGGTTGTATATGAGCAAAAAAAGATAGCCACCTACTGTGAATGTTTAAGATACTTTCCAAAATAAGATTCAAAACATGACTGCAGATCCAGAAATGCCAAAATAGAATTTAAGTCTCTCTAGCAAACTAACGTGGTCAGTGGTATCAAAAGCGGCAGAAAAATCAAGCAATGTGAGAATGAAGAACGTATTGTGGTCGAGGGATGTTAGATTTCACTTATGATCTTTACAAGTGCAGCTTCAGAGTTTCAGTTAGGTCTCTATGCTGACTGGAAAGAGCTGAGTAAAGTGTCTCGTGTCAAATGATCATGAATCACTAAAAAAACGAGATACTCCAACAACTCGGACAGAAAGGACGGAAAGACTGGAAACAGGATGATACTCTTTTCAAGTAGTCAGGATGAAGTGCAGTTTTCTTTGGCAGAGATGTTACCGGGGAACACTTGCATGCATCGGGAAATTCTTTAGAAATGAGACATTCTTCACTATGTCAGTAAAGGAGGGGGAAAGAACCTCAAGACAGTCCAGAAACAGATGTGAAGGGAAGGCATTTAGTTTGCGCGATTTTAGTGGAGAAGAGAGAATTGCACGTTCGACAAGGTCTTGAGTCACAGAGGTGAACTGGATGAGAGACTGGCCAGAGAAACAGAGTTCAGTCAAAACAGGTAAAGGAGATAAAGTTGAGTCTATTTTGTTTCTTATGGTATTGATTTTGTCCCTATAATATTGCAGAAGTTGGGTTAACGGAAAACGGAAATCTTTTCCTCCGCCAGGTAACTGGCTATCAACTGAAACAGACCACATGCGAAAATTTCCTTAGCGCTTTTCAGCCTAATGATTTTCCTTTGTGACAGCTTTTTTTGGCATTATTGAACAGATGTTTGTGAACACATTTGCACCACAGTCTTTTCCTTGTGTGCATGTGTAGCTTGGCAGCCCGGGCTTGTTCAACAATTGTGCTGTACCAGAGGTCACAACTGGCTGATCACACTTAGCATCTGGCGATGGAGGCGTGGTCATCCAGCGTGCTGGCCATGGCTGAATCCAGAGCTGTGGTAATAAGGGACGGGGGCGTCAAGCTGGCGAAACCAGTGATCAAGTCTTGGTGTAGCTCACTGCAGTCTGAAGGTTGTGTGTATTGACGTGGACTGGCTGTGCTGGGCATAGGAGGCTGATGTCAATGTGACTGACTATACGGAAATGAGTTTCTTGTACCGAAATCGTGTATCATCTGTACTTATTTCTGTGTTTACAAATAGTCCCTGTGGTCACGCTAAAATATCTCTTCTTAATGCAATACACATACAGCCCGGGCGCATCATTCAGTGTCAGCTTCCCCCCCCCCCCCACCCCCACCCCTTTTTGTGACTTTTTACTTATATTCGCATATTTACTTACCTTTAATTTACCTCACATCCACCACTCCAACATCATCCATGTTTTTTTTTTCTAAGAATGAGTCTACTCCTCCCAAAAATACTTTCGTTCAATTGTACGCAGCAGCATAGTTCTAAGTGACGTCATCCAAACGTCTGTTTTTTCTTCAGTTCACTTTTCTTAGGTCCGTATTTTGACGCATTACAACAAGAGCCCTTCGCCCACACGGCGGAATTCATACCGCTCCACGCAATTTGATTAACCTTAATCATCACATAAGGTCCAGGCACGTATAGGGCATTCGATTAAAATGTCAGGGGACATATAACTGCTCCCTTGCAAATGCCACTATATAATGGCCATCGGACGCAACACAACAGAACCTTCATTGAAGGAAAACGTCCCCATGGATGCACCAGCCTGTATTTCATGACTGCAGAGCTAACTGGGAAAAAAAGAGACGCCCAGCTTCAAGCAAACTGCTGCACGCATCCCGCAGCCCAGCTCGTTGCTGTTTCGCTGAGCGGTTAAAACAGCACAACTCCAGACACAGCCAGGATCTTCCCACGCGGTCTTGCGTGCCTTCCGACAAGAATCCAGGGTTGCAATCTTGCCCGCTGTCAACAGGACTTTCCCTGTGGTCGACGGATCTTTCCTGACCATCACCGAGCCAAAGGGCAGACATGAGGACCACCAGAAGGAAAGGAGACAGAGAAACTACAGAGAATGCAGCACCGCCAAGGGTATGTGACTCAGCGCGGACTACTCACTTTACTGACGGCCGAACTGAACATAGAACCAACGTACAGGCCTATGTTAACGAACGAAGAAAGATCCTCAAGTCCTCTTCAGACACCGGGACCGAAGTGGTATCTATGTGATTTCATATAGAACTATTAGTGATTTCAGTTCTTATACTCACTGAAAATTAGAAATATCAAAAAAATAGAACCAAAACTGTTATTTTCAAACAAAACACACCGCAGTAACGACCACTGTAGTGGTACTAAGCTGTCATATGGTAAATACCAAGATGAGCTGAAAAGTTGTGTATGCCGGTACATGTCTTACTGTTCTGGTTTACAGACAGTGAATCAAGGGACAGAACTGTATTTAGAAAGCGTCCTCTTTTGGTGAGCGACTTGAAGCGTCTCATGGAGTGATTATCGGCTCGTGGTCAGACTTACCCATCTTGCGTGACAGGTGGAAATGGACATGTGCCGATATTTACCCCATAGGGGGGTTACTAGACCATACCCACAAATCACGCCCCGGGAATAGCTTTTGAACAAAGTGTGGAATAATTCGTGCTCAGATCAAGAACTCCCCCCCCCCCCCCCCCCCCCCCCACCACCACCACCACCTGCCCTCAGGTGCAATGTGTTTTGATTAATATGTTTTCCCGTTTTCGACACTTTGCGGGTTTTGAAAGAACAGAGTAATTTTGAAGCAAAAAAAAGAAGAGAGAGAGAGAGAGAGAGAGAGAGAGAGAGAGAGAGAGAGAGAGAGAGAGAGAGAGAGATTTACTCCCCGTGGGGTTAGGTTTCGGGACATATCCACTCTCATCCGCCGGGAAAAAATTTTTAGACGTGGAGTAATTCCGGCACGTGACACCGATACCCACCTCCTCTCGTCGCCAAACGTCCATGGTTCAGACGACGAAGAACATCAGCATAAAAAGCGTATACTATGACTGTGAACAAATGACACGGACAATTTCCATTTCCACACACTATACTGGTAGATTACAGGGGGAAAAAGAAAAGAAGAAGAAGAAAAAAAAGAAAAAGAAAGAGCAAGAGTAGAACGTTGTGAAAACGACCTCTGTTGTTGTTGTTGTTGTCGTACCCTGGCTAAAAGACTCCAGGGATCATCCAAACAGCCAAAGTACTTGAACACTATGGTACAAATGCATCAGCTGGGGATGAGAACATTACGTGTGTGACCGTTTTTGATTACCCCGCCACATGGGCAGCCACACTCCGACTTCGGGGGATTTTAGAGACTGATAATGTTATGCTAGGAGCTTGTCACAACTGAAGACAATCCCCGCATAACTATGCAGAGCATAACAACATTTTGATGTAGCCTTGGTGTTCTAGCCTATGTCAATTAGCCTGACACAGCCTTGAGCCAAGGCAGAAAAAACGACCTCTAATCACATCACTCCTTCCCCGAAAAATTATTTTTGTTGTTATTGCTGTTTTTGGTTTGTTTGGTTTGGGTTTTTTTTTTCATATGGCAAGATAACCCGAAGCAGTAATGCCATATGAATGAAACGATTCAATCTGTAACCAGTGTGTCCGTCTGTCGGCTGTGCCTCCCTGCTATAACTGATAATATTTGACACAGAGGTTCATCTCTTAGATGACCGACAAGTCACACAGTGTTCACCTCTGATCAGGGTGACAGTTGGCGTGTGTGTGCATGAGAGAGAGAGAGAGAGAGAGAGAGAGAGAGAGAGAGAGAGAGAGAGAGAGAGTGTGTGTGTGTGTGTGTGTGTGTGTGTGTGTGTGTGTGTGTGTGTGTGTGTGTGTGTGTGTGTGTGTGTATACAAACGTGCGTGCGTGCGCGCGCACGCGTTTGTGTGTGAGCGCGCGCACGCGAATGAGTGTATGTATGAATGAGTGTGCACATGTGTATGTGTGTGCGTGAATGAGTGTGTGTGTGTGAATGAGTGTGTGTGTGTGTGTGTGTGTGTGTGCGTGCGTGCGTGCGTGCGTGCGTGCGTGCGTGCGTGCGTGCGTGCGCGCGCGCGCGTGCGTGCGTGTGTGTGTGTGTGTGTGTGTGTGTGTGTGTGTGTGTGTGTGTGTGTGTGAGTGCATGCATGCGTGCATGTGTGTGTGTGTGTGTGTGTGCGTGCGTGTGACCTATCCTGGCTAGCCTACCATGACTTGTTCTTTTACGAAGAAAGGTATGGGATGTAAAGTGCATGCAGATTGTTGTTGTTATTGTTATGTTGTTGTTGTTCTTCTTCTGTTTGTTTTTAACCATTCATATACGGTATCTCAGTTTAAAAACCTCCCGAGAGCCTTACAGTGATTTGAAGTTAACACAGACGTTGACTTCCAACACAAAATCTCCCCGAGCCAGCCTGTCTCGGAGGGGGATCGAGCCAAGAACCCTAAATGGTTTAAGAGAACCATGCTTCCTCCACCGCGCCATCAGGTCCCCTGCAGCGTAAAACACAATAGGAATCGCCGTCTGCAACGTGTGTAGGATGTGTCCGAATAGGGAAGCAATCATTCCCAGTGCAGCGCGTAGGGTTTGCATCCCTGTCCTCGTAGATACTGTTCCCACCAAGTTCGAGCTTGTTGACTCGGATTTTCCCTGACGTTTGGGGAGTGTGAGAATACCGAGGGCGTCTTCTACCAGTCACAAGCCGTTATTATTTTTAGTGCATACGGACAAAGAAAAAAAACAAAAAAACGAGAAAAGAAGCTGAACTTAATTCAGAACAATTTCCCCTTTAACCCAGGCCTTTTGAGACAACATTCATTATGTCTGTATTGAAGATGAACTGGATTTTAAAGGGAAAGAAGTTGATTTGGATTCTAAATTGTTCAAACTTCGTTTTTCATCGCTTGCTTTTTTTTTTATTCAGAACTTCTGTCGTGTACTGACGACAGGTTTGCAATGAGAAAAAGGAGTTATGCTGGGTCCATCTCCTCTTAATCTTGGTAATCTTGGTGATCCTGGGGTTCCTGGGGTTACGAGGGTCTCCTCGTAATCTTGGTGATCCTGGGGTTGCGGGTTTCGAACCTCCGCCGGGGCGTTTCGGTACAGGGGGATTTTTCCCTCGGAGTTAACATTGGTTCTGACTCCATTTCCCATACAGTCCTTCGAATGAAACTATAAACCGAGGTTCCGTGTGTGAACGCATGCATAACATCTTGCACACACGTAAAATCCCATCACCAACTTTCGGAAGAGTAGGCCAGTTTGGCCGTTGGTATGGATGACACGTTACACATAGCATGCCCCTGCGTGAGAAATGGAAAGAATGAAGGAAGTAAGGAAAATGAGTGATCGATTTTGAACGATACTGACTGGATGACACGGGAAACGACTGAATGAAGCGTCAGCTGGCAGCTCTTCAGTCGGCACGACCCAGGTAGGCAGCCTGTTGTGTAAACGAGTGTTGATTGTAAAGCGCTTAGAGCTTGGCCTCTAGCCGAGAATAGGCGCTATATAAGAATTCATTATTATTATTATTATTATTATTATTATTATTATTATTTATTATTATTATCAAAATGAGGTGAAACGAAGCCTGAGTCTGCCAAGCCTCATATTTGCTTGCATTTAGTACAAAATTTCTTTGAAGCAACAGATTGCAGTTCATGGGATTGTTGATTTACGTAATGCATCGGCTCAGCTAACATGATGTTATTTCATATTCAAGCTATGTATTAACACGATTGTTGTGATGTTTAATTCAAGTAATATGTTGTCCACAATTGATGTGATACTTAAGTAATGTATTGACACAGTTAATGTAATATTTCATCCAAGTATTGACACAGTTATATAGTTAATGTAATATTTCATTTAAGTAATGTCTTGACGCAGTTAATGTGATATTTCATTCAAGTAATGTATTGACCCAGTTAATGTGCGTGCGTGCGTGCGTGCGTGCGTGTGTGTGTGTGTGTGTGTGTGTGTGTGTGTGTGTGTGTGTGTGTGTGTGTGTGTGTGTGTGTGTGCATTTTTTGCTGAAATGTTTCAGCACGTTTTGATCCAGATACAACACAAACGAAATACAACGGGACAAGCCTCTTCAAATCATTCAAGACGCTAAAGTATAACGGTACGGTGCGTGCCAGCTTTAAACATGACGCTGACAACTTGGTGGAGTCTCACCGTTCACACACAGTAACGTTGCACAATGCCGGGGAACCCAAGATGGCCGTTAAATATTTCAAAACAGTGTGTGTGTGTGTGTGTGTGTGTGTGTGTGTGTGTGTGTGTGTGTGTGTGTGTGTATGTGTGTGTGTGTGTGTGTGTGTGTGTGTCTGTGTGTGTCTGTGTGTGTGTGTGTGTGTGTGTCTTTTTGTCAGCAGGTCATTCAGAGTTTGTTCTGTTTGTTTGTTTGTTCGTTTTCGTTTCGTTTTGTTTTGTTTTTGGTGTGCAGGTTCTTGTGGCATCGCATCAGTGGCATTCTTTAAGACAGAACATAAGAACACACAGTCTGTGTCAGTGTGTTGCCTATTCCTGACTGAAGAATTCCAATAGCCGCGGACTCCTTCTAACAAAGCGACAAGGAAATTTTGAGCATGAAAGTAACTTCTCAACACAGTCTGGAATGAATATCTTACATACGGTTGTGAAGAGATGTATTCACGGGGTCTGGAAGAAATGTATACACTCTGTCTGGATGGAATGTATAGAAGAGGTCTGGAAGCATTGTATACACAGGGTGTGGACGAAATGCATACATACAGTGTGGAAGAAATGTATACACTCTGTCTGGATGGAATGTATAGAAGAGGTCTGGAAGCATTGTATACACAGGGTGTGGACGAAATGCATACATACAGTGTGGAAGAAATGTATACACTCTGTCTGGATGGAATATATAGAAGAGGTCTGGAAGCATTGTATACACAGGGTGTGGAAGAAATGCATACATACAGCGTGGAAGAAATGTATACACTCTGTCTGGATGGAATGTATAGAAGAGGTCTGGAAGCATTGTATACACAGGGTGTTGAAGATATGCATACAAAGGATCTGAAAGAAATGTATACAGTCTGGAAGAAATGTGTACGCAGGGTGTGGAAAAAAATGTATACACAGGCTGTGGAAGGAATGCATACACAGGATGTGGAAGAAATGTATACACAGGCTGTGGAAGGAATGCATACACAGGATGTGGAAGAAATGTATACACAGGCTGTGGAAGAAATCCATACACAGGATGTGGAAGAAATGCATACACAGCGTTGAGAAGAAATGTATACACAGCGTTGAGAAGAAATGTATACACAGGGTGTGGAAGAAATGTATACGTAGAGTGTGGAAGAAATGTATACGCAGAGTGTGGAAGAAATGTATGCACAGGGTGTGGAAGAAATGTATGCACAGGGTGTGGAAGAAATGTATACGCAGAGTGTGGAAGAAATGTATACGCAGAGTGTGGAAGAAATGTATACGCAGAGTGTGGAAGAAATGTATGCACAGGGTGTGGAAGAAATGCATACACGGCGAATGGAAGAAGTGCATACATACAGTGTGGAAGAAATGTCTACACAGGGTGTGGAAGAAACGCATACACAGGGTGTGGAAGAAATGCATACACAGGATGTGGAAGAAATGTCTACACAGGGTGTGGAAGAAACGCATACACAGGGTGTGAAGAAATGCATACACAGGATGTGGAAGGAATGTATACACAGGATGTGGAAGAAATGTATACTCAGGATGTGGAAGAAATGTATACAAAGGACGTGGAAGAAATGTATGCTCAGATGTGGAAGAAATGCATACACAGGGTGTGGAAGACTTGAATATATAGGGTGTGGAAGAAATGTATACTCAGGGTGTGGAAGACTTGAATATATAGGGTGTGGAAGAAATGTATACTCAGGGTGTGGAAGAAATGTATACACAATGTGTGGAAGAAATGTATACTCAGGGTGTGGAAGACTTGAATATATAGGGTGTGGAAGAAATGTATACTCAGGATGTGGAAGAAATGTATACACAGTGTGTGGAAGAAATGCATGCTCAGGATGTGGAAAAAATGTATACTCAGGATGTGGAAGAAATGTATACACAGGATGTGGAAGAAATGTATACACAATGTGTGGAAGAAATTCTACACAGGATGTGGAAGAAATATAGGCCTATACACAGGGTGTGGAAGAAATGTATACACAGGATGTGGAAGAAATGTATACACAGGATGTGGAAGAAATGTATACACAGGATGTGGGAGAAATGTATACACAGGGTGTGGAAGAAATGTATACACAGGATGTGGAAGAAATGTATACACAGGATGTGGGAGAAATGTATACACAGCGTGTGGAAGAAATGTGTAAACCGGGTGTGGAAGAAATGTGTAAACCGGGTGTGGAAGAAATGTGTAAACTGGGTGTGGAAGAAATGCATACACAGGGTGTGGAAGAAATGTCTACACAGGATGTGGAAGAAACGTGTACGCAGGGTTTGGAAGAAATGCATTCACAGGATGTTATAAAATATATGTGCACTGCGTCTTGGAAATGTATACAGAGAACACGAGATAGATAGATAGATAGATAGATAGATAGATAGATAGACTGACAGACAGACAGACAGACAGACAGACAGACAGAGAGAAAAGAGAGAGAGAGAGAGAGAGAGAGAGAGAGAGAGAGAGAGAGAGAGAGAAGATGGACAGATAGGTTATAAATACAGATATAGATATGTAGGGAAGATAGAGTGAGGCAGGCACACAGACAGACGGACAGACAGACATTGAGTGACAGACAGTGAGATAGACAAACAGAGAGAGAGAGAGAGAGAGAGAGAGAGAGAGAGAGAGAGAGAGAGAGAGAGAGAGAAGAGAGAGAGAGAGAGAGAGGTATGGAACTGAATTAAACCACGTATAGATACATTTACATGTATAACAAAGCAGCAAATATATAGCCTAAATCTTTCGTCTTGCAACAATACAACAGATCTAGCGCCTGTTTTATCTTGATCTGATGACAAAGTAAAATGCACGATGCATTTCTGTCATTGTTGTACAGATCTGTCATTGTGGGGAAAAAACGTGTTTCTTCGCACCTGCGTGATGTGTGCTATCACACATGAGTCATACAGGCTTCCCGCTTCCTGCTGGCCAGTCTTTGAGCTATTACAACTTTTTGTGAGTAGAAGAGTTTCGTAGTAGAGAACAGCATTTTACCAATCCTGGCTCACTTCGTCCTCAACCAGTTCGGACGAAGTGACCCAGGATTGGTAAAATGCTGTTCTCTGACAATAGACTTCATAACCAAAAATAACGATTA
>CM031599.1:74995138-74997198 GCA_018398815.1 Conus ventricosus | reverse complement strand
GGGGATGAAAGGGGAAAGGTTGTTGTTATTGTTATGTTGTTGTTTGGTTTTCTTGCTTTTGTTTTTAACCATTCATTTTACGGTATCTCAGTTTAAAAAACCTCCCGAGAGCCTTACAGTGATTTGAAGTTAACACCAGACGTTGACTTCCCCAACCCACAAAATCTCCCCGAGCCAAGCCTGTCTCGGAGGGGATCGAGCCAAGAACCCTAAATGGTTTAAAGAGAACCATGCTTCCTCCACCGCGCCATCAGGTCCCCTGCAGCGTAAAACACAATAGGAATCGCCGTCTGCAACGTGTGTAGGATGTGTCGGAATAGGGAAGCAATCATTCCCAGTGCAGCGCGTAGGGTTTGCATCCCTGTCCTCGTAGATACTGTTCCCACCAAGTTCGAGCTTGTTGACTCGGATTTTCCCTGACGTTTGGGGAGTGTGAGAATACCGAGGGCGTCTTCTACCAGTCACAAGCCGTTATTATTTTTAGTGCATACGGACAAAGAAAAAAAACAAAAAAAACGAGAAAAGAAGCTGAACTTAATTCAGAACAATTTCCCCTTTAACCCCAGGCCTTTTGAGACAACATTCATTATGTCTGTATTTGAAGATGAACTGGATTTTAAAGGGAAAGAAGTTGATTTGGATTCTAAATTGTTCAAACTTCGTTTTTCATCGCTTGCTTTTTTTTTATTCAGAACTTCTGTCGTGTACTGACGACAGGTTTGCAATGAGAAAAAGGAGTTATGCTGGGTCCATCTCCTCTTAATCTTGGTAATCTTGGTGATCCTGGGTTCCTGGGGTTTACGAGGGTCTCCTCGTAATTTGGTGATCCTGGGGTTGCGGGTTCGAACCTCCGCCGGGGCGTTTCGGTACAGGGGGATTTTTTCCCTCGGAGTTAACTTTGGTTCTGACTCCTTTTCCCATACAGTCCTTCGAATGAAACTATAAACCGAGGTTCCGTGTGTGAACGCATGCATAACATCTTGCACACACGTAAAATCCCATCACCAACTTTCGGAAGAGTAGGCCAGTTTGGCCGTTGGTATGGATGACACGTTACACATAGCATGCACCCTGCGTGAGAAATGGAAAGAATAAAGGGAAGTAAGGAAAATGAGTGATCGATTTTGAACGATACTGACTGGATGACACGGGAAACGACTGAATGAAGCGTCAGCTGGCAGCTCTTCAGTCGGCACGACCCAGGTAGGCAGCCTGTTGTGTAAACGAGTGTTGATTGTAAAGCGCTTAGAGCTTGGCCTCTAGCCGAGAATAGGCGCTATAAAAGAATTCATTATTATTATTATTATTATTATTATTTTTATTATTATTATTTTATTATCAAATGAGGTGAAACGAACCCTGAGTCTGCCAAGCCTCATATTTGCTTGCATTTAGTACAAATTTTCTTTGAAGCAACAGATTGCAGTTCATGGGATTGTTGATTTACGTAATGCATCGGCTCAGCTAACATGATGTTATTTCATATTCAAGCTATGTATTAACACGATTGTTGTGATGTTTAATTCAAGTAATATGTTGTCCACAATTGAGTGATACTTAAGTAATGTATTGACACAGTTAATGTAATATTTCATCCAAGTATTGACACAGTTATATAGTTAATGTAATATTTCATTTAAGTAATGTCTTGACGCAGTTAATGTGATATTTCATTCAAGTAATGTATTGACCCAGTTAATGTGCGTGCGTGCGTGCGTGCGTGCGTGTGTGTGTGTGTGTGTGTGTGTGTGGTGTGTGTGTGTGTGTGTGTGTGTGTGTGTGTGTGTGTGCATTTTTTGCTGAAATGTTTCAGCACGTTTTGATCCAGATACAACACAAACGAAATACAACGGGACAAGCCTCTTCAAATCATTCAAGACGCTAAAGTATAACGGTACGGTGCGTGCCAGCTTTAAACATGACGCTGACAACTTGGTGGAGTCTCACCGTTCACACACAGTAACGTTGCACAATGCCGGGAACCCCAAGATTTGGGCCCTTAAATATTTCAAAACAGTGTGTGTGTGTGTGTGTGTGTGTGTGTGTGTGTGTGTGTGTGT
>CM031599.1:74940138-74992638 GCA_018398815.1 Conus ventricosus | reverse complement strand
GACAGACAGTGAGATAGACAACAGAGAGAGAGAGAGAGAGAGAGAGAGAGAGAGTGAGAGAGAGAGGAGAGAGAGAGAGAGGAGAGATGAGAGAGAGAGAGAGTATGGAACTGAATTAAACACGTATAGATACATTTACATTATAACAAAGCAGCAAATATATAGCCTAAATCTTTCGTCTTGCAACAATACAACAGATCTAGCGCCTGTTTTATCTTGATCTGATGACAAAGTAAAATGCACGATGCATTTCTGTCATTGTTGTACAGATCTGTCATTGTGGGGAAAAAACGTGTTTCTTCGCACCTGCGTGATGTGTGCTATCACACATGAGTCATACAGGCTTCCCGCTTCCTGCTGGCCAGTCTTTGAGCTATTACAACTTTTTGTGAGTAGAAGAGTTTCGTAGTAGAGAACAGCATTTTACCAATCCTGGCTCACTTCGTCCTCAACCAGTTTCGGACGAAGTGACCCAGGATTGGTAAAATGCTGTTCTTGACAAGTAAGACTTCAATAACCAAAAATAACGATTATCTACAAACAAACATACTGTGTAGGGTTATCCGTTTTCAATACTAATTTACTAACTTTTCAGATTTCAGTTTTTGTTTAATCCTGTGTTTTTTCCTGGTCATTTTTATAATCATTTTCACGCAAACATTCTTCAATGAGTCTCTGTCTTTCATGTGAATAACACTACAGTCTTTAACTGTTCTCAAGTCTTTTAAAAACTGAGTTTATTTTTGGCATAAAATCCACACACTTATCCTGGCATGTCTTCACTGAAAGCTAGTTTCGACAAAGTGTTTCTCTTTTTAACTATGTCTCTTTCTGCCAACAGTCTCTTATAATAATAGTGTCTGCGTTTCCTTCAAACGTCTATAAAACTGTTCTAAACACTCACTCAGTTTATTGCTGGGATCAACTAATATATGTCATCATCTGTCCATATAACCTTCTATCATGATATGCTTTGTTCCATTTAGTGTTGGACAGAAACACAATATGATTAAAATTATACGATAAACTGTTTGTAACAGGTCGAGGATAAATATTGTTTTTCCACACCAGTCTGCCCACAAATCAATGAGCAATGAGGAGTTTTTGTCATAAAGTTTAACTGCTCCATAGTTTTATAACAGAGTTTAATCTAATCCAGTTATTATTTTTATCATACTCTCCGTCAAAACTTGTTCAGTATAATAAAACCCTACGAGGCCTAAATGTGTAAGATTAATCCAATTCAGTTCTGTAAGATTGTTTCTATTTAAGTCAACAGTGATTTTGTTGCTTGTTGTTATGATCTTAATATCCTCACCATTGTGAAGAACGACGACAACAACGTTAAGGCGTTTAACGTCTAAGTTTTGCCAGCTATATTTATTCCTTTTATATGGTCATCACTAACGCCCAAAACCCCCATCCCTCTCCACATCTTTAAAGACAGAAATTTCAAATATCATTGTGAACGTGTCTCCTAATTTTCTGCTTGGAAGAACTGTAATTTTGTAGAAGCTTTTTTTACAACTGTTTCTTTTCTGTGGAGGATGTACTGCTTTTTTCCATACGGCGTTATTTCAATTTCTTTCCGACTATTGTCGTTCGGCATTTAAGACTTACATGTAAAGGGCCAGAGTTGAATGCTTTTCTGAAACTTTTTTGACGGCTAAAATATGTAAATGGGCTTATGAATTCAAATTTTATTTCCCATTCTAAATATGGTTCTAAGTGCCATTTGAGGTCAGGTTTTCGAACTATTTTATTTCATACTGGCCAACAATTATTTGCCTCTAGATTGCGCAGCTGTTCTAGTTTAGGAAACTTTTTGCTGTCGCCAACCTCTTTGCGTTTATAATCACATCTTTAGTGTACTCAAAACCATACAAAGCGCCTATCTCACCGTTCTGTTCAAAGTCCGCAACGTCTGAAGGTCTTTTAATTCTAAAGTTATACACCTCACAGGTGCTAATGTAACTCCTGGTTCTTCTGGCCACGCCATTTTTAGAACAACTTATTATTTTATTTCTAAAACAATGTGTAGGTTATCACATTTCACAACTTTCCCGCTTTGTCTTTGATTTTTATTTTTAAATGATCCAACCCTCCCACAAACTAATCTTTTAAACTGTAAATTAGGGAATTGTATAATTTCATAATCGCAATATGCAGCTTTCCCTGACGGAAGAGCTCTTAAAACAGTTGAGGGCCTTCCATCATATAAGTTTTCATCAGTGCTCAGCTCATCCAAATGAACATAGAGTAATGAATGTAATGCAAGATCGAGCGGACTTTCCCCCTCAACGTAGTTTCATCTGGCGAAAACACTAAAACTATGAGTGGGTAGATTGCTGTTGTAAAGCCTAGCATTTTAGCTTTGCTCTTTATCAAAATCGTATTTTGCTTCTTCAGGTTTGAATGTTAATATTGTTTTTAATTTGCATTGTTAAGTTTAAGAGTAATGTCTAAGTTACTCATTGCTTCTTTTAGTGAGCAAAACCCGTAATAACCATCAGGTATTGTTAACTGTTTAACGTCGTTTGTTCTCCTTTCATATTTTGTAATCTTATTATTCCCTTGGCTTCAGTTATATTAAACCATACGACTTTGTAAAATATTTCATGGAGCGCGACCGTTTTGGCCCCGCAATTGTTATCAATTAGCATGTTCTAAAAACGAAGGTCGGTCTTGAGTTGTTTTTTGTTACAAACATTTTTTTAAAAACAAATTAAAAATGAGTGCTTTCAAATATACTGATGCAAAATATTCTGTGGGGCCGCACTACAATCCTAAAAATATAGCAACTGATACTCTGACATTGCTGTGACCCAGACTGCTCTTTTCATAAAAAGGTGAGTACTCCATTGAAGGCTATCTTAACCCCCCTATTGAAAAAGAGCACATCCAGAAAGCGTGGTTTAGTCATCCGTTGCAGTTTTATCAGAACCCGTTAAACTTTGCTGTGTTTTGTGCATCAATGGGTGTGGGGTGTCGTATGATTAATCATTTAATCATCCTGATCCTTTGGTGAGGTCAGTGTACAGATTTCATTTTTATTACACCTTCAGACGTATTTTGACTGAACTGCAAGCGCCATTACCGAATGACAAATCGTTTAATCCATCAGCAACAGAATAGACATGAAGGCTTTTGAAAGGATCTGTAACGAATCAATATTAACATCAAGACAGACTTTAGACAAAGTTGGTCTTTATCATGGCATAGGCACCCCTTATTTTCGGGGCAGCACAGAAAGTATAAATATGTCTTGAAACCTCCTTTCAAAATTGTTCAGCCCTGGTCCATAGAGCAAGAGCATTAAACAGCATGGACAACATTTTCTTAGACACTTCTAAGGGCCTAACTAGGCGGGAATAGAACGAATAACGACTCTATTCGTCTTACGTTTGGTGTTTGCTAGGTTCGCAAGCACAGGCAAGATCGAGCTTAATGTCTTTTTTTGCTTTGATCCCACAAAAAAATACTTAGCAAATTTTAGGGACGCCTTAATTTACAGTTGATTTACCTTCAAGTATTCAAAGGTACCAATTTTACAATACGAAAGATGAAAGTGACTTTGCGTTGGCATGGTTTAAATGCTGCCTTCTGACCTCAAACTCCAGATAGGTACAATAATAAACTAAAATATGAAACTTTTGCAGGCATGAACAGAAGGTTGGATAAAACGCTTTAATTCTGAGCCAGTTATATTTTAATACAATAAAAGAAGGGCCCAAGTAATTTCATATCCCGAGTCCAACCCCCAAGTATTGAAGACTCAGCAAAGCTTGCGACTCTGTTCGCGAGACCTAAAATTTGAAAAGCAGCGCTTTCTTGGATTAACTGGCCTGATACTCGGTCTTTTTTACAAAATATTAACCCACATTAAGAGAACTAATGCCATGTGCTCGGCCATAAGCCAACTACTTTGTTTGGGCAGTAACAAAAGCCAGCTAACAACACCCCCTAATTTTTTACCCGTAAAGCGTCCACGGCTTTTTTGGCTAATTTTTTTAATATAATTCGCAAGATGATCAAGCTGTTTTTTTACCCTGTTTACAGGTGGAGGCGAGGGTGGCGGTGGCAATGGACTTTGCCCTCCCCCGCCGCCTGAAACCAACAAGTGACTTTTTCAATCCTAAGGCTGTTATACGTTTAAAATAATTGTATCCTTGCTCTCTAAACAGTGTTCGGATTGTCTGCTGCTTTGTGTTTTCATATAAATTTTCGGATAGTTTTCTTATTCTATTCACTTGAGTTCGTAATGGTCTCGGTTATAGTAGCCTTCTAGTCTTGCTGATCTCTCTTGTTCGATCTTTGTCTTTGGGGTTTATTCTTTCTTTAATATCATGCCTGTTGGCGTATCAGCCTCAACGAGTTTCTTTTTCCCTTTTATATGCAACTAGTTCACCTAGTTTTGCAAATTGTTTGTTAATCGCCTTGATGGTTCTTAAAGCATGGCAGGCCTCTATTTCCGCATGGGTAGCGGTGAGTCGTGAAATAGTCTTTACGCTGTTCTTGGAAAAAATGGATTCTGCTTCTATTACATTTTATTAATTCACCTGTGATTGGTTATCTTAAGCCCGTTTTGCATTTGGGTTATCTGTGGGTTCTTGCAGTGTGTTTGAAGTTAGAACTGCCTCCGCCTTATTTTTGGCCTAACAAGGCCAAGGCGTTTTGGTCTTAAACACTGGTCTATTTCAATTGAACCCGGATAAAACTTTGGATGGCCGTTTTTTTAGTTGTAAGCTGAAAAGTGTCTTGGCCGCTCCTCACAAAACAAATGTTCATTCTTTAAACTTTTCAAATCATTAGGGTTATAATTCGGAGTTCTTGGCCTAAACTTTGGTATAATGTCTGACCTTACTTTCTGTTAATTTTACCGTTGTTTGTATGTACTCCCGATTTCGCTAATTCATCGCAATGAGGCCCGAGCGATGCCGCTCCAAAGGGAATCCTCATGTGTCTACGATCAAAAAATCATAAACTTATCTCAATGCGGCCAGTTCCCTTTAAATAATTTTAATTTTTTATTTGTTTTATAAAAATGTTACATGCATTTGGCTCGATTTTTGACCGCATAGAAGACTGAAAGAACCCTTGGCGTGAAGGAATAAAGGAATATTTCTGTTCCAAATAACCCATCTATATTATGCAGATCAATTCTTACTGTCAAATTTCGGACCTAGGAGCAAAATGAAGTGATTGGCCAGGCTCTGCCGTCCTTTCAAAATAGTATCGATTCAACAACAGACCAAACAGGACATTTTGCAGATTTGGGGGGGGAAATGGTTAAAAATTTCTAAAAACTTGGGGGTAAGAAATATTTTCTTTACCAATGCAGACTATTTTTAACCTATTCTGATCTTTGGCTAACCGGGAATGAAAGGGCTGATCTTGCGTTTAAAGGAAGAATGAAAAAGCACTAAAAATAGAATAGCGTGAAAACTTAAAGACGGCAAAAGTATGTAGCGTTTAAAGTTGCGTATGAAATCGCTTTTCCATTCCTTAAATTTGGTTGTTAAAAGCGTGCGCCATACTTTCAAGGAGCATTAAAAGAAGCTGCATTTAACTAACTTTTAACGTACAAACGTGTTTTAGATCAAAGACACGAGCAATGTACAGCATTTCTGAATTGTTAGAGTTTTGACGTTGTTAGCAACCCTAATTAGCAAGGCTGTTGAGAAAACCCGTTAAATTAGCAATATATTACGAAGGTGATTCATCAACAACTTTATCCCAGAAGCAGGGCAGAACTTATGGAATTTTAGTTTTAGGTCGCGCAAGACGCTTAAAGGTATTTTTTGCTGTGTGAAGATTGAAGAACGTTCTTTAAAGAGCAAGTGAAAAGTTTTTATCCTAAATAGCGAAAGGCAATGTACAATTGATGTTGGTCCTACCAAATCTACGAGCGGGCTTAGACCTTTCCATCTTTGACGAATTAAAAATTGTTTGGGGGTGGAGGGGTTAGAAGTCTAACGCAGCCCTTGTGTCTAAATTTAATCTTCACAATGTGGCTTGAATTATTTAACAACGAAATACGGTTTATGATTGACCTAAGGGTCAAACAGGGTTATCGGTTGCATGGAATCGGGAAGAACTTAAAGAGACGTATAAAACTTCAATTGATAAAGAAGAGAACCGAAATAACCGCTATGACATTTTTTTTTATAATGCGCAGCTGATTATTGAAATAACAGATTAAAAGATAACAACTAAATTATTTTATTTATAAAAGCATGTGTTCAAGTTTATCCAAATGGCCTACAGCCCGCCAAAAGAAGAGTAGTAAAACCCTAACATAAAAACCTTAGATAACAAACATTACGCAAATGGAAACAAGTACTAGCAAGACCTTTTAAAATACGCAAAACCAAAACGAAGGTATTTGCTGCTTTAATGCTGTTACATATGTTAATATGGAAGTCGACTATAAGGCTCTATCAGCAGGAACGAGTGTTGGTCTCTTGCAACGGCATTGGCGTACCGCAGCTTACCTAGGTAGGTTTGTCTTTGCTTGGGTCTGTGTTCATTAGCTGTAAGTGCGGCTGCAAAAAAATTAAAAACTAAACTCCAAAGCAACTGCTATGGTAACAAATTAACGGCTAAACTTAGTTTCGTTTAAACTGACATAAATAAAGGCTGTTGACTCAAACATCCGATGAAGAATTTAATCGTTTACAGGCGATTTTGATGACTACAAAAGCAAAAGTGGATCTTCAAGAAGGCGAGGAAAGTTTTTCTCAACAGCACCCGAGCAGATAAAAAAAATGTTTAAAAAAAGTAAACGAGACATTAAACCTGTTTAAACAGCTCACTGTAACAACACAAGGGGTTTATACTTTAGTTTTGAGGTCCAAGCGCAAAAAGACCGTTGATTTTGATTTATTTTATATTTTTTTTATTTAATAAATATTTGAGTTAGAAAGAAGCTCACATGGCTAGATTTTGGGAAGGGCAAGCCGAATTTTGAATGGAATGTTTGAAGAGGCTTTTACAAGAGCACTGAAGTTTGATCTGAGTCTTTGATCCAGAAAAACGTGCGGACAAGCGTTGTACAGCTATTTCTCAAGTTCCAAGTAAATACTAATTGACCCCCGTTAAGTAATTTTAGCTGTTTTTTCGATATGAACAATAATGAAAAATCTAGAAGTGGTTCAACTAAAAAAACGATGTTTTTCCTTTACGTTACACCGGTTGGGCGAGAATGCTCACAGTTTGACGCTTGCCGGCTGAGAAGCCAAATGAGAGCCTGGTTGGTCAAGGGGCGAATCTTAGAGTTTCGATTAAAACTGGCTAGGGATGCCGATGTTGGTAAGGCTTACATTCCCAACCTCCGCATTAGTTGCAAAAAAAAAGCATTTTAAACAATAAGAATACAGACATAAATTTTTTATGTGGTGTGTTCTTGCAAGGCTGCACACGTCCGAAAACGCGAGAGGGGCAACTCACCCGTAAATAAATGTCTTACTTTAGTGGGGTGTCCTTTCCTGTTAGTGTAGCCCAATTGATCGGTTTGAAAACAAAACAACCAATAAACGTAATGGTATACTCAGGGATGAGGAAACAAAATTTGGTGCAATTAAAGTGTCCAAGAACATCCAAAAATTGGCCCGAACCAACCAAAAATCATGTTGACTTACTTACGGATGTTTCACCAGCGGCTACCGATACACATTAATACGAACAATGAGTAAACTAATTGCAGCATACTTCAAAGATGGGCACAAACAAGAATTCTGTGAAATGTTTAACAGATGCCATCTGTTAGCGCAAGCAAACCATAAGAAACCTTTGTATCGGCCCATTGCGTAAACAGAACTAATTTCGCCCCACCTGGATAAAAAAGTAGTTTTAAGAACTGGAAAAAACTGCAAATTCCCCCAAATATGTTGTTTAGCAGATTCGAATCCCCATTGTCCTTAGAAGGGGCCCAGCCCACAAAAATTTACGCGAAAAACAGCAATGGTAATCTCCGATTTGTTCATTTGCCTTCATTGTTGTCAGGTCGGATGGCGCCCATTCAGCACCAAATTTACAGGGCCCAATGCGGCTAAAGATTTTTACAGGCATGCAGCAAGGCCAAGACTGTCTAATAATCTTAAACTTATCTAAAAATATTATTGCGCCTTGAAGCAAAACAGTATGACCAGCCACACATTGTTGGAATTTGCGGTTTGGCTCTCATCAGACGCAGAGAATCCAAAAGTAAGAGACCATGATCACATTAGCGGAAAGTTAAGAGGGCGGGCTAACAAATGCATCTTCAACTAAAGTTTGACCCTAAGACAGGAAGCTGCCTGTATTCTTTCATAACTTGCGGGTTACGACTCTCATCTTATAATGAAAGCAGTGGACGATGCCTTCAGGGTGTCATGCATTCCCACAGTCATCAGAAAGTACATGTGCTTTAAATCTAAATAACATGTCTTTTTATGACTCTATGCAACACATGTGGGTTCTTTTAGAGTCACTGGCTATGTCCTTAAAGTCCTGCCCAATAACAGAAAAATATTTTGACTCAACTCTTGTTAGAAAGGGCGTTTCCCCTTTTATGAGTCATGAACAGTTGGGAAGGGTTTGACAAAAGATACACTTCCGCCTAAAGGTGCGTTCTTTTCTAGTCTTAGAGGAAAGGGACATCAGCGACTCCGATTACCAACATGCTAAAGATGGGGGGCAGAAGTTAGAGTGTAAACGAGGGAGACTATCATGACTCCTACTTGATGGCAGATGTATGTTTGTTAGCGGACGTTTTTGAAAATTATAGGAAGACCTGCATGAAACATTACAGCCTGGATCCGCCCCATTATATTTCTGCGCCCGGGATGAGTTGGGATGCTTTTTTTAAAGTTTACTGGAGTACAGATTGATTTATTGTCGGATTTACCAATGTTTCCCGAGGGATTGAAAAACGGATTGGTGGAGGAATTAGTATGCGTCGCATCTTTACTGTAAAGCAAACAACAAATACTTGGACAACATGTCCAATTTAAAAGGTCTAACTATCTCATGTATTTAGACGCAAACAATCTGTAGGGTTTGGGGCCAATGGCGCAATCATTTCCATTACGTAATTTAAAATGTACACGGGTACGAATAATATTCAAAGGCATTAAAGTGGTTGACAGTTTAACGCCTGATCAGCAGCGCGGTTTCATTCTAAAAGTTGACTTAGAATATCCTCATGAACTCCAGGACAGCATAATGACTTCCATTGCAGCAGAAAGTCTAAAGATGGATCCAAGAGAGCCACCTAAACTTGTGCCCAATCTTCGGGGCAAAAAAATTATGTCTGTCATTACAGACTTCTACAATTTTATTTAAGACATGGTTTAAAGTTAACAGCTGTCCATCGCATAATTGCTTTTGATCAAGAACAGTTCATGAAACCATACATCATGAAGAACACTGACCTCAGAACTAAATCCACAGATGCTTCAGAAAAGACTTTTTCAAGCTGATGATACAACAGCTTTTTTGGGAAGACTATGGAGAATCCGCACAAGCGCAAAGATGTTAGATTAGTCACCAAAGAGAACGAAGCAATTAAGCTGACTTCAAAACCTAATTTCAGGACTTTAGAAGATTTCAGGGTCACCTTTTGGCAATCTGATAAAAAAAGAAAGTCAAATTAGACAAACCTGTATTTATTGGGTTTACTGTTTTAGAATTATCAAAGTTTTTTGATGTTAGAATTTCTTTATGACTACTTTAAGCCTTGTACCCTGAGTCCAGAGTACTTTACACAGATACAGATAGTTTTGTTATAGATTTCCTATAAAGACATCTATAAAGACATGGAAATGGAAGTAGCTAAAGGACATGCGGGAGGGTATGACACGTCCGATTATCCTAAAGACTCGCCTTTACATTCAATTACTAACAAGAAGGTTTTAGGAAAGATGAAGGATGAATTATCTGGAAAGGTGTCAAGGAGTATGTGGGGTTAAGTAAAAATGTACAGTATTTGAGCCAGGAGAAAATCATTAAGAAAGAAAAAGGGAATATCTCGCAGCTTTGTGCAGTCAAACATATCGCATGACAACTACAAAGAAGCATTGTTTGGAAATAAGACTTTCCATCATGACAACGAAAAAACTGCGATCTTAAATCTACATGAGATCAACACAACAGTTGTAAAAAAGAAGTCATTAGATAAAACAAACACAAAACGTGTGTTTGTTAATCCAGAGTTTTCATATGCAATCGGGCACGGGGGAACCGTAAATTAATTAAAGCGGAACTGTGCCCGGCGGGATTTCTGCAGTTCTTTCCTTCACAAAAGTCTTTGAGGAGGGGTTTGTTTTGTTGTGTCAGTTTCTCGTAAATAATACACGGGGGATTCATTTTTACAATTCTTTTTATTGTATGGATAACACTCCAAACCGGATCGGTTGCCCTGATGCGAGTGTCCCTTCTGTTTCCCCCCGGGTAAATAAAAGGTACCTTACTTTAAAACCCAAATGGTAATAGTTTGCCGGATGAAGACTCTCCTTCAACAGCATTTATTGTTTTTCTTTTGATTGCTTGTACTGGTTTTAGGCCTTTAAATTCTTCATTATTCATTGCGCGCAAAATGAGGGCAGTCTTCTAACCCATTCTGTGTTGCGAGAATGTTCAATCAGCTCTCTGTGATACTGGTAGGAGAAAAGTCTTTCGGCTAACTGTTTGTTAAAGTTTTCGACTAAGCCTGTGATCTATGAACTTCCTGGAATCCCTCTTTTATGGTAACTCTGTGTTTTTTCAATAATTGTTTTCACTTGGGCCCTTTAAATTCTTTCCATCATCGACTTGAATCATGCGAGGGTAAGTTAGCGGGCTCGTGGTATTTTCGCTGTATGGCAACAGCAACAGCAAAAGCACTCTTTTGTTTTAAATGGTTCTCCCTCTTGTATCTTGAAGCCATGTAAATGCCTGTGAGTGCGTACTTAATCTTTTTCGTCAATCCTATCAGAGGGTAAATATAAAGGCCCCTTTGATGGGTGTCGTTGGGGTATTGTATTAACAAAGTGTGGTCTCTGTATTTCGTCTAGGGGCAGTAATAAATTTGCCAAATTGCTTGTTTAGATAACCTTTCCTTTGCTGTTTGTTCACTGACTCCGGGCCGCTTGGCTTAGCTTTTTAATTGCTGTGATGCCCTTCCAATATCCTTTGGCGAATATTAGATTTTGTTCATTTTTTATTCAGCCAATATTATGTGCAAAAAAATACACAACAGTCATTACCAACGACAATAAACGTGATTTCTTGCATCTTTTGTTTTCTGATGGTTGATAAAAGTTGCTGAATTTTGGTGGGGGCAATGTCTCGATTGGTTTGCCTGTTACTAGATAATATTGTTTTATTGCTTGATCAACATTTTTAAATGTGTAAGCTGCATGCCCCTGTCTTTTCAGTGTGTCATTAATAAAATTAATTGCTCAAGTCTCTGCCTTTCATAGGCGTCTTGTGCAGCTGCTAGTTGCTCCATAGCTTTGTTATGTCTTTTTCTCTCGCCGTCATTCCCCAGTTTACTAAATGCGAAATTACTTCCGCTAAAAGCAAGCGCATTCACCACAGCGCCGCCTATCATTATTGCGAGTGAAGCCATTTTTTTAAATGTATTTTTTTCTACTATTTTTATTGTCTGGAATTATTCCTTGCTTGACTAGAAAATTTTCGTGGCAACCGAAGCTGCAATGATAGCAATCAGCTTTGCTGAATCCTAAAAGT
Source organism: Conus ventricosus (assembly GCA_018398815.1). NCBI lineage: Eukaryota > Metazoa > Mollusca > Gastropoda > Neogastropoda > Conidae > Conus > Conus ventricosus. The sequence goes on along the minus strand of CM031599.1, from coordinate 74,980,926 downwards.
CTAGTTTGCCAAGATTGTGGTTTATTCTTAACAGGCTTTTACCAGCATTGAGTATCCTACACTTAGGCCCCCAATAACAGCAGAATGGTATACAAGGTTAGCAACAGTTTTTTCGGTGCTCTTTTTATAAAATAAATAAATTTAATTATTAATAAAACATGAACAGTGATGATCTCCTAAGCTACAAGGCGGCCTAAACCTTCCTGAACTTATGAATGACCAAGTTGATGGCCAAGCTGTTATGCCCCCAAAAGGAGAGGTTGTATTCTTTGGGGAGCGTGTGGGGAAAACAAAACCCGTTCCTCGGAACTGAATTCAGCATTGAAAAGATTAACAGATGTCGCCGCAAGACATTTTAAAGTATCATAACAGGTATGAAGCGCGCTAGGGTCTAGAATGGTGAAAAGTGTGGGGCAAACGGTTCTTAGTTTGTACACTAAACTAGTTAGTAGATTTGGCCCATTGATTCGAACAGGATTTTATGTATGATTTAACGCAGGATCCGTTTTAACCCAAAATCATTAGGTCTCTAGGGTGTGATCTGTATTACAGATTTGGAACATTGTTATCGCCATTAATCATGGGATTAATACTTTTAATCATATAGATTTTATTTCCCTTCAAAATGAACGAGCTGGAAAATCAGCAGAATCAGAAAACACCCGAATCGGGGAGAAAGTAACCAAGCCAGAAATTCAGCAGAAAAGCTGAATCAGGGGGAGACCAATTAAAAATCCTGGGGTGTTGAAGCAGGAAGAAATTGCAGAGTGGAACAGACAAAAAAAATTTAATGTTACAGAATATGACTCATCATTTAAAACTAACACCTCCAAACGCCCGAAAAAAGTTGATTCAATGCCAGCTATAAAAATCCTGGATCAAGGGCCCCAAAGTCTTCATGGAATATTAAAAATTAAAACTGTTGTCATTTTTGGTGGGTCTTGCTGCTGCTGGGGGCGGTTATTCGGTTTTTAAATATATAAACAACGCTGGCAAAACAAGAGCCCCAAACAATCTCCACCCCTAAATACAGAAGCCGAACACAATGCACGCCAAAACCGCAATAACAAAGCATCATTTTGATCCATTTATAATGGAATATATTTTTAAGAACTTAAATTTTTAATTTTTATAAAAATAGATCATGGCGTATTATAAAATGATGGTGTCAATAAAAAGATCTGGAGTCTATAAAAGACATTTCCATAGACCAGAATTGTAATCAAAAGCGGTTGCTTCGGATGTAAGACCTTCCTTTAGATCTATGCAGAGAACGCTGAGCAAGACATCCCCAACGATGACGCGTTTTTTGAGGCGTGTGTGTACTATATTAGGCATCTGCTATTTAAGATAAAAACATAGATTGTATTTTTTGATAATTAAAGAACTTGGGAATTTAAGAACCCTTTGGGTTTTACTTAGAGGATGACTTAGTTATGACTTGAGGTTATTAAATCAAGAACTTAATTAAAAAACTTAATCAAGAACTTATTAAGAACTTGAAGTATTAATTAAAAAAATTTAATTAAAAACTTAATTAAGAACTTGGGGTGACTTGAAATGACTTAAGTTAAGAACTTAAAATGACTTAAATGTGTGCATGCGTGGGGAGGAGGTGGCATGCGTGGGGTGGGGGTGGGGGGGAGGAGGTGTGCATGCGTGGGGTGGGGGTGGGGGGAGGAGGTGTGCATCGTGGGGGGGGGGTGGGGGCCAAACTGCCCCATTACGAGCACCACTAAAAATCCTGTTAGACTCATGCTGCTAAAAAATAGCCGTTCATATATAAACGGTTATTTATGTAGCAGTCAGCAAGGCGGATTTCCCCACAGTCTCTTGCTGCTAAAATAGCCGTTCATGTTAACGGCTTTTATAGCAAGGCGGATTTCCCCACGGCCTCTTGCTGCTAAAAAAAAGCCCTTCTGTTATAAACGGCTATTTATAGCAAGGCGGATTTTCCCCGCAGTCCTCTTGCTGCACTTCACAATAACACTGTTAGCAGCTCCCAACCCGCACACCACCACCACCACCCACCCCCTCTGGCGTAGGCAGCGAGCAAAGTCGACAGGTGGGAGGTTGTGACGTCAGCAGAGGGGCGCGCTGTCTGCCGCGAGCTGGGGTTGGCGAGGAAGTGAAACGGTTTGGTGGCGGACAGAAAGAAAGGAAAAAAAAAAGAGAAGTTAGGGGGTGGATCCACGTTACGCCACTTGAATGAGCTGGGGTGTGTGTGGGCGACAGAGTGAAACACACCACCACTGCCTCCACCCTCACCCCCCCGCACACACCCCACACACACACACACACCACACACAGCGCGGAGCAGAGCACTCACTCCCCTACACTAAAAATAGCCGTTCATGTATAAACGGCTATTTATAGCAAGGGTGTTCCGCACAGGCCGCCACCCGGCTACGCACTACTCCTCTCCAATGTAGATGTACTAAGGTCTGCCTAGCCTATTAGTTTGTTTGCCAGAACATTTCGAAATCGCCATTCAGTTGCCCTAAGGCACACTTGAAGGAGAAAATGGTTAGAATAGAAAGTAGAAATGTAACACATCTTAATACACGATTCAGCTTTGCTTACATGAACACTGAATCTGTAGTTAACAATCAATCAAGTCTGATACAAACTGGGAACATTTTTACTTGGGAGGAAAGCAAAAATGTTTCAAATACGAATCAGCCGTGTTTCCTCCGCCTTAAGAATGAACGCCTGTTTTTTAAACATGGCTTTAGCTGTCTCAAGCCAGATCCCAACAAACAAACGCGTGATGGTTTGTTTTGCTTCAGCCGACTTTCAACAAATGCAGCGCCATTTATTAGATAAGGAACCATCTCATCGATAGTCCAAACACGTATTAAAACTAGCTACATCTTGTTTCATTTCCTTGAACCCAAAATACCTTTAAGATAGTGTTCATTTCCAAAGCAGTTAGTTCCCCTTTTTTGTTTTCTAGAAAAAAAATCTTCCCCGGTTTTCCAACATGCTTCGCCTAATTTTTTTCAACAAATACCCCTAACATGCAGTTAAAGTAAAACTTATGGCTCAAATAGCAAACCTGTTCTTCAGTAACGTTTAAAAACCAAACCCGCACAAACACCGGTAAATATCTTCTTCCTACAACGCACCACCTTTACAGCTCCAACGCCCCCAAGTTAACTGACAAAACAAAAACCGGTCTTGCTGACGTGGGGTGACACGTGACAGTCTAGACCATTCGCTTAGCCTAACGCGCCACTGTGTGCTTTATTGATTTTTTGGTCGCAAAGCGGGCCGTGCGCTGTGCACCAAAGGCCGCGAGCCCTTTATACATTGAATTGAGAGAGAGAGAAAGAGAAAGAGTGTGTGTGTGTGTGTGGGTGTGTGTGTGTGTTAGTGTGTCTGTGTGTGTTAGTGTGTGGTGCCCCCCTCTCTGTCTGTCTGTTCTCTTCTCTGTCTGTCTGTCTGTCTGTTGTTCTGAGGGGCAACTTGACCTTAAAGGTTTTTGTCAGGGGTGCCAAATGATTCTCTCTCTCTCTCTCTTCCGCCACAAGAAAAGGCGGCTTTTAAGCCACTTTCCCCCAAAAACTCAGTGGTTGAGCAGTGAGTCAGGATTGGTAAAAATGCTGTTCTCTGTAGTTTATTTGACTTCGGTGATGGCAGTGCAGCCGACGTTTAATCTGACAACGGGACGGATTACAGTACTGTTGTGTGTGTGTGGGTGGTGTGTGTGTGTGTCTGGTTTTGTGTGGTGTGTTGTGGTGTGTGTGTGTGTGTGTGTGTGTGTGTGTGTGTGTGTGTGCGTGGCGTGCGTGCGTGCGTACGTGCGTGCGTTGGGGTGCGTGCGTGCGTGCGTTTTGTTGTGTGTGTGTGTGTGTGTGTGTGTTTTGTGTGTGTACGTGTGTTTGTGCATGTGTGTGCATGTGTGTGTGGTGGTGTGTGTGTGGTGTGTGTGGGGTGTGGTGTGTGTGTGTGTGTGTATACGGGGTGTTTGTGCATGTGTGTGTGTGTGTGTGTGTGTGTGTGTGTGTGTGTGGGTGTGTGTGTGTGTGTGTGTACGTGTGTTTGTGCATATGGGAGTGTGTGGGTGTGTCTGTGTGTGTAGTGTGTTTGTGCATATATGTGTGTGCGTTAGGTCTATCTATGTAGCACACAACGAAAAGATTAAACCGTTACTTCAGAGATGTATCTTGTTGTGTACCCTTTCAATGGCCTGTTTATTTTTGTCTGGGAAAAAGGGCACTTAACCCAAACAGAGACTTGCGTGAGAGTAATGCAGTCAACAACAGATCAGATCAGTGACGATGATGATGAGATGGGATGAAGGGGAGAGGGGAGAGAGAGAGAGAGGAAGAGAGGGGAGGGGAGAAGGAGAGAGAGAGAGAGAGAGAGAGATGGTGGAGATCCGGGTTTACAAAAAAGGATGCTATAAATCACGTGGTTTGTTTCTTCTTTTCTTTTTTTTTTCTTTTTTTTTTGTTGGGTGGTGGTGCGGGGTGGTGAGGACGGGGGGGGTTGGAGGGGGGAGTTAGTCCTGTACCTGGCTATTAAATCCCGTGTACATTATGGTGTTAGGAGAATTTCTCACTTGAATTTGAGTCAAGGGGCACCTAGACTGAAAAATCACGGAGGTGATCGGGGACCACCCTGGGTACTTTTTGCGTAATGGCCCATTCAAATATGGCCGCCACCGCCGCGTGAAAATCCTAAACTTTTGTGTTTTACATATTACACTTGTAACACTCTAATCCCAAATGATTTTGGTGTTTCTGAGTTCATTTCTGATATCATTTTGTCCATTTGGGGGTCATCTTAACCTTCAAATGCCATGGTCAAGGTTACTTTTCTTAAATGACGGTCTTGACCTTACCTGGCGATATTCTAGCTGTAACAACAGGGCTCCCATACATAATGCTACTAATTCTGACATGCTTTTCACTGTATGATTCACTATTAAAGATGTAAGTCATTTGATCTTGAATTTACAAGTGAACGCCGTTTTCACCTATTCATCTAAAACTGCCTTTGCTGCTTTTCACTGTTTTCGTATTGTGTGGTCAATGACCATTCCCAAAAAGAAACAGAAAAAGTTTCCAAGTATGCAACAAACATGCTCAATGGGGACGGGAATGGTCTCTTTCCATCACTGATTGGATCACGGAGAATTATTTGCTTTTCCATGGCAGAATGTGATGCAGCAAACTCCGTAGAACAGCACCCACACCCTCGAGTGTACACTTGCCTGCGCACTTGCAAAATTGTGAGCAAGTGGGTGGCAAGGGCTTCATGCATTTAGTTGGCAACTGCGGTCAAAATGTTGCTCCCACACATGTTCTAGTGGTTTCTAGGTAGTCCTCACGTTGGGCTGGCCGCCCCAAGCAGATGGCATGCTTTGTGGGACCAGAAAGGCTTCTCTGTGGATGTGGCCTCTGATGACACTGCTTGTGGGTGGGGTGAGAGTCAATTTTCCCGCTGTAGCACTGCTGTAGTTCTCCACTCTGAGCTGGTTGAACTTTTCGCAGTTGTTGTTGGTCTGACACCCCCCAGACATGTACACGGTACATTTCTGCCAGAGCTTCATCTTGCTCTGACAAGCTGTCTGTCTATCCAAAGTCGTCAGATGCTGTACACGGTCAGTGGCCTCACAAACTTTCAAAAATTTTCGCAGGGCAGCTGAACAAGCATCAATAGCAGTTTGGTGCGATTTAAAGCGTGTTTGCTGTGGCGGAATGTTTACCTGCATGAGACAGAAAAAGTTCAAGGATCTGCTCACCTGCTTGGGACCCTTCCACTGGACTCGCATTCTGTCAGGTGCCAGGGCAAACTGCTTTGAGGTTCTGGCTTAGACGACGCACTGTTTGAATGTGGCGTGTTTGGACGTGGCCTTTTAAGGACGTTGTGGAGCCACAGAGAAAACCCTGGACATTGCAAAGGAGCATGGCATGGACATCAAGCAGATACTTGCACACGATCTGCTGCCAGGACTCCACTGTTTGATGGTGATCTTCCCGCTCACGTCAACAAGTCAAACACTTGTTGGTGAAATTGAATCTGAACTGGACCCCACACAGGGAATCAGACGTCTCATCTTCCCACTATGTTGTGGTAGACTTCATGTAAAAGATGCGACAGATGCCCCTAGCAGAATTCTCTACCCTAGGTGCTGTAGTCGCTGCAGTCATCCCCATCAGCCACAAGCCTCTGGGCCTGAGTCGGACTACGTTACACTGCTGTTAGATTCATTACGTTGACTTTCCCTGAAAGAAGGACAGCCCATGAGGCGAACTGGTGTGACGCCCATTGACAATATTGGCATGAACGCAGACACACCCCTCCCTCGACAGCTTTGAAAGTTCTGGGCATTGAGAAGAACAAAACAGAATCTTCAGCTGCTGGTTCAAGATATGGTGAGCAATCGAGCTGAAGGAAATCTTGTCATCATCGCCAGCTCTGTCGTTCTCTGATGAGGAGGTGACTCGGCTTACTTGACTTAGTCCTCTGAAATTTCCCCGGTGAACATAAGGCCGCAACCACATTCTTCCAGCGGACACGGTTCGGGGAGATTCTCTTCAGCTCGGCCCACGTCATTCGGTGACCTTCACTTTGCGTCGGTACTCCTTAGCCCTGTCTGTCTTTGGTCTTCCACTTTCTTTTGCCCTGGGGGTTCCATTCAAGGGTTGTCTTGTGATGTTGGTTGGAAACTTTCTGAGGTGTGGCCAATCCATCCCACTTCCGTTTTCTGATTTATGATTTTATTGGAAAATTGCTTGGTCTTGTTCCACAGTTTTGTATTGGCAAAAATATCTGTCCATCTGATGTTCACAATGTTTCGCAGACATCTGTTGATAAATGTTTGGAGTTTGTGAGTGGGTTTGTTTTGTTGTTCGCCACGTTTCAGAACATTAGAAGGACAGATTTTACATTTGAATTGAAGTTGATTTGTAGTGGGTAAGGGGCAGAGGAATTCCAGATTTTGCCGTTAGCGTAATAAAGATGTGCCTGGCTTTATTGATGCGGCTCTTGAATCCTCATCTGTACCTCCATCTTGTGACCACACTGCCGAGGTAACAAACTTGTCAACTTCAGTGATGTCTTGCTGTTGCAGTCGTAGTGGGTCTCGTTGTTGGTTGTTGACCTCATGGTTTCGTTTTCTTTGTGTGTTTGAGTGGCGGTGAAGAAATCCCGGACCTGCACAGCTGGATTGAAGAGGCAGACGCCAGACTGGTAGTTTGATGTGGAGTGGGCTGGTTTGTATCAAACAGTGCAAGAGAGTTTTTAGTAGTTTCCAACGACACGGACACTTTCGCATACTGCTTCACTACACCCCTCAGTTCCAAGCGCTGGGGTTGAAGGAATTCTGGCAACAGTTTGGACAGGTGAGAGCGGCGGAGCTTCCACGCACCAAGCAGTTTCTAGGCTTGGAGCACCGCTGGCCAACTCAGTGATCAAAGCAACATACTGATGGAGATGGACTGTGTGACAAGGTAGGGACGAAGAAAAGCTGCTATGGCAGCTGACCCTGTCAGCATCTGACGAACTTTTGAGCGATGGACAGCTTGTCAGAGCAAGATGAAGCTCTGGCGGAATGTACCGTGTACATGTCTGGGTGGGTGTCAGTTCAAACACAACTGCTGAAAGGTTCAACCAGCTCAGAGTGGAGAACTGCAGCAGTGCTACAGTGGAATTTTACTCTCTCCCCCCACAAGCAGTGTCATCAGAGGCCCCATCCACAGAGAAGCCTTCTGGTGCACAAAGCATGCCATCTGCTTGGGGCGGCCAGTCAACAACGTGAGGACTACCCAGACACTAGAAAAATGTGTTGGGGCGCAACATTTTGACACCCCGTTGCCCTCTAAAAGCATGAAGCCCTTTTCCCACCACTTTTCTCACAAATGCAAGTGCGCAGACAAGTGTGACCCTCGACGGTGTGGGGTGCTGTTTACTGGGTTTGCTGCGTCGCATTCTGCCATGGAAAATCAGATTTAAATTTTCCATGTTCCAATCAGTGATGGAAAGAGACCCAAATTTCAGTTACATTGAGCATGTTTGTTGCATACTTGAGAACTTTTTCTGTTTCTGTTGGGGTGTGTCATTGACCACACATACAGAAAAAGTGAAAAAGCAGAAAGACAGTTTTAGTTGAATAGGTAAAAACGGCGTTCACTTGTGAATTCAAGATCAGATTGACTTATATCTTTAATAGTGATTCATACAGTAAAAATCATCAGAATTAGTAGCATTATGTATAGGAGCCCTGTTGTTACTGCGAGAATATCGCCAGGTTACGGTCCCAAAACCGTTGGTACAAGAAAATTACCTTGACCATGGCATTTGAAGGTCAAGTGACTCCAAATGGACAAAATGATATCAGAAATTAACTCGCACACCAAAATCAGTTGGATTAGAAGTGTTACAAGTGTATGTATTGTCAAAAACACAAAGTTAGGATTTTCACGGCGGCGGGTGGCGGCCATATTTGAATCGGGCCCTTTTCGCAAAATGAACCCGGGTGGTGCCCGATCACCTCCGTGTTTTTTTATGTCTAGGTGCCCCTTGACTCAAATCAAGTGGAAATTCTCCCAACACCATAATGTTTCAGGGACTTATAGCCAGGTATGGACTAAGTTTGTCAGTTAACGGGTGTGCACTTCGTGTAAACTTTTGATAAAAATTCCATTTCATGCCATTGGAGGGTATGAAAATAGTTTGTGTCAGCTAGTATACCCCGGGTGTGGTTTACTGCAAAGCCGGCGTTTTACACCCCTAAATCATTTTGCACCCAGGTATGAATGGTGCTTGAAATGGTTATTTTTCATGGCTTGTGCCAAAAAAAAAAAAAAAAAAATCCCGGTCATTTCATTCCTATGGACCCTACACTATGTTCCTTCATAACACATTATGCGTTTTTGTGAGTGATGGGCATGGGGGTGTGGTGTGTGGTGTGTGTGTGTGTGGGGTGTGTGTGTGGTGTGTGTGTGGTGTGGTGTGTGTGTGATGTGAGTGTATGTTCATGGTGTGTGTGTGTGTTGGGTGTGTGTTTTGTGTGTGTGTGTGTGTGTGTGTGTGTGTGTGTGTGCGTGTGTGTGTGTGTGTGTGTGTTGTGTGTGTTGTGTGTGTGTGTGTGTTTTGTGTGTGTGTGTGTGTGTGTCTGTCTGTCTGTCTGTTGTCTGTCCGTCTGTCTTTTATCTCTCTGCATCTGTCTGTGTGTCTGTGTCTGTGGTTGGTTGTCTGTGTCTGTCTGTGTGTACGAGCGTATAGTCGTTGTGGAGAGCATTTTCCCTGACACTTCAAATGCGGGTGTTCTATTTTCTTTTTGATTATTGACCCTTGTACTAGGATTTTGCAAGGGGGAACTAAAAGAGAGCGTAAAGACTCAGGACACTGAAGCAAGCCAACCCAATTTTCCCAAACCAACCCTTGACAATTTAGACCCCCAGTAATTTTGGGTCCAAGCATTTATATACCGTACACATTGTGGGGAAATGCACTTTGGCCCGAACCAGAACAAAATTTCCCTCCCAATTCCCTTCACCGTACTGGTTCATTACTGGCCTCCTCCTCACCCTTTCTCCCCAATACAAAACAAACAAAACGAAAACAGTGAAGTGTTCACATTTCCGTTAATACAGAAGAAAAGCCGAGGTTTTTTGTCTCTTCATAATGTATACCACATACAACTATTCACAAATCAATGATGAAATGAACAACAACCGCTCTGGTTACATTCTATATCCCAGTAAACACTGACATTTCAAATATTTATGAAAAAGGCTGTTAAAAAAGTTTGACTAGGAAGATTTCACAAAAAGGCCAAAATAAAAAGTAGGTGGGAAATGATGTTAGGAATTGTCAGACAAAATGATTCTAAAGAATGTGACCACGCTCGTTTCAGTTTTGTGTCTGGGCAATCTCGCAAAAGCGTAGTTTTTGCACTAAAAATTAAATATTCAAAATGGCTGCCATAAACACTGACATAAGGATTCTGTAACCAAACTTCCATTGTTTGAGCCACAAAAAGTTTTGTTATTGACTAATTATTGTTATAGTTTATATTTAAAAGGAGAAAAAACACCTTATTCCTTTTTTAACATATTCAACCAATTTTTTAATCATAAATATACAAAACGACAAGCCAGTACAACATGACAGCAGTTACAAACAAAATCAAAACGGAAGCCACAGTTCATTTCTCTCCTTACCCTGCCTTAAGTAACAAAACAATCTGTTAATTAGAAACAAAAACATTTGTTCTTTTTGTTTTACGAAATAGGTGAGAGAGAAGAGAGAGAGAGAGAGAGAGAGAGAGAGAGGAGAGAGAGGAGAGAGAGAGAGAGAGAGAGAGAAGCACATTCAAGCACTCTTGTTATTTATAGTCAATACTTCTTTACCGTTAAAAACAAAACATTCACAGCCTATCAGAATAGCTGTTTCTGTACTTTCAAGAGGGAGTGATGAGTCAATGAGGGAGGGAGGATTGAAAGAAAGAGAGAAGAATATTGATAAGACTTAGAGTTTGTAGTTAAAGTCAATGGGTCAATGTAAGTAAAGCAAATGTATTGGTACTTCTTAAATAATTTCAGTCGTTTTTGCTTTCTTTAGTGAATTCTTCATCTTATTGTAATTTTTGATTCAAGCTAGCCAAACGAATCTGTAAAAATTATAGTCATCATTTTGCTCATTATTTACGTCAGAATCACTGATACATTGTCTAGAACTCAAACACTTAGTTTCATTTGTTGTGGTGTCATTGCACTTGCATGCTACTGTGCAAGGAAGACTAGCTGCTCTGCACTTGCACCGGGAACTAGTGCACTGCTTTTTGCACCCACAGAAGATCACATCAGTGCATGCCTTAGGAACTAATGGGAGTGACTTGAGAACAGGAATCAAGGTGCCGCCTTCTAGTTTCCAGCCCATGGTTTCTGGCGGGGAGAGGCAGGGGTGCTGCAGGTGAGCTTGTAGCCAGATAGCTGTCTGAGAGTGTGCCCGCTGTGTGTGGAAAAACAAGGCATCACGTGTTGGAGGCAGTGTTTCTGGTGCATGGGCTTTGCGAAACAGGACTGACCGAGCCATGTTCACCGAGTCACAGTTTTGTACCCCATACACACTGGAAATGAAGACTTCAGCATTTCGCAGTGTCTCGTCTGTGAGAGTTTCTTTTCCCAGTGAACTCAACAGATCAGGTTGCTGCAGGAAAACCTTCAAGCAAGTTGTCTTACTATGGCCAGCAAAGTACGACGTTGTGTCACAGCCCGTGAAAGCATGAAATCCAGCAAGGTTTTGTAGCTTATCTCTTTCAATGACTGTAGTTTCTATAAAAGCATGGATGGGGATGTATTTTCTGGATTTGGCCAGACTTTGGGACACTTGATGAGATGAAAATGCATCAGCAGCAGAACTGAAACATCCGTGTCCCTGGAGGACACAACAATGCTGCATGCCTCAGCCTCACCGTGTACACAGTGCAGGATTATCCTGGTGTCAGCCTCCTCGTGTGAAGCCTCCAGAGGACGTACATCTGCCTTGGGGTTTGAAGACTCCACCTGTGTGACATCACTGAAGCCACCACCTGCAACAATAGTTTGGTCAACTGGAGCATGCAGCATGATCTGTCTTGACAAAAACTTCGCCAGGTCAGCCTTGTTATCAGGGTGAGAAATGTAGTTTTCCCACTTTGCTGATAGGGGCACGTCTCTGCCTTCATCAATGTTTTTTTCCTGATTGGCTGAGAATCTTTACCTTGTCTTCTCCGTATTTCTGTCTTGATGGAAGTCTGGTTGTACCTGTCGAAAACTACATCAATGCGTTTGAAACCTCACCCAGCTTGATGAAGAGTATTGATGAAAACGTCTGCCAGGCCTCCAAATGTAGTCGCTTGTTGGGGATTTCCAGTGCTGCACATGAGTGCCTGTCCTTCAACAACAAGTGTGGTATTGTCACCAAGATCAGCCTCATCTAGGTTTGGTGGACAGGGTACTTCATGAGCGAGTGCCTGAAGCAGAAGCGCTTTGAACCAGAACATAGCGTCCCGTTCATCTCTGCTAGTGCAGAGGGTTCTGGCATCAGTTCGTGTTTTAAAACCATGGAGAGGTCAACGTTCCGTCCTGCCTCATAGGCAGTGATCAATCTCTGAAGAATCTTCCTGTCTGCCTTTAGTGTTTTCTGTTTGGTACTGTGCACATTCTTCTGGTTTACTTCATACAGACTTGCAAAAGTTAGTGGCGTGTTCTTTGTCAAGGCATCACGAAACTTTATCTTCCTTTCATCAAGAGGGAGCAACCTCTCATCAACAAACGTGTTTAACTGATTTTGACCTTTCAGCTGTGCAGTTAGCAAGTCCTCCTCAATGCTCTCGTGGGCGAGATCTTTGGTTGCAATGTTTTGCAGTTCTTCAGGAACATCGCTGGAGAACAGTTTGAAGTTCTTCAGAGTAGTGAACACACTATCTTCATCTTTCCTGTCCTGCATTCCTCTTCCTCTGTTGAGTTCATTATGGTTGACAGTATCCTCTAGACCAGCCTCAAAAGCTTCTCTGGTTTCACAGGAAATGTGGGATCGCATGTTATACGACAGCGTCCATCTGCTCAAAGCTAACGGTGTTTTGTGATACACACGATTCCGCCACACCTTTTCCCTGTCCCATTGAGCACTCCTGGCTTTTATCTGGATCAACTTGGTTGAAAGGCTGCTTCCCACGTTTCACCACAACGTTTTCAGCTTTGACCTCTTCTGGCAGTTGTTGCATTTCGCTCACGTACACACAGCCCCAGCGTGCATAGTTAGTGTAGTCATATCGCATCATATGGAAGCATGGACGTGAATGCGCGCATATGCAGCTTCCAGTCACCATCTCTGCTTGCTCTGACAAACATTAGCATTATTTCCACCATTTGCATGTAAGTCCACCAAAACTAAAAGTTGGCATCACCATGGGATGCAACAAAGTCATCCACAAGATCTCTGAACTGCTTGGAAGCAAGAAGAGACAGCAGTGCGTCTGTGTCTTCCTTCTGTACATTATCTTCAATCTCCTCTTTCAGTTCTCTCTTTTCTTCATTGATGAATTGCAACAGCTGAGGAAGCAGGATTCTCCACATGGCGTGAAGTGTTAATTTGTGAGATCTCATGTCTCTGATGCACGACGTTCCTGCCAGAACTTGTTCCGCGGTCTTTGGTCCAAGGAGATTGCTTTCTACCCACTACTCCACAAGTCCTGAGCTTTCCATGTGTTTTCCAATGACCTTCATGAAGTTTAGTGAGATATGAAGACCACCAAGCCTGACAACCAGAAGGTTCTGGTATTCTTTTTTCTCCCATTTCAACTCCATCACTTTGCAGAACAAGGTTTCATCAACTGATAGCACAACATAGTGTTGCCCCAGTTTGTTAGCAACGTGCTTGCATCTCTGAATGACAGTGTTGAGGGAGTCTGTTACCGCACAAAATTTCACCACTGCACAAATTGTCACAATTTGCATTTGTGCACCTGTAAAATCTCTGCTGCACAAATTGTCACTACTCTCTCCCTTATCTGTGTGGGTTTTGGGGTGCATGTGGGTGGGTGGATGGATGGGTGGACATACTCTATGATGTACTTGTATTTTTTTTGCGTTTTTCAATTTGGCTTGCAATTTATGATTTTCAATTTTATATTGAATATGTACTTTTAGTCTGTCTTCACTGCACATGTTTACGAGGTGACAACCCAGACGAGATGGCCGATGTTGGTTAATGAGGCTAATAGAAACAACACGATTTGTCTTGATTCGCATGCTCATAGTTTTTGTTGTCCCCAAAGCTATGCACCTGTGTAGCAAGTTTGGAAAATGTAGCTTGAAAGATGTGGAAAATATTGCAGGAAAAAATGGGTGTTCAACGATCAGCGTGACCTTGACCTTTGTCCTGATTTTTTGCGAGCAGCATCAGCATAACTTACCTAATCAACAAACAAATTTGAGAAGGCTGTCTGAAGTGGTTGAATAGACATAGCCAAAAATGTCCGTTTTGGCCGACGTTGGACACACACACACACACACACACACACACACACACACACACACACACACACACACACACACACACACACACAAAACGAAAAAAAACAGACACGAACGAACTTAATAGTCTGCTCGCTTTCTTGATAGCGGTGGACTAACAAGACTGACAGAGGTTGTGACATTTTGTGCAAGAGTGAATTCGAAAATGGGGCATTGGTGCACAAATTGTCACAATTGCGAGTTGTGACATTTTGTGCAGTCCTACACCGCACAAAATGTCACAACCGTCACAAAATGTCACAATTGTGACATTTTGTGCAGTGTGACATTTTGTGGGTACCAGGAGTCCAATTCATGAGCTGGAGCTTGTATGAAGCATTCAATTTCGGTCAAAGTGTGAAGGTATGAGGCCACTATAAGGTTTCTTGTTACTTTTTTGTGTTTTTATACTGTTTTTGACACTTATTTTTAAATAATTTAAATCAAATGTCAGAAACAGATTTATACAGGTAGAAAATTACAAAAAAATATTAAATCTTAGCACAAGTGGTGTAAAACATAAGCAAATAAGGTGTGTTTGAATCAAAACCGGTTCCGTACTTTCGTTTTGCCGGCCATTTTGAAAAACATAATATTCCAGGCCATCTAAGCAATTTCAGTCTTGTCAGACAAAAGAAATGGATTCAACACACCCAAATCCATACAAAAGTGTTGTCTGACAGCTCCTAACAAGAAATGCCTGGGGGTGTTTGTTTTTCTGAAATTTGTCCTAGTCTAAGTGTCTATTTTGGAACCTATGTGATTTAACTGTTGTTCAAACTGAAATATGCTTAGTTCTTGAAAACCATTCTGGTATTCTCAGGATGCTTCGATGTCTATTAGCGTAAAATACGTTATATACCTGATCGAATTGCGAACAGTTCCAAAAACATGTTATTTTCTAAGAGAGAGAGAGAGAGAGAGAGAGAGAGAGAGAGAGAGAGAGAGAGAGAGAGAGAGAAGAGAGAGAGAGAGAGAGATGACTGTATTGGTAAATGCGGCCTCAATGCATACTCTAGAGGTGTATCCACATGCTCCCAAAATGATGGTGATGCTGCCTGTTCCAATATTGCTTTAGATACCTACAGCACGATCTTACAGAAGTGCTCTGGCCTCAAAAATGAATGAGCGCGGAACAGGAAGGGCAGGTGGGGGCGGAAAGACAGACAGGTAGGTTCCCAAAGAATTGGCACTCGTGAAAAGGTGATGATCTGATAAGGGATGAAGGGAGAGGGCTGGAGAGGGGAAGGGGAGAGGAGAGAGGTAGAGGGAGGGGGGTATGGAGTTAATAACTCACCAGCAGACTGCGTGCGATATCCCATCATATTATTACGCTTTTATACGATGGAAGGGTGAGGGGAGAGGGGAGGGAGGGGAGGGGGGGGGTGAAGGGAGGGACAGGGAAGGAGGAGGAGTATCGTTATGATGAATGACCGGAAATTGGGAAGACAGGGGAAGGGGGAGGGGAGGGGGGGGGGGGGGGGGGCGGGGGCACCTTTGCTCCCCCACTTTTCCACGTGACCTTTCTTCTTCATCCGCGCCTGTGACGGGTCAGTTTTAATGAAGGGAAACACCACAGGCGTAAACATTGAAACACAGCTCAGTTTAAACAAAAGCGGTTGTGGTGCTCTTAGTTCCTTTACAAAATAAGTAAACGGTCAGTCTTTTTCCTTTCTTTTTTTTTTCTTGTCATGGGACAGACCTGCTTTCCAGGCAAGACAGAAGGCTTATTTTGTAGAAATGGTAAGAAGCATGGCGTTGAGAAGCTTCAGCTTTTGTCACTTTTTATGGCATTTGTGTATGACCGCCGTTTTGCTTATGTGGATTCTACGATGTAATAATGTTTGTTTCTTTTCTTTTTTTCTTTTTTTTTTTTTAGTGAGTGTTGAGCTGTTAGTGCTTGTAGTACTTCAACATAACACACGGAACCCTATTTGTGTGTGTGTGTGTGTGTGTGTGTGTGTGTGTAGTAGTAGTAGTAGTAGTAGTACTTTAATTTTACGTCTTTTCACAAACTATGTGATATTAGACAGTGTGTGTGTGTGTGTGTGTGTGTGTGTGTGTGTGTGGTGTGTGTGTGTGTGTGTGTGTGTGTTGTGATATAACACACGGAACCGCATTGTGTGTGTGAGAGAGAGAGAGAGAGAGAGAGAGAGGAGAGAGAGAGAGAGAGAGAGAGAGAGAGAGAGAGAGAGAGAGAGAGAGAGAGAGAGAAAGAGAGAGATAACACACGGAACTGCATTGTGTGTGTGCGTGCGTGCGTGCGTGCGTGCATGCGTGCGTGCGTGCGTGCGGGGTGGTGTGTGTGTGTGTGTGTGTGTGTGCGAGTGAGACTGACAGACGGACAGGCAGACAGACAGACAGACAGAGAGATGGAAGGAGGGAGACAGAAAGAAAGAGAAAAGAGAGAGAAAGAGAGATGGGATGGGATGGGATGGGATGGGATGGCTACATTTGATCATCAACTTCTTTCCAGTATATTTGTTTACCTCAACCCCGGTTTGTAATTTCTCTCCTAGACGCTCAAGCCATGATGAAGTAAAGGACCAGAATTGATTTCTCTGGAGTAATTCCCCCTTATTTCATGAAGATGAAAACTAAGATTTCCTATTTAGTTCGCCAACCTTTCAGGAGTCATGAAACTACACACAAAGTCACAGAACCTGACGGAAGTGGACAACCTTGTAAACATTTATAGAAGTTTGTTTTTTTTTTCAATGAAAATTTAAAGACAAACTGTTTTTGTTTATTTTTTTCTTCTTTTCCTGAACTTGAGCTGGCTGCAAAGATTACAACACAGAGTTGAAAGCTGCTAAGAATACTGCATCATATTCTGCACAAGAATATTTCTGTCACCGCCAACGACACAAGAAGAGACCATCTCGTTTGCATTTATCCCGCCAGACACCATTCCATTCCATCATACTCCAGCACTGCTGGCACCACGTCGCACCGAGGTCGTGGACGTGCTACCGGCGGATTCCACACGAACGGTTGTTGTCGCTGTTGTCTTTGCCCTGTTTCTAGCCACCATCGTGTGCAAGGTGTCTCTGAACCGTGTGCTCATGGTGAGGTAGACGAGGAAGTTGGAGGAGGCGTTGAGGCTGAGGACGGTGTGCACCAGACCCACGGTGGCATTGGCCGTGTTCTCCAACTGACCTCCAGGCCGGAACTCCTTCACCGTCAGGCGGAAGAAGGAATGGATGACGTAGGGGAAGGTGCACACGCTGTAGATGACGCAGATCACCGTCAACATCCGGGTCAGTGAGGCCTCGCGCTGCTCCTTGGACGACATGATCTGTGAGCGAAGACCGAGAGATTGGTCATACGGTGAGATCGTTGATAATCAGAAAATGGGAATATTTCTTATGAGTGAATATTATTGAAAGACACGACGCAGAATGATGATCGTTATAGGACGAAGATACAACAGGATTATTATTATTATTATTATTATTATTATTATTATTATTATTATTATTATTATCATCATCATCATTATCATCATCGTTATCGTCGTCATCATTATTATTATTATCATCGTCATTTATCATTATTATTATAATTACTACTATTATCATTATTACTACTACCACAACCACTGTTATTATTATTATTATCATTATTATTATTTGTCAGCTGTCTCCCTTCCTGAAAAAGTGAGCTTGCACACAAGTGACACTCTTTCCTCCCCCCCCCCCCCCCAACCTTTCAACCCCTGCCCACCCCCACCCCCTTCACCCCCCCGGCCCCACCCCCTTCACCCCCCCTCCCACCCCCACCCCTTATGTTAACACACACTCACAGAGAGATAGCAAAGGGGAAGATTAAGGGGCCGGGGGCGGGGAGGGAGACGGATTGGGAGAGATAGGTAAATATGACCATTCAAAATGTACATAACAGGGCACATCCACATTTAGACATTCGCTGACCCTGATGGTTCAAATTTCACCGTACAAAAAGCAACCTTCAACGCAGCTGGCATTGACTTATAACACAATCTACCTACTCATCAACCAACCAACCAACCAGTTAGGCAGCTAGGCATTCCGTTTCGCTCAAACTAGATCCAAATCACTACCTGCGCACGTCCCCGCCGCCATTCTAAAACTGAACGCATGCGCACTACGATGACGGTGGTGGTTGCCATGACGACAGTGACGGAAGTCGTGGGGACCACCATGTTGACGTTCTCCAGGACGAAGTCGATGACGTCTCTGTGTTGGCGGTAAAGGTCGGTGAACAGCAGACGATAGCGAGTGGCGTTGGTCACAGGGTCCTGGTAAGAGCGGACAGCGAACTTGAAGTTGAACATGATGTTGTTCAGGAAAGAGACAATGAAGGCCAGGACCACCAGACATTTCAGAGTTCTGAAACAAGAAGAAAGTGAGTGAGTGAGTGAATGGGTGATTGGACTTAGTAATGTTAGAGTGATCAAGCATTCAAATGGAAACGTTTTGTAAAGGAGAATGACATACGGATGATTAAATTTACTTGGCGTGGAGTTTGACGATGACAAAATCTAATTTGCTGACCTCACCCCCTACAAAAAATATACTTTAAAATCTTTCCCGACACTTTTCCTTTTCCCCGAAAGAAGTACATCATTACTTATTTGGTTTTTAAAGTGAGGTCACTGCAGGCGTGAATTGAAACAAATTTTTAAAAAAAAGATTACCATGCCGCTGAACAAGACAGGCAAATTACAAAACAAAAACGACGCGTTTCGACCTCTTTGGTCTTCTTCAGGCAAGACAAACAACATTCCAGACAATGAACACGAAGAACGAACAGTCACTTATCTCCTTAAACTGGGCGCAAAATGCATGTGGAGAAAAGTGACTGTTCGCTCTTTGTTTTCATTGTCTTGAATGTTGTTTGTTTTTGCCTAAGAGGTCTAAACACGTTTCTTTTCTTTTTTTCTTTTTTTTTTTCTTGTCTAGTGATTTGTTTGTCTCTTTCGTTCAGCAGAACAGTAAATGTTCTTTTAAGCTTGTGTCAGTGTCCGCCAGCAGTCACCTCACTTTGAAACCACAACACATCAGTTTCTCTTCTTCAGGGTGTGGTGTGGCCACCCCCCCCCCCCCCCCCCCTGCCCCTGATTCACTTCTGCAGAGCTAAGACTTCCAGTTAAGACAGTGACCACGTGACACGAGCACTCAAAACATCCCGGTCCTCTAGCAGCATCATAGTCGAGATATGACGTCATTTACAGCCCAAGGTGGAAAGGTGATGTTGCATACTCAAAGGCAGCCTTTACGACGGATAGCAGACTTCGTTAGGTTGGAGAACCCTGACTGTGTAGCATTGCGACTGGAGTAAATGAAGAGGAAGAGGAAAGAATGGTTGGTAAAGAAGGATGAAAAGGAGGAGAACGTGGGTGGTGACAGAGAAAGAGGACAAAGATCTGAAGTAAGAGGAGGGGTTTCACTACATTTCGATCGATTTCGTGTTGTCTCAGCTCTGCTAACCGCAGGAAACCATATCAGGCTGTTACGTTGCTAAAATCGATTCTACATCCGCAAATCACACACGCACACACGCACACACACACACACACACACACACACACACACACACACACACACACACACACACACACACAGAGGGAGAGAGAGAGAGAGTATATCAAACAATGTAAGGAAAAAGGGGGGAGCTTAAAACCATATCTGTTTCCCATACAGACACAAGTCAAATAAAGATCTTAACTTCCTCTTCCGTGAACTCCTGGGGAGTCATCTGGGTGCCACTCTAAAGAACAGTTTACCAGCTTCCTCCACTTCTGTTGGCTGTGTGCCAGAGCTTCGCTCTCTGTGTGTTTCCCCTGTCCATTCTGCAATGTGATCAGTCCATCGCTTTTCCTGTTTACCCCTCCGCGTCCCTCCTTAAACGGTTCCCTGGGAGTATTGTTTTAGCAAGGCCTTTGGATCTTTCTAATGGCCGTACCAATATAGTTTACAATTCTGACACGATATCTGTAGATCTTCATACTGTCCGATGCACTATTTGATGGTTTTACTTCTTTTGGTGATATAATCAGTGTATCTGATGGTTAATACTTTACTGTAACACCTCATATCCTTGACCTATATCCTTATTCCAGGTCCGCTGTGAGGGTCTGTGTCTGGCATGCATACAGGAAGATGAAATATGCCAGTGCACAGAGGAGCCTAATTTTGTGTTACTGTCCTTCCATACAGGTAATATTCTGGGCAGCGCTGATGTTTTTGCTGCCCTTCACAGAATTTCTGGCTTGGATCCCTCTTTGTTACTGCATCCCAGGTAAGTGAAATTTTAAAAGTTCCTAGCTTTTGTCCATAAGCAGTTACATTAGTGTTGACGGTGATATTGTGGCCGGCCATCAACATGGTCTCCACGTAGCTAATTTCCATGCCATATCTTGCTGATGTTTCCTCCAGTATTTCAACAAGCGTGGTGAGTTCTTATCTACTGCCTGTCAGACTATCGATGCCATCTGCAAAGCGAAGATTCGTGATGATTTTTCTCCCATTGTTGAATATATTGACACGATCATGAATTACCTCCATCATAATGCGCTCCAGGAATACGTAAAAAAGGTTTGGGGATAAAAGGCAACCTGAGTAACTCCAATGGAATTATGGAATCACTCTCCAGTACTACCCTGTATGAGCAATGCACTGGTTGCTTTGGAGTACAGTTGCTCGATTACATTGCTGATCTTTTACCCATATCAATTTTCTTCATCGTTTCCCGCAGTGTCTTCTGCCAGACTCATAGACTCTATCAAACGCGTTGTTGAAGTCTATGAAGACGTGGTAGAATGCCCTTTAGTGCGGGAAATACTTTTCGCAAAGGGTACGCGGGGGAAAAATCTGTCCAGCTGTAGATCTGTCTCTGCAGAATTCAGCCCGTTCTTCAGCAATAATGGCATCTGCTTGCGGCTGTAATCTGTTCAGAAAGCTCTTGCACATTACCTTGCTTCCATAACTGATGAAAATGATAGTGGGATAATTCCGGCAGTGTTGGGGATTTTCTGTCATCGGTAGTGTGACGATTAATGATTGAATAAGTTGCGTGGGCCACTCTACAATATGCCAGATTCTGTCACAGATAGCAGTTTAAAACATTAATTACTGCTTCTCTGCTGTTTAAAGAGTTTTCCGCTGATGTTGTGGATGCCTGTAGCCCTCCCACAGTTCAGCGATTTCACTGATGCTACGATTATTCCCCTTGGTATTCGAAAGTGATTCTCATTGGAGGAATCCCTTACTGTTAGCACACTTGGATCTCCTTTGTTCCGTTTGTTGTAGAGTTCACAGCCGTACTCAGTCCACCATTTTATGATGCACTGCTTCTTTGTGAGATGTTCGCCATCTTTATCATGAGCAGTTTTGATTTTTCTTTGCTTCTGTTTAACTATGTCGTCAACAATCTTATAATGTCTCTGCAGTGTTGCCATACTTCTCAGTGTCCTTACACTATTGTTCAATCCAGCTTTCCGCTGCATTTTTTTTTAATTTCCTGAATGGTGCTCTTGTTTGTGGCTCTGACCCCCCCCCCCCCTTCCCCCCTCCCTCCACCCCTCCGACTCTCCTTAGTCTTTTTGAACGGTTTTAATCTCCTTCTATTGTTCAACAACTCCAAGATCTTGCTGTTGTCTATGGCTTCGATTTCCATCAACTTGTTCCCAGGGCTTCTGTTGGCGTTTCAGTCATCACTTGGTTGAAATTGTTTGTCAGCACTTCGTGGTTTTCTTCCAGCGGCTGTAGTGGGGTGAATTCGTCCTGTGGCCTTCCGGAAATACAGATACCGGATTGGTCGTAACCCGGATGAACAATGACCGCGCTATTTGTCGACCTCTCTAAGATGGGTACGAAAAGTGTGCTACAGTGCCAAATTTCAAAATATCCATGGAAAGAACATCATCGAATTGGCCACCTGAATTGACTCATGTGATGGGACAGATACTCATAGCACAGTCTCAGCCTTTGCGAAATCAGATAGAAAAACAACGGAAAAATATGTAGGGAAGAAGGAGTGTCCTGTACTATAGAGGAGAAGAAGACAAACATGTCCGTGGAATGTGATTCTGTGTTAACAAAAACCTTAGGAACCCTGCAACAGAATGCTGCTTTGCTTCCAGCGGGATCATGACCATTTGCGTGTGAGCAAAGCCATTCAGCGTCATGGTAGTGTAGAACACACTCTCACATCAGACCATGATGATGACAAGACTGAAGAATTTGACTGTCAGCTTTGAACAGCCATCAACAAGGTTGACAAAAACACTCTCTTTGTTCAAAATGACTGGAAAGCCAGGGGTAAAACAGATGTCCAGGCATACAGGAGGAAATTCTGTGGCGCCTACTGTAATTAGACCGGCACCGATAGGGGACTACGCCTGCTGGTATTTTCTAGTAAAATGACTGAGTTCTTGCTAGCACCCTCAGAAGCAAGAAAAGACAAAAAGAAAATGAAATGATACACTCGAAGGTACCTCTGGAACCCAAAAAGTGTTGTCCTCAACTGGCCAACCAGCCATCCGAGAGCGGTCTTGTACCACCCTTGGAAGCCTGCGCTGAGTTGACATGGGGTGCAGATAGCACAGGGCATTCTATTAAGGCCCAACCGCTAGCTGGATTTTTGACCAAAATCTCTTTTTGTTTTGTTTTGTTTTACATTGCGACTTAGCTACATTGCTGCAAAACCGGCTGGCACTGACTGTTCCTTGTGGATTGCCGGTGCTGGGATTGTGGCGGGACGAACCACCCACGCTATGGCCGCAGACGAGGGGTCGGAATGAGCGACGTGGGTGTAATGCCACTGAAATGGCCACTGAAGATAGGACCACAAACGAGTAATGAGAAAGAAAGAAAGAAAGAAAGGAAGGAAGAAAGAAAGAGAGAAAGAAAGAAAGAAGGAGGGTTAAAGTGTCACTAAGGAACTGCCATTGAGGATTACAATTTCATTTCACAATAGAAGCACCAGTATTTATCTGTAGGAGTCGATGAGGGGAGAGGTGGGGAAAAGTGGCAGTTCTAGTAACGGTACAGCGCGTCCAGCGAGACTAATCCATAACCCATGACCAGAGGGTCGTCAGGCCGCTTTGCAGAGACAACAGTACGGCAGAAGATTTCAGACTCCTTGAAAAGTGTCCGCTATACTGCCGGTGTCATCAAGGCGTCTTTACTGCGGTCGACGAGGAGCAAAACAGTTAATATTGCGATCATCAGAAGATGGCATCACAAAAGATAATGCTCGTAGTTTCTGGATAGTTTCTGCTTAGATTTAACGCACGAGCTTCAGATAGTTAATAACACAGGTTTTTAAAGGATTGAAGTCTTATAACTTAGTGGCCGTAGGCGCAGTGAACCATCAGAGGGCACAGTACTACGAAAGGCGGAGCCCATCCTTTTCCCTCTGCCGCCTTGACCTCCCGTGAACTGAATCAGGGGTCGTCAATTTGGCTTACAAACGAGCTAACCTCTTGACCACGGGCTCTTCCACAATGCAACATACTAAGATTTTCATCATAACAGACGATATAAATACATCGCATCTCTTAGTTCTGTGATTATGCTACAAACTCTTAATCATGCTTTAGTCAAAGACATACTTCAAATGCCAAACCTGATCAGCTTAAATCTCTTTCTCTAGTTTTGAAGTTGCCATTCCAGCCACGTAACTGTGAATTTCATGTTCTTTTTCAGATCAGAAACAAAGCAACTGTTTTCAATCATTTTCATCAGCGTATTGTAAGCATCACTTTGTTGAAATGCTTTAGAGCGAGTTGTAAGTCATTTGTTGCAGGCACTACATACAAGATGTTGATCCTCAGGATGTGTCCACGGTCAAGAGCGATATTTTAACCACAAAACTGTCGGTTTAGATAGAGTCGATGCAATCAGGACTGAAGAAGGTATATCAAGGGTCAGGGCGCGGACCTATGCCGTTAACGTCGTATGCAAAACCGCTTTGCATTTTCAGCGCTGAGTTTGATTCACATTACAATTTCTCAGCTCTGTCTTTTCGCTCACTAAATTAAAAACTTTGCTGTTACACGTTGTGAAATTAGTGCAGCTATACGTGAGCTTGCAGACTGGATAAATACGAAACATTGATTGATGGTTAAAAAAAAAATAATGACATCACACAACTGAAGTGAAACGGACTGCATATCAAAATCAATTTCATAAAGCAGTTAAAATTCTTATGAGCATCTTTTTTATGGATTAGTCACTGACTCAGAAATATATATAACCATTTGTCTATAGTTTTGAGAGTACATTTTCAGTACAGACAGTTTAAAAAATCCGCCCATGTATCTCAACTGAGGCAAGAAACAAATTGTCTCTCTTGTCCTCTCACTGTCACTCTGTTGCTGCCACCCTGTTCTTCTAGCTGATCTTCCAGACAACTCTGAAGAAATCGAAATGATGCTTCTGGTCTAGTGCTCAGAGAGAGAGAGAGAGAGAGAGAGAGAGAGAGAGAGAGAGAGAGAGAGAGAGAGAGAGAGAGAGAGAGAAGAGAGCAATCTACGCAGAGTGAGAATGACTTCTCCAGACTGTGTTGTATTCCCCAAGAGGGTACACGTCGAGTGCATCCTCGAATATTCCATCTTATCGGTCTGATGTTGTCTATCAGTCTGTCCCCCTTCCCCCTCCGCCCCCCCCCCCCTCCTCCCAGGACGTCACAATCTCAAGGTGCTTGCTTACCTTCGCACTGACCTCGATCTATTTCTAACACTTTGGGCAGGTAGGCTAATCTTTGTCAGTTTCTCACAGCTCATGTTTTAACTCTTCATGCTGAATGAACATTACACCTGTATAGATATTCTCTCTCTCTCTCTCTGTCTGTCTGTCTGTCTGTCTGTCTGTCTGTCTGTCTGGCTGCTGGCTCTCTCCTCTCTCTCTCTCTCTCTCTCTCTCTCTCTCTCTCTGTCTGTCTGTCTGTCTGTCTGTCTCTCTCTCTCTCTCTCTCTCTCTCTCTCTCTCTCTCTCTCTCTCTCTCTCTCTCTGTCTGTCTGTCTGTCTGGCTCTCTCTCTCTCCTCTCTCTCTCTCTCTCTCTGTCTGTCTGTCTGTCTGTCTGGCTCTCCTCTCTCTGTCTGTCTGTCTGTCTTCTCTCTCTCTCTTCTCTCTCTCTCTCTCCTCTCTCTCTCTCTCCCTCTCTCTCCTCTCTCTCTCTCTCTCTCTCTTCCTTTATACTTTATGACCAGTGTCTAAATTCCATGTTATGTATATACGTATATATATATGTGTGTGCGTGTGAGATAATATGAGTCGGTGAACGACCATCCCTTTCAGATAGCGGCCTAGGCCTAAAATCTGAATAAACATTCGCATTCGCATTCTCTCTCTCTCTCTCTCCTCTCTCTCTCTCTTCTCTCTCTCTCTCTCTCTCTCTCTCTCTCTCCTCCGTCTGTCTCTCTGTCTCTGTCTCTGTCTGTCTCTCTCTCTCTCTCTCTCTCTCTCTCTCTCTCTCTCTCTCTCTCTCTCTCTCGAATTCCTTTTCCTCTTTCTTTTCCTCTCATTGATCTTAGTATTGATTCAAAGTCAGAGCAGAGCAAGACACACCTCCAGCCTCACTTTCGCCTCACTCTACACGTGCGCGCACTTCTTCAGAATCGGATTATATTGTCACCCAGTGAAATTCCGCCTCAGCATTAGACCAAGAGGCAGGCTTATAGGAATTGTATAACGTCCTTACAACCTGATTTTCTGTGCTTAATGTTCTGTTCTGTTCTGTGATCTGGCATTCAGCTGGGCAAATTGTTATTCCTCCACATTCTCCTGGCATCGTTGAAGTCTCAGTTCCCTTCAATGCCATCGTTCCCATCCTAGGAGAAGTCCCCTTCTAAGAAAAATCTGCATAAAGTGTGACTCCTGTGTTAAACCTTGATTCTTCGCTCCTTGTTCTATCATTGTATTACGATGTAGGCTTTTTATGATTGTCTTTCTGTGAGTAAATAAAGCTAACAAGATAAACAGACAAACGTTTTAGAAAAAATTAAATTAAATGAAAATAGCTGATCAAAAATGAATTTAATGTAAAGCAAATGTGCAGATAAACAAGAAAAAAAATGCTGTATTGTTCGTGTAGTGTGCGTGTCTTACAATGCAATGACATTATTTCACTATAATCAACCGGGACAGTGATATGCTCAGTTTCTACTGTAAAAGCATAAACTCGTGATAACAACCCCCTTCACTCTTGGCCATAACAAAAATTATTTTCTAGTCGTTAAAGAAAAAAGGTTGGAATACGAAAATAAATGCACCTTACAATCCAGAATCTACTCAGTATCTCATTGATTCCCATGCAAAGCACATATGACATACTGGAAAGACTGGACTTTTTCAGTTTAGAAAAGTGTCCGATAGCTGTTGAATAAGATGCTGACTGCGGACTCTGCTTGAAGGCGCCTGTTGTTGTACAGAATACCACTTCGGTGCAAAGTGTCACTCACGTTATAAACTGTCAATGTCACCCTGGTACAAAATGTCTCCTCGGTGAAAATCGTCACCCTAGTACAAAATGTCACCCATGGTACAAAATGTCACCCACGGTACAAAATATCACCTACAATACAAAATGTCATCCTAGTACAAAATGTCACCCCAGCATAAAATATCATCCTGGTACATGTCACCCACGGTACAAATTGTCACCCCAGCACAAAATGTCATCCTGGTGCATGTCACCCATGGTACAAATTGTCACCCCAGCACAAAATATCATCCTGGTACATGTCACCCATGGTACAAATTGTCACCCAAGCACAAAATATCATCCTGGTACATGTCACCCATGGTACAAATTGTCACCCCAGCACAAAATATCATCCTGGTACATATGTCACCCATGGTACAAATTGTCACCCCAGCACAAAATATCATCCTGGTACATGTCACCCACGGTACAAATTGTCACCCAAGCACAAGATATCATCCTGGTACATGTCACCCATGGTACAAATTGTCACCCCAGCACAAAATATCATCCTGGTACATGTCACCCATGGTACAAATTGTCACCCCAGCACAAAATATCATCCTGGTACATGTGTCACCCATGGTACAAATTGTCACCCCAGCACAAAATATCCTGGTACATGTCACCCATGGTGCAAATTGTCACCCCAGCACAAAATATCATCCTGGTACAAAATGTCACCAACGGTACAAAATGTCACTCACAGTACAAAATGTCATCCCGTAAAAAATGTCACCGGCGGTAGTATTTCGTACCGACAGGTCACATACTCTTGTTGACTGTGGAACAAATTGTCGCCATTTGTGAGCGTATCTCTTTTGGCTGGGTGCGACTCCTCAGTGTTAGTTGACCTAGGTGTATAAAGTGGAGTGGAGATGAGAAAGCCTAAGGATGATAAACGGCAGACTTGGTTCAGCTAAAATCAACTATAAAATAATGTATGGCCGAAAGTATTGTGATGTTAGCATAGGCTCATATAGGTGTGTCTCAAGGACCACTCGTCCCCGTAAATGGTAGGCATCATGTGGATTGTGCAGGGGGGATTAGTGTTGCAGTTATCACTTGGATTGTAGTTATCTCTTAGATTGTAGTTATCACTTAGATTGTAGTTATCACTTAGATTGTAGTTATCACTTAGATTGTAGTTATCACTTGGAGTGTAGTTATCACTTAGATTGTAGTTATCTCTTAGATTGTAGTTATCACTTAGATTGTAGTTATCACTTAGATTGTAGTTATCTCTTAGATTGTAGTTATCACTTAGATTGTAGTTATCTCTTAGATTGTAGTTATCACTTAATTGTAGTTATCACTTGGAGTGTGCAGTGAGAGTCAGAGCTGTAGCTATCACTTGGATTTGCAGCGGGGGTTAGAGCTGTAGTTATCACTTGGATTGTAGTTATCACTTGGAGTGTGCAGTGAGGGTCAGAGCTGTAGTTATCACTTGAATTTGCAGCGGGGGTTAGAGCTGTAGTTATCACTTGAATTTGCAGTGGGGGTCAGAGCTGTAGTTATCACTTGAATTTGCAGCGGGGGTTAGAGCTGTAGTTATTACTTGGATTGTGCAGTGACGGTCAGAGCTGTAGTTATCACTTGAATTTGCAGCGGGGTTAGAGCTGTAGTTATTACTTGGATTGTGCAGTGACGGTCAGAGCTGTAGTTATCACTTGAATTTGCAGCGGGTGTTAGAGCTGTAGTTATCACTTGGATTGTAGTTATCACTTGGAGTGTGCAGTGAGGGTCAGAGCTGTAGCTATCACTTGAATTTGCAGCGGGGGTTAGAGCTGTAGCTATCACTTGAATTTGCAGTGGGGGTCAGAGCAGTAGTTATCACTTGAATTTACAGCGGGGATTAGAGCTGTAGTTATCACTTGAATTTGCAGCGGGGGTTAGATCTGTAGTTATCACTTGAATTTGCAGCGGGAGTTTAAGCTGTAGTTATCACTTGGATTGTGGTTATCACTTAGATTGTGCAGTGGGGGTTAGAGCTGTGGTTATCACTTGGATAGTGCAGTGGAGGGTCAGAGCTGTAGTTATCACTTGGATTGTGGTTATCACTTAGATTGTGCAGTGGGGGTTAGAGCTGTGGTTATCACTTGGATAGTGCAGTGGGGGTCAGATCTGTAGTTATCACTGGAATAGTGCAGTGGGGGGTCAGATCTGTAGTTATCACTGGAATAGTGCATTGGGGGTCAGAGCTGTGGTTATCACTTGGATAGTGCAGTGGGGGGTCAGATCTGTAGTTATCACTGGAATAGTGCATTGGGGGGTCAGATCTGTAGTTATCACTGGAATAGTGCATTGGGGGTCAGAGCTGTAGTTATCACTGGAATAGTGCATTGGGGGGTCAGAGCTGTAGTTATCACTGGAATAGTGCATTGGGGGGTCAGAGCTGTAGTTATCACTGGAATAGTGCATTGGGGGGTCAGAGCTGTAGTTATCACTGGAATAGTGCATTGGGGGGTCAGAGCTGTAGTTATCACTGGAATAGTGCATTGGGGGGTCAGAGCTGTAGTTATCACTGGAATAGTGCATTGGGGGTCAGAGCTGTAGTTATCACTGGAATAGTGCATTGGGGGGTCAGAGCTGTAGTTATCACTGGAATAGTGCATTGGGGGGTCAGAGCTGTAGTTATCACTGGAATAGTGCATTGGGGGGTCAGAGCTGTAGTTATCACTTGGATAGTGCATTGGGGTTAGAGCTCTAGTTATCACTGGAATAGTGCATTGGGGGGTTAGAGCTGTAGTTATCACTGGAATAGTGCAGTGGGGGTCAGAGCTGTAGTTATCACTGGAATAGTGCAGTGGGGGTTAGAACTGCCCCAACATGACCTCTGAAGGAGGGCTCGGACTACGACCGATGGTCCTTTTGACTTGTCTTGACATGTTTTGGTGGACGAACATGGCCTCGAGGCTTAAAGTAATGTCATACTATGTCTTCATTATGAATATTATCATCATCGAAATAATCATAAATATCGTTGTCGTCGTCCTTAGTCGAGGAAGTCGTCGTCTTTTCAACAGTGCAACTACTATTATATCTATGACAAAGACTGATACTAGTAGTGCTAGCGCTACTGATGCTACTGTTGTTGCAACTGCTGTTACTACTACTGCTGCTGCCACTACTAATACTTCTATTCTGGTACCACAACTACTATTGCTACTTCCATTATTGCTATCACTACTGCTGCTGCTGCTGCTGCTGCTGCTGCTGCTGCTGCTGCTGCTGCTGCTACTGCTGCTGCTTCTCATCTCCTTCTTGCACTATTACCACTGGTATTACGACTATCACTGTGACTGCAATTAGGCCTACTATAACTGCTGTTTGTGAGCGTTGTGAACACTTTTTAAGAGCACATTCTAGACACCTACCCACGGTTGTCTTCAAAGTAATAATACATTGTTCGATACTTTATATGTTCTTTGGCATACACATTACACACAAAAACGGTACCATCTGTACATACTCTATAATTCATGTAAGCCTTACATGTACTATTTATTACGAATGAGAGGTGTTTTTAAGACTTTCTTGAATTCAGTGAGAGAATCTGAGTGCGTGAGAGATAGAAGCAGTTTGAAGCATGTTGGTGGTTACCTTGGTTACAAGAATAGTTGAATGTGTTAGAGACCTTATCTATTTTCTTATATCATCACCGGCCATATCATTACCACAACCATCAGAAGGCATTGCTACCACCGTCGGAACCATCAAATGCAAGTATTGTTTCTACACCCGTATTAAAAAAACAACAGTAACTGGTCAGCCCAACCCGGCAAATCCATACATTAACATGTAGCGACAGTTGGTTCAATAGTGGTTACAAATATGTGACATGGTACAAACGTCACCTCGGTATCCTGGATAACATTTTGTACCTTGGGTGACTTTTGTACCGCAACATTAGTACAAATTATGACCAGGTGACATTTTGTGTCGTAACGGCACTCAGCCACGCAGTTCCAGTTTAAAACCATGATCGCTCCAAGAGGGGAGGTGAAATTACAAGGGCCGAAACGCTTGTATTTGAAGTGCTTCTTTGATGATCTTATTATGCTGTGTAACTTTCCTTTGGGTTTCTTCCCACTAGGGTACATTATCAATATTGTGAAAAATCGAAAAAATGTGAATATTTCATTCATGCTTACATACGCGTCTGCTTAAATCAATGTAGAATTTGATGTATTGTTACGCAGCACAAATAGGGGAAATACGAAGAGAAAGTGGAAGTGTCAATTCTTTTGAGGACATGAGTTCTAGCTGACTAGTGTCTAAATAGTGTGATGGATTCCTTTCACTTGAAAAAAAAAAGTTGTGGTGAGTTTTTCGTGGTGGTTTCAGGTGGACTTGTTGCAACTAGAGAGGGAAATAGAAGAATAAATAAAGGCAATGTATAGGGAAATACGGTCAGATCATGAAGTTGTCTACTCTTGACAAACTGGAACGCACGCGCGCGCGCGCGCACACACACACACACACACACACACACACACACACACACACACACACACACAACACACACACACACACACACACACACACACACACACACACACACACACACACACACATATGCGCGCGCGCGCACACATGCACACGCAAACACACACACACACACGCACGCACGCACGCACGCACGCACGCACGCACGCATGCACGCACGCACGCACACACACACACACACACACACACACACACACCACCTGTCAGAAATGATGGTCTTCACTTTGAGGGCCAGACGACACAGAAGCACCGTTCCAGAGATATCAGCAGGGTCAGACAGTTGGACGTGTTGAGGAAGGCCACGTAGATCCCGATCAGAGACAGCGACTGAAACTGTACGAGACAATATGTCCGTTCGTCCATTTAGTGCATTAACATGACGATTGTTACGCCAGTAACACTCTTTCAGTCACTCACTTGGTGCAGAAACGAAGCACTGAAACGACAAGATCATTTTCCCCCAGTCACACATTTAGAGTAATAACATCACGACTAAAACTGCAGTAGCATTTATCCAGCCACTTACATAGCACAGAAAGACAAAACGGTACATGACGAAACATTGTAAATGTATGCTGTAAGGTGTGCAAAATCTCAGACAGTGTGAATGTAACACCCCCCCCCCCCCCCCCCCCCCCCCCCCCCCCCCCCACACACACACACACACACACAAACCTCAACTTCAATCCAGGCTTATCTATTCAGGAAATACACAATGGTAAATCTCAAATCTTAGGAGACAGTTTGTGTCGGTCTGGAGGTTTGTTTCGTCGGAAGAGAGATCTTTGCCAATATTCCCACATGAAAGAAAAAGGTCGAAGAGCACAGGAGTCAAGATGCAACCCTGCTTCACCCCTGCTGGAATTGCTGACAGTATAGATGTCACCTCAGGAGAAGACATGGTCACCATGCCATCATAAAATTGGCCAGTGAGTTGGAAAAATTTTCTGGGACAGCCGAGTTTTGCGAGGATACCTTCCCTACCCCCTACCCCCAAAGGCACAACCTTGCTGGCCATATCAAATGCCTTAGTGTGGTCGAAGAAGGCCGATTAAAGGCTCATCTTCCGCTCCGTGCAATTTTTCACGGACTTGTCTCACGGTAAAAACCATATCTATATTGTTGTGGCATGGTCTAAAACCATATCCAGCATCTGACAGTTCTGTTCAGAGATTGAGTTTATCAGGCGTTTCAAGAAAACGCAAAATATTTTGCCAGCATCAGATAACGAGGAAATCGCTCTGTAATCACCCTACTCTTTGGGACCAGACTTCCTCAAACATCGGTATTGAGGCGACCAACCTCTAGCCAGCCAATCCAGCGGTGGACGGCAATACGACCTCTAGATGTGAAGGTCAGCGGCGCAACAAGGCAGGCATGGACGAATTGTCTGTCCCACACTAACTGACAGTGTTCCTATCAGACTGAGCGGGCCAGCAGGTGGTACGATTGTCCTCATTCCAGTCCCCATGTGACTTATGACAGGTTCATCATGCAATTATAAGCCGCGCTATAAGCTTTAGTTCCGGGGTGGAACCCTCGAGGGAAACCCCCCCAACAAAACTACGTTATCCATCCCCCACCCCTCCTCCGCAATCACGGGTCTGGATTGGGGGTCATTCGCTCAAGACAGAGGTACCAAACCAGCGTGTACCGGCTAACAAACCAGTGTCATGCTCCCATCTCATTATAGCCACACAATGAACTCATTCGACAGAGAGTGGCGTTTGCCCATTGAGGATCTCCAGAAAGGTCAGAGACTTGGCGAGCTGACGATCATCTGACCCTCAGTCCCTTTCCAGTCCCACAGTCCAGTCCAGAAGATGGCATCCTACATCTGCTCCTGGTCTGGCGTGCGGCACTGAAGCCACCCAGAAAAAGTCAGGCGTGGACTTGAAGAACAGCTGGTTGACAGTGACCAAAAGCCTGTTTTCCTATATGTAAATCATAATGCCTGCACAGAAGCCACTTTCTTTGGAAAGAAGTTGAACTGAAATGTCTTCAATCACTAAACCAGCATCCTCACGAAAAAAACCCAGCTGATACAATTTCTTTAAAGTTGAGAATGGCTACAACGGGTGCTCTTTAAACGCAGCCCATGAAACCCATACCAATAGGTGCCAGGTTGAACTAAAAGCCCTACTAGAGTAGTGAACTTCAGACTCTTCTGCTTGGATTGTCTGAAACTAGGAAAACAACAGAAGATCCCCGTCTGCTGAGGATAACACAAGCTCCAGCAAGCTAAAGCCGTATTCTACAGACAGAAGCTACTAACAAATACAGAAGTTGCGGAAAGTACGCTGCTTTCTTGAACCTTGCAAAAAGACAGCCAAAATATATGGAGACTCCTCATACAGCTCAATGACAAGGACAACAGCAGAGCAAAAGTCATGCTAGTAGGGAACGGGAATACCCCGAGTGGGAATCAAGCAGGTACATTTGTGGACTAAAGGCAAACGATATCTTGTGTCTTTCGATAATAACCTATCATTTCCCGGGCTTGGATTCCTCTTTCCAGATTCGCTGTGAAGGTCCATGTTTCACGTGCATACAGATAGATGGAAGAGACCAGTGCACGCAGGAGCCTGATCTTGATCATGTGTTTACCAGCGATGCTACTGTCCCTCCGTTCAGGTTCAGTCTGGACAGATCTTGATCATGTGTTTACCAGCGATGCTACTGTCCCTCCGTACAGGTTCAGTCTGGACAGATCTTGATCATGTGTTTACCAGCGATGCTACTGTCCCTCCGTTCAGGTTCAGTCTGGACAGATCTTGATCATGTGTTTACCAGCGATGCTACTGTCCCTCCGTACAGGTTCAGTCTGGACAGATCTTGATCATGTGTTTACCAGCGATGCTACTGTCCCTCCGTGCAGGTTCAGTCTGGACAGATGTTGATCATGTGTTTACCAGCGATGCTACTGTCCCTCCGTGCAGGTTCAGTCTGGACAGATCTTGATCATGTGTTTACCAGCGATGCTACTGTCCCTCCGTACAGGTTCAGTCTGGACAGATCTTGATCATGTGTTTACCAGCGATGCTACTGTCCCTCCGTGCAGGTTCAGTCTGGACAGATCTTGATCATGTGTTTACCAGCGATGCTACTGTCCCTCCGTACAGGTTCAGTCTGGACAGATCTTGATCATGTGTTTACCAGCGATGCTACTGTCCCTCCGTACAGGTTCAGTCTGGACAGATCTTGATCATGTGTTTACCAGCGATGCTACTGTCCCTCCGTGCAGGTTCAGTCTGGACAGATCTTGATCATGTGTTTACCAGCGATGCTACTGTCCCTCCGTGCAGGTTCAGTCTGGACAGATCTTGATCATGTGTTTACCAGCGATGCTACTGTCCCTCCGTACAGGTTCAGTCTGGACAGATCTTGATCATGTGTTTACCAGCGATGCTACTGTCCCTCCGTGCAGGTTCAGTCTGGACAGATCTTGATCATGTGTTTACCAGCGATGCTACTGTCCCTCCGTACAGGTTCAGTCTGGAAAGATCTTGATCATGTGTTTACCAGCGATGCTACTGTCCCTCCGTACAGGTTCAGTCTGGACAGATCTTGATCATGTGTTTACCAGCGATGCTACTGTCCCTCCGTGCAGGTTCAGTCTGGACAGATCTTGATCATGTGTTTACCAGCGATGCTACTGTCCCTCCATGCAGGTTCAGTCTGGACAGATCTTGATCATGTGTTTACCAGCGATGCTACTGTCCCTCCGTACAGGTTCAGTCTGGACAGATCTTGATCATGTGTTTACCAGCGATGCTACTGTCCCTCCGTACAGGTTCAGTCTGGACAGATCTTGATCATGTGTTTACCAGCGATGCTACTGTCCCTCCGTGCAGGTTCAGTCTGGACAGATCTTGATCATGTGTTTACCAGCGATGCTACTGTCCCTCCGTACAGGTTCAGTCTGGACAGATCTTGATCATGTGTTTACCAGCGATGCTACTGTCCCTCCGTACAGGTTCAGTCTGGACAGATCTTGATCATGTGTTTACCAGCGATGCTACTGTCCCTCCGTACAGGTTCAGTCTGGACAGATCTTGATCATGTGTTTACCAGCGATGCTACTGTCCCTCCGTGCAGGTTCAGTCTGGACAGATCTTGATCATGTGTTTACCAGCGATGCTACTGTCCCTCCGTGCAGGTTCAGTCTGGACAGATCTTGATCATGTGTTTACCAGCGATGCTACTGTCCCTCCGTACAGGTTCAGTCTGGACAGATCTTGATCATGTGTTTACCAGCGATGCTACTGTCCCTCGTGCAGGTTCAGTCTGGACAGATCTTGATCATGTGTTTACCAGCGATGCTACTGTCCCTCCGTGCAGGTTCAGTCTGGACAGATCTTGATCATGTGTTTACCAGCGATGCTACTGTCCCTCCGTACAGGTTCAGTCTGGACAGATCTTGATCATGTGTTTACCAGCGATGCTACTGTCCCTCCGTGCAGGTTCAGTCTGGACAGATCTTGATCATGTGTTTACCAGCGATGCTACTGTCCCTCCGTGCAGGTTCAGTCTGGACAGATCTTGATCATGTGTTTACCAGCGATGCTACTGTCCCTCCGTACAGGTTCAGTCTGGACAGATCTTGATCATGTGTTTACCAGCGATGCTACTGTCCCTCCGTACAGGTTCAGTCTGGACAGATCTTGATCATGTGTTTACCAGCGATGCTACTGTCCCTCCGTACAGGTTCAGTCTGGACAGATCTTGATCATGTGTTTACCAGCAATGCTACTGTCCCTCCGTACAGGTTCAGTCTGGACAGATCTTGATCATGTGTTTACCAGCGATGCTACTGTCCCTCCGTGCAGGTTCAGTCTGGACAGATCTTGATCATGTGTTTACCAGCGATGCTACTGTCCCTCCGTGCAGGTTCAGTCTGGACAGATCTTGATCATGTGTTTACCAGCGATGCTACTGTCCCTCCGTACAGGTTCAGTCTGGACAGATCTTGATCATGTGTTTACCAGCGATGCTACTGTCCCTCCGTGCAGGTTCAGTCTGGACAGATCTTGATCATGTGTTTACCAGCGATGCTACTGTCCCTCCGTACAGGTTCAGTCTGGACAAAGCTGGTGTCGATTTTGCTGTTCTTAAGAAGATTTCTGACCAGATCTATACTGATCATATTACAAAAGAACAGGGGCACCAAATCATTATGCAGCACATCGGATCGTATGAACGTCTGCTAACATCAGCTGACGAAAGAAAACTGTTGGTTTGGTCATGTTATATAATCCGATGGCCCTACTTAAACAATTCATAACGGAACGAGGAGGAGACGGAGGGGAGGACAAACAAAAACGATGGACTGACAACATTATAGAATGGATAGGGAAACGATGGACTGACAACATTATAGAATGGATAGGGAAACGATGGACTGACAACATTATAGAATGGATAGGGAAACGTTTTGCAGATAGCCAGGCCGACAGCCCTGAAGAAGTCTGATGAAGTGTACTTCGGAGCACCGTTCCGATAACTCTTCATGGAGTGATGAGAAGAAGAAGAAGAAGAAGAAGAAGAAGAAGAAGAAGAAGAAGAAGAAGAAGAAGAAAAAGAAGAAGAGTAACAACAACATCAACAGCAACCGCGACAACAACAACAACAACAACAACAACAACAACAACAACAACAACAACAACAACAACAACAAGAAGATGCGAACGAAAGTAACATTCCAGTCCAGCAAAACAAAAAGCACGAAAGAGGAGAAGAAAGGAGCTTACCCCCCAGTACTCGGCAGCGGTGACATCAATGTAGTCCAGAATGTTTCTGAAGCGGTTGGCCATCATGAAGACCATGTAGCCAGTATCACTCACCGCCAGACTGCAACAGTCACCGTCACCATCACCATCACCATCAACTGTTGGCACATTTGCAGACCTCATTAATCACCATCAACTGTTGGCACAGTGCTATAACTGCAACAATTACTATCAACTGTTGGCACACTGCCAGACTACAGCAAGTATCGTCACTATAACCATCAACTGTTGGCACACTGGCAGACGACAATCATCATCACTATAAACATTAACTGTTGACACCTGCCTAGCCTACAGCAATTATCATGACTATAACCATCACTGGTTGGCACACTGCCTATACCACAACAATCATATCACTATAACCATCATCGTCCTCATCAATTTTTGGCACACTGCCAGACTGCAACGATCACCTTTATCATAACCGTTAATTGTTGGCAAACTGCTTAGTCTACAACAATTACCATCATAATCACCATCAACTGTTGACAAACTGCTTAGTCTACAACAATTACCATCATAATCACCATCAACTGTTGACAAACTGCTTAGTCTACAACAATTACCATCATAATCACCATCAACTGTTGACAAACTGCTTAGTCTACAACAATTACCATCATAATCACAATCAACTGTTGGCAAACTGCTTAGTCTGCAACAATAGCCACCATCATTATCATCAACTGTTGGCACACAGCTTAGAATTCACCAATCACCATACTGTCACCATCAACAACTCCTGGCAGGCTGCATACACTAACCTCAATGACCGTCACTTTGTCCATCAACCGTTGGCACACAGTACAGACTATGACAACCAACGTGACAATCACCAACAACTGTTGGCACACTGCCAAACTGCAGCAATCACAAACAACTGTTGGCACACTGCCAAACTGCAGCAATCACCAACGACTGTTGGCACACTGCCAAACTGCAGCAACCACCAACAACTGTTGGCACACTGCCAAACTGCAGCAATCACCAACGACTGTTGGCACACTGCCAAACTGCAGCAACCACCAACGACTGTTGGCACACTGCCAAACTGCAGCAACCACCAACGACTGGTGGCACACTGCCAAACTGCAGCAACCACCAACAACTGCCAGCATACTGCCAAACTGCAGCAACCACCAACAACTGCCGGCATACTGCCAAACTGCAGCAACCACCAACAACTGCCAGCATACTGCCAAACTGCAGCAACCACCAACAACTGCCGGCATACTGCCAAACTGCAGCAACCACCAACAACTGCCAGCATACTGCCAGGCTGCAGCAACCACCAACAACTGTCAGCATACTGCCAAACTGCAGCAACCACCAACAACTGCCAGCATACTGCCAGCATACTGCCAGGCTGCAATGATCACCACCCACCGCTAGACGGCGACAATCACCATCACTGTCATGGTCAACTGGTGACACACAACCCGAGAGCAACGATCATCATGACATCGTCAACAGGTGTTGCGGACATTCCGGCTCGGTCATTTACGATTACGGACATTCCGGTTTCGGACATTTTGACTCTGGACACGTCAGTTGTGTTCAGTCTGGCCTCAGATGTTCTGACGGGGACCTTTCAGCCTCACACATACTGCAGAACTTTCGTAGGTTTGGCACTGTGACGGTGATGAATACTCGTGTTGTTGCTGCTGCTGTTGACGATTGTCGTGGTGGTAGGTGGTGGTAGTTAGTGTTTGATGATGGTGGTGGTGGTTGTGATGGTTGTGTGTGGGTGGTACCTGAGGACATTTCATGGTGGTGTCTGTGCTGGCAGTGATGATCGTTGTGGTTGAGGATATCGGGAATGGATGTTTGGATATGGTGGTGATGGTTGTGATCCGGGGTTGATTGTGCCAGACGTATGTCCATCAGAGAGAGAGAGAGAGAGAGAGAGAGAGAGAGAGAGAGAGAGAGAGAGAGAGAGAGAGAGAGAGAGAGAGAGAGCAGAACAGAACAGAACAGAACAGAACAGAATTTTATTCAGTAAGGCCAAAGTCCCATTTGAAGGGGTGTGAACATTGATGATCAATATACCAAGACAAAATTTAGATGATAATATCAATTTATCATCTGCTTAAAAACTAAATCAAAAGACTACCTGGAAATGTTTCACCAACTTACTGAGGAAAAGAAAGAGAAAAATGAAGAGAGAGAGAGAGAGAGAGAGAGCGAGAGAGAGAGAGAGAGAGAGAGAGAGAGAGAGAGAGAGAGAGAGACAGACAGACAGACAGAGAGACAGAGAGAGAGACAGAGAGAGAGAGACAGAGACACACACAGAGAGAGAAGAGAGAGAGAGAGAGAGAGAGAGAGAGAGAGAGAGAGAGAGAGAGAGAGAGAGAGATGTCCAAATATCAGCCTTCAAACCGAAAGTTTGGGGCTCTAATGTGTGGGCCGCAAGTCCGGATAAGAAATATCCGGAGCCACAATGCCCGGAGCCGTGACATCCGGAGTCTAAATATCCTCAGTCTAAATATCCTCAGTCTAAATATCCTCAGCCTAGATATCCTCAGTCTAGATATCCTCAGTCTAAATATCCTCAGTCTAAATATCCTCAGCCTAGATATCCTCAGTCTAAATATCCTCAGTCTAAATATCCTCAGTCTAAATATCCTCAGTCTAAATATCCTCAGCCTAGATATCCTCAGTCTAAATATCCTCAGCCTAAATATCCTCAGTCTAGATATCCTCAGTCTAAATATCCTCAGCCTAAATATCCTCAGCCTAGATATCCTCAGTCTAAATATCCTCAGCCTAAATATCCTCAGTCTAAATATCCTCAGTCTAAATATCCTCAGTCTAAATATCCTCAGTCTAAATATCCTCAGTCTAAATATCCTCAGCCTAGATATCCTCAGTCTAAATATCCTCAGCCTAAATATCCTCAGTCTAAATATCCTCAGCCTAGATATCCTCAGTCTAAATATCCTCAGTCTAAATATCCTCAGTCTAAATATCCTCAGTCTAAATATCCGTGGTAGAAATGTCTGGGACCGAAATAAGCGTTCGAGGCCGAGATGATCGGGAAAGAAATGTCGAGGAGGGAAATGTCCTGAGACGAAATGTCCGGAGTTGAATCTTCTGGAGATAAAATGTCCACAGAACAGATATCCCGGCTGAAAACTCACGATGGAAACATTTACCCTTCCAAACTGTAGCAAGAACCAAGCAGCACTGGCAATTGTTGGCAGCCGACCAAACTGCGGAACCACCATCGTCATTCTCATCAATCAAGTTTTGGCTGCCAGACTGCATTAATTACCATTCACCATTATCATACAATGTTAACACATTGCCAGACTACTATCACCATCTTCATCAACTGCTGATTCTCTGCCAGACTGCCGACGAATACTATCGTCACTATCACCATCAACTATTGGCACACTGCCAGACTGGAACAATTACCATCGCCATCGCCATCACAATCAGCCTCTCTCTCTCTCTCTCTCTCTCCTCTCTCTCTCTCTCTCTCTCTCTCTCTCTCCTCTCTCTCTCTCTCTGTGTCTCTCTCTCACGCATATACGAGTTGAGTTGAGTTGAGACAGATACGTGGATGTTCGACGACACCTCTTTTTTACGCGCGCGCATGTGTGTGTGTGTGTGTGTGTGTGTGTGTGTGTGTGTGTGTGTGTGTGTGTGTGTGTGTGTGTGAGTTGTGTGTGTGTGTGTGTGCGTGTGCGTGTGTGTGTGTGTGTGTGTGTGTGTGTAGATATTCAGTTTATAAGCAGTTATTTGTTTATGCCACATGCCAGTTGCAATATTCGTATCCAACGAGGCAAGTTAAACAAAATCAAAGTCGCAGTATATGAGAGAAGAAGAAAGAAGAAGAAGAAGAAGAAGAAGAAGAAGAAGAAGAAGAGAGTGAGAGAGAGAGAGAGAGAGAGAGAGAGAGAGAGAGAGAGAGAGAGAGAGACAGAGACAGAGACAGAGAGACAGAGAGAGACAGGCAGACACACAGACAGTAACAGAAACAGAGACAGAAACA
>CM031599.1:74932638-74935138 GCA_018398815.1 Conus ventricosus | reverse complement strand
GTCAACTCACAAATCATTCATTCACAAAAACTCTTTAAAATACATCTTCTAAAAACCCACCTGAAATTTTGTTAAAAATCTTTCCACTATAAAATCTCAGATCCGATGAAAAATGTTAATCTCCTTCAAGAATTCAAAGATCGCATCAGGTGGAACATCTCTGAACAAGGTTTCCATGGAATCTGCTGTAAAATGTTTGTCTCACATCATGCAAGTCCCAACACTCTGAAAGAACATGTTTCATTGTGAGTGGCACATGACATGGAGTGGTACATGACACGGAGCTTCATCACTCATTAAAAGGTACGAATGAGTAAAATACGAATGGGCGGTGTGCAGCCGGCATAGAACCGTTTCTTCTTTGCGACCACCAGAGGTAGATGAGAGGAACTCGTTTAGGTTTGGACGGATCTGAAAGAGTTTGTTATCCGTCTGTGTATTCCAGTATTCCTGCCAGGTCTCTGACACGATCATTAACTTTTGGTTTTAGATCTGTGTTGGGGATAGATATGTTAGACAGTTTCCCTGCTGTGTCTGGGACACAACATAACGGATGATGGAGACTAACCTCTCCTTCGGCCGACTTCACCTGCCCCGAACTGCATCAGGTACATATCTATTGCGTAGACAGAGACGGTTTTTCATGCCGCAAAATCGACCCCACGTGTAGTCTCTGTTGTCTTGTAGAAATGGAAGAGGGCAAAGGGGGGGGCGGGGGGGGGGGGGGGGGGGGGGGGGGAGAAAGGCGAGCATCAGGTTGGTTGGTTGGTTTTTAAGTAGAACCTTTCTTTTACTTGACTATTTCTTTGTAACTTAAAAACACGTGGAGCATTTTTCTTTTTAGAACACTGGCGAAGAGCGTTCAGTAAGATGTCATTATTAGCCTGCTATTATTATGGTTCGAATTCATGATCGTTAGTTAGCCCTGCAGCAGAACACCTCTCATTGCGGGACGCTCTGGGTGTTCAATATTCACTCGATGAAAACTTCCAGTCCCATTCTCTAAACTTTCGACTTTCTTTTCAAAAAGTCAATAAATGCAGGGGAAAAAACCGGTTACTTTTTCTTCGATTATGGCAAATAAGGTCATCATCTGAAACATCCCTCTCTAACAATCGCTTCGATCTTTCTATTAAATGTCAAGGTCGACGGAAATAAAATTTACCGATCACTACGTTGCAGTGACGTTCGTTTGAGATTTGTTGATAGTCACTGGAACTAAAGTTACGGACCTGTTTCTCACATGGTCTAAAAGAAAAGACAGAAGCTATTTTCGTGAAAAGAGAGAGAGAGAGAGAGAGAGAGAGAGAGAGAGAGAGAGAGAGAGAGAGAGAGAGAGAGAGAGAGAGGCACAAACAGGCCTAATATCTTATCTAACTATTCAAATAATAAGATTTTCAACAAATGGCAAAGAGTTCCTCATTCCATGCGAATATCTCTCTTCAAGTTCTATTCAATCCAGACTCGTGACAATAATGATGGTATGCTTGTTTGTCGTGTTATAGCATTGTCTTCT
Organism: Conus ventricosus; assembly: GCA_018398815.1. Lineage (NCBI taxonomy): Eukaryota > Metazoa > Mollusca > Gastropoda > Neogastropoda > Conidae > Conus > Conus ventricosus. The sequence goes on along the minus strand of CM031599.1, from coordinate 74,933,622 downwards.
ATTTTATCAGAAGTTTTATTACAAAAAATAAGGGGGGGGGGGAGAGAGACTGAAGTCTTCATTTGATCAACGGGAGGGAGGGCGTTAGCGTTCAGTCTAGCCCATTTAGACTGACATGTTAAGATTAGATTAAAGAAAATCTTTTTGTAGTCTGCTCTTTAACGTAACAGATGGGAAAAGGTAAGAGGGAGGAAGAGGGAATCTCGTCAAATTAACTAGGTTTTAATCAAGAAAGAAGACTTCTTACGGAGAAGTGAAAGAAAATAACCCAGTACTGTATTTTACAGGATCTCTTTTTTTTTTTAACGCCGATTTTCGCTCTTTGGCTATTTCTAGGTTCACTTGTTTGTTACGGCTCTATAACTTTATATACAAGTTGAATATTCAGGATTTTTTTTTCCCACTTCGTTGACTCATTCAATCTTAATCATCGTATATGTGATCAATCGACTTTTCGCTACTCACGTTAAAAAACCGTCTAGGAGCAGCCACAGTCTAAGACTTTTTTTCTTTGATTTCACTTCTTTGATTTGTTCATTCATTTGTATCGATGTTTGTCAAACATTTGAGCTCAAGACGTCTTTCCTTGGGAAACATAAATCAGTCAATCTAATTGCATCCTCCTCCCCCCCCCCCCCCCCCTCCCCCCTTCAACCTCCAATTTTTTTTTCTCCACTTTTTCCGTCTTCTTTTTGTCAAACTCTGTCTTGTCTTTTTACGTCATTCGACGTAGTTATCCTTAGTAATATGAAGAGAATGCAGGTCGGGTGAACCAACCCTCAACAGAGTTCGATCTCGGTAGGTCTCCAGCGGCTGTTGGTGTGCATGAAAGCGACGCTGATGAAGAGAAAGAAAAGACACTGCACACTGACATCACACCACCCGCCGTGGTGCAGTAGTTCACATCGCAGACACCCGACTGTGAGGTCTAGGACTCGATTTCCATCAGAACCATTTATTTGAGGGATATTTCTGCTTCATCGG
>CM031599.1:74860138-74925138 GCA_018398815.1 Conus ventricosus | reverse complement strand
ACAGAGACAGAGAGAGACACAGAGAGAGTTACTCCCACAATATGAATGTTCTGTGTGTGTGTGTGTGTGTGTGTGTGTGTGTGTGTGTGCACGCGCGCGAGCGCGTCCTTTTTATTTATTTTTTTGGGTGGTAGTGGTGGTGGGGGGGGGGGGGGGGGGGGGGGGAGGTCCTTGTTTGTTCTGTGTTCTCTGTACTGTCACATCTGCTAGGCGATTCGGTGTGGTAAGCAGCATTCCTTTGGAGTTAAGGGCGTGTATTTGTTTCGTCGTGGGAGCAAGAGTTGTTCCCCCCTGCTTGGTTACTGTTCCCTGCTTCATTTCATATTTACTTTCATTTCAATCCAGTCGAGGTTATCTGTATTTGTTTCTGTTCGTCCTTGTACTTGTCTGACTATATTCAAGATCGAAAAGGCTGTGCCAATCTTGCATAAATGTTAATTTGTATTTGTTCATTTCTCCGGTTGTTGTTGCAATGTTCATGCGTTCAGTCTAAGTCCAGTCTAGACAAGCTTGGAACATCCTTCTTTGTGTGTGTGTGTGTGTGTGTGTGTGTGTGTGTAGGATGGGGGGGGGGGGGGGGGGGGGGGGGTCCTTGTTTGTTCTGTGTGCTCTGTGTCGTCATACCTGCCAGGTGATTCGGTGTCGTAAGCAGCATTCCTTTGAAGGTAGGGGCGTGTATTTGTTTCGTCGTGGTAGCAAGAGTTACCCTACTTGTTTCTTACTTACTGTTGACTCTTCCCTGCCGCATTATTTTCATATTTGGATGTATGTGTTCAGTCCTTTTACTTCCTGCTGCCTTATTTTCATATTTGGATGTATGTGTTCAGTCCTTTTACTTCCTGCTGCCTTATTTTCATATTTGGATGTATGTGTTCAGTCCTTTTACTCCCTGCCGCCTTATTTTCATATTTGGATGTATGTGTTCAGTCCTTTTACTCCCTGCCGCCTTATTTTCATATTTGGATGTATGTGTTCAGTCCTTTTACTTCCACTTGCTCCTCGGGCCAGCTGTCGCGGTGCCGTTTTGAGCGTGTTACGGTAAGGTGAGCAATGGAGTGGACGAGTGTGGGTCATTGTCATAATAATAATAATAATAATAATAATAGTAAATACTGATATAGCGCCTATTCTCAGCTAGAGACCAAGCTCTAAGCGCTTCAAAAATCCACACTCGTTTACACAACGGGCTGCCTACCTGGGTAGTGCTGACTGAAGAGCTGCCAGCCGGCGCTTCATTCAGTCGTTTCCCGTGTCATCCAGTCAATATCGTTCACTCAGTTTCCTTACTTCCTTCATTCTTTCCATTTCTCACGCAGGGAGCATGCTATGTGTAACGTGTCATCCATACCAACGGCCAAACTGGCCTACTCTTCGGAAAAGGTGTGATGGGATTTTACGTGTGTGCAAGATGTTATGTTATAACACCCCGCCTCCCCCCCCCTCTCCCTCCCCCTCCCCCTCTTCCAAACAACCGAACTCCGGAAGATGCCTCAAGACTCCCAGGAACCGTCTTCTTACACGTGTTGCAGGTTCTGGGCTGGAAATCTGAACAGTAGAATATCTCGGGGACAGCATGGCCATCGGTTTACTTCGGTGCTTTCACACACACGTTGTGTCTCCTTTGTGGACGACCTAACCAGCACAGCCCCCCCCCCCCCCCCCCACCCCACCCCCCATTAATGTGTACTTAACATTCTTTCCATTAAAAAAAAAGTTCATATGCAATTGCTTTGTACTTCAGCAGGCGGCTAAGAGTGCCCAGAGAGATAGATATAAAGTCTCGTGCGCTCTTGTAGTTTTTTGTGGAGGCCTTGCTAGTGCGAAATCATGTTTTCGGTCGATTGTCTCCCTTTAGTTGTTTGTCCCCCGTTTGACATTTCAGGAGGCCATAACTCGTGGTCTGGAACAGCTGATATATCCATTGCATGGAATCAAGGTTTACTGAATGGAATCCGCCTTGGCTTAAGGCTGTGTCAGGCCAATTGACATAGGTTAGAACACCAAGGCTACATCAAAATGTTGTTATGCTCTGCATAGTTTTGCGGGGATCTTCAGTTGTGACAAGCTCCTAGCATAACATTATCAGTCTCCAAAATCCCCCGAAGTCGGAGTGTGGCTGCCCACGTGGCGGGGTAATCAAAACGGTCACACACGTCATGTTTTCATCCCCAGCTGATGCATTTGTTCCATAGTGTTCAAGTACTTCAGCTGTTTCGAGGATCCCTGGGGTCTTTTAGCCAGGATACGACAACAACAACAACAACAACAACAACAACAACAACAACTAAATGGAATGGGTGGCTGGGAGTACACACCAAACCTGCCAGAATGGGAAAAAGCCATCCAGAGATCTGCAGGAAGAGTGGCCAGAATGGGAAAAACCCATCCAGAGATCTGCAGGAAGAGTGGCCAGAATGGGAAAAACCCATCCAGAGATCTGCAGGAAGAGTGGCCTGAGACTGGGTGTTGTATTCCACTTAGGGTCATCACAACAGTTGATTATCGTTGGTGTGAATAACTTTTGTTCCATAAACAAATTAACAGACTGCATTCACAGTCATCAGGACAAATGAGCAACAACAAGCTCTAGGCTTATACTGTGCTCAAATACAACGCTGACAATGTATTGGCGGTTACAGTGCATTTACTGTACACTACCTGTTTCACCACAGAGTAGGGATTTTTCTTTCAAAAGGAACATCAAAAAGACAACAAAAGAAGAAAAATGAAACAAAATAGATGAAAGTTAGAGGAAGCGAGGGAAGCAACAATCACGTCATCAACAAGGAGATGCGTGAACGATGCGCAAACAAGAGAGATAATTTCATTGAAAAAACAACAACAAAAAACACAGAAATTGAAGTTGTTCACGTTGAAGTCATACCAGGTAGTTCGATTTAGATTAACCTTTTCTCTTCCTTTTTTCCTTCTTTCCCCTCTTTTCTTGTCCTTTCCTTTTCTCCTTCTTTCCCCTCTTTTCTTGTCCTTTCCTTTTTTCCTTCTTTGCCCTCTTTTCTTGTCCTTTCCTTTTTTCCTTCTTTGCCCTCTTTTCTTGTCCTTTCCTTTTTTCCTTCTTTGCCCTCTTTTCTTGTCCTTTCTTTTTTTCCTTCTTTGCCCTCTTTTCTTGTCCTTTCTTTTTTTCCTTCTTTGCCCTCTTTTCTTGTCCTTTCCTTTTTTTCCTTCTTTCCCTCTTTTCTTGTCCTTTCCTTCTTTTTTTTTTCCTGCTATTGTTTTTCGTGCTTTTTGAAGGCACTACGACGTCAATCATGGAAAAAAAAGTGTTTCTGATTCAGCTCCTTTGATTTTCATTGAATTCACTATGACGCATGAACTCAGAATGGAGCAAGCTCACATTCACAAGACTGGACACTATGACAGTCTCGCCAGCAGCTTGAGGGGATTCTAGTTTCCAAACCAAACTGCTCGCCACAGGAGCTATTGGGAAGGAGGTTTGTAAGCCGTCAGCCTTTGATCTCATTCAGCAATTTGGGATTTGTAGTCAAAGAAGAGGACTAGGACCTTAAAAGAAATGGCAACGGCGGTTACAGCTGAATCTTGTCGTGGAAGAACACAACTTTATAACGCTTACAATACAATCCCCAACTCAGAACACGCGTCGGGTGGTGATATGGGTAAGACACTGGCTGGCAACGCCTTGAGACGCCCACCCATCCAGAAGTTGACACTTCGAATCCCGGTAGAGTCAGGAAAAGACAATTCTGGCTGCCAACTCCCTTAGAGCACACGGAGTTCAGGACCGAGGTGAGGGGAGAGGTGGGGGAGAGGTGGGGGAGAGTGTGAGGGAGAGGTGGGGGAGAGGTGGGGGAGAGGTGGGGGAGAGGTGAGGGGAGGTGAGGGAGAGGTGGGGGAGAGGTGGGGGAGAGGTGAGGGAGAGGTGGGGGGAGGTGGGGGAGAGGTGAGGGAGAGGTGGGGGAGAGGTGAGGGAGAGGTGGGGGAGAGGTGGGGGGAGAGGTGAGGGAGAGGTGGGGGGGAGGTGGGGGAGAGGTGGGGAGAGGTGGGGGAGAGGTGAGGGAGAGGTGGGGGGGAGGTGGGGGAGAGGTGGGGGAGAGGTGAGCGAGAGGTGGGGGAGAGGTGGGGAGAGGTAGGGGAGAGGTGGGGGAGAGGTGAGGGGAGAGGTTGGGGGAGAGGTGGGGGAGAGGGAGTTCTATAGTCAAGCCCTCCGTATAATTTCTTCTTACGACGTAGTGTGGAGACAATCATCATCATCATCATCATCATCATCATCATCATCGACAAGTAGCAATGGCAGAGCCTAACATCAAAAGATTTCCGTTGAAACCTCCTGTCCTTTTAGATAACATTCATATTATTTGTATTGAAGCGTGGACCATAAACGGGAAGAAGCTGATGAGAGACAGGGTTATGAAGAAGCATCACCGTTAGAGAATGACACTTCGTTTACCAGCTATAGGACGTTACTATTTCAGGTGGCGAAGGGGGACGGGGACGGGGACGGGGTGGGGGTTGGGGGGGGGGGGGGGGGGGGAGGGTATAATGGCTGGGCAGAATTCGACCTCTGGCCTTTAAAGACAACATGAATCTTGTTTGTGTCAAAGATATCTAAGAGTTGACACCGAAAGGAGTTGATTCAGAGACAAAGGTTGGTCGTTCGCACTTCGTCTATGCCTCTCATATCTCTATCATTAAACATATATACTGAGATACATGTCTGGCTACCTAATTCACTGAATTCTGTAAACTGTCTTGCTATTGGAAGCTGAAAAGACCGTCATTCACGTGTTGGTTCATCAGTGGTTGTCGAAAGCGAAACCATGGTGACAAGACGAGTGTGACAGTCTCGTCTGCCTGACGAATGGGGCGAGCAGGAACACAGAGCAGAACAAAAAGATGGTCAAGGAATAACAATGGGACATGTTCATACCCATACTACAACTGACATACATAAACTTAAACATCTTCAGAAGATGTCAATTGGCTGTTCAAAAACAGGTGGGTCTCTTTCTCTTATGCCCTGGAACGTGAACGAGCTTATTTAACAATTATCAGTCACATCTTTTCTCGGGTTACATAAAATTATTCTACTGGTCTTGTTGTTGAAATGTTCTCATTTTCCCAGTTTAACTTCAATGTGCATTTCAGAGACTTGGTTATAAGAGTTCAGGGGGTATGGATCATAGACTGGGGGGACTGGGTCATTCGTATAGACATCCATGAGTCAGTTTTGCTCAAATTGTTGACGCAGGCTTGAAAAGTTAAATGTGTTAAATTTCGTGAAATTAATACTCCTCAATTGTATCAGAGACGTTTTGTTCATATGAATGTTTAACCATCCAATAAACGGCGTGTGTTTCAGACAAAAGGAATGAGAATAGTATCGAAATGGAGAAGCATTTCATATAGACTGGGGAAGCTATTTATCGTGTCATATATATAGTTGGAGAATCAGAGATTGAATTCAGGAGGACACCACTGTACGCATTAACTAAGGTTTCGTTAGAAATCCTGAGGAAAAAAAAAAAACAAGAAAAAAAACAACAACCTGTTAACGGCTTTGGTAAATTGATGATCGAAATATGTTACTTCACAGTGTCATGAAAACAGATATGGTCCGTGAATCGTTACAGTTCTGTAGACTGTTTTTTTTTTTCTGTGGTGTTCTTTTATATGAAGTGTATTAATGTTAAAAACAAGTGTCGAATCTCAGATATTCCTGGTTTCTCAGCGAGTTGGCTGCAGGCAGATATTCCTGGTTTCTCAGCGAGTTGGCTGCAGGCGGATATTCCTGGTTTCTCAGCGAGTTGGCTGCAGGCAGATATTCCTGGTTTCTCAGCGAGTTGGCTGCAGGCAGATATTCCTGGTTTCTCAGCGAGTTGGCTGCAGGCAGATATTCCTGGTTCTCAGCGAGTTGGCTGCAGGCAGATATTCCTGGTTTCTCAGCGAGTTGGCTGCAGGCAGATATTCCTGGTTTCTCAGCGAGTTGGCTGCAGGCAGATATTCCTGGTTTCTCAGCGAGTTGACTGCAGGCAGATATTCCTGGTTTCTCAGCGAGTTGGCTGCAGGCAGATATTCCTGGTTTCTCAGCGAGTTGGCTGCAGGCGGATATTCCTGGTTTCTCAGCGAGTTGGCTGCAGGCAGATATTCCTGGTTTTCTTCAGCGAGTTGGCTGCAGGCAGATATTCCTGGTTTCTCAGCGAGTTGGCTGCAGGCAGATATTCCTGGTTTCTCAGCGAGTTGGCTGCAGGCAGATATTCCTGGTTTCTCAGCGAGTTGGCTGCAGGCAGATATTCCTGGTTTCTCAGCGAGTTGGCTGCAGGCAGATATTCCTGGTTTCTCAGCGAGTTGGCTGCAGGCAGATATTCCTGGTTTCTCAGCGAATTGGCTGCAGGCAGATATTCCTGGTTTCTCAGCGAGTTGGCTGCAGGCAGATATTCCTGGTTTCTCAGTGAGTTGGCTGCAGGCAGATATTCCTGGTTTCTCAGCGAGTTGGCTGCAGGCGAAAACTGAAACAAAATGACACATCCATTTTGCGCCCAGTTTGAGGAGGCACGTGACTGTCTGGTCGTCTTTCGTTTTCATTGCTTTAAACTCGTTTTTCTTGTCTATGGAAGACCAAAGACGTCAAAATGCGTTGTGTTGGTTTCGTCATTTGTTTCGCTTTTACGTTTGGCGCTGCAGTGAATACATTAAAAAAAAAATCCAGCACATACCTGTTTCTTTCTGTATAATGTGCAAATAGAAATGTGAGTGGATGAATTCTCGGTATGATTAAAATCATGAAGACGACAGCTGATAAAACACAGTTTCCATGTTCAAGGAGAAACAAGGGGGCTGATGATCATTGCTATTGGCTGATAGTTCGTGACATACTGACCATATGATGTGGCAATGGAAGAAATAGATACACCCGAAGGTGCCGGTGGGACCCAGAGGAGTACTGTCCTCAACTGTCGAACCAGCCAGCTGGGAGCAGTCCTGCACCACCCTTGGAAGCCTGCGCTGTGTAGAGTGCGGGCACGCACAAGACATTCAATTAGGAAGTCAAGGGACATAACTGCCCCCTGGCATCTGGCTTGAGTAACGACTCGCTGGCTGGACTGCCTGGTGATATAATATAATGAAAGCTGTGTTGGCCTAGTTACTGACTGAGCTCTGTCTCTGTCTCTCTCTCCTGGCTTCCCTCATGTAATGTACTCTAATTTTGTTTTGTTTTTTGTATTTGCTGAGTGTTTTAGTTGGTACACAAAAGGATGTTTTTTTTTTTTAAAGTTTGTGGTATTACAGCACATAAGTGTGCCCGTTACACTGCTAGCTGATATTTTGGTTGACTGCCATTTTCATGGTAGATGATTCTGGCGGCAGATCTTACTGCAACAAACCGTGAGGCTGGTGGGATGCACCACCCATCCACGCCCCCCCCCCCCCCCCCCCCCCCACCCCCACCCCTCCAGTGATGTGAAAATAAGTAAGTAAATGAATAAATACATAGATAAATAAATAAACAAATAGATAGATCAATACCAAAATGAAAGTAATACAAAAATAAAATAAAAACCGCAAGCAAATCTTCCATAAGCAAACAAATAAAGTCAACAGTCTGATTTCCGCAGCAAGGAAAAAACAACAACAACAACTACTTGTCCTCTCAAGTCATGTATAATACAACGTCCACAGCATCATTGTGATCTCATCATTCCGAATCTTTTCGGTTCTGAACAACAACAACAACATCAACTTGACGCCTCTTCTTTCAAGCTGCGTTCCATCTGAACTCTTCACCGTCCTCTCCGTCTTTTCTGACAAAATCAAATACATCTGAGCAAACTTGGGTCAAACCCTTTTCCACTCACCGTTCCCAGGCCTAAGTTCATGGACACACCTCTCTTTGAACACCTTTAACCACGTGACTTAACCTGAACCTTGAAAATTCTGACTCTTACATTTTGTGAATTCAGTCCCATGTCTGCTGCTGTCTATTTTCCCAGTGTGTTCCATAGCTTCTTCCCACCATCAGTAATTAACTATATTATTAACTCATCTCTTTTCATAGCGATTTTTCATTCTGGTTTCAGATCTATAGTCGTCCGTCCTCTTCTAAAGAAGCCAAACAAAAACATCCTGGAAAAAAAAACAACAACAAAAGAATAACTATTGTCCTGCTTCAAATCTTCCTTTCATCTTCAGAGTTCTAAAGAAAACCACTCCAAAGCGGCTCATTTACAATCTTGAACGCAACCATCTCTGTACCGATTTTGTCGGCCTACTGTTGCGACTGTAGCACTGATTCTGACCACACCATCAAGTGCTTTGTGTAGAGTCGTTCCACACCACCCCTGTGTAGTCTGTATGCAGATACTGGGGAACTATCCCCTCTCAAGCAATCCACACACACACACACACACACACACAATCTTAACTATTGTTTGAACCTCATCTCTGAATCTAAAACCTCTGCTTAGGGAAAGAATTCTGTTGTCGTACACACAGGTGAAGCCCTCCTTATAACTGTGTTTTTCACCCAAAATTCAAACAGAAATTTGACGAGAACCCCAACTCCATCCTTAGGCGTCTACATTCTTCACCGTCTGAACAATGCAGACAATGACCTTGGAGTCTTTTGTAATTTGTCCAAATTTCCAGACGATCTTCCAAGGACTTTCAATACACATAGATCTGCTTTGATCTTGTTTCCTTTCTCATAAACCTCGTACGAACTCTTTGTCTTCAAGACTCCCCCCCCCCCCCCCCCCCCCCCCCCCCCCCCATCCCGAACTATGTTCTAAATTTCCATCCTTTCAAAGAATGTTTAATGAAGTATCCAATCGGCAGAAGATGTTTTCTACTGCTTACTGTTCAAATGCACCCTTTCAAAAGTGTTTAAAACCTTTCCCGTACTCCGTGGGTGTGAAATCACCCAGACAAGTGTTTTTTGCTCTGTAACTCTAGTAATTTTGAAGCCACTTCCACTTAATTTCATGACTTTGTCCCTAATATATTATACTACATATCAACTGAAAATTATTTTGTTTTATACATAAACAAAGAAATAATTAAACAATTAATGTCCCAGTACGTCGTGGGTGTGAGAACACCCATACTACCAAAGAATAAACCTTGCACGCCGTACGCCGTGGGTGTGGGGCCACCCATACTTACAAAGCTTGCGCCTATAGGTCTATTCCCTTTAGGTCTATTCCTTCAAGGTCTATTCCCTTTAAGTCTATTCCTTCCAGGTCTATTCCCGTTAGGTCTACTTTATGTCCACTTATGTTACTTATGTTACTCCCCCGCTATTGCGCGGGCCCGCTATTGCGCGGCTAACCCTAACCCTATCCCTAACCCTAACGCTATCCCTAACCCTATCCCTAACCCTATCCCTAACCCGGGACCATCTCATTCCGATCTCGCGGCACTTGCGAACCAATGGACATAAAGTAGACCTAACGGGAATAGACCTGGAAGGAATAGACTTAAAGGGAATAGACCTTGAAGGAATAGACCTAAAGGGAATAGACCTAAAGGCCCCCCCCCCCCCCCCCTCCCCCCCCCGCCACACGCTATGGATGTGACGTCACGCGTGCTTGCTACAGAGATAAGAGTCGCGTTGGTAAGAAATTCCTTGCGGCTTTCTTCCTGAGCGGGGCGCGTATTGCCAAGTGTGAGCAATGTACGTCATAATCAAAATGATGCAAAGTAACGTTACGTATTTAAAAAAACAACAACAAAAAAACACGTAGGCCTTGGTATGTTGCACATTCTAGGAAACGTCATACTGACAGAGGATCAAGTATTTCTAACGTTTTACCAATACACACACACATGCCCGGGATCGTGCGCGTGTACTATATAGCATAGCTCATATATATATATATATCTTTCCATGCATGCACATACACACACACACTTTCTCTCTCTCTCTCTCTCTCTCTCTCTGTTTCTCTTTCTCTCTCGCACAAACATGCAATAATGCTCACACACAGATAAACGCAAATTCATGCGGCCGCCTGTGCACAGTTATTCACTGAGAAACAACAACGAACAACCGTTTGACGCAAGTAGCAAGACTCTCATGATAGTCTCATCTCATAGAAGTCAAATTTGCATGACGTACGGCAAGGTCTTACTTCCTCGAAAAAAACCATGGGTTACTGTACACCCACGGCGTACGGCGAGGGGTTAGTTCCTACACAAAAACCATGGGTTACTGTACACCCACGGCGTACGGCGAGGGGTTAGTTCCTACACAAAAACCATGGGTTACTATACACCCACGGCGTACGGCGAGGGGTTAGCTCCTATACTAAAACCATGGGTTACTGTACACCCACGGCGTACGGCGAGGGGTGATTCCTTCTTAGAAAGCATGGGTTTCTGCACACCCACGAAGTACAGCGCGCAAAATTTTAGGCGACGTACGGGAAAGGTTAAAGCGCTTTCCATCAGACAACTTAATTTACATTGCTGAGCCAGTAGCGTTGGTCCTGGCACGTCAGATGGTCTCTTTAATCTCATGGTAAAGACTTTCTTATTCTCTCTGACCCCCTTCCTGCCGGGGTCCTGCCGCTGTTCCCCAGGTTCTTTGTTCCCCAGTCTCTATATTCCCCAGTCCCGGTGTTCCCCTCAAGAAAAAAATAGAACATTGAACCCGGGGAACACCGGCACGCTCCCTTCCTGCCTTGCAGGCCATTGCTGGCCACCTGCCTCAAGCACCTTCACCTCATGAACGCTTTTTTCTTCCTTTTTTCTTTTAACTGTGGACATCTCTGAAATCTGATGGTTACAACATATCTTTTGGCTGGGGTTTCAGGTTATGTAGGCATTCGAGGCAATGAGGTGGCCGATGAACATAGAAAGACTGTCGCAGATGCTCAGTGGTGCAGATTCTCTCTCCTTCACGCCAAACTTCTGACTTGGAGACATCTGGCAAAATGACTGGAACAAGCAGACGCATGACAAACTGTTATCAAATCCGCCCGAAATAGAGGGTTTTTTTGTTTTTTGTTTAACCATCTGCCCTAAAGAAGAAACAGTTCTGCACGAATGGCATCCAGGCCACACATTTAACACTCACACGATCGTATCTTTCAAAAGGCAGGGAAGTCCCGTGGCGCATTCCATGTGATGTTCCACTCACTATAAGAATAGATAAGTTGGTTGCGTTGGCAAAAGCACCTAATTGGACTTATTTGCCGCTCCTATCCATGGTTGTATCTGTAACACCAAGTCGCTCACCACCATTATTTTCAATTGTATTGACCATAGATCCCCGTCTCGGTAGATCCCCATCTCAGTTGATCCCCATCTCGGTAGATCCAAAAACAGTAACGGGGATCCATCGAGACAGGAATCAATCGAGACAGGGATCCATCGAAATGGGGATATATCGAGATGGGGATCTATCAAGACGGGGATCCATCGAGACGGGGATCTATCGAGTGCCCCCCTTCAGTTACCTCTTCTGTACTCTCACCCTTTCCTTCTCCTCGTTTACCTGTTTCTCTCTTTTCATTGCATTTTCCTCTTTCTACAGATACATAGATGGATACATAGATAGATATAATAATATAATAGACGGCAAGAGAGATATTGGCATTGCCCATCTGATCCTACTCATTAACAAACTGTATGTATACATCGTCTGGAATAAGTATTTCTAGCTATACAGAACAGTGGCAGTGATCATCGGCGGATCCAGAATACACCTCGAAAGAATGAAGAATTGTTAAACTTTGACAACCCAAACAGATTAAGTACTTTTTATCCATGACAGTATATATTTTAGATACTGGGGCATTTACAACAACAGCAGACATAAGTTCGATGATCGAAGATTCTTGGCAGGAAAGTGACTTCGAATCTATAGTATCCAGTTACAAAATTTGAGATTAAATGTGTGGGTTCAATTTTATCTACTTTACGTTGTCTTTCATCGTGTGTGTGTGTGTGTGTGTGTGTGTGTGTGTGTGTGTAGTAGTAGTAGTAGCTATGCTGAATTCAATACATATACTAAAGAACTCTCATCCATGTGTCTATAAGCATGAAATGAATAATAAATAAACAATTGGTAGCAGTGGGAGATGATGAATGAGGGTGTCCCAGTCTCACACCAAGTGAAGTAAAAGAGTAAAGTAAAATAAATACCTACATCTACATAACCAGTTTTCTGGCTCCACCTCACCACTCTTTTATATTGCAGGAAAATACGCTGTTGGCCCTTTGACAGCTTCCACAGTCGGTGGGCCAAAAACAACATAGAATGTCTGTACACTGAAACATTGCGCAATACCCACACTTCGGAGACCGAATGTCAATCCCCATGTGGAAACGATCTAAACATTGGGTGCACTCTAACAGATTTATCTGGGGAGATTTTCACACTGAAGCGTTCACACACACACACACACGCGCGCGCGCAGGCACACACACACAAAACTTACGGGGGAAAAAGTATACTGATAGAGGACTGTACATGAACTTTATCCACAATAATTTCCTTAAAAGAGAGAGAGAGAGAGAGAGAGAGAGAGAGAGAGAGAGAGAGAGAGAGAGAAGATGGCTCAAAATATAACTTTGAAGTTCAAGATGAATCTGAAAGTTTCATATCATTACGGCTGCTCCTTACTTATGTCCTTTCAGTGTTCTTCTTTTCCCCCTTTCAGTTGGATCCTCTACATATTTGAACTACAATCAGTGACTCACTGACTGGGATACGATGAATATTTCTTTATTCAAAGACTCAGCTAGTCGATCAACTCTCTTCTCACATGTGGAATACATAAATGAAACCTGAACTCTAGCCAGAGAATGATGAAGTGTCCATGGACTTCCTAATGTGATTTAAACAATGGCCAGCAATAACACGGAAAGAAGAGAGTGAATTTGAGATCCGCCACACAGCAATATGTTCTACAAATGGTTAGTTTAGATTGAACAGAACAGATGGTCACAAAAACTGTGCTGACTTCTGGTGGGACACAAGTCAATGTATCCAAATCGCCAAAAGTGGTTCCTGGAAATATAAAGCTGCGAATCAGAGGTAAAAGGAACTGCTTCAAAAAAACATAGCAACGAACAAACGTTTCTCTCTTACAACCCTGTGAACACACAAACACGCCAAATTTAATCAAAGATAGATCACGCATGCACACACACACACAAGCACAAACACACACACGTGTGCGCGCACACGCACACACACACACACACACAAGACTTCAGTATTATGTCTGTTTGTTTATTAGTTTCCAGACAAAAGGTGAATCAGCAAACAGCCACTCGTTGACCAGAGAGTGGCCGTTGCCTCTACATGGAACTCTAACAGTATAGCTGGGGTAATGATGATTACGCTTTGGAGTGAGCTGGCTACATGAGTGCAGTACACCTAAAAAAACAGTCATCCCTTTTCAGTACACAGTACAGGTACCACATTTACACCTCAAGAAACATGTCGAGTCTACTGGAAAACTTCATGAACAGTTAACACGCTTCCATGAGAGCATTTAGACATATCTGAAATAAATTGGCTGATTTAAACAACAAAACTCGCTATCTGATCTACAAATAATAACCATCATAACAACCGTGATCGTTTGATTTACACATGTACAGTTTCTGTTTTCTTTGACACTTTTTAAAAGTCAGTAGTAAAGTAAGCTTTAAACGCTCATTTTTGTTGTTGTTGTTGTGATGGTGCTTATTTCTGGTCCTGCCAGATACACACACCTAGTTTATACAGGTGGTAAAAAGAACACATGCGCATACACATATTCATGCGTGCATGTGCACACACACACACACACACACAGATACACATGCACACACACACACACGCACGCGCACACATACATACACATGCACACACACTCATACTCAGGCCATGATACAACCAGAACACAAGTTGTCTGTCGAGGACTAATCTACAGCCAGAAATGCCAAAGAATGCAGATTCAGGCCAAGTGAATGAGCATGGGACAGCACCGAAAAAAAAAGCTGTGTGCTGTGAACTCATTGGAGAGGTCAGTATCCCTTCACTTTACCTACAACTAATCAGATGATGGATGCCAATCAATGAACAACGCATAAAACACCTGCCCACCTCACTGCGTCAGTGTGTCCCCGCTCCAAGTTATTGGTTAAGGACATCCAAAAGTGCTATCAGGCAAGGTATTTGGAAGCCTGCTAATCGCCATGCACAATTCTGCAACTTTGGGCTCCATCGCCCATCACTCAGATCCTGATGTCAAAGTTCCAGGTTGTGGCATCTTTCAGTTTTAAAAATTCAGAATAATACTGCAGCCTGGTTTACACGTACCACTGCCACGTTCAAAGACACAATGGACTGAAAGCATTGACTGCAGTGAGCGAGCACAGGAATCACTCATATTCCACTTTTTATGCCCTGCCCCCCCCCCCTCCCCCTCCATGTTTCCTTTTAGTTTTGTGGTGGTTCTATGACTACAGACACAAATCAAATAAGTCTTTTTTTTACTGTTTGTTGATATCAGACAGACTTGAAATTTAAAAAAAAAAAAAAAAAAAAATGGTGCTGGACAAACGCTTACATATTACAAATATCCTCAGAATCACCAGACCCATTCTTTGTCATTCTCAACATGAGTGGAAAAAAACAACAACAAAGAAACACCACTGCAAGAAACCATTAAGTAAATTGCACTGAGCAACTTATATCCATCATTTGTACTTGTCTCTTCTGCTCTTTCCCTGACAACAGACAATCACACTTTTCACAGGCAAGATTCCTTTCGCATGTGTTCAGTCTGTCACTATAGATCCTAACATAGCAGATGCATGCATGCAGATATACCCTCAAAATAACGCCCACAGGCCCTAAATGCTGTCTTCACACCCCCCCAACCCCACCCTCTCCCTCTTGTAACACCCACTGCATCATCCCTCGCCTTTTCATAAAGACTTGTCTCAAGTTTCCACAACAGAAGGGGTTTTTTTGTTTTCTTAAATCATCACTGTAAATATTGCTACTCATTACTGACAGTTCAGGCAGGCAACACACTTTTTTTTTCTTTTAAGATAATGTCAATCTCTATCATTTCAATGTGTTTCTTTCTTTCTTTTTTTTTTTTCAATGCCATCTTAAATCAGATGAATGCTGGGTGATGAAATTTGCGTTTAATACTAATAATTCTTTTTTTTTTTCTTTTTTTTTTTCTTTTGACAAAGTGAAATGTTTTGTTTATATTTTCTCCTGGCAAAAGTCAAATGGAGAAAGCTGTGCAATATAGAACTTTTTTTTTCCGATGTTACTTAAACAAGAACAATCAAATCACATAAAATAGCAACTGATTGTCATAAGTCACCATAAGTGTTCAACACACACACACACACGCACACACACACACACACACACACACACACACACACACACACACACATTCCACCATCTGTAATTTTACAGTATTTGTTTCCAATGAAAAAAAAATCTGTAAAATCCGTCTTGGCCAATAATATGACACAATCAACTGGACAAAATGGAACACTATAAAATGAACTTGATAATGCTTAGGTTTTTCCAGTAACACAGTTTCATTATTTTGCAGACAATGTTAACAACTTGAAAGAGCCCAGACGTCTTGTTGATGTTGAGGAAAATTACTACCAAAGTAAAAACAAAAACAAACAAATCCTCATCTTGGTCAATAGGAAACAGGAGAACAGTTTTAGGGAAAAAGATCCCCATGTGTACATGATCCTTTTTAGGCTTCACAATATCTATGTATGCATTAACAGCCGAGGGACCAGCCGCAATGGCAAAGTGGTTGGCATCGTGGATTCCAGGTTGGAGATCATGGGTTTAATTCCCTTTAGGACCATTAATTTGTAAGGTTTTTCTGTCTTTACGGCTCCTTCCAAGCATCAAGTCCGCTATGGGCACAATTGGGAAGATGAGGACCACACAGTCGACCTTCATCCATTTAATGGATGCGTCTCTGAGAGCGTTGTTCGAATTTCCTGACCAACACTGCAAGTGTCTGCATCTCTCCGGCCTGTTGATGCTGAAGTACATTATGACAGTAACCATAGAATACAGCCCTGTCATGCAGTCTCAGTCCAGAATGGAAATCCGTAGCATCATTGTCTTCTTCCTCATCCTCACTGGTCAACATTTAAAAAAAAAGTCTCAAATTTTGTGGCCTCTTATGCCCTGCTCTCATGATGACCTCAGTTTCGATTGCTTTCCACATCTATGGTCTTGCTTTGGTCCTGTTGGGGTTGCTGGTATAAGTTCATGGGAGTGTCATTGGACTGATGTGTTGGACTGATGTGGTGGCATCTTCCAGAGGGACAGCTCAAGCATGCCAGCTCTGTGACAAAGCCATTACTGTTTGTCAGTAGGAGGGTGGTGTTCTGCGTGTGTTGGATTAAAACAGGCAGCACAAAACACCACCAAAGTGACTCAGCAGCAGTGCAGTGTCTCCTCTGGTGGGGCCCTCATGATGACCTGACATTGACTACTCCCTGTGGATTGCTGGACTGTGGCTGTGGACAAGGGATCGGAATGAGCAATGTGGCTACAATGCCTCCGAGTTGGCACAAAAGACAGGACAGCCGGAAAAAAAAAAGAGAAAAGAAAAAACAAACCTGAGTGTATGTGTGTGTGTGTGTTTGAGAGAGAGAGAGAGAGAGAGAGAGAGAGAGAGAGAGAGAGAATATGCGAATATGTCAGTGTGTATGTGCTATACGATCTCATTTCATCTGCGGCATATTCAATGTGAAATAATGTTGTTTCCTCACTTTATTAACCTAGGACAGCGAAAACAGCAAAGACACATCTCATGCTTTATGATCCTGTAGTGAAGACATGAACGAATGACATGAGCTCAGCACATGTTTTCAAACGTTCTGCTGCAGCACCACGTCAAGACATTTGCTACATGATAAGCAGCATAGACATGAATCCCATCTTTGACCGACTTCTTGCCTGTCTTTGGCAATGCTGTTATTTTGTCACAGGCTGTGGGTCAACAGACGTGAACTCCCGGTGTTTCACAATCAAATTTTGGCAAAGTTTTTTTTTTTTCCCTTTGAGTTTTAATGCAGTGTTCCGATTGACCCTCCATCGCATATTCTCTATCATCACACTTCCTTTAAACTTTCTCAAGCCGATAACTAGAAGAAGGAAATCACAATGGATGTAGGGGGGGGGGGGAAGGAGGTGTGAATGGTGAAGAATAAAAAAAGGGGAGAAATATGCATATAAACAGTTGTCTTTCAACCACAAGAAAATGACTGAGGAAGCTTCAACATTCAAACATGTGACTTACAGCTGATGATGTAGAATCAAGTAATAACAGTTCCAGCCAGTGAACTGTACATAGACAGCCACGTTTAAAACTTACAAAGGACCATTCATGTGAAGCACTATCATCCTCCCCCTCCCCCATCCAACCTCACCCCCAAACCTACTTATTGACATGCAGTTCTAATACAGAAAAGAACCTATGCACCAGTTTTAAATGAAAGCAAGTAACCTCCTATGACACACACAACAGAACCTAAAAACACACACATGCACACGCACACACACACACACACACACACACCGAGTCTACCTTTTAATTCAGGCAGAAAAGCACACCCTCCCAATGCTGCACAAGAGAAATTCAACATCTATGTCATGAACCAAAACACACAAGAGGTAGAAGCTAACACCAAGTGGCCACACCCATCTCTAACGTCGCCAACGTTTTAAAGTTGTAATATCATGTATGCTCAACAAAGCACAACAGCTTCACCTTCCATTCCGTCCGTATATGAACAAGTAAGTAAAGGGAAGGGACAGAGGGACAACTCTACACCATTCTCTCTGCCACACACATAATAATTATGTACACAGTAATAACTAGAACAGCAAGCTCATCTTTCATTTTCAAAAATGGCTGTAACAAAGCATCCAAACAAGCCCATAAATGAAACTACATGTGTAGAACTAATATCCCAGAATATCTGAATGTTCTTAAATGCACTTTGAAATGCTGGATTTTGCTGCTTTGGTGCTGTGCCTGCCATAGGAAAGTTTTTGTCCATGGGTCATATGATGTATATTTATCAGCCACTAGAGAAGAAATTTACACCATAAGTTCCTTTCAAAGTCATGCCCCAGCGCTACTACTTTCTACATTTCTAGAGAGTATTTAAGTCTCCTCTGTTCATATGACCTGATACCCTTTTTCAACCATCAAATTCAACCTAGAGTCTTTTTTTTTTCCAAAATATAAATAACGCAATAATCTGCGGGAAAAAGATTCTGGAACAAGAGCCAGAAATGAAACCAAACATTAAAAAGATAAATCTCTCAAGGCAGAGATGCATATTCTAAAAAACAAAATGTCTACAAATAGCACCAAAGAAGCCATCATAACAGCAACCTCTAGCCAATGGAAAGGAGCTGTGAGCCACTTATCAGCTTCTAAATTCTGTCAGTTCTTCAACTATGATTACTGGCAGTCCAATTCTCAATGTCATCTTCTGACAAAGACTAAAAAGAGATTAATTGTCAGTAAAACGATTGGTTCATCCACATTTACATGAGATGCTGAACACGGGAACATCACCGGTCAGAGTTCGAACACACCAGGTATTGTCAGTTACCAGAATTGAATGATTAAGTGTATATTAGCAAATTTCATAGGCAACAAGGAACGTCAGGTCAGTCGTATGTTTTCTCCTTTTTTCTTACTTAAGAAAAATTTCGTATGCAAGAACTGAAAGCCCTTACAGAGGCTTCAACTGAACATTAGCCTACTTAAACTGTCGCTTTCGGTCTCCACACTGACCAATTTTCAGTCAGTCTCAGGAAATCAAGGTATCTTCTTGTCCACAGATTCTCAATCCATGACTGCCTTGAAACCCGACACTTACACTGCAATTCAAAAATCCTTGATATACCATGGGTAAATCTGGCAGTCTTGCTGAAAAAATGGTTGCAAAGTTCCCACCTATGCTAGAAAAAGGGGCATGACCTTTTTGCCTGATGTAGGAGACATTTAAAAAAAAAAAAAAAAGTATTCATAAATATTCAGTATCGCCTGCAATAAAAGATCTTTAAAAAAAAAAAAAAAATCATAAAAATTTAGAAAAAGGCATGGCTGCTTCCCAGAATCAAAATGGAGATATGCCCCAACTAAAACCACAATCAACATTAACTGCATTTATCTGCATCTTTTCACTGACTATATCGCGCCTGTGTTACCATCATTAATGAAAGGAATGAAGGAAAGAAGCAGGGTGTGGGAGGAAAGGGGTGGGTGGGGTGGAGGTGGAGGTGGGCAAATGGCTTTAGATGCTGGGCAGTGGTCTGGGACTGATGTATCAGCCATGCCGTGCGGCCGCAGTGTCCCCACGCTTCACACCACACCGACTGAACATTGTTTAAGTTGCTGACTGCCAACAACAGCTAACACCAGCAGAACTGATCTGCCCCTGAAAACACAACGCAGGTCACGCACAATGTGTCGGTCCATCATCACAACACTGAATAAATAAACAAACAAAAACCATCCGCAGGTTTCATCTGAGCAAAGCGTTCACGTAACACACCAATGAGCACAAGCTTTCACACAGCATAACAATCACCAAGAAGAGATACAGTAGTGACCACAGATTTGTACACCACAAAAAAAACGAAAAAAATTATGTACATAATTTACATCTAGGTCATGTAAAACATTATACAAGTTTGTGTAAAACAGTATACAAAATAACATGATACCAACTATATTTACACACCACAAATCTCTCTTTAGACACACACACACAAAATATAACCAGGAGCTGTTAAAAGAAAAAGAAAGTTAAAAACAAAGCTTGTAAAACATTGCTAAGTAGGTATATAATGATAATCAAGAGAAATCCATCGCAGCATACGTAGCCAACATATATTGTGTGTGTGTGTGTGTGTGTGTGTGTGTGTGTGTGTGTGTATGTGTGTGTGTGTGTGTGTGTGTGTGTGTGTGTACAGTTAGGTCTGTCTTTGTTGCTGGCAATACAAAATTCACAGTTTTCGTCTTAACTTCTCTAAATCTGGCATGGTGAAGCGTTAAAATACCATCAACATCAAGTGTGAAGCACTTTTCTGCGAGGAAGTCTCATTACTCACTTTTTGATGCAACCATACAGCAAGGCAAAGCAATGTCAGCATGCAAAGTGAGTTCATCAAAACATGCTTTGCCGTTGGCGTTTGCATAGATTATAAACACTGCACTTACTGTCACCCAAAACAGCACAATTGTGACAGTGTTAAACTAAAGATCTAAACAACAGCTCGGTTGGGAGAGTGTTAGAATGAAGATCTAAACAACAGCTCGGTTGGGAGAGTGTTAGACTGAAGATCTAAACAACAGCTCTGTTGGGAGAGTGTTAGACTGAAGATCCAAACAATAGCTCAGTTGGGAGAGTGTTAGACTGAAGATCTAAACAATAGCTCTGTTAGGGGGAGCGTTAGATTATGATCTAAACAATACCTTGGTTGGGAGAGCATTAGATTACGATCTAAACAATACCTTGGTTGGGAGAGCATTAGATTACGATCTAAACAATACCTTGGTTGGGAGAGCATTAGATTACGATCTAAACAATACCTTAGTTGGGAGAGCATTAGATTACGATCTAAACAATACCTTGGTTGGGAGCGTGTTAGAATGAAGATCTACACAATAGCTGTTTGGACAGCGTTCAAATAAAAATCTTAACATCCCTGACTCAATCACAGGTTTCAATTTCTTCTTCTCGTTACAAGGGATTCAAAATGGGTCTAGGGCAAAGGGCAAGGGAAAGAAGACATGGACAGTTCAGGAAGAGGGTTGCGGGGGGGGGGGGGGGGGGGGGGGGGGGGTGAGTGAGTGGAGATGGACGAGGCAAGGGAAGGGGGATCACTGCAATTAGAAGGTTGGGGTTAGGAAGAACGTGGGGGAAAAGGGGAAAGGGAGACAAGGGAAGGGGAAATGGGGAAGAATGGGGAAGGGAAGGAAGGGATGGGGGGTGGAGGGGAGGCGGGGAGGGGGGGGGGGGGAGTTAGGTGGAGGATGATTAGCACATGTGCGTAAACACACACACACACACACACACACACACAATACACACACAATTTGGTGCAAAATTTTCGTGCCAAAATTCACAAACTTTTAAAGACCTTTAAGATCACTTATCCTGTTTCGAAAGGCAGCTGACCGCTTCGAGGTCAGATGTTTTCTCAGCTAGTTCTTCTGCTCTGCCTTTCGAAACCACTCGTCATGAAGCACCAACTCCCTAGACATTTTCCGAATTAATCTGTTGCAAAACAATCAGTGCTACCAACACCCAGGCATTTTCGGAGTCGAGTTGTTGCAAAACAATCAGTATCACACTGGCCATCACACTGACAGAAGTGGATCGATGTTGTTAAAGGAAGCAGATGCGACTCTCTTTCATCCCAAGGACTTGCATTCTGTGAAACACTAAAGTCACGCTGAACACCTTGCACTTGACCTATAGTTAGAGGCCTAAACTTTTTGTTGGATGTATACTAACATGATCACAATGTCTTTTGGAACAGCATCCATGACATTTTTCACAAATCTTGTTTCAGGACTATCACAGACCTCATTCGTTTTTCAGACTTTAATAATAAAAAAAAAAAAATGGCACTCTATTTCTGAGTTTGAAAGAGTGTGTGTGTGTGTGTGTGTGTGTGTGTGTGTGTGTGTGTGTGTGTGTGTGTGTGTGTGTGTTCTTCCACACCTGTCCACTCCCCTCCTCCGAATCCAGTCAACGTAACATGTACACAAGACATCATCATAATTAACCTGTTTAAATCAGTGAGCAAAATGGAAACTTTCCTTAAAAATTTCTATCACACATCACTTCGTTTCTTACAGATCATTACTGTATCATTCAACCGTAACACGGGATGTGCCAAATGCATAAATCATGCTTTGAAAATTTTAATTAATGTAATTCATTTTCTGTTAGTGCAGAAAATCACAGGGCTGTATAAGAAGAAAAGGGCCCATTTCATTATCTGATCATTAAATATCAAAATGATTTGTTTAAATCAATTTCAAGAGACCCGTTCTCTTCACCGACGCTCTGAACCAAACTTAAGAAAAATAAATACCAATGAACAGCATTTTGTCTTCACCTTTTCTGTAGTTTAATCATAATTTATGGGTAAGAGAAATACTGACACATACACAATAAATTACCCTGTTGAGAACGAACACATTCTGGTGTTTTCAGTCATTGTGAAGGTGAGTAAAATATAACAGGAAATGAGAAAAATCGTAACCATTCAGGTTCCCCCCGCTGGGGTAGGTGTGGGGGGTGGGGGGTGAGATAGTGGAAAGAGGGATGGGGGGATTCAAGGGGGGTCTTTCGATATGAATTACTCCTCATCTTCTAGAAAGTTTTTACAAGTAACCGCCGCTTTTCTTCCAGTTTCACTCACTTTGATCCTCCTTTATTGTCCACTGCTCCTCCGCTCTTGTGGACCATTCAACCCTCTTTGCTTCTGAAGGTCCTCCTCCACCTTAGGGGTATGTTGAGACGAGGTCTTCCAGAGCACACTGTATCCCCCGTGTTCTGGACATCCTGGGCCTGTAATTTCCTCTTTTCAGTGACTCTGCCTAATCTGATTGTGTGATCTTACTATACTGTTGTCCTGTGGTGGCTTTCCCCCTCCCCTCCCCTCCCCCATTCTTCTGCCACCTTTGTTCTGGAAAGTTTTCACTCTTTTTCTCTTTTTTTGGTTTTGTTTTTTGATCTGGCATCCAGAGTATAACCATAGGAAGAGGCACTAGCCGCTTGCTGATGCAGTATTTTCATCGACTTTCCGTTTCACTGAACAATTTTTTTTTCAATAATTGTTTCTACTTTTTGGTCTACAGTTTTCTTTAAATTCAACCGTGATAAATTCATTGAACTGGCTGTTGTACTGAGCATGGCCCAGTGTTGTCCGCCTGCAGGATGACTGATTTGCACACGACCTGACCAAGTTCTCTTTTTCTCCGACATGGCCACAGCCCTCACAGGGCTATGTGTGGTCAGCTGGGCTTAACGGAACTGTAACTGAAAGAGGGGGAAGAAGGAGAGGGAGGGGGTGGGTGGAGGCTTTTTCCCTTGACAAGATTCCAATGTTAAAAATGTACAGCTCTAGCCAGTGAAGACTCTTTGTGTTAACGCTGAAGGGGGAACATTGCTAACATTACACAGAGTATAATCCCAATCATGAAGTTTCAGAAATGACGACAGCTTTAATGGGTTTTGGTGGATGGCGAGCACACCTTTTAACAGAAATAAATTAGTAATACGCTGCAGTCCAGTGCTGTAAACAATCATTCAATAAGGACACAAACACAAATAAAATAAGAAGTACACAGAACAAGAATGTGGGGGTGGGGTGAGAAGAGACGCAGAAACAACTTATGAACTTAAAAACACTAAAAACTGAACAATTTAACGATGCAATATCTAAACACAACAAATTAATGGAATCCAGTACACAATGGGAACTCAGAGCTATGAGACAAATGGACCTGAGGAAAGAGAATCTTCCAGGAAGGGATGAGGCAGGGGAGGGGGAGACAAACAGAAAAAGATCAACACAAAACAACGAAAACTGAGCAGTCAGAAGAGCAAAGGAAATGGAATGTGCAAAACAAAGGTACAGCATTAGATTTCTTTTTAAAACAATATTTTACAGAACAGATAAGAACAAAACCGAAGGAAAGTAAAACAGAAATACTTAAGTCACATCACAGTAAGTGTAAAACCTAGGCCAACAACACCATGCTGTATCTTTATGAAGAGTAATTTGTAACCTCACAGAGCATTTCACTTGACACAGTAGCCTTAAAACATTTGGGAGAAAAGACTTTCCTTTGCCTTGCTCAC
Organism: Conus ventricosus; assembly: GCA_018398815.1. Lineage (NCBI taxonomy): Eukaryota > Metazoa > Mollusca > Gastropoda > Neogastropoda > Conidae > Conus > Conus ventricosus. Next base: position 74,901,255 of record CM031599.1, on the reverse strand, counting down.
TTTTCAGTTTTTTTTCATAATATATTTGGTATCTTCCACATTTTTGTGCTTGGTTTGAGAGGTAAGATACTAGAGGACGAGAGGTCCTGCCCCTTCCTTCTTAGGTACTATACTGTGGAGATCAGGCGTATTTGCTTCAAATCTAATCCCTATCCTTCTATTCTGCTTACAGAATAGACGACTTTCAAATGTATTACACTCATTTCAACAGAACAGACCAGAGTACAAATTTATCGGTAATGGTTTTTGAACATCTGTTTTTCGTTTCTATGTACGTTTGCCTGTTTATTTATCAGGTGTTGAATTGTCAGATTTAGAGTCTCAATCATTTCCTTGTCACCAAATTCAAACGGTCTTGTCTTTTTTCTTTTTTACTAGAGCATCATCTTACCACAGTTCTTGCTCACATACCAGACTGATGAATGTGCACACACAATACCTCATACGCAATTGGCTCTACGAAGATATAAGATTGTGACTGATCATGTGACAACTGTGTAAAACTATTTATCTGCAAAAGCATGACATTTACAAACACAGGACCAATAGGTGAAAACACGGATAAGCACAACATGAGTAAACTGAACTGTCTTCAACAGAGCGAGCCTTTCCTTTGTTCTTGTTCACAAGGATTACCACATACCACAAAGTTTGAAGGTCACATACAAAGACAGACGAACTTCACAGTGAAGAATCATTTCCAAACCAATTGTTTTTCAACCAAACATCTGCATCCTCTTGACCACAAAACACACCCCTTTGGTTTGTTTCTTTTGCAGGTAAAATATCATGGAAAACAAATCCTCTAAACCTTTTTGATTTAAAACAAAAACAAATACATACTCATCTTGATTAAAGCTACAAATCAAAATATCAATCTTTAAAAATCTACAGTAAAAAAATTCTTTTGAATCATCACTTTTATCTAAACAAAACAACCAACTGCTTTTTCGAGTCTGCAGAAATCTAAAACTCAAACTCAAGCATCTACTTTTCTATGTAGGCCAGGTGAAGACATGCTAAAAAGATGCCAAATTCCTATAAAAGGGTGGAAAGAAAGAAGAAACAAAATTACAAATGTTTTCCTACCAATGTACCATTCAATCTTTCCAAATGGTGCACAAACATTTTCTTACTATTCAATCTTTCAAAACAGTGCACAAAAATTTTCTTACCTTTCAAAACAGTGCACAATATTTTCTTACCATTCAATCTTTCAAAATGGTGCGCAAACATTTTCTTACCATTCAATCTTTCAAAATGGTGCACATACTCCGACAGTCAGTATTCATTCCTTAAATGATTGCAAAGCAGGGCAAGTGTGACCCTCCCCAAGATACAGCCACAGCACGATGTGCACTAGTCCATCATCTGACTGGCTCCTGAGTGCTATAGAGTCCCATCATCTCCTTAGGGTTCTTTGACAGGAGCTCTGAAATTTAATATTGGTGACCTCCCCTGTTATTTAACATTTAATCCCATCATAAAGATCGCTACATTTCGTCTTCAGGGATGACGTATAACATTATACCAGTGAATACAGCTTTATTTGTGTGTGTGTGTGTGTGTGTGTGTGTGTGTGTGTGTGTTGTGTGTGTATATATGTGTGTGTGTGTGTGTGTGTGTGTGTGTGTGTGTGGTATGAGTGAGTGTGTGTGTGTGTGTGTGTGTGTGTGTGTGTGTGTGTGTGTGTGTGTGTACGTGCGCGCGGTGTGTGTGTGTGTGGTGTGTGTGTGTGTGTGTGTGTGTGTGTGTGTGTATGTGCATGCGTGCGTGAAAGTGCGCATGTGTGTGAGTGCATGTGTCTGTCCATCTGTGTGATCCATACAATCAGTTCATGATGGTCTACTCATATAAAGAATGAAAGGAATGGAATTCAATGTGTGCACAAACTGAGTGGTTTTTTATGCACTGGATTTGAAAGGGGTTTGGATTCTGCAGAAACGCTGACTCCAGAGAGAAATCTCCTCTGATGTGAGAGACTGAGACACAGACTGAATCCAACTGCCAAGACTTGGGATCAATAATACTTTCTCAAACCTGGCCAACCAAGTCCCTGTAACCTGGTAATCCAACTGGCTGACCATTTCCTCACAATGTTATTGCCTTCCCCACTATGCTATACTTGTACTATAGTTTTCTACACACACGCACACCCTCCCCTCTGACAGCGTTTTCTTTTTTTTCTTTTTGTGAACTCCTTTCTCATGATTCTGGAAAAAAACATTAACATACCCTGGTGGGGAAAAAAATGAAACATACCAGCAGTATAACTGTATGATGATGACAAAAAGAGCAAAAAAAAAATGATTCACCGCCTTCTTTTTCTCTAATGTAATATCTGACATGATTGGTGATGAAGACTACACAAACAGGGACTGCACCACTACCAGGTGAGCGGATGGGAGTCAAACATGTTCAAGATGTGGGAAACACTACACTTCACTTTCATTCTACTTCTACTCTAGCTGAGCAAACACGAACAAGTGGAAAATACCATGTAATATCTTCATCATCAACCTGAAAGCTTTTCATGTCCAACAATTCCTGTCTCAGTCTCAATCTCTCTCTTTCTCACACACACACACACACACAAACAGGCGTGCGCACACACATACACTCAGACACAGACTAACTAGTAGTAAAGCATAACTGCCTTCAGACCCAGTCCTCACACACAGACTAACTAGCAGTAAAGCACAACTGCCTTTAAAAAAAAACCCCAGTCCTCCACTGGATCAAGTGCAGGAAACACAATCTCTGCTGTCCGTATCCATGAAGACCACAGAAGCTGTCCAGTCAGCCCCACTTCCTTGTGACGAAGAGGGCCACCAAGGAGATCTTCGCATCACAGCCACACACCACAGGGACCCAAGCCAGGCCTCAACAACGCACACACACACCACACAATGCACCCCCGTCACAGACTTGTCCTGCCGTCCTCTCCCTACTTGACATAGTACAACACTTGCTCTGAGAGACACAGATTCAAAGAGCGTCCAGAATGGGTCCCAGCGTCCCCTGAGTAATGGCGCAGGGTAAGGAAGCGCAGAGTGACAGCAAAGGACCAGCAGCACTGTACGTCCGAGGACCAGCAGCACTGTACGTCCTTGTGCTGCTGCTGACGCACACCACCAGACTCTGTCACACACAGCGCTGGTCATTGACGCTGTCACCTCAATCTGCTGGGACTGATGAAAGTCAAGCTGCCAACTGGTCGGTCCTACCTAGTCACCTGCACACACTGCAACCTCAGTGGTATGTCGCATGTGAATGGTGGGAAGTCGGAGAGCCGGCCAATCAAATTAGACAGGGACCTACAGTGACGAGGGAGAGAGCCAGGGTGACAGAAAACGCTGCTGAAAACACTGCTAGTACAGAAACAGCATGAAATCCTGAACAGTTTTCCATAAATCCTGCAGGGAGACAAGTGGCGGCAAGTGGTTCATGGGCCCAGCAATTCAGTCAGTGCTACAGATAGCTGTCTGGATTTACAACTCATATTTCACCTGCTTACATTTGCTGGGAGGCCAACAAAACACAATAATTCACTGGATCATACAAAGTATTGTTCATTTATCTGTTTCATTTATACCCTGATTTACAGATCTACAATTTACACAATTTATGCATACGACTGATGGGATAGATCCACAGGGTTGACTGGAAATTGCACTTTGCTTGATTTACTATGATGTAATCCTTTTGGATGGTTCAAATGAATAAAAAAAAAAACAGAAAGCATTGCTGCTTCTTTTCAGCTGCTGGTACTCCCAAAAACATGCCCTAAAATGTCATATTTGACATGTACCACTTGCTTTTCTAAACACATAGCAAATACTGCTTAAATTTCACTGAATGCTGGCTATAATGCTGGCATTACACAAAAGAGGTTTGTTTTGATTCACTATTTTGTAAGTTTATTTGAAAGAAAACAAAATTACTTTTGAATCATGAAACATACTGCAAATAAAACAGTTTCTTTAAGCATTAAAATTTTTTATGTCTGTAAATCCTGTTCACGAAAGAGAATGACAATACCAAAATTTTTCAACTTGCTAATATTCTTTTCTTGCTCAATCAGTTAAAGAAAAAATACTTCAGTTTAACATGGATGGACAAACATACATACACACACACACACACACACACACACACACACACACAAGACTGATTCAAACAACAACCACAGACCTGTTTACCCTAAAATTGCTATTGGTGTACTTCTGAACAAAAACAAGTGTACTTTCCACAAAAATGCGTGTACAAATCTTCCAACATTTTATAAAAGCAGGAGAGGTGGGTTTCATCTTCCACATTTCCGTAAAGTGAGGTGTGAGGGGTGCATGTGTGTGTGTGGGAGGAGGGGGTTCATTTTCATTTCCCATCATGCAGTGCAGAGGTCAAGGAACACCTGATCTTGTAGCAACTGCAGCAAAATTAGTTCTCTCTACGCAAAATTATTTTCAAACCCGACTCATCAGTATATTTAGGCACAAACTCACGCCTTTTCGCCGCCTAATTTTTTTTTTTTTTTTTTTTTTTTTAAATTTCAGGGTCTTTAGTTGCTGCTATTGTTCCTAAAAAATGGGCTTACTGTGAAGCAGCAGCCACAGTCACACGCAGTCTTGCATGTGAGTGGTAACTAGAATTGTTGTTCTTTGGTCACAGCACACCCAAGACACCACCATGGTTGATAGTCGCAAGTACAAGTACAGCTCAAGACCTTCATCTCTGGATTTGTTTTTGCCTTCTTTTTTTTTCGTGGTTTACTTCATTGCAGCGATCATATTTTCATCAAACATGTGTACAAAATACGGCATATGTAAACAGGTCTGCAACAAAGTCAGAATAATTTTCATTCGTCTCACCATGCTTAAACCATGCAAGTCTAGTGCAAAAATCTTGAAAGCAGAAGAATATTTACAGGTGCAGGACAATTAAAAAAACTGGTCTTCCAAGTCGAGTGCTGCAGAGATCTTGTAAGGTTTTAAAGCGAAAAAGATGCAACAAGATGCGAGTCTCTTCAGGAGCCCTCAAAGAAACAACCCCCCCCCCCCCCCCCCCCTTTCCACCCCCTACCCTGCCCTCCCTCCCTCTGTCTCCACCTTCCACGAAGAAAGGCAGAGGCCTAACACAGGACACAGGGTTTTTGCTCCGTCCACTGCAGGGAACGTGGAAAGTAGGGGGTGGTGGATGAAATCAGCTGTCTGCAGTCCATGTGAGAGCACACAACAGGCCGGCAGGCTGCGTGGCACGGATGACGTCCAGAGCCGGTGCCAGATGACAGAGAGAGAGAGGGAGAGAGAGCACCTCCCAGCAGCCGCTCCTCCAGACCAGCAGCAACACCACACAGCACTGCCTGCCCGTCGGCAGCAGGATCAGGAGGTCCAGGAAGCATAGATGGGGTGATGGCACAGGGAGGATGGGGGAGGGCGGGCGTCATACGGAGGTTTCGCGGAAGACGCGGGTGGAGCTGTGTCCCTGGCGGATGTGGATGTAGCGCGTGGTGTCTACCTCGGAGATCTTGACCTGCGTGCTGGGAATGATGATGTCGCTGGTGCCCGGCAAGGGGGACAGCTCCGCCTTGGGTGTAGGGGCTGCACACACACAAACACACATATAGAGTTATACCAGCCATTACCTCTCTGCACTCTTCATTACATGATTTGAAGCAACACGATGGGCTGAGATTCTGCGTCCAGAATGCGTTTCTTCAATGCCAATATCTCAGCCCTTTCTGTTCCCCTGCATCTCAACACTGTAACCGTATGTGTACATCAGCAATGAAAGATTGTATCTGTATGCACAGCAATAAACGAGACATTAATGAATAAGAAACACCACAGAGAATAGTAAATCTTTACCTTTGGGCGACTAAAAAAAAAAAAAAAAGGAGAAAAAAAAAGAATAACTTTGTCACCAAATGAAAGAAACAATCAAATCTGTCTGGTACTTTGTTTGTTTTGTTCGGCGGCATAGTAATTTTTCTTTGAAGTTTGTTTTGTTCGGCGGCACAGTCATTTTTCTTTGAAGTTTGTTTTGTTCGGCGGCACAGTAATTTTTCTTTGAAGTTTGTTTTGTTCGGCGGCACAGTAATTTTTCTTTGAAGTTTGTTTTGTTCGGCGGCACAGTCATTTTTCTTTGAAGTTTGTTTTGTTCAGCGGCACAGTCATTTTTCTTTGAAGTTTGTTTTGTTCGGCAGCACAGTAATTTTTCTTTGAAGCTTGTTTTGTTCGGCGGCACAGTAATTTTTCTTTGAAGTTTGTTTTGTTAGGCGGCACAGTCATTTTTCTTTGAATTTGTTTTGTTCGGCGGCACAGTCATTTTTCTTTGAAGTTTGTTTTGTTCGGAACGGCACAGTCATTTTTCTTTGAAAGTTTGTTTTGTTCGGCGTGGCACAGTCATTTTTCTTTGTAGTTTGTTTTTGTTCGGCGGCACAGTCATTTTTCTTTGAAGTTTGTTTTGTTCGGCGGCACAGTCATTATTTCTTCTGAAGTTTGTTTTGTCGGCGGCACAGTCATTTTTCTTTGAAGTTTGTTTTGTTCGGCGGCACAGTCATTTTTCTTTGAAGTTTGTTTTGTTCGGCGGCACAGTCACATCTTTTTCTTTTTTTTGGGTATTTTTTTGTTTTGTTTCGGCGGCACAGTCATTTTTCTTTGAAGTTTGTTTTGTTCGGCGGCACAGTAATTTTTCTTTGAAGTTTGTTTTGTTCGGCGGCACAGTCATTTTTTAATTTGAATGTTTGTTTTGTTTGGGCGGCACAGTCATTTTTCTTTGAAGTTTGTTTTGTTCGGGCGGGCAACAGTCATTTTTCTTTGTAGTTTGTTTTGTTCGGCGGCACAGTCATTTTTCTTTGAGTTTGTTTTGTTCGGTGGCACAGTAATTTTTTTTGTTTTTGGAATTTTTTCGTTTTCCACCTTGCAGTGCACATCACTTTGAAACTAAATTAAAAAAATAAATGGACTCTTTCTTTGGATTTATTGAATGCGACATCATTTTCTGTATTCTTTTTTCTTGGGCAATATTCTAATTTTGTCGGTCACACTTTTTCTGAACTTCGTCCTCCCCCCCACCCCACCCACAAACCCGCCCCCCCCACATACTTCCTGCATTAATCCGCACACACCTTTCTTCTACCTCCGTACCCTCTACTTCCCCCCCCCCCCCCCCCCCCCCTCCCTCCCACCTACAAAGTTTTACTTTTTTTCACAGCAAAAAGCTCTTTACTTCTACCTCCGCTATTACATCTTTGCAATGAACCGCGCAGAACTTCACATAAATGTGAGTGAGAGAATCCTTCAAACATTAAGTTTCTTCATTGCCACAGACTACTTCAGTCAACTTGAACTGTAAGCAGCCACAGGCGACTCAGCAATACAGAAAGGTCATGTGGACCATTTTCCACACTAACACAATGATTCAAAGCTACAAGTACTTTAGCTGTGTGTAATTTCTGTGTGTAATTGCTGATAAGCAAACCTTCACTACTAAAAGTCTTTTGCAGTGGTTTAACCTAGTGAGTCATTTCATCCTAGACTGAAGGACATAAGATAGACTGTAATACCAAATGGCATAGAGAAAACTGGTTACAGTTTCCATCCATGTGCTGATGCAAATCACATCAAACAATTCAATAGCAAGGAAATACTAGTAGGACGTCGTGAAGATGAGAGCAATGACTGATCAGTGGCTTTTATATCTTGGTAGTCTTAACAAAAGACAATTTGAAGTCTGTATCTTGCATGTCCATGAGGTATAAGCATTTACAGAGACCCAGAGAGCGATCAGCATCAATTCTGAGAAACATCTGGCACTGATGAATGCTTCTCAAACAGAAACTCAGCAGTGAAAGAATTAATCAATTTAAAATCCTAATATACACTATAAGAATGGAAAATACATCCATCATTTTTCATCTCATCTTTAACAACCTTGAAAACTTTTCTTTCCCGATACAACCTGGCTGACCATACTCGAAGACAGACCTGGCAGCTGACCGAAATCTTTACAATCAACCTGGCAGGAAATACTTTGTTCTTTGCACTCTTAGTCATGACACTTCTTCTTTACATCCAATTTTATGACAAAGGAGATTCCCTGAAAACGCAGACTGAAGGAAATTATTTAAGTCTTTCTCTATATCAATCTTAAATGCTACCATGACTCTTTCTTCTTCTTCTTCTTCTCCTTTCTTTCTTTTAAAAATTCATCAACCTATTTTGGGAGAGGACTGTCAGTATCAGTGATGCCCAAACAACTAAGGTTAAAGGATTGATGATGATGGCGATCTCTGCATCACACTGTTTTCCTTTACTTCTTTCCCTTTAAAAGACACACCCCATCTTCCTGCCCTTAATGCTCTGACATATTTTGTAGCTAATATATCTCTAAATCAATGAGGGGCATTTCCCAACACTCTGACATATTTTGTAGCTAATATATCTCTAAATCAATGAGGGGCATTACCCAACACTCTGACATATTTTCAGCTTATATAATCTCTAAATCAATGAGGGGCATTTCCCAACACTCTGACATATTTTCAGCTTATATAATCTCTAAATCAATGAGGAGAAGTTCCCAACACTGACATATTTTTACCTTCTATAATCTCTAAATCAACGAGGAGAAGTTCTCAACACTGACATATTTTTACCTTCTATAATCTCTAAACCAATGAGGAGAAGTTCCCAACACTCTGACATATTTTAGCTTCTATAATGTCTAAACCAATGAGGAGAAGTTCCCAATCTTAAGCAACAGATTCCTGCAAGCGTGGAAGTTGACACCAAGAGATGGCAAACAAGGTCTGATTTGCCAGCACATTCCTCATCCCCTTCACACTGAAAACTGGACACAACCAGCTATAACACAAGTCATACCGCATGTATCCACTGTCACGGCCTGAGTTGAAGCTGAACGCCTTTTTCAGGTTATTCAATTCTTTGCTTCTCCTCTTCTTTTCATAATCTTCCATTAAAAAAAAATGTAACAAAGAAAAACAAATTTCATCGTATTGTTTCTTTTTAATCAAGTAAACAATCAACCTATATTCTGTTTTATTCTTTGATTCTACCTATGTTGTGAGACAGAACTGATAGCCAGTGAGACATTTTAGAACAGACCCTTTAGGAGAATCCTTTCTTTCCCTGATGGCATGTTCATGAAAAATCTTTCATCATTAAAAAAAAAAAAAAGATGCGAAGCATATAAACGTACTCCCAGTTTTCCAAACCACTTATAAATCGGCCAAGTGCTTTGTAAGATAAGAAATAAAGGCAAAATAACGGTTTTAACGGTTACTTAACTGATGTACACTTTTGAAAATGGTATTTTAGTCCTCACTGGGCTAAAGCCTGTGTACATACCAAATTTCATCCAAATCGGACAATATGTCAAGAATAACGGTTTTTAATAGTCAGATTTTGAAACACTACATGGAAGTGCCATTTGTGTGTGATAACCTTTCTATATACAAAATTTCATTAAAACCCACCAATATATAAAAAAAAATAACAGCAAAATAACGGTTTAACGGTTATATAACCGATATACACTTTTGAAACTGGTATTTTAGTCCTCACTGGGCCTGTGTACATATCAATTTTCATCCAAATCTGACAATATGTCAAGAACGGTTTTTAACGGTCAAATTTTGAAACACTATATAGAAGTGCCATTTGTGTGCGATAACCTTTCTATATACCAAATTTCATTAAAATCCACCTAATATATAAGAAATAACGGCAGAATAATGGTTTTTTAACGGTTGTTTAATCCATTTTCAGCATTACATCCCTTACATATGGACAGAGGCTCCGATTTCTCACAAGATCATCCAAACCGCTTATAACCATAAAGAAGAAAAAGCGTTACAGGCTGTTACAGCCGTTAGTAACGGCTATAGCAGTAAACTAAAACATCGGGCATCATCCGTGGCCCATAATGAACATACCTACAAATTTTCAGAAAGATCGGCCCAGTAGTTTTGTCTGGAGCGAGTGGAACACATTTTGACCACGGACACACAGACAGACAGACAGACACACAGACAGCATTTCTTCGTTCCCATTCTAAAGTACTCCCTGTTCTATAAGAACTGGGAGTACAAAAAGAAATAAAAGAAAAATGTTTAAAAAGAGGCAGGAGACTTGTATAACCCTGGGTAGCATGATGAACCTATCTTTCATACTTTTCATGCAGAGAACCAGCAGCACTACTTCATTTTGTTGTTGTTGTTATTTTGTTGTTGTTTTTTTGTTGTTGTATGTTTGTTCGTTTTTGTGTTATCTGATATCCTGTGCCCTCACATCGGCATTATTCCCCAACTGCGGTTATTTATTTATTTATTTATTTTTTTTTTTTTGGGTACGTTTGTTCGTTTTTGTGTTATCTGATATCCTGTACCCTCACATGGGCATTATTCCCCAACTGCTCACTCCAGTTCTTTTTTTCAATACAGCCACACTCAGGTACATTCATAGGGAACACTCAATCTCAGAGTGTCCAGAGGCAATCGACCAGAGAAGACATTGCACTGCTGCTAAGTCAATTTCACGATGTCTATCAGTGCATGTTTTGACCCAACACACACAGGAAACGACCAACTTGTTTCCAATGTACAATACTTTTGTCACAGAGAAAATAATTATGAAGAAGTGTTCCCCCTCTGAGGGTGCCATCACATCCAGCCAACATTCTCCATGAACTGTCTGACAGTAAAGAGTGTGACACAAACTCTCCATGGACACAGATAAAGAAAAGAAATCAAAACTGAAGTCACCAACAGGGCTGGCTATCATGGCTGCTTTCATTTTTCATTGATGCCTCAAGACAATGAGAATGATGCAATGCAGTTCCATTTGATTTACTCTATGCTACCTTTCACAACCTATCCCAACATCAATCAGGCCCTAGAGATATAGACACCTGAAGTGGTGATCAGGAGATATGAGCAAACCTCTGACAGACACATCCATTCAGTTGATGAAACTCGACTGTATGGATTCCGTCTTCTCATCTAAGCGCACAGCATAACTAGCAACTCTGGGCAGGAGCTGGACATAGCTAAAAATCCCACAGATCTAAGCCTGTGGCGGATACTGAACCAAACACCACCTAGTCTGCAACCCTTGGAGCTAAGCACTGCACCACAACTTCAACTAGCCAGTAGTTAACAAACACTGCTTTCAGCAAATCTGACTCACCAGATGCTGTTTACAGTACTGACAATGCTTCTTGCATGACTGATGTTAAGTGTCCTTAGAAGTATAACATCCTAATCCTGACGGCAGAGTCCTTCAAGCACAATAAGCCTCTCAGCTCTTCCTGTTATGTCCCACTCCAACCAACTGCACTGCATGCCACTTGCTGCACAGATCAAAACTAACTATGCTCATCTACATATGCTTATCTGGTTCTGTGGTCACACCCAGCCCCCCCCCCCCCCCCCCCCCCCCCCCCCCCCCTCTACTGGAAACCTGTAGTCTATGCAGAGTATTGCCCCCTACTAGCCAGGCAGTACACAGATCATCAGTGCCTATCATACAAGTAAAGATCTCTTCGCACAGAAAATCATCTGATACAAATTTTCTTCAGACCTTACCCCAAAATGCTAAATGAACAGATAACACACAAAGAAAGTCCATATAACAGTTCTGGAAACTTGCCAAAGGCTATCTTGCAGCGTTCTTTGTGCTTTAGTGAACTCGTTGAGAAATTCAACAATGAACTATCAGAACTCTGATATCGCTTCTGGCTGGATTTTCTCCTCATCTTCAGATGGCCCCAGAATATGCATGAACTGTCCATCATGACATGCAGACTGGCAATCAGAATAAATGGCAAGATTCACACACACACAAGGAAATGAGTCACAATACTAAGGTCATGCATCCAGTCACGGCAGTGTTATCTTCACACGGAAGAGCCAATGCACACAAGCACGCATCGAATGATCCCAAACTGACAGGGATATTAGAAGCAAAATCCAAGACAAAAACGGTAAAGGATAGGCTATGTAAGATAAGATAAGATAATGTTGCTTATAGCCCAGCTGACCGCAAAGGGCCACATCAGGGCTGGATAGGCTATGTGTGCCTGAAACTAAAACCTAATGTACCAACTGCAGACAAAAGGGTTTTTATGTTTGTGGGTTTGTCTTATTTATTGGGTTCCAAAGATTTTTATGATTTCCATCCAAAAAGAGGATTGGAAGCTTACTTCACTCAAATGCACTCAAAACTGAAATAACTGCCAACGAATTCCGAGACAACTCCTAAGAGCAGAGTATCGCTCGGTGCCAACTTCTGAGGTCCAGGACCAAAACTCGCCCACATCCACATTCTGTCAATCCACAACGTGAATGACTTCATTCCCTTCACCAATCTTCCAGCCTTTGTTCAATTTGCACTTGTCAGTCTTTCTACAAATTCTATAATTAAAAAGTTGAAAAAAAATCAGAGGCATACAGTGGAAGAAGTCCATCAGGTTGTGTTTATGGACTGCAGCAGTAAATAGTAGCCACAAAAATGCCCTGGAGATGATATTTTTCATCCTGAAAGTGATTTTCTACTGACTGGAAAAGCAACTGAAGTTGAACGGACACCTTTGACACTCCGGGGTAAAGGCAGCACACATGATCGACATTATAGAAAATAAGGTGCGACTCTGCCACTTTCGTAAGAAATTATGTCTTTCTCTGTTTTAACACTTTCCATTTCCTTGTGTATGTTTGTGCGAGTACGTCTTAGTTAACCATGTCTGAGTAACTTTGTTGCTCAATTCTGCCATATAAATTGTAAAAAAGAGAACAAACGTGTTTGTTTACAAAATGATGCTATTTCCAAAACGGCTGCTACTTGGTTGCTATGATGACATAAATTCTGATGACTCTAAACTAGAGCTTTATCCGCCTCCTTAAAACATGCCCAGCTTTTGGGCCCATCTGTCATTAGTGTCAACTAGTAAAATCACCAGTGGTGCTTTTTGTCCCACTACTTTTCTAACCAAAGTTTCTTGGCAATGTCAGACCAGAAGTGCGGCTGGCCTGTGACCTCAGTGTCCTGAATGGGCTAATCACCAAACTTTCCACTTAACAAGGAACAGGTTAACCACACTAAACAGCGTTTCAGAAACCAAGATTCCCCAACATATTCACTGCCATCATCTGCCAGGGAAAAAAAGTAAGGAATACTACCACAGGGTCAAAATAAGCTGAATATAAAAATACTTCAGTCAACAGAGCCAGTTTACTGAGAAATGAACAAGATATTAACCATTGAACAGTTGCCTCTCTTGAAGACTGAATCATCTGTAATAAACCTAAACAAAAATGAACAATGAAGATGGATAGTTTGATGCAGTGATGGTCAATACTTATCATTATAACTAGTTTCAAACAAGCGAATAAGTAATCATGTGCGATCTTTAATTAACATAAAAATATTCTGCTACATACTCCTAATTGCATGGGCCAGTTCTGCACTCTATCTCACGTTGTCTAGTGAAAGTGGCTATGGGCATGTTCACTGGTTTTGTTTGGGGAATTTTGTTGTAAAAATACTCAAACATTTACATGTAAAGTTATTTTTAAAATGGCTGTCCTCAACCAAATCTATTTGTAAAGCATTCATACACATAAGAAAACCGCATGCAACTGTGCACTAACATTCATGAAATGTGTCTCCTATGCCGTCATCACTTTTTCCCATTCTCCTAAATGTGTAGGAGTTAAAGGAAACTGTAACAGCATCTTCTCACAGAACTATGTACCCCAGCAACGACAAACAGGTTCGTACAGACACCATCCAAGCACACACATACACACATCAGGTAAAAGCTCCACAACAGGCAGCAAAACTAAAAGTATCATCCAAACTGATACACCAAGGGAAATCATCACGACAATCTGTCAGGGGCTACACAATCCACACCAACCAGATAGACCAAAGAGTGCATCATCACAACAGAACAATGTGCAACAAAGTGAACTGTCTAGCATAAATACATATATATATATATATATATATCACTGCAGAGAACTTCCCATCCCCACTGCTCTCCAACTCAAACGTCCCCTACTCCAATCCCAATGGCGGCACTGCATAACAGCCAACCACATCCACACCTGCAAGCACCAAGGCACTGTGTGTGTGTGTGTGTGTGTGTGTGTGCCATCACTATGTGGATACAAACAAGAAAAAGACAGAAAAGGCGAAAAGCTCTCAAGAAGGAAACCCACAGAGACGCACAAAGGTCCGACACTTGTGGACAATTATGAATGGGACAGAACTTGGCTCAGTCTGTAACAATGCACTGTATGGTTTCCAGCTGGGAGACACAACGGAGGGGGAAGGCTGTACACGCAATTACACATCAGGACAGGAAAGAAAATGCCAGGTAAAGAGGATGTACAATCTGAAAGGCTGTGATCAGGAACACACAGTGCTGGTTGGATTCAGGTTGGATTGTGGTTTTCTTTTAAACAAATGAATAATAATTCAGATAAATAAATAAATAAATTAAAAACCCCAAAACATCAACAAACAAACAAAAAAAACCCATGTGGCTGAAAACTTCTGGGTGTGTCATTATCAATTCCATGATTGTTGGCTCCTTCAAGAGATCCTTTTTCTGAGGTTCTCAAAACAGGGAACCTTTGCCTTTTGATAGAATAAAGACAAACTGACGAAAGAAGACAATCATGACGAAAAACGAAACCGGCCTAAAATTATTCACTCTCCTCATACTCGTAAAATTTCTTCTACCTAAAAAAAAAAAAAAAAAAAAAAGAGTTTGAATTTCAATGCAGATCATCTTGCATTTAACAATGTACAACAGAATTTTTTTTTAAAAACCATTACGAATTACTATTCTGTCTATTACTTTGTAACAGATTATATGAAATGAAAAAGCAATCACGAAGATGAAATGAGACATTTCAAGACAGCGAAACAATCAATTGCAAGTTTTTGTACTGAACAAGGCCGTATTGCCTAAATAATCACAAAGGATTTGGTCTTTAGTCCAGACAGTTTTGTTTCAAAATCATGAAATTCTGAGTAGTCCATAGCAAAATAAAGGACAAGACTAATAAAGAAAATGGCAGTGTTCAGAACTCCCAATACGTTACTCTTCCTATCTGATTTTCAAGAGCACCGTCACAAGGAACGCGAGCGTTGTTGATCACACACCCAGAGTTTTGCCCCCCACACATAAAGGTACTGAACCAGAACAGTGGAGAAGAGGCAACTCACAAGGCCAAAGTGACAACAGCAAAAAGAGGAGAGGGCAGAGGTCAGGTCAGAGGAGTACGCAGGGGCACGACCGCCGCCCCTCTCTGGGCGACTCCTCTTTCCCTCCCTTGGCCGCCGCCAGCGCCGCCGCTTCCTTGCCCTGGGGGGCGCCAACTCCCTCCTCATGCACAACACCAGCACGACCAGCACAACACTCAGGCTTGGACTGGGTGGGGGTAGGGGGCACCTGGCGACCGTCCACCACTTTGCTACTTTCTCTGCCCGACTCCTCCTCCTCCTGCTTCTTCTTCTCCCTGTCCTGGCCGCTCTGGCCGTTTGTGGTGTGCAGGGCAACGCTTTTGTTTTCGTTCAAGTTAACATCTCTGCTAAATGAGGTGTGGCTGCTAGAGTTGTGTGAATGCAGGTCTGTGCTAGGCGGGGCGTCTGTCATACCAGGCTGAGCATCTTTCCCTTCACGGGTCTTGCTTAGCGAGTCACTGTCAAAGCCTCTCCTCGAGCTGCCCTTGCTCTCTGTGGTGAAGTCTATGTCTTGGGCTGACAATTGTGACACAGCAGTGTTTGTGGACAGAACATCCGGTTCTGGCTGCTTACCCTTCGACTCCGAGGATTCGTTATTATTGGACTCGTCCTCGTCACAGTAGTCCTCAGAGGACGAGCTGTGATGGCGACTGTGTGGCCGGCAAGGCCAACGGAGCAACACTTTCTCTACCATCCTGACATGGTGAGCAACCAGTTTGAAGGACGGAGTCCGGCTCACTTTGTTTCCCTCCGTCTGGCAAGTGAATCCCGCCCCAGACAAAAGCCCCTTCCCCGCTTCATCCCCAGGAGAGACCACCGTGGGACTGAGCCCATCAGAGGACGCCGACGAGCGACTTTTGATGCTAACTCTAAACTCAGGGATGAGGTCTTGCTCTTTTTCGAAAATAGCAAAGTCGTGGATGTTGACCGCTTCCAGGTCTCGCTCAGGCACCATCTCCCCGTTGATGGAGAGGCCACGTTTGCGTGCAGGAGGGTCAAGGAGGTGGGCAACAAAGGTCTCGCTGTTGTCTGCAGGCTCATTACCTTTCCCTGGCTTCATTCGTACAAACAGCGACACTGGCTGCATGGGCAGACAGAAAACACAGCATTGGCCAGATTAGCATCAATTCGTTAGCTTTTTTTACACTCATTTCGTACCCACAGGTGTGCGCAAGGGTATGCACTCACTCACAAATTCTCATTCAAATACACACACACACACACACATTCGCATTTCAATGTCTCACTTGGCAGACTCTCAATTTTCAACTTATCCATTAGGGCATCAAATTAAAAGTTTGCCAAGGAAAAACTGCTGTCATATTGAATACATAATAATTCAGAGATGATCAATGCAAATGTTCACCTATCACAATCACTGAGAGAGATTTTTCAGCTGTATCAGTCAACAACTAATTTGTTTACGTAACAAGAAATTCATTTACATCCACGCTGGTGTCCAAAATGGCTGAAATCGATGATCTTCCTCTCCCTCCAAATTTTAGGGTAAGTTCTGAATCACTTACGAACCAACTGAAAGCAATATGGAGCGAGATGAATATTCTTGCCATCCCCTTCCCTGCTCTACTCTCTTTCCGTGTACTCTTGACTGTAAACACATAAATAACATAAATCCTCTGTGTGACAGAATTGTCAAAGTGAATGGGAACCCTTAACATCATCAGGCCACTAAAGAGCAAGCATGAGGGCCTTCTTTGATGCAGCATTTTGCCTAAAACGTTAGTATTCCTTCAGCCCTCACACTTCGTGCTTTCCTGAAACGTCATCTCAGCCTCAGTATCTTTTCTCCGTTTCGTTGACTCTTCATTATTTCTAGTGTTGAGTAAAAGGACCGTTTTTGCTCAAAGAGTCTGGATGTTTGTGCCGAGTTCCACAAATCCATGATGAAGAATGATAATCAAAAGATCTCCGTCACAGAAAAAAAGGAACATTCTGCCTCTATAAGTGTATTTGGAAACATTACTCAAACAGCAAAAACAAACATGAATCCTCTGACTAATGTAAATGGGTCCTCCATTTATGCTTTGTAACTGTACAGTCATACAGTGAACTGCAGGTTCCGTCTGAATGACTAACTGTACGAATCTCTATGATGTGGAACCTGTTCAGGCTTTTGCCTTGGCAGAAACGCAAGACTGCACAATACTGTCTCCAACTGCTTGTTAATTTCCATCTCACTCATGTGCTTCAATTCTCTGTGGTCAGGTAGGCAACACTCAAATAAATGTGTCTGCAATCAATCAACGTGTTTGCATTTATTGCCTTCAGGAACCTGATTGTCCGTCACTGAATGGCTTGAGAACAGGAGGAGGTTTCCTACGTAAATGGTTCAGTGAGCGGTCTACAGCTGTTCATCATGGGGTTTCTCTGTCTCTCTCTCTTTCTCTCTATCACAGCTTAGAAAAAATTGTATATTCTTACATCAACTTCAAACAAAAAGTTCACATAATTTTGAACACCTTGGCCTTTGATTTTTTTCAACCATAAATGGGTGAATGAAGCTTGCCACAAAATACTGTACGTGGAGGAAAACACTGTGACGACAAACACACCCACGCACTCCTTTCATAACAACGATACAGTTAACATCCCCCACAAGCAGGAACCAGGACACAGCTCTGCTTCACCAGTGCTCAGGTCCTGTGAGTCCAAGGGCCCTGTTCCCAAACATGAATAATATTCAACAACAGATAAGACACCATCACCTCGCTTTTAGAAGCTGCACAAGAAAGATTTTCATCAACTGCACTAGGTGTCGCTCAAAACATTGGAGAGCATGGGAAGAAAGGCAATGAAAATACAGAGAGAGTTAAGACAGACAGACAGAGAGAGAGAGAGAGACAGAGAGACAGAGAGAGAGAGAGAGAGAGAGAAAGAGAGAGAGAGACTGAGAATGAGGGAGAGAGAGAAGGGGAGAGAAAGAGAGTGAGAGAGAGAGAGAGAGAGAGAGAGAGAGAGAGACGGTGTTCCTCTAATATCAGAGCAGGGTGGGTCAGAACTATCTAAGGTGCAAACAGTTCTCACTCGGAGCATATCTATTCAGAGAGGGATGGATGGCGATGACAGACGGTCATGAAGACATAAATCACACAGTATTATCAGTGGATGGGTAAGGGAAGTGGATGACTGATCATGACAAATACGGTGTGTTACTGCTAGGTTTAAACACAAAGTACATCCTTTGTAAACTTTTTTTTATATCTTAGTGCTGTCCTTAGTATCTGAATCATCCTTTTTTTTCTTAAATATCTTTCTTTTCATGTGTTCATTTAAAAGCATGTACATTTACTTTCCTCTTTGCTCTATTTCCATCTTTTTTGTTACAAATAGCACTACTTCTGCCAACTCTGATGACACTAAAAAAAAAAAAAGGAAAAGCGAATACATGAATATTGTTACAAAACACCTTCTGGGCTTTAACAGATTATCAAACTGAAAAAAGAAAGTAGTATTCATCATCATCAACATCATCATGCACTGACATTTTTGTTACTTTTAGTGGCACTGGTCTATGCGATTCTTTTCAAACAGGCAAAAATACCTTGTCATGTTATGTTACAAGAGTGACAAAATACTTTTCTTAGAATGAATAAATATGATCTAAGGATGCAGTAGGCACTTACAGTAAATTCAAAAGTATTACGTGTGTAAACTCTAAACTAGAGAAGGCCTAAGGGCTCAAACTCAGCTGAATCACTCATGAAAATTGACAAAGTATAGTATATACAAAGGGACAAAAGCATATGTTACAGCTGAAAAAAAAAAATTCATTTTAGACCTGCTTTGGGAATGAGACAGAAGAGTAGTAAATCAAAATGATTACATATCACCATGAAAGTGGACCAGTATGTGTCACATTCATGCATGCATACAGATTATTATTGCCTATGATCACCGAGCATTTTGATCCAACAAGAAAACAGCAAAATTATCCACGCTAGCAGGAGCATGTTCATGTGTCCACACACACACAAACACACACTGCTCACAAGGAACACACAGACTTATACACTTAAGAAGCTTTCCTACCTTGTGGTCCCCCATGCAGGTGTCTCTGCCAATCAGAGAATACTCAGATTTGTGATTGGAATCCTGCACACATAGCACCACACAGCTCACTTTAGATCTGCAGCAACCCAGCATCCTGCATGTACATTTGGAACACAGGTTTTGGAAAAGGCCTTTACTTTGTCCTAGCTTCAGGATTTCAATAATCATTACACATACTGTATGGTTGTCTATGTGTGAGTGCTTGCATACACATGAATATGGCAATAATTTTTAAAAAATTCAGTAAAATGAGATTAATTTCTGAAAAGTGGATCTTACCTAATGGCACTGCCATGTGGACTCAAAAAAATTATGCACCGACTGAAAATATTCTCAAGACTTACTTTGTGCTGCAGATACTTCAGCACCAACACTCCTGACGAAACTAAAATCCTACACACTGGGTTGACTCAACAGCATGTTAAGTATTCCCCTTCCCATTTGCACACACTACTTTCAGCACATGCACCGAGTCAAGACCAAGCATTTCACTATACAAGAAAAAAAAATCTGAAAGATGTGTTTCCAGTTCCCATCATTTGTTTATAATCATGACTGCTTCCAAAATCATGTTTAAGCTTTACTGATCATGCTTCTTTCCATCTGGGGGTAAAGTGAAAATGCGCTGAAAAGAAAACTGGCTTGCCCGATATTTCTGAATAAGATAAGATAAGATAATGTTGCTTATAGCCCAGCCGACCGCAAAGGGCCACATCAGGGCTGTAAAAAAAAAAAAAAAAAAAAAAAAAAAAAAAAAAAAAAAAAAAAAAAACCACCTTTCACACATCTTAGTAAAAGACATCGTCTAGAAGCGCACCAGAAACTTCGTTAAAAATCTTTCTTCCGTAAAATCTTAAATCAGATGAAAAATGTTAATCTCTCTCAAAAACTCAAGGATCACATCAGGATCTTCATGGACTCTGCTGTAAAATGTTTGTGTCTCACATCATGCAAGTCCCAACACTCTAAAAGAACATTGTTTCATTGTGAATGGCGCATGACATGAATGCTTCTTCGCTCTTTAAAAGGTAAGAATGGGTAAAATACGAATGGCCGGTGTGCAGCCGGCACAGAACCGTTTCCTCTTTACGACCTCCCGACGTAGATGGGAAGAAGTCCTTAAGGTTTGGACGGATCTGAAAGAGTTTGTTACTCGTCTGTGTGTTCCAATCCTCCTGCCAGAGGTCTCTCACATAATCGTTAATTTTGGGTTTCACATCTGAGCAGGGGATATAAATGTTGGACAGTTTCTCTCTTGTGGCGTTCTTGGCTAAACGATCAACCATTTCGTTCCCGCCGATGCCAACATGACCAGGAACCCAAGCAAGAGTAATGTTGTAACCGTCCGCTTTCAACGTGCTAAAAAGTTCAAAGAAATGCAAAAGTTCTGGATGCTGAAGGTTGCGGCCAGCTATGGCTTCCAAAGCTGACAGCGAATCCGACAGAACCAGAAAGTCCCTCTTTGAAGAATGTGAGATTATCTTCAAAGCCAGAACCAGAGCAGTAAGTTCAGCAGAATAGACAGAAGCATCTGAATGTATATGTTCCAACAGTATCTGAGAAGGAGCCCCAGGGCAGTAGGCTGCACAGGCCACTCCATCCTCAGACTTGGAACCGTCAGTGAAAACTTTTTGATAGGATGGGAATTTGGAACAGAGGTCAGCATACAATGCCTTGTACGCCAGAGAGCTGGTAGACTCTTTGCGAAAAGCTGCAAGATCGAAACGAATCTCTGGTGTGAAAAAGGTCCACGGAGGTTGATCCGGAAACTTGGAAAAATCGGAAACTACTCCCAGGTCTAGACCTGCATTCCGCACGTGAGGCTGCATACGAAGACCAAACGGCGGAATACATTTAGTGTTGTTTTCAAACTTACTTTGGAACGGAGGGTCAAAGACACAGTCATAGGCAGGGTTTTCTGGTTCTGAGAACAGTCGGATATAATAATTCAACGACAGTTTCAGCCTGCGGTTGGACAGTGAAGGTTCACCTGCCTCTGCGTACAGGCTGTACACAGGGGTGGTGCGGAACGCTCCAAGACAGAGACGAAGCCCTTGATGGTGGATAGGGTCCAAGAGTTTGAGGTAAGACGATCTTGCGGAGACGTACACAGCACAACCGTAGTCCAGTTTGGAACGGACCAGGGCTCTGTAGAGGTGCAACAAAGTTTTCTTATCAGCGCCCCAGTCGGTGTGCGCTACGACCCGCAGAATATTCAGTGTTTTCTGGCAAGCAGTTTTGAGGTTTTTAATATGGCTGAGAAAGTTAAGTTTCTGGTCAAAAATAACTCCCAGAAATTTGGCCTCTTTAACAGCTGGAATGGGAGATTTCCCGACTTGAATTTCAGGATCTGGAAAAAACTGACGGAAATTATGGAAGTGAATACACTGTGTCTTTGAAGCAGAAAAGGTGAAACCATTGTTATCCGCCCACTGATGGATTTTATCCACGCAAAGCTGGAGCCTGCGCTGGACACTCGGTACAGGCTTCCAGTTGCGTAGACAGCGAAATCATCCACAAACAATGAGCAGTCTGAACCCTGCTGGACTGATTGAACAATGTTGTTGATCTTAATACTAAAGAGGGCAGGAGACAGTATGCTCCCCTGTGGAACACCCAACTCCTGCTCGTGGACATCAGAGAGAGTGGTGCCTACCCGGACCTGAAACTGTCGTTCTGCCAAAAATTTTTGAATGAAAAGCGGAAGATGACCTCGAAAACCCAGATCATGGAGATCATGAAGTATCCCTGACTTCCAGGTGGTATCGTAGGCCTTCTCCAAGTCAAAGAAAATTGCCACTGCATGCTGTTTGTTCAGAAAGGCGTTCCGAAGTGTAGATTCCAGACGAATCAAATGGTCAACTGTAGACCGATGTTTGCGGAAACCACACTGTTCTTTCGCCAAAAGGCCATCGGTTTCGAGTTTCCACATGAGCCTAGCATTGACCATTTTCTCCATCAATTTACAGATACAGCTGGTCAAAGCTATGGGACGGTAGTTTGATGGGTTAGAAAGATCCTTTCCAGGTTTGGGAATTGGAATAATGAGGGCTTTTCGCCAAGAAGGTGGAAAGAAACCAGTAGTCCACACATGGTTGTATACCTGTAGCAGGATGTTCAGACCTATTGTGGAAGATGTTTCAACTGTTGATAATGGATTTCATCTAGACCTGGAGAGGAATCGCTGCAAGAAAGTAAGGCAGATTTCAGCTCGTTTAACGTGAAAGGAAGATTATAGTCTTCCATGTTGTCTGACGAAAAGTTGCAGGGCGATTTTTCTTTAAGGGCTTTATTTTTGACAAAAGTGGCTGATTTGTTAGAATAGGAAGAATTCTTTTCAATGGTTGAAGCCAGCAGATTAGCAACTGCTTTCTTCTCTGTTATTAAAGAATCCGAAAACTTGAGATGGTTCACAGTGGGACAGGTGTTCTTCCCTTTGATTTTCTTAATGATGTTCCACACTTTTTTCTTAGAAGTTTTCGATGTCAGCCTGGAGCAGAAGCTTCTCCAGGACCGACGTTTACTGATTTTAAAAGTGTGTCTTGATTTAGCACGGAGTTTCTGATGGGCTCGAGCGTTGGGACCCGAAGGTCGTTGGTACACCTGACGCTGAGCCCGTTTTCGAACTTTGGAAATTTGTTGGCAGTCTGAATCAAACCAGGGTGTTTTTGGCATTTGAAGTTTATCGGAAGACACTGGAATACAAGCTTTAGCACACTTGATCATAGTGTTAGTCAGTGATTCTGCTGGGTCCGGACTCTGAAGAAAATCAGTGTCCTGGAATTCCGTAGAAATAGTGGCTGCAAATAGATCCCAGTTTGCTTTCTTATAATTTAGATGTTAGAGAACAGAGACGTGTTCAGTTATTACAGGTTGTAGAAGGACAGGGAAATGGTCACTTCCGTGCAGATCGTCATGGACAGACCACTCATAGTCCAGGACCAGCGAGGGGTCACAAACCGACAAATCTAAACACGAAAGTGAACCTGTGGAAGAGTGGAGGTAAGTTACAGATCCGTCGTTCAGACAACACAAATCTAAATCCGAAAGGACATCCTCAATTAGCAGACCTCTGGATGACGTACTGACACTACCCCAAAGAGGATTGTGACCGTTTAAGTCACCCAACAGCAAAAAAGGTCGAGGAAGTTCTCCTATCAGACTGACAAGGTCCTGACGACAAACCGGGACAGAAGGTGGGAGATAAAGGGAACAGATTGTCACAGTCTTGTGGAGAGTGACTCTCGCAGCTACAGCCTGAAGGGAGGTAGACAGAGCGACAGGACTATACAACAAACTTTTGTGTAGGAGAAGGGCAACACCGCCCGACAGTCCCAACGTGGATGGTTGTGCAGGTTTTGAAAGAATATTAAAGCCAGAAAGAGTAAAGGTCTTCTGGCTTTGAATTTGAGTTTCCTGAAGAGCCACGACGGAAGGTTTTATAGATTGACACAAAAGCTGCAGCTCCTCGAAGTTGGAATTTAGTCCACGGATATTCCAATGGAATATTGTACTATCCATGGTGCAGAGGGCGAAAAGGAGAGAGATCAGGTCATCTCCTCATCAACATCTGCTTCTAAAGGTGTAAATTTATTTGAGAGTTGTACCGGACTGTTTGCATCTTCAGACCTGCTGGCAGACTTGCCAACAGGTGAAGAAGGTCTGGATTTGGGAGACGGTGGAGGCTTCTTCCTCATCTCCACCATCTCCACACTGGATTGAACTCCCTTGCCCGCACGGGCACTGGACAGAGGAGTTCGAGGTAGGGGTGCTGGTTTTTTAATCTGCCCAGCAGCAGATGTTGTAGACTGCTGAGCAGTCTGAGGGGTGGCGGATTTTTTGCCTCCACCAGGGACATTCACTTTGGGTTGGGAGGTGGTGGACCTGCTTCCACCAGAGTTGACAGTTCTTCCTTGCAGTGTCTTGGAAAAGATAAATTCATCAGTCTGGCAGCAGACTGACCGAGTGGAAACTTTCTTTACGGCCGAAGCATATGAAGATGCTGTGGGCGTCTGACTGCCCACAACCTGTTTGCGGGCCTCAAAAAGGGAGATTTTCTTTTCAGTTTTTATTCGTTGTATAGTGGATTCCTGAATCCAAAGAGGGCAGTTTCGTGAAGAGGAGGGATGGTCGCCACCGCAGTTAGCACAATGTGCCGGATCTTTACACGGCCCATCATGGGTTGCCTTGCAGCAAACACCGCACACCTCCTGCCCAGAACAGCGGTCTCTGACATGGCCAAACCTCTGGCACCTGAAGCACCTCAATGGGGACGGAACATATAACTGAACACGGACGTTCAGGTAGCCAACTTTGATGACCGGAGGCAGCACAGGGTTGCAGAATGTCAGAAAGAGGGTGTTGGTGGCCACTCTTTCCGCACCTTTTTTTACTGTCACCCTGCGCACCTCCGTCACACCCTGGGACGCCAGTTCCGTTTTGATCTCTGCCTCCGAGACACCTGCTAATTCTCGGCAGCGAATCACACCTTTCGACGAATTTAACTGTTTATGGGGAGTCACCTTGATCCCCCTGTCCACTAGTTTTGTTGCCCTCAACAGCTGTTCAGATTGTTTTTGTGATTTACATTGAATTAGAAATGAGCCATTCCTCAACCTTTTGATGGACCGAGGGTCACCTGCCAAACCTTGAAAGCCCTTTTGTATGGCAAAAGGGCTCAGAGCTGAAAGGGGTCTTTCCTGCTCCGTCCCTTCCATCACGAGCCAGGAAGCCCAGAAACCTGTCCTCTGTCTTACCTCAATGTCAGAATCACTGTCTGTTTGAAAATCCCCTGAAATAGGGGATGCTGCCTTCCTCTTCTTTTTGGGGGGGTTGTTTTTTTGATAAAGCCATATTTAGTTTATTGTGTTTCATCCCTCCCTTACCCACCCACCTTGGAGTCCAACTAAGGGGCCAGGGCCAAGAAACCAATGTCTTGACCCCTTCCAGGCTTCGGGAGAGACATACGACAAACAGAAACCACCAACCCTATCCCCCCTGATCATGCTCAACTCCCGGGGACAGAGCTGAGCACTGCAGGGGTTCACATGGCCAGCAGGGGAACTGCCTGTCTTGACCCAGCCCCAAGAAGGGGAGCCGATTAGTACACCCGGGCCAAAGTGTACTCCCTGTCTAGGAGAGGTCCGAGCCAAAGTGATGTGTTGAGAGCGCTGGCCCTCTCAATCACCAGGATCTCATTCCCCTCCGACACAGGTCGCACCGCACGGCAAATGCGGCGGATCTTAAGGAGACCACAGAGAGAAAAGGAGTGTGGAAAAGAAGACTTGAAGGGGAGACGAAGATAGAAAAGTCCAAATAAGGGAGGCAGAAAACAAGAAAAGGAGAAAGGCAGGTTACTCTTAGTCAGGATCCTCACCCTTAGCCTATCTGACATGGAAGCCCTACCAGGGGCATCAACTCCTTACCACGTTACGCTTAGGCCAGACAGCATCTTAGCTTCTCGGACCTAGAAGCAGTTTGAAAAAAACCAGCCTATCTCCGAGTATTGATGCCCCCGCCAGCAAAGCCTAAGGGATCACTGGACCGCGCAAGCCCTCCGACCACGACAAGGTCGCAACCCCCGGAGGGATATTTCTGAATTGATTAAAATTTTATAAAAAACTGATGAGCAATAAGTAATGGACTTAAGTCTTGAGACTTTGCTTCCCAAAAATAATCATGAGCCAGTCATGCCAACTCGGAGGCTGCACTGTTTTCATATAAAAAAAAGTACTTCAAAAAAAAAAAAAAAAAAAAAATCCATTTAACCATTAAAAAAAAAATTAAAAAAAAAAAATCCAACCCAAGTTGCTAAAAGCGAACTCACTGGTGAGATGATGTCTTTGGCACTATGAGAGAGCAGGATGCGGTCACACCAGGAGGGGACCCGGGTTTTCATGTAGGACAGTCCATCCTTCACATCCTCCGTGAATGGGTAACTGTACACACACCAGACACAGCCACAGCTTATAACTCTGTCTCAGCAATAACTCTCCATGCCTCCTACAGCCATGCTTTCTTTTTAACAATGTCACTGTTTTCACTATGACCTTCTGTCTTTTTTTTTTTAAAACTGAACCAAACTTTCTTTTTAACAATATCACCGTTTTCACTGTGATCTTCCCTCATTTTTTTAAAAAACTGTACCAAACTTTCTTTTTAACAATGTCACCATTTTCACTATGATCTTCCCTGTCTTTTTTTAAAAACCGAACCAAACACAAATGTTGTATCATTGTTCGTTTAGACAAACAAGTCAAGCTGACCACCTCCATTACATCATAAACAGTAAATGTAGCAGTATAATGTTTGGTCAATCAGTGGGAGATTGCATCTCTTAGGAGATCCAAGTAAAGGTTGTTCTGTACAATTCTTAGCCACTCGCAATGCTTGGGTTATTGAACAGCAGAGCTGACCACTCACACTGTTCCATATCTTTTGACCTCCCTTGCATCCTTGAATGGATCCTCAAGCATAGGCTCAAAGATTGTCCCCTACATTTTATACTGTTTGCATAATGCTTTTAGTTATTAAGCACTTTTTTCCTCTCCACACTTTCCTTTTGTTCCATTTACTACCCTTCGCTGGCTGCTTTGGGGGTGCTGTTGGATTCTTTTTTGAACCCTTGGTGATGAGAACACCACAGAATTATGGACTTTGGTGTGTCTCTATTTGACACCAAGAGCACAGACACAATCAGCCGTGTCTCCCTGATGAGTCCGATCCAGCGGACGAAAGGCCTAGGAGCAGGCAATACAAATAGATGTGCCTTCGAAGGGAAGTACAATGGTTCCCTCAGGCAGCTAGTGAAGGGTTTCTCATATTTATAATATATTCCCCCCATTTTTTCATTTTTCATTTTTTTTTTAAATTCAAATCTTTGCCAAGTCATTACTATAATGACTGAAGAATTGTTAACCTGCACTTGTTTTCTCCCACTATTTAATTGTTAAACAGTAAATGTAAAGCACAATATAATATTCCGGCATGTGTGACAAAATCTAGCACAGATGGTGCTCATATCTTTTGGCATGTGTGGACATAGGTCTAAAATTGACTGTATTTATTTGTCCTGGTATATCTGGCAAGGGAGGCCCGTCTAGATATAGGTAACCGAACTCTTTGTGCTGGTTTTCATTAGGTGGTGCATCTGTCCTTACTATGCACTAAATCCTCCTTGATATTTTAGAGGCGAATGTGTGGTATACGCTGTTCACTGGGTTGTCTAGGAATATTTGGTAAACCAGTCTACTGAACTTGTATATGGGTTGTTCTCAAGCAATCACACAGTGAGGGTCACTCACTTAAAGGCTAGCTTCGGAAAAACAAAAAGGTTGTAATCTATATTTTAAGCTGTTGTTTGCATTAAATAAAGTTAATTTAACTGATGTCTGTTTTAAGTGGCCTTGTATTGAGAGTTAATTAAAAAAAATCACATTATAAAAATATAGTGGATTTGTGAGATGAAAATGCTCACAATACACAGATCATTGATGACTCTCTGAAATGGTTACTTTGAACACAAACTAAATAAAACATCTCCTGCTGTGGCATCACACGCTCCTGGCTGGCTGGTCGTGGGTTTGATTCCTGTCAGAGCCATTTATTTGTAGGAGTTTTCTGCCCTAACTGGCTCTGACCCAGAGTTGACTTCAGTATGATCTCCACTGGGAAGACTGGGACCACACCGTCAAGTTCCATCCATTCAATAAATGCCTCTCGGAGAGTGTTGCTCAAATTTCCAGACCAACACTGAAAGTGTTTGTACATCGTGGGCTCACTGATGCCAGGATATATTATGAAAGCATGTCTACAGTATAGCCCTGTCACACAGTCTCAGACCAGAATGAAAATCCACAGCATCATCTTCAACATCCGCATCCTCATCGATCAACATTTAAAAAAAATTCTTCAAAAAGTCTCAAATCCTGTGGCCCTTCATGTCCTGCTCTTATGGTGACCTCAGTTTCGTCTTTCTCTCTCCATGTGCACTCTTGGTGAAAGTCTCTCCCCATTTGTGCTCTTGGTGAAGGTCTCTCTCCATGTGCACTCTTGGTGAAAGTCTCTCCCCATTTGTGCTCTTGGTGAAAGTCTCTCCCCATTTGTGCTCTTGGTGAAGGTCTCTCCCCATTTGTGCTCTTGGTGAAGGTCTCTCCCCATTTGTGCTCTTGGTGAAGGTCTCTCCCCATTTGTGCTCTTGGTGAAGGTCTCTCCCCATTTGTGCTCTTGGTGAAAGTCTCGCCCCATTTGTGCTCTTGGTGAAGGTCTCGCCCCATTTGTGCTCTTGGTGAAGGTCTCGCCCCATTTGTACTCTTGGTGAAGGTCTCTCCCCATTTGTGCTCTTGGTGAAGGTCTCTCCCCATTTGTGCTCTTGGTGAAAGTCTCGCCCCATTTGTGCTCTTGGTGAAGGTCTCTCCCCATTTGTGCTCTTGGTGAAGGCCTCTCCCTATTTGTGCTCTTGGTGAAGGTCTCTCCCCATTTGTGCTCTTGGTGAAGGTCTCTCCCCATTTGTGCTCTTGGTGAAGGTCTCTCCCCATTTGTGCTCTTGGTGAAGGTCTCTCTCCCATTTGTGCTCTTGGTGACGGTCTCTCCCCATTTGTGCTCTTGGTGAAGGTCATCTCATAATGACCAAAATCGGTAAGTTCATGGGGACTGGATGGAAACGGTGGCACCTTTCAGAGGGACAGCTCACTCTCGCTGGCTCCATGACTCAGCAATTATTGTCATCAGTAGGGGGCTGAGTCGGTGGTGTGCTGAATATGCTGAATCAGAACAGGCGTCACTGAAGACTTCGGAAGAGACTCGGCGCCAGTCCCCTGTGGTGGGTCGTTTCATCATGACTCGACACTAACTGCTCCCTGTGGATTGCTGGTGTTGCGGCTCTTGTAGGATAATCCAACCTATGGCTGGCGACGGGGAGCCGCAGTGAGTGGCACAGGTGTAATACTTCTGCTTGAAAAATGAGACAGCACAAGAAAAAATAGAGTAAAATAAGTAAAAAATAAAAAAGATGCAAGGATTTCATACCAATTCAACTGTCCTGATATTTACTGTGTAATTTAGTGTCGACTATTCCTGGTTTTGAATGAAATTTCCCTTTATTTTTAATAGAAATATTTTATTTAGATTTGAAATAAAACCCAAACAAACAAACAAACAAAAAAGACAGCAATTCATTTGCAATATATCTCTTAAACAAAAAGGGTGCAGGTGTAGGTGGGAGAAGGTGGGTGGCAGGGGGAAGATGTGAGGGAGGAGAGTAGGGAGGGGGTGGGACAGAAAATCAAAAGAAAGAGCGGAAATGTTTTGACAATGGTTAAACTACAAAGTACAGTATTACATTTTTGCAATATCAGTAACCGTTTATACTCTAAAAGGCAGGGGTGATTTTTAATATGAATGCACAGATCTCTCAGCAACCTTTAACCAGCAACCTTCAAATATATGAGAACAGACCTAGCTGTCGATCACGTAATGGCTGTTAAATGTTCTTTCTTTTTGTTTTTGTCATGCTTTCTGAAAATCAGAGTGCAAAACATCCTGCCATGTATATTTATCTGAGAGGAACAGCAGCTAAAACAATTACATATAGCTCACCTTGGAGGAAAGGTGACTTCAAATTCACATAGCCGGTCTTGAAACTCCTTTGGTTCCAAGTCATACTGAAGAAGCTGAAACATATGAATGGGACAAAGTTAAGATACACAATATCAAATAACAGACACTGCTACAAATCATCGAGACATGTTCAAAAGAAACATAGTATTTAAGCAAAAGATGCATGCTAAGACATGTCCACCACAGTTATATTTCACTTAGAGATGCAGCTGTCCATACTTGTGTCTTTAGCTGTCCTGGCAAGTTTTGCACAGTAAATATGAAATACACAAGTCACGTAATGAACTGAATACTGACAGTTGTTACAGAACAGACATGGTTTACATTTGATGAGGTGATACACAGTGCAAGTACCAAACGTCTACAGAGTAATACGATGATATTTGACAGAGAACATTGTTTGGTACGATAGAATGTACGATACAACAAAAACTCCAGATATGCCATAAACATTGGGTCTTTAACCCTCTTTAGTATGCACTTACCTTAGCTTAGTTACGCCGAAAACCCATCGGCAAGGTAAGTAACTCCGTAATTTGAACATGGTTACCCAATTAAAAAATTAATTTAAAAGAGAGGAAAGGAAATAGTCAAATGAAAATAATTTTTAAAAGTCCTACGAATATATATGTTGCTATATCATAAGTTTGAAGAATATCACATGAGCCATTTACTCAGGAAAAAAAAAAATCTTCTTCAGAACTTTCTTCCGAATCATACCTGGAACCTCATCCCAGTTGAAATCGAGGTAACTCTAAGCTTCATTACCCAGCACTTTCACTAAGTCTTATGCCGTAAATCCTACAAATCACAGTATCTTCATCACTAGATCCCGTTATAGAACGGCAGAAATCAATGTTAGCGATGGCGAAAAACAGCATTTCGACCACAAAACTTTAAAAATTCGTAACTTGAGAACTACGGCACGTATCGACTCGCGTTTTTTTGCAAACGGAAGTAAATGGCCACAGGAAGAAGGAAGTCACGTTCTCGCGAGACTTCCTTTTCTACGAGAAATATGGCGGCGCCCATTGTTGCCACGTGTTTTACCGGGCGCTGGCAGGCGCTCAGCGTTTTGGCCGTGTGATTTCCGGTTGGGCGCTAGCGGGCGCTCGCCTGTCAAGAGGGTTAAGAGGAGCCATTAACTGGAAGGTAAATACAGATAAACACTAAACTCTTATAGAAAAACAAGTCTAGAGTGGGAGTTTTGGTAGCAGCAGTCCTTACTGGGAAGTTCAATTGCAACGGAATAAAGCACAGGAAATCATATGACTCTGTCTGTCTGCTCTGTCTGGGCAAACAAGCAGTGGAATATGTCCTGAGTTCATGAACCCTCCACTACATTTAGAAGCGGTAAATCCTTTCGTTGTATGTCAAGGGATAGTCTGAGGAGATCAGATTATTTCACAAAGATCTCCGGCACAGGCCAGGGGGGCGAATACTCACCCATTTGATCATGTTGCCAAACAGGTCAGCATGTCTTTCATGGCAGTCAAAACTCTTTGTTTCCACTGTCAGCACCACCTGTATTCACACACACACACACACACACACACACACACACACACACACACACACACACACACATCATATTGCAAATATCAAAAAGCAAATTAATTTCTTGATATTTTCTTTTAAACACAAGGAAGTTCTGCATATTCCAGCAGCTATTTTTTAAACAAGTTCTGCATATTTTTGCAGCTATTTTTCATATGCACACACACACACACACAGACACACACATACACAGAACTTCACACTAAACTTTAACCAACACAGAGCATAGCACAGAAGGTAAATCATTCCCAGATTCTAAATACATGTCTTCATATGCCTATCTAAGATTGACCTGCCTATCCCTGTTCAGTTCTGCTGGCCTGTCAATAAGCCTTAATCAGAGAGAGAGGGGTTGGCCAAATTATGTGATCAGACCACTTATGTATTCACCATGTACCTCTTCCATGATTTTGCTCTTCCTCTAGAACCTTCTACATGACACATACCAACACTGAAACCACACAAATCGATTCTTTGCAATTTTCCTTTTTAACCTGTAAGATAATGGATGTGTCTGTTTACTGTAGACGTTTGGTAAAATTTTGGCATCTATCAATTCATGCAAAGATTTAACTGTGGGAAACATGACTTCCATCTTTTTGAGCATCTTACAAGTCTGATACTCTTCTGTCAGGATACCATCTACTTACCCAACAACATTTAATATCTATCCGAGTAACAGAAAGGCAGAAAAAAAAAACGCATGTACGTGTGTATGCATGCATGTTTTCTTTCCCACAGACAACTACGTAGATATCTAAATGAACACAAGTGCAAGTAGAAGGAGGGTGAAAAAAAGACAAGAACATCAAAGTTAAGCATTTGGAAGCTTGCTACTAACTGTAGTGGCTACAATGCTAAACACGGTGGACAAGAGAGACAGCAGGACAACCAACCGTCAGGACGCAGCAGCAGTCAGTGACCTCACCTTGCCATTGCCCTCCTCAGTGTAGACCACCTTGTTCACCTGGTCCTTTTTGCCCAGGGTCTGCTGGGCCACAGCTGTGGGGGTCAGGGCCTGAAACACCCTTCATCCCGTCACCCTTCAGGCCGCTCTGTCCCACACCGCTTGGTCACATTATTTGGAAATGTCACAAGCCATTCTGTTACATTGTCTTGACATGCCAGCTCATAGCTGACAGCCTTCGGTAGATAACTCAACAACCAGTGGTATGCTGGGGGAAGTTGAATTTCAATGCAAAAAAATTCTTAATTCAAATGTTTATTGTAAGATTTAGAAAAAAACAAGATTATCTTACATTACATATAGTGGTGATATTCAAACTCACTTCTTTTAGAGACCCATTTTCTTTTTTTCTCATAGATCCCATAATTGTCAGAAGCATTTTCAAAATACTCTTTATTTTCCAAAACGATTTTCCAAGATTGATAAGAAACAATAAAGCTTGGTAAAAACATTTTTTAAATTGTCATAAAAGCATTCTAATTCAGCTTAAAGGAGGGGTGTTTTAGTCTTAAAACTGCATGTAGAAAGACTGGTTGCTTTTAATTCAATAATAATACTGCTAAACACATTAAAAAAAAAAAATCAGAGAAACCCACATTTAGGGTTTTGATCTTGTGTATTCTGTTGTGTTGAAATATGGGGTGCAGTGCAGTGTCATGTGGTGAAGTGTGGTGTGTGTGTTTGTGCGAGTGTATGAGTGCACATAGGGTGTGTGTGTGTGTATGAGTGCACAAAGGGTGTGTGTATGTGTACGTGTGCATGTGCGCATATGTGTGTGGGTAAGTGCACACATGCGTGCGTGTGTGTGTGTGTGTGTGTGTGTGTGTGTGTGTGTGTCTGTGTATGCGTGTGTGTGTATCTTGTGTCTTCTTTTCTCTCTTTTTCTCTTCATCTATTACAATGATTCTGAGAAAGGTGTCTTTCTCAGAATCTTGTATCATCCAGCAATATTACACCATGACATTTCTCATCCCCTGCCCTACTATGCTCACCTTGATCAAAGAACAGGAATCCAATCGGAAATTGAAGTCACCAAATATATACAAGGGTACCTTGCTGTACTGATCATTCTCAAACCTGCAAAGGTTAACAAATGGATAATTACAACAACACAACAACAAAAAGCCATGAAGTCAGTAATGGATTAACAATTTAAAAAAAAAAAAGATACCTAAAAACCCCCCTGATCTCTTTAACATTCTTTTGAACATGATACTTTGTAAATATAATGTTGTGGTCACACACACATACATATATATATATATATATATATATATATAATATATATATATAGATGAATATGATTAAAAAGCCTAAAATGACTTTAAAAGTGCTCGACCCCTTGGGGAGCAACATTTGTTAATAATATTAAAAAAGGAATGCTAAAACTCTACAAATTTGTTTCGAGCGTGTTGCGCTGTCATCAGGATGGCCCTCGGTTTGCCCACCGCCGATGTTATATAGCGTGTGGGCTCCCGTTTGCGGTTGTTTGCACGTGCGGGTTGGCTGCACGTGTTTTTGGGGGGCTTTCAGGTTTTTGTTTTGGATGTGTTCACTAACAACGATTTCCATTTATGCCTGCAGTTGTTTACTATTTCTGTTTTGGTGTTTAAAGTTGCTAAGTGTGGTTTGCATAGTATTAACCATTTTTCAGTTAAACATAGGTTGCACCTTTTTGAAACATTGCTGTATGGTGATGCTCTTTTTATGATTTTCCAGGATACATTGTAGCTTGTTTTTGCGTCTTTAAGTTTCCAGATATATTTGCTCAGTTCTGTTTGGTTTTTATATTTTTCTTTATTAACCTCTTCACTGCGCTGTTGACGTACAGTGTCCGTCATGAAAAGTGCCGCCTGCAATGCGTTGTTGACGAACATTGTCCGTCATGATTCAACACTCTTTCTGTTTCGTCCAGCATTGCCGAAAATCCCTCTATTTATGATTTGATAAGCTCCCTTGACCACTCTTTGCTTTTGGTGTACCATTTGTTCAAGGTAATTGGTTCATTTACATAATTTATGACGATCGATAAGCAAGGTACTGTGAAGTCCTAATTCAGTATTCGAAGCCATGGCTGGCGCACGATGAAGCTATACAGTTGCAGAGGTTATTTACGAAATTTTACCGAGATGAAGATAGTGGAGATGAAGATTTTGATCCAGCTGGCATCGAACTTCGTGAAGTTGATGCTAACGCCCCAAAGAGTTTGATCTGGAAGTGGAAGA
The DNA here is from genome assembly GCA_018398815.1 of Conus ventricosus. Lineage (NCBI taxonomy): Eukaryota > Metazoa > Mollusca > Gastropoda > Neogastropoda > Conidae > Conus > Conus ventricosus. The sequence continues at coordinate 74,866,540 of CM031599.1, read as the reverse complement.
AGCTTTGAGTGACTCGTCGTCTGAGTCAGACTCAGAGCATGGAGATCCAATAATTCAAGGCGCAGGTGAGTGTATTTGAGAGATTCATTCAATTTTATAACATAATGGTGTTGTTTTTCTTCTCAGTATAATTATGAATAGAACAACCAAGTGTGTGTATTGTATGTCTGTACCGCTGATCGGGGCCGCATCAGCGAGCGAGCCGGTCATCAATGACCAGTGTGCTTGACCGACTTTCAAGGCGTTGGGCTCGTGTGCCAGTGTCAGTCGCTCGCTCGCCTCGCTCTCAGTCACGCTGTGTGTGTTTGGTTTGCTTGTGGTTTACAAGTGTTTCTTACCTATGTGTGCCCAACTCTTCCCTATGGCCTGTGTGTGTTCGTATGAGGGGCAGGGTGGAGTAGGGGAAATGTGTGTGTGTGTGCGTGGGTAAGTGTGTGTGTGTGTGTGTGTGTGTGTGTGTGTGTGTGTGTGTGTGTGTGTGTGTGTGTGTGTTGATGATACTTTTCTTGAAAACAGAAAGCACACAGTGATAAATAACACTGATCTAAACAATGTTGCAGTGAAGTTACTTGTTCAGAAGCATAACTCATTGGATTGTTTGCAGTGTTTGCTTGATGAAAATGAAAGGGGGCGTGGCATGCTAATGACCCAATTTCAGTTTGTGTATGTTTGTTCGCTTAAATGGTGTGTATGTGTTTGTGAATATTTTCATAAACTGAAAGCAAGAGTAAATACAAAAGATTGTTATCATTTTGAAGTGATTTTGTATGCCGTTTATTTGAGTTTTATTGGACTAACAGAAGGGGTGTGGCTTGTTTACACTGTGTGTGTGTGTGTGTGTGTGTGTGTGTGCGTGTGTGTGTGTGTGTGTGTGTGTTCATATGTGTGTGTGTGTGTGTGTGTGTGTGTGTGTGTGTGTGTGTGTGTGTGTGTGTGTGGTACATTTTCTTTTTATTTCATGAAATATTTCTGTAGAAAAATTGAACTCTGCTTTCAATGTGTTACAGCTAGGCTGATGCAGCATGGAGATGATGTTCAGCCTGGACCTGCTGGTGCTGGGCCTGTTGCTGGACCTGCTGGTGCTGGATGCAGAATGAACACATTGTGTTCAGAAGGATGGTCACAGCAGCTTCTTCCTTGACTTCCAGAAAGAAGCCATGAATGAGATGATTTTTGGCGACAAAGATCCAGCTAATGCTGAGGACGACCATGCTGTCAGGTTGTGTGCTCGACACTTCATCGGTGTGCTGCCCCCTACCCAACATAAAGCACGGCCATCAAAGAGGTGCCGTGTCTGCTGGAAGAAAGGGCAGAGGAAAGACACCAGGTATTACTGCCCAGACTGCCCCAGCAAACCAGGATTATGTTTGGAAGACTGCTTCTGGAACTATCACACTCAGTGTTTCTACTGGCGATAGAAACTGGGAGTTCTACACACCTTTCGTTCTTTGTGTGGCTAGGCTGTGGTGTGGTGTGGCTGGACACTGCTTCCTGGGTCTTTGTACACTGTATAACTCCAACACAAAGTTTGCTATAAACTGCTGTGAGGTCAGCATAAATCTGATTATATCATGATTGATGTCTTCATTTCTTTATATTGCGTTTCAAGGAGTTCATGTGACATTCCGGCATACCATTTCATTATATTTTTGTTACAAACAGATTTTTCATTCATTTTCCTTTCATATGATATAACTTTTATGTAGCTATCTTCAATATCTTCAGAACTATAAGCAAATGAAAGTCATAGGCGTGATTTTTGTGTTTTTCGGAATTCTACAGGTGACAGAAACTGGGAGATAAACGCCTTTCATTCTTTGTGTGGCTAGACTGTGCTATGTTGTGACTGGACACTGCTTCCTGGATCATTGTACACTGTAAAATCTTCAATACAAAATGTGCTATGAACTGCTGTGAGCTCCAGCATCACCTAATAACGTCATGATTGATTTTTTTGTATTTGTATTTCAAGGAGTTCATGTGTCATTCTAGCATATCATTCCATTATGTTATTGTTACAAACAGATTCTTCATTCAATTTTCTTTCATTTGATATATACTTTTATGTAGCTATGCTCAATATCTTCTGAATTATAAGCAAATGAAAAGCATAGGCGTGATTTTTGTGTTTTTCTGAAAAATATCTTAGCATGGGACTTAGCAAAATATGATAGCAGCGAAGGGGTTAAATGACTGTTTGTGGTTTGCATATCTGGTTTTGAAGTGGTTTTCAGTGATCCCTATGTATGTTTCTTTTTCATTTCTGATGTCACAGTAGCCTGGTATACAATGTTGCTGTGAAGACATTTGTTGTTTAGTGGGCACTGCTCCTTTCTGGTGCAATTGCAAGATTTCCTTTCTTCACCCTTCTTTGCTGTGTTGATTTTCATTTTGTTGGATGCGTCAATCAGGTTTTTGAGGTTGGGCATACATGAGTACGATAGTTTAACAGTGTTTTTGTTAAATATTTTGGACAATTTGTGTTCTTTTGGGAAAAGAAGTTGTTAGGATTCTAAAGAATTCTTTCCCTATGTTCGTTTTGACTTTCCCGTCGTATGGGGGGTTATACCATATGATTTTTCTTTTCCTATTTTTCTTGCTTTTATTTGTGTTGTTGTCTGGGTTGTATTGTAATTTGTAATTGTATCCACTTTTGTAGTGCCTCCAAATAAAACAAGTACAAAATGACAAAAAAATAAAACAAGTACAAAATGACAAAAAAAATATTTGTGAAGGCTGATAAAACTAGCAATTACTACAAAATGGAACCAAAGGAATATTCTCAACTCCTTGACAAAAACATCCAGAAAAACTACAAAAAGCCGACAAAAATACACATGACAGTATCCGCACTAAAGAAAAAGAACTTGGAGAGCGCATAGACCTAAGTGACAGGATAGAAGCGACAGCAACAAAAGAAGCTTTCATAACACTCAAAGACCACAAGCCCAACTTTCACAACAATCCAACATGTAGACTAATAAACCCATCCAAATCTGAATTAGGCAAAATAAGCAAGAAAATTCTGGAAAAAATAATAAAGGACATAAAATCAAACTCTGATTACAACCTCTGGAAGAACACATACGAAGTTATCCAATGGTTCAAAACACTCAATAAACAAAGTAATACAGTATTCATCACATTTGACATAGTAGACTTTACCCATCCATAGATGAGGAACTACTCACCAAAGCCCTGAAGTTTGCCAGTAACCACACAGACATAACAGGTCAGAAATGGAAATCATTCTCCACACCAAGAAAACATTATTACACAGCAGAAATGAAACCTGGATCAGGAAAACCAACAGAAACTCAACATTCGACGTAACCATGGTTCATATGATGGTGCAGAAACATGTGAACTGGTCGGACTATTCATGCTGTCCAACATCAAGAAAAAACTCGGAAAACAAGTCGGACTATACAGAGACGATGGCCTTGCTGCACTAACCAACAACCCAAGAACCGTCGAAAACAAGAAGAAAGAACGATGCAAAATCTTCCAAAACCACAACTTAAAGATTACCATTGAAGCAAACAAAAAGGTAGTGAACTACTTAGACATAACACTGGATCTCAACAATCATATATACAAACCATACAAGAAACCCAACGATACACCTCTTTATGTACACACCAAAAGTAACCATCCACCATCTGTATTGAAGACCATACCCCATGGCATAAACAAGAGACTATCAAACCTGTCATGCAGTGAGAGAGTGTTCAACAATGCAGCAGTAGAATACCAGGAGGCACTACAAACAAGTGGATACAACTACAAATTACAATACAACCCAGACAACAACACAAATAAAAGCAAGAAAATAGGAAAGAAAAATCATATGGTATAACCCCCCATACGACGGGAAAGTCAAAACGAACATAGGGAAAGAATTCTTTAGAATCCTAACAACTTCATTTCCAAAAGAACACAAATTGTCCAAAATATTTAACAAAAACACTGTTAAACTATCGTACTCATGTATGCCCAACCTCAAAAACCTGATTGACGCATCCAACAAAATGAAAAAACAACACAGCAAAGAAGGGTGAAGAAAGGAAATCTTGCAATTGCACCAGAAAGGAGCAGTGCCCACTAAACAACAAATGTCTTCACAGCAACATTGTATACCAGGCTACTGTGACATCAGAAAATGAAAAAGAAACATACATAGGGATCACTGAAAACCACTTCAAAACCAGATATGCAAACCACAAACAGTCATTTAATAAAGAAAAATATAAAAACCAAACAGAACTGAGCAAATATATCTGGAAACTTAAAGACGCAAAAACAAGCTACAATATATCCTGGAAAATCATAAAAAGAGCATCACCATACAGCAATGTTTCAAAAAGGTGCAACCTATGTTTAACTGAAAAATGGTTAATACTATGCAAACCACACTTAGCAACTTTAAACACCAAAACAGAAATAGTAAACAACTGCAGGCATAAATGGAAATCGTTTGTTAGTGAACACATCCAAAACAAAAACCTGAAAGCCCCCCAAAAACACGTGCAGCCAACCCGCACGTGCAAACAACCCCAAACGGGAGCCCACACGCTATATAACATCGGCGGTGGGCAAACCGAGGGCCATTCCTGATGACAGCGCAACACGCTCGAAACAAAATTTGTAGAGTTTTAGCATTCCTTTTTTTAATATTATTAATTAATATATATATTATATATATATATATATATATATATATATATATATATATATCCCTCTATCCTCTCTCTCTCTCTCACACACAGCCCTGATGTGGTCCTTTGCGGTCGGCTGGGCTATAAGCAACATTATCTTATCTTATCTATCTCTATCTCTCTCTATATATATTGCACATACTCACTCTCACACGCACACACACACCACACACACACACACACATGCGCGCGCGCGCGCACACACACACACACACACACACACTATTTTTCAGCTCAAATGACCAAAATATATCTTATTAACTAAAACAAGTCATGTCAGAAGCAGTTTTTCAACACCTCTAATAACCGCAGGGAAAAAAAAAGCCATTTCTTTAATCAAACAATAGGAAAACTGTCAGTTCCACCACCACCAGGCCAGATTAAATTTCACATTTTCACAATATGCTATGTGTAGGTATGGCAAGGCTGCACTTTGGTTCCCATCAACTGTACCGAGTGTATGGAATGGCAGACTGAAATTTTAAACCTCTTCCAATCAATGATAACAATGACATTTCATACTTAATTTTAGATGCTAGCTAATGAGAATTCTTTTGAATGACAGAGATGACATTTTTTTTCAACGATGAATAGCATATCCCTACCCCCAAGGAAAGGCAAGTGTGTGTGTGTGTGTGTGTGTGTGTGTGTGTGTGTGTGCGCGTGCGTGCGTGCGTGCGTGCGCGCCCATGTTTAAAGAAAAAACACACACTCTCTCTCTCTCTTTCATTTCTCTCAATTCTTTTTGAATGTGGGGCTTTTTTCCACTTCCTAATGCATAAACATGCAGACACGCAGACAACGTACGTCACTTTGGTTGACTAACCACACCCCCACACCCTAAACGCCTCACCCCTACACCTCCCTTCCCCACTTCTTGCTTAGTAATAAAGCAACACCTCCGCCACCTGCTCAGGTGATCTATTTTCAGAGACCAGCAAAATGAGCCAAGCGTTGCATGCACCCTAAACTAACCTTTGTAACGTGTGTAGCAACGCTCTTTTCCTGTTGTTGCAGTACAGAGAGGGACTCTGAAAAGAAAAAGAAAAAAAAGTAAAAAAAAAAAAAAAAGAGGTGAAAAGGGTGAACATTTCTGGATATTTCTCCAAAAGTCAGTTACAAAAAACACAGACACTCAAAAGTATAACAAACCCGACACACAAACAGATGCTCCCCGGAGTGTTCAAATTACATGGTGTGAATTGTTTCCCTTTCTTCCAGTGATTCATTAACGTTATGATGCTCACACAATGTGTCCTCTGCTTTGTTAACTCCTCCATTCTACCCTCTGACCTCCCTTACCACTTCCCACCCTCTTCCCACCACTCCCTTATTACCTCCCCTCCATCTGTCAGTTAGTGAACCAGCCAAAGTACTATGAAAAACTTGATCAAGATTAAACAGAGGAAATTAAAATCTTCACAACAAGAAAAGAAAAAGTCCCAAATCAGGGACTTCGCTTCATTCAGGTTAATGAAGCCAAAATATGCACCAGAAAATGATTTATTCTGGGTCTGTAAAGTTTGCATCATAAATTACTCGTATCCTTACATGGTACAGGATTCTTGAAACTCACAAATCTCTTCATCTTGGCAAGTCCGGTCTCACAAGCACACACACACACACACACACTCATCTTTTGTGAGTGTTATTTCTTTAACCCCCCAAAAAAGTGTATTGAGAA
>CM031599.1:74852638-74855138 GCA_018398815.1 Conus ventricosus | reverse complement strand
CGAGATTCTCCAAGGTTGTCTGTCATGTGAGCGGGGATGCGTTGTGCTGCCGTTACGCCCCTGACAAGTCAGGACCAGCACATCCGACTTCGGCTCTTGCCATTTATCCCATGGCTGGGGTAAGGCTTGGAGCAGTGTCAGGGTGTGTCCACGCGCCGGTGGGCCTGCACAGAGTTCCTTCCTTTCTCGGTGGGGGCCTTACTCCTCCATCTGGACTGGTCTAGCCTGCGGCTTTCCTTGATTGGAGAGGCCGAGATCTAGTTTTAATATAGCGCCAGTCGTCCGCTCCCGTGCCGCGTTAGTCACAACAGAGGTTGCGTCCAACCTGCCCCATGTCCCCCTGAGGAAACACCCACATTAACGTGGCGAGAAGGTGCGACTACGGTTTTCACCCTTTCTTAATGGAAGAAAGGGATCTTCGCAGATCGGAACTATTCAAATCCTAGTAAGGCAAAACCAGGCTGTGGGCATTCCTTTCCACACATTCCAGTTAGTAGTACTCCATGCCCTAGTTCTCATGCTCATCTGAGGTCTGCCATAAATCAGGGCGATGTTCAGGAAAGAAATGTATTACCACCACAGGGGCAGGGCAGTACAGTATGTGGCAGGGGTCAGCAGCCACACACATGATGTAGGAATTCTCAGCCACCTACCCACACTATGTCACTCACACCACTGGACTGTTCCATCATCTTGTCTACTGCACAAGACAGGGGAGACCATGTTTCCCCCTGTGGCTCAATCAATTCTTTCAGCGCTCCAGGCGTAAGAAGTACACGCTTTGTTTTTACTTAAGCCAGTGCTACTATAGGCATAAAAAGTACAAACTTTGCTTTTATTCAAGCCACGTAAAAATAAAAATAAAAACTTAAAAAAAATAAAAATTTAAGCGAAAGAAAGAAAGAGGGTGTAGGAAGGAATGTAACGGAGGGTGGATGAGAACGGAGAAATATGAGGTGGGAGAGAAGGGTTACAGAGACAGATGAGAGAGAGAGAGAGAGAGAGAGAGAGAGAGAGAGAGAGAGAGAGAGAGAGAGAGAGAGAGAGAGAGAGAAACACAAACAGACCGACTGACTGACAGTCAGACAGAGAGAAAAGTAGAAAGCGAGACAGAAACAAGACACACAAGGGACAGAATACAGGCATGCAGGATTGCATGCACACAAACACTCACACAATTAAACACATACACACACACACACACTCTCTCTCTCTCACACACACACACACATTTTCTCTCTCTATCTCTCTCTCTCTCTCTCTCTCTCGCATATAAACACAAACACACAAAGCAAGAGAGAGAAAGAGAGAGCGATGAATATGGATATTTTATTCATTAATAGGCCATGGCCCCTCATGAAAGAGAGAGAGAGAGAGAGAGAGAGAGAGAGAGAGAGAGAGGAAGAGAGACATAAGAGAGAGAGAGAGAGAGAGAGAGAGAGAGAGAGAGAGAGAGAGAGAGAGAGAGAACCCCACTGAAATTACCCAATTAGTTCCAGCATGATGCAACTGAAAGAAAAGCATAACAATGCTGCAGTTCTTTCAACAACAACAAAAAACTACAAGTCTTAGAAATAAATCTGTATGAACTGGAATAATCTCTGAGCGACAGTGAGTGAGTGAGTGTGTGTGTGTGTGTGTGTGTGTGTGTGTGTGTGTGTGTGTGTGTGTGTGTGTGTGTGTGTGTGTGGTGCAGCATGAGATGATTCCTGCTTCACTGAACTTTAAATTAAATTTAAAAATGCAAAAGTAATCTTTAGAAAAAAAATCAATAACCTTGAAAAGTAATTTAAAGACTCTCTCTCTCTCTGTAAATTAATCCTTTTGTCAAATCTTGTGGGAGCATTAATGATCAATCTAAAAAATCAACAGGCATACTGAACACTGTCAACTACACTTTTTAGTTCAATCACCATATCCTTGAAAATAACATCTGCTTTTAAAATGAGCCTGATTTCTTTCATCAAAACAAACAAATAAAAAACATAGTCTCAAAAACATGCCTGCTTTCTTTGATCAAACAATAAGAAAGAAAAAAATTTTTTCAATGCGTGTGTTTTGTTTGATCAAACCTGGTTGGGAAAGAAACCTTTGGTTGAAAAACGCACCCAGTTTGTTTGCTCTGAGTTGCCAAAACATTAGCTTGGAGAATGTGAAAAATTGTTTCTTTTTTTTCCATCAAACCTGGGGGGAAGGTGGGGGGGGGGGGGGCTGTTTTTACTCACAGAAGAAAAAAAATGATATTGATATTAAACTTGAAAAAAAAAAAAAGAAACTTGCAAAAAATAATAGCATGGAGGAGTTTTCTTTGATCAAACTTGCAAAAAAACACAAGAGCTTGGAAAAGGAGCCAGTGTAGCTTGAACAAAACTTGAAACAAACCAACCAACAAATAAAAACCACGGCTTGGGAAAGGCGCCCATTCTGTTTGATCCACAAACAGGGCGGCAACATCCAGCCCCCCCCCCCCCCCCCCCCCTCCTCCCCATACACACACACC
>CM031599.1:74837638-74845138 GCA_018398815.1 Conus ventricosus | reverse complement strand
ATGGCCTCGGTTTTTTTTTTTTTTTTTTACCGATTACCATTCAAAAAAAAAAGAAAGTCTAATTAAATTATGTGTCCTTTTATGCCCTGCTCTGATAGTGACGTCAGTTTCTATTTATTCTCCACGTCCATATCTGTGGTGTGTTTGTGTCTCAGTCATGGTTACTGGAGACTGTCACTGGACGGACCTGGTCAGGCCCCCTGCAAGGGGGACTCTCACACACCTTGCTCTCTGACTGAGCAACTATTGTTGAGAGCAGGGCAGTGGGGGAAATGGGATGGTGGGGGAGTGGGGGCTGGTATGTGTTGTCCTGTGTATATTGGATCACAAAAGGCACCACTGAAGACCACCTATGTGACTTGAACAGTGTCTCCCCCTGGTGGGTTTCCTCATACCGACTTGATACTGGACTGTTCCCCATGACAGTGCTGGAGGTTGTTACAAGACAAACCTGGATATGGTGTACGTGAGGAAGCCGGAATGAGGGGTGTGGAAATAAATCCACTGAGATGCTAACAGACTTTTGTTCAGTTATAACTTCCACAGCAGATGAGGACTTGTTACATTTCTCGTGCTTTTCTCCCCTTTTCAAGTTTCTAAAACATAGGCTGCTTTCATACCAGTTGCTAAACGACTGAAAAGGCCTGAATCTGCTGACATATACAGAAAATACACACAAAGAACTTTGTATATTTCAACATACACATGTAAAAGTGCACTCAGCCAGGTGCAGGATCTCTTCCCCCAGCTACCTATTTCAATATTTGGAAACCTCTCCCCCATGTGTCCCACCCCTTTCAGACCTACAAGAATGAGCTGCCCCATACGTGTGTGTACAAACTTACACTGCCTGTCTGCGCCATCCCTCCCTTTCTATGCTACTTTCAGTTTCTTCATGACTTTAGCTTACCCGAATGAATCTGGCTTTTGCCCTTATATTGTGAACAAGAAATCCGGGTGAAGAGGGGTGAGGGAGGGACCCACGCACACAAACACGCGCACACACACACACACCACACACACACACACACACAACACACACACACACACACACACACACAAACACACACACACAAACACACACACAGACAGAAGGACAGACGGACACAGAGAGATGAAGACAGAGTCACAAAGACAAGTTTCAGTTTCAGTTTCACCAAGGGCGTCACTGCGTGCCGACTAGTCCATGTACACTACACTACATCAGCGAAGTTTTGAGACCACACTGCGCATGATTTTAAGCTGATGGATAAAATAAATTAACAAATAAGATGAGAGAATTGAAGAAGTGCATCTCATGGCTATGACTTAGCAGATGCCTGACCTACGCATTAGCTCAACACGCTGGTCAGACCGAGAGAGAGAGAGAGAGAGAGAGAGAGAGAGAGAGAGAGAGAGAGAGAGAGAGAGAGAGAGAGAGAGAGAGAGAGAGAAGAGAGAGAGAGAATGTGGGGATGCAGGCAGAATGGGAAAAGGAAGAAGAACAAAATATATTGAAGGTAAAACAAACATGGCAGAAAACAGTACAGATCATGCTTTTTTCAACACCTTCATGGTGAATACCAAAAACACTTGTGAGCCTACAACTCTTCTGTAGGAGAAAAAATTTGAAGAAAAAAAAACAAAAACCATGAGTAGCATGAGCTAAAGTGGTGCCACTGTCTAAGAATACATGGATAATGACGGAGAGGATAGAGGGGGGGGGGGGGGGGACAAGAGCAGAGTGGGGTAGAGTGGCAGACCCTTGCCAAAAACTGAAAAGAATACACCATTAGGACCCTAGACACAGGTGTGGAGATAAGAATTCACACCTACCCCTATCCCTGTCTCCCCTCTCCTTCCCTCCTCAACCCCCCCCCCCCCCCCCTTTCCCCTTCCATCGCCCCCCCTCCTCTAAGCCTTCATCATTCTCTCCACCCCACCTCCTTACTTGCCTCCGCCCCCCAACCTTTCCCTTCTCCTCCCTTCCTAAAGACCTTTGCATCAGGCATCTCCCCCTCCAGGTAACTAATCTATACAATGGTGCAGCAGCAGCAGCAGCAGCAGCAGCAGCAGCCAGGCATGAAGTTAAACCTCTTCAAAGTCTGCTCTACTCCTCCTCAATGCTTAGCCGCTAATGAGATGTTGGGCTTGTTCTCCCTCCCCTGGGAGGGATGCAGAGTTGTGGGCATCCTGCCTGTCGATTGAATTAGCCCCCCTACATCCCAACCTTGTTTCTCCTCCACACTAACCTCCTCCATAACTGCCCCTTCTTCTTGGTCTCTCTACACCGACTCTCTCTCTCTCTCTCTCTCTCTCTCACTCTCTGTGACATTTCCACTGCAAGTTGCCAAGTCAGTTTTCTACATTATCTCATTCCATTCTAAGTTTCCCATCAACACTATCGCTATACTTGCATGCATAACTCAGAGATGTTGCAACAAACAGAGGCGCTGGGAGAAAAGGGGGTGAGGAGCTTAGGGGGCCTCCCAGTTTGTTTGGGTTTTTTTTACAAAAAAGATGGAAGACAGAAAAGGAAGGAGAGGCTGGGGCGAGGATCTTCAGTCTGAACACCCAAACATGGCACAGCACCATTACAGAGCTACAGAAGCACTGGAAGCACCTACGACCTGTCTTGTAGACTGCTTCAATCAAAATGACTTCTTGCAGAAAACGAGCCAATGTGTACAGCTCCTTCTAGCTTGAAGGGTCTGGCTCTTAAAGAGGAAGTTAGACGTGTGCAGCTTTTACAAGTCTGACATCAGCTGTTCTCTTATAAACATACAATTGCCAACACGTGCTTGTGATTTCATGGGGAAGGGGAACTGACCCAATGATCTCACCGAGGTCATTGTGTACTTCAAGAGCTTGTCCAAGGTGAAGGTGTCACTTCTTTCAGACATTGCTCTAGTTCCTCTTGATCATTCTAGCGACCGACACATTTAAGTGAACAGACATTCAAAACCCCGAGACAAGTCATTAACTATCTGAGAACATGGGGCACAGTCAGGAGTCAGAAGTGTCAGAACAACCTGATGCTGTTGCATGTCCACCACTCACTCATTCCATGGTCATCGTCTTTGCATCTCTGTTACGCCATAAAGAAGAGGTTAGCATGTTCCCTTTCATAGATTTATCTTAAGCTTAGACGCCTGTGAAGACTACAGCACTCAGACATTACGCCACTGGTTCCAATGAAAAAAAGATGAAGTGTCATCTATTATGTTACCTTTTAGCTGAGATTTCTTTGGGAAAAAAAAAAATCAAGTTTAAATGAATGTGTGTAAACTAAAACTATGTGCCTTCCAAACAGCTGAGAGATATGGCAGAGGCAATAACAGTTTTTCCAAGATGCAGAGGCATTTCAATCAAACTGAATTTACCAACCACATGTCAGGAAGACATCTCAAAGTTTTGGAAGTTGTGGCTGTTTTAAATATGCACTGACAGACAACAAAATGAATGCAGAAACAGTTACACATTACTTGAAGCTATACATTACAAATTAGACCACAAGTACACATAAGAAGAAATATTACTGATAAAATCTTCAAGAAATGCTGCCATACTAACTTAAGAAAATTCACACTTAGAAATAGAAAGAACAACTTATGAAATAAAACTTAAATGACAATTCATATTTAGTAACGGAAGGAATAACTTATATATTTACAGAATCCACTCAACGTTTACCCAGTACTAACACTTTCAAAAATTCCAAATGCAGTGAAATTTTCAAAGAAAGTGTGTGTGTGTGTGTGTGTGTGTGTGTGTGTGTGTGTGTTCACACACAAGGAAGTGCTTATATATGAATGCATGTACGTGAGTGCATGCATCAAATACACATTGCATGCTTGGGTGGGTGTACGAGTGCATGCATTTTTGTATGAGCTTCATGCCTGTTTCACATTCCCTGTTGTCACACTTTTCCCAATAACAGCTTTAGACAACCACTGAGCCAGGAGGAGACATTTATGTGGTGCTTGATGTAGCTAGACGCTCAGCGCTGGGTTTTTCCTGGCTGTAACACATATTCCTAAATTTAGTTCCTCTGCAGTAAATGACAGTTCCATGCCACGAACCTTATTCTTTTTCTTTTTCGACAGGTGCCTGCACGGTGTAGTTAACTTTATGCTAATGATTTTTCCTGCCTGCAGCACATGAGGCTATGGAAGGAGAAGGGGAGATGGGTAGGGGGTCAAACTGCCAATGGCAATAGAGGTTGCAGAATAGGTGTCATGATGATAGACGCTGACATCAATAGTGAAGTTCCTGGCACTCCTATTTGGTAAACCATAACAGCCGATCATGAACTTCAAGTCTCTTGCTTCTCATGAAGTGTGGTTGCCGGGGCATGGCACACTACTTAAAGACTTTTCTTAGAGGGGTGAAGTGGTGGGGTTGGGGTGGTAGACTACAGTTAAGACAGAAAATGTTAGGATACGGAGAAGTGAAGGGAATGAAAGGTGGTGGGGTGAGGGGGAGATGGGGAACAAACAAACGAACAAAAAAAACTGCCTTCTCCTCGTTCTCTCCAAAGACAGAATGGTGGTAAAAAAAATTATCAGCTCTACTGATATTATATGTCATATGTAGAGAGAATATAATTCAAAAATAATTATCAGCTCTACTGATATTATATGTCATATATGCAGAGAGAATATAATTCAAAAATAGACATAAACATTCCATAGGCATTTGTTCAAGCTTCCCCTCCACCTGAACCCCCCCACACACACACACACTCCCTCCTCTGTCCCTCCCCAATCCTGTCTCCTCATCTTAGCTACCTGTATGCATGTGTGTGGAGGCAGTGGAAGTGTACAGTAGTTTTTCAAAAGAAATAAAAACACCAAGGACTGAGTATAAGTACAATAGCAAACCCCTTCTAATAATGAGATAATGAGAGAATTTTTCCCTCATTTCCAGATTTCAGGACTAATTCCTAAATTAGAGAAATTCCACAGAAATCGAGAAGGGCTGGCAGCTAGGTGCATGTATTCACAGTCGTACATCAACACGTACTTACACTGAAAGATTTTATACAAGCACAAATTACCATTCTAAAGAGGGAACACATTACCTCCACACTTCTCCCTGGTCCAAAGGGCACCTGCAATCACTGATTCTACTACTCAACAATCTGTACCAAAAATTCCCACAATCATCAATTATATTAACACACTTCATTTACTAACCATTTTTTTTATTCTGAGAATAAATGTCCCATTCCTTATTCATAAGAAATGTAAATCATGGCTCGAAACAACTTCAGAATTATATGAGAAAAAGAATTCCAGATTCAACATCACATTACGCCATAAGGACATATGCACATTAAACAACATTAATATGCACATACATGCTGATGAAACACTTGGTATCTATGCAAGACCAGTTAAAAGGAATGAAACAGGTGAGGAGGGGGATGGGGATATACAAGTATATATGTAAATACAGATAGATAGACAGATAGATAGATATAGGTTGATACATACATAGATTAATAGATATGGATATAGACACACACAGTTATACACAAGCAGAGAGGCAAAGTGAGTGGGAGAGGGGCTGTTTAAAGAATGTCTGGATCTATGCATTTGAAGAAAAAAGATAAAAGAGTGGAAAAGATTGGAAAAAAATATCACCTCGTTAACGAGAAAAGAGAGAGAGAGACAGAGACAGAAAGATGCCATCAGCTGTACAAAAAGCAGTAGATCTGCACCCGATATTAATTTCCATGTAAAAAAAAAACTGTGGAACAATGTTTTAACGCATGAAGTTACAAAACAAAACAAAAAAGAAAAAAAAAAAAAAAGGGGGGGGGGGGGGGAAGAAAACCAAAAATATACATAAAACCTTAGATATAAAAACCTAAATCCCATTTCTGTACCTCAGCAGAACTCCCTGCATCCATCCACCCCTATCCCTACCCAAAATATCAATCTAAAAAAAAAAAAATAAAAGGGCAACACGTGCAAAAGGAATTCATACCATGCCTTTTTTTTCATTCAAAAAACCCCCCCCCTCCATTTCTCCCCCCACATCACCTTCTTTCTCCTTGGGAATAACAAGCAAATATTGGGCACCTCTACCAAAGATGCAAGAAACAAAAGCTGGCTCAGCCTGAATGTTACTCCACACAACACTTGCCCTCATTTTTTTCCCCATTTGTCCCCCCTTTTTTCCCCTTTTCCCCCCCCCCCCCCTTTCCCCCCCCCCCCCCCCCCCCCCCCCCCCGAGCATTACCCAACGCCCACCTTTTTCAGCATCCACAAGGGGAGCCGGGACATCTTTTATTCCCCCAAACGGGAATTACCTTTCGCGCTGATGCAAAAAGCTTCGATTGACCTGTTCTCCGGTATAGGCACGGGGACCAGGAGAGGGGGGAAAAACAGATAAATCCTTGGGGACTGGGAGCCCCAAAAAACGGGGACGAAACTTTTACCAAGGGGCATTTAATAGCTCAGGGGAAACGCCGGGGCCAAATCCGGTCTGAGGGAAAGATGAATTGGTTGGGGGGGTGGGGGGGGGGGGGGGGGGGGGGAGGGGGGGGGTGGGGGGGGGGGGGGGGGGGGGGGGGGGAGAGAGAGAGAAAATTTAAAACCTCTTCCTTACTGAGGTTTTTCAGAGGGCTGCAATTCAGAGCCATTTCCTCTGGAAACGGGACAGTGGAACCTTTTTGTCAAACACAAGTTATCCTTTTTTCCATTCAAATTTTTTTTTTGTTCTTTTCTTTTTTTTTTTTTTTTTTTACTTTTTTTTTTTTTGTCCTCATCGCATGAAGTCCTTTTTTTTTTACCTTTTATAAAAAAAAAAAAAAAATCTTTTTTTTTCTATTTGGGTGTCTCATTTCCTTTTGCCCAGCCCTCATAGCTTTTCAATGCTTTTCCTCCCCCCACAACCATTCAGCTTGCCCACACACAGCAAAAAACCCATGTTTCTCGCCCTGCAAGCACAAGATCCACAGAATTTTTCAAAAGACTTTGCCCTTCAACCACACACACACACACACACACAACACCACACACATACACACACACACAACACACACACACACCACAAAAGAAAAGGAAACAAACCAGCTGGGTTTCGCTTTGTTAGTCCCCCGTCTGCCTGTTCTGATTAAACAAACCACACCAGACCCGGGGCCCCCCCTAAAAGAAATAATTAACTTATCACAAACCCAGACCACAGCATCCCTACAAACACAAGGGAGCGACAGTCTTGGTAAGCAGGATCATTACAGTCCCGGGAAACCCCTTTCACCTGACCTAAAGCGAAAAGACACTGAAAAAACGAACTCATAGGGTTATGATGGGGAAGGGAAATTTTGAGCAAAAATTACAAAATTCTTTTCCGTTTTTTATCTCCCCCACCCCCACCACCACCATCACCTTCCCAACTCCCACCCCAGTTTGTCTTCCTAAAAAAAATTGTGCAGCAGCAGGTACAGGTGCCGTGCAGGTATATTAAAAACGGGTGCATGTGTGTGGTTTTTTCTGTATCGGGTGCGTGCGG
>CM031599.1:74825138-74832638 GCA_018398815.1 Conus ventricosus | reverse complement strand
TCTTGTAGCAGGCCTAGAGCCTGCTAGCTACATTCAGGTATATGTGGAGCAGGCGTACAGCCTGCTAGCTACATTCAGGTATGTCTTGTAGCAGGCCTAGAGCTGCTAGCTACGTTCAGTAAGTCTTGTAGCTGGCCTAGAGCCTGCTGGCTACATTCAGGTATCATATGTCTTGTAGCTGGCCTAGAGCCAGCTAGCTACATTCAGGTATGTCTTGTAGCAGGCCTAGAGCCAACTAGCTACATTCAGGTATGTCTTGTAGCAGGCCTAGAGCCAGCTAGCTACATTCAGGTATGTCTTGTAGCAGGCCTAGAGCCACCTAGCTACATTCAGGTATGTCTTTAGCTGCCTCGAGCCTGCTAGATACGTTCAGTATGTCTTGTAGCAGGCCTAGAGCCTGCTAGCTACATTCAGGTATGTCTTGTAGCTGGCCTAGAGCCTGCTAGCTACATTCAGGTATTTGTAGCTGGCCTAGAGCCAGCTAGCTACATTCAGTATGTCTTGTAGCAGGCCTAGAGCCTGCTAGCTACATTCAGGTATGTCTTGTAGCAGGCCTAGAAACCTGCTAGCTATGTTCAGGTATGTCTTGTAGCTGGCCTAGAACCTGCTAGCTACGTTCAGGTATGTCTTGTAGCAGGCCTAGAGCCTGCTAGCTACGTTCAGGTATGTCTTGTAGCAGGCCTACAACCTGCTAGCTATGTTCAGGTATGTCTTGTAGCAGGCCTAGAGCCTGCTAGCTACGTTCAGGTATGTCTTGTAGCTGGCCTAGAGCCTGCTAGCTACTTTCAGGTATGCTTTGTAGCAGGCCTAGCGCCAAAACTTTGTTCAGTGAGACTTTTACTGATTCAACACATGCTGGGCGTGTCACCACCTATTAACCAACCAAACGAAGACTGTGTGCTTACTGCTTTTGTCCCTGAATCAATCCGGACTTAAAGCCCCCTGCTGGGTTTGGCCTACCAACATGTCCCTCTAACTAACAACAGTTCTATCGCAAACCATCTTCCAAGGCTATCACAAGCGGATTACAGGCATGAGTGTTGAGAGGAAATCCTTTATGCCCACAGGCAAACCATGACAGATGGCCACAAAAGACCACAGTCAATCATGGCTCTTTCTAAATACATCCTGATGTTATCCGACAACTAGACCAAAACAAACACGCACACACACACACACACACACACACACACACACCTATGGCGTTGCTCAGGAAACTTGAGCAATGCTCTCACTGACCCTTTCCTGCACTGGATGAAACTCCACTGTGTGATCCTAATCACCTAAAGCTCCCTGCACTGGGCTCACTTCTAGGCCAGTACAAAGGGAGAACACTGGCTTCCTGGTCTGATGCAGTCTGTTTGGGATGTGATAACACCAGTCAGTCAGGGCAGATGTTTCAGTGTACACTTTTCTTTCACTGACAGGCCAGCTGAAAGAACAGGTTCTGTGTGTGTGTGTGTGTGTGTGTGTGTGTGTGTGTAAAGAATAAAAGAGCGATAGAGAGGAGAGAGAGTGTGTGCGTGTGTGTGTGCGTGCATGCATGTGTGATTGCGTGCATGCATTCATGCATGCGTGGGTATGTGTGTGAAATTGTGTCCCCATGGTCATACTTCTGTGGTGACTGCATTGCGTTTCTATTGTCCTCATGTGTGTGGGTGCCAGTCTGATTCAAAGAAATTGGCAGAGACAGGGAAAAAAAACCCAGTCCAATATGAAAAACACCAAGTCAGTCATTTTCTTTTCTTTTCTTCTATTTGAACAGGGAGCAACGTTGTTTGCTGTTTTTGTACTCCCAGTTCTTATAGAACAGGGAGTACTTTAGAATGGGAACGAAGAAATGCTGTCTGTGTGTCTGTCCGTCCGTCCGCGGTCAAAATGTGTTCCACTCGCTCCAGACAAAATTACTGGGCCAATCTTTCTGAAAATTTGTAGGTATGTTCATTATGGGTCACAAATAATACGCGATGTTTTAGTTTACCGTTACAGCCGTTACTAACGGCTGTAACAGCCTGTAACGGTTTTTCTTCTTTATGGCATATCTCAGAAAATACCTGGCCCATCTTTGTGAAAATCAGCAGGTATGTTCATTATGGGTCACGGATAATGCCTGATACTTTAGTTTGCCCCATTATAGCCGTTACTAACAGT
This sequence comes from Conus ventricosus, assembly GCA_018398815.1. Lineage (NCBI taxonomy): Eukaryota > Metazoa > Mollusca > Gastropoda > Neogastropoda > Conidae > Conus > Conus ventricosus. The sequence continues at coordinate 74,830,487 of CM031599.1, read as the reverse complement.
TGTAACGGCCTGTAACGGTCTTTCTTCTTTATGGAATATCTCCAAAAGTACTTGGCCGATCCCTGTGAAAATTAGCAGGTATGTTCATTATGGGTCACGGATGATGCCCAATGTTTTAGTTTGCCCCGTTATAGCCGCTACTAACGGCTGTAATGGTTTTTCTTCTTTATGGAATATCTCAAAAAGTACTTGGCTGATCTTTCTGAAAATTTGTAGGTATGTTCATTATGGGTCATGAATAATGCCCAGTGTTTTAGTTTACTGTTATAGCATTACTACTAACAGCTGTAATGGCCTGACGGTTTTTCTTCTTTATGGAATATCTCCAAAAGTACTTCACCGATCTTTCTGAAAAGTAGCAGGTATGTTCATTATGGGTCACGGATGATGCCCAATGTTTTAGTTTACCCATTATAGCCGTTACTAATGGCTGTAACGGCCTGTAACAGTTTTCCTTCTTTATGGAATTTCTCAGAAAGTACCTGGCTGATCTTTCTGAAAATTTGTATGTTCATTATGAGTTACAAATCATGCCCGATGTTCTAGTTTACCGTTATAGCCATTACTAATGGCTGTCATGGCCTGTAACGGTTTTTCTTCTTTATGGAATATCTCCAAAAGTACCAGGCTGATCTTTCTGAAAATTAGCAGGTATGTTCATTATGGGTCACGGATGATGCCCGATGTTTGAATTTACCGTTATAGCTGTTACTAATGACTGTAACGGCCTGTAATGGTTTTCCTTCTTTATGGAATATCTCAGAAAGCACCTGGCCGATCTTTCTGAAAATTTGTAGGAATGTTCATTATGGTCACGAATAACGCCCGATGTTTTAGTTTACTCTTATATCCGTAACTAACGGCTGTAACGGCCTGTACCGGTTTTTCTTCTTTATGGAATATCTCAAAAAGTACTTAGCCGATCTTTGTGAAAATTAGCAGGTATGTTCATGATGGGTCACGGATGATGCCGATGTTTTAGTTTACCCCGTTATAGCCGTTACTAATGGCTGTAACGGCCTGTAACGGTTTTTCTTCTTTATGGAGTATCTCAGAAAGTACTTGGCCGATCTTTCTGAAAATTGGTAGCTATGTTCATTATGGGTCACAAATAATGCCTGAAGCTTTAGTTTACCGTTATAGCCGTTAATAACGGCTGTAACGGCCTGTAACAGTTTTTCTTTTTTGTGGAATATCTCAAAAAGTACATGGCCGATCTTTGTTAAAATTAGCATGTATGTTCATTATAGGTTACGAATAATGCCCGATGTTTTAGTTTACCGTTATAGCCGTTACTAACGGCTGTGACAGCCTGTAATGGTTTTTCTTCTTCATGGAATACCTGAGAATGTACATGGCCGATCTTTGTGAAAATTAGCAGGTATGTTCATTATGTGTTACGGATGATGCCGGATGTTTTACTTTACCGTTATAGCCATTACAAACGGCTGTAACGGCCCATAATGGTTTTTCTTTTTATGGAATCTCTCAGAAAGTACTTGGCCGATCTTTCTGAAACTTTGTAGGTATGTTCATTATGGTTCACGAATCATGCCCGACGTTTTAGTTTACTGTTATAGCCGTTACTAATGGCTATAACGATCCATAACGGTTTTTCTTTTTTATGGAATATCTCTGAAAATTTGTAGGTTTGTTCATTATGAGTCACGGATGATGCCCGATGTTTAAGTTTACTGTTATAGCTTTTACTAATGGCCCATAATGGTTTTCTTCTTGATGGAAAATCTGAGAAAGTTCTTGGCTGATCTTTCTTAAAATTTGTAAGTATGTTCATTATAGGTCACAGATGATGTCTGATGTTTACCAGAATAGCCATTACTAACGGTTACACCAGCCCAAGACGGTTTTACCTCTTTATGGAATATATCACGCGTATTCAGGATAAACTGGGAGTACGTTTATATGCTTTGCATCTTGTTTGTTCTTTCTTTCTTTCTTTCTTTCTTTCTTTCATTCTTTTGCTTTTGACAACCAAGCATTTATAAAATTTACCATTGTACTTCAGTGTGTCACTTACACGTGAAACATATCCAAACACAGAGAGTGATAGTTTTTCACCATATTCTAGGACCTGTCAGAAATGAGATCTTATCAGCCATTATATACTGTTCACACACCTGGATTTGTTTGGGGGGGGGGGGGGGGGGGGAGGAACGCAGAAAGATAAGTAAACAAAGGAGGAAAGCTGCAACTGAGACAAGACCTTTGAAAAAAGAAATCTGCTTTAGACTTAGAAGCAAAAAAAAAAAGATAAAAGCTAAGAAAAGAAAAGAAAAACGAGAGGAAAGAAAGGGGGAGGGGGGTTGGTTGTTTGTAAACTGTCAGCCAGCAGAGCCCCAGCCAGCTAAAACCTATTCTGGAGCTCCTCTCTTGCAACCAGCATACCTCAAATAAATCCCCATCCAACCACCTAACCGGAGACAGAGGTTGTGGGGCCTCAGAGGCACCGCTGTGATTGCCTGTTTAGTCATGGTAAATAAAGCATGGTGTAAAAATAAAATCTGACGAAAATGGAAACCCACAGGTGATGGAGAGGGGAGGGACAGTGAGTCAGGAGGAGGACTGTGAGTGGGCAGGAATGGGGAAAAGGTGGAGAAGCAGCAGGGGATAAGAATTCCAACTTTCAACACTTCTCTGCTCTCTCTCTCTCTCTCACACCCATCTGCCAGCGCTCACCCAATCATGCACAAGCCTCAGTAACACACGTGCGCGCACACACACACACACACACACACACACACACACACACACACACACACACACACACACACACACACACAAAGCAAACACTCAACAACAGACAAATGCCTGGGCAAAGAGGGGGAGGTTGGTGGAGAATGGAAGGAAGAGAGTACTGGAGGGGTAAGGAAGGGGTGGACAGGGGGGGGGGGGGATGGGGGGGGGGCAAACTATGCTAGCTAGGCTGCTTTGCATTCACAATCACAGCTACGCCCTTCATTCACAAACACTCCTGCCTATTGCCATGTGTACAGCAACTTCAGCAGTTCTGGACAGAACAAACACACACACACACACACACACACACACACACCACATGAAAAAGAGATGTGGGGTGTGTGGTGCAGGGAAAAATATTTGGTCTGTGAGAGTCCAATTGATGTGTTTATAGCCCAGCAGACTGCAAAGGCCATGAGGGCATATAATAGAGATGGGGTAGAGAAGGGTGGCGTGGAGCTCAGAGCTCGGAAGGTGAATGGGGGAAAAGAAATGAGGGCAAGATACATTAAAAGAGAAAAAGCATAATGGAGCACAAGGAAAGAGGAACATGGAGTGGGACGGGGTTGGAGTGTGAGCACTCAACACCTAGACTTTGATGCATATTCAACACAAATCTGTAAAGTGTAATTCCAGGACAAATACATTCTGGTTGGTAGGAACTCTAGGGAGAGCTTGACAGCAGATGGTCTTCAGAGAAGAAACCCACCCTCACACAAGTGTTTCGGCCCTGAACTCCTTACATTCTAAGGGGGCCAGGCCACATCCAGGTCATGAGTCCCAGATGCCCTTCTACTGCCAACTTTTTGTTTTCCTGGCACTGCGGGAATTCGAACCCGCAACTTTTGGATGATCAAAAAGCATGCCTTTTTAGACAGATGTCTTATCCCACTGCTAACGGGACACCTGTTCTAAGTTTGGAAATTTAAACCTGTCATATAGAGGGTTAGGGGGAAGAAAGAAAGAAAGAAGCACTCTTTCCCTAGAATCACTGTTCTTTCTGTATTTCCCAACAATTCTTTCTAAAATTTTAGTGGATATGGGCACCTTTTCGACCAAAGCGAATCTTTATAATGTACCATAAATGACTTGTATGAATGACCCCAAAATGTGAACGAGAATGAGGTCAGAATAGCCTTCTCAAACAGAGAAAAAAAAAAAAAATATTGGAGACAAACTTTTCAAACTTCTTCTTTCAGAACTTATGGACACGTGCACGCACAACCGCAAATGCGCGTGCGCGCACACACACACAAACACGCACAAACACACACATTTATCAGCACAGAAAACCTTTTTTTAAATTTGATTTTCTCCTTCTTATAGAAGTTCTGTGCATTAGGAACCAACACAGAGAAAGAAACAACACAAAAACAAACAAAAAACATGCTGTAAATCTTCATCATCTTTCCATTGTTGTGCAGAAATAACAGTGAATCTGCTCTAATTTGCATTGATTGTGCTGATATTGTTAATGACAGGTGACACATCCTACCTTTCCTGATCAAAATATGATGGGGTCTCTTAATTAATCGTAAATGAATGAAATAAGAGTAAGTAATGTACAACAAAATTAGAATACCAGAACTGAGAGACTGACAGAACAAAATTAGAAATCTTGTTAGAAATATGAGTGAGAACAAAATAAATCTTGCTAGAGAGAGAGAGAGAGAGAGAGAGAGAGAGAGAGAGAGAGAGAGAGGAGAGAAAGAGAGAGAGACAGACAGACAGACAGACAGACAGAGAGAGAGAGAGAGAGAGAGAGAGAGGGAGAGAGAGAGGGAGAGAGAGGGAGAGAGAGGAGGTGGGTCAGTGTTGATGCCCCACCTTTTACGACACTAAATCAACAAGACAACATAAGGAAGTCAATCTAAGACAATCAGGAAAATAAAAATTCCCTGTAAGATTCTGAACAGAGTCTTGGTCATGTACCAAGAACTGAATGAGAGAAGTAAGCAAGTACATGTATGCATTCATATACAAGCAAACATACAATTATGAACATTAGCTGCAAACAAAATTTGGTTTTGCTTTGTGTGGGTGGGTGCTTGTGTGTGTACATGTGTGTGTATGCACCATGACTGTGTGTGTCTGTATGTATTAAAGTGTGAAAGCATGTATTTTGTGTCAGTGTAAACACGTATGTCCGCATGGGATCATAATTGTGCATGTTCACATTTTGTAAGTATACATATTTGTGCATACACTTGCATTTGCATATCTCTCTGAGGGTGCAGAACTACAAATGCCTCAAAAGCACAAAGTGCAGCATTTTGACAATTTAATGGTGGTATTCTAGATTTACACACAGCACTCGAATTTGACGTGAGAGGTCAGACTCAATAGCACTTCCAGTCAAACTTTGCTTTGCATAACACAACTGCTAATCTAAAAAAAAAAAAAAAAAAAATCTTGTTTGAGTAAATTTGATCTGATCTCCAAAAAATCAAAATGGCCAACAATGAAACCAACTGATACAGCAGTAAAATTACAACAATCTTCAGCGCTTTTTTGCTGGTTTTTCTGTCTCTTCTTATTGAACTTGATCTCTTTTTTTTCAATTGGACAAAATAAGGCTACAGTCTAAAGATC
>CM031599.1:74800138-74820138 GCA_018398815.1 Conus ventricosus | reverse complement strand
CACAGAGGATGCATCCAGCCATGGACTTGCATCCCGAATTACAATTAACAAATGAAAGACAGGCAATACACCATGGGCAAAACAAAGCATAAAATGCAACCGCCTCCTCCACCTCCCTTAAAAGAAGAAGAAGAAGGAAAAGAAGAAGGAGAAGAAGAAGAAGAAAAATAATAAAGTCATGAATGATGAAGAACTAGAAGAGAGAAAAAAGAAGAGTTTTCAGACTAAGAGGGTGTACATGTAACAAACAGGAGGCATGACTCAAGACTCAAAACAAGCCATCTTACTTTTTGCGAAAGTATGAAGCCAGCCTACGTTTTCATCTTCCGATCATCAACAAACACATCAAGAATTCTAAGGAAAGACTGTGAGCTATTTGAGTGAATCGCCATCTTCAGCATACACAACTAACTATATGCTTTACAAGTATATCAGCAGTCTGCATATAATTCTGTATGATGGTTGCATACCAGTGTCTCCAGAAGTCGCGTGTAGTCCTACTGATAAATCTACAGATCAAGTGCACCTGTGTAGGTAAGCAACGCCGCACAAACATTCCTTCCTTCCCTTTGTTTCACAAGTCACCAGTGCTTACATACCAGTCTACACATTGTGAGTGTCAGTCTCTACTGCAGTCATTAACACTCTGACAGCTCAAAATTTAGCATACATCTGACACTGAGCATTGTCTTGGGTCTTGGGTCTTGTTTAAATTGTCTTGTCCTGTCTTGTATTGTAACACTGTGTTTGTGTTATATTGCATTGTACTCAAACTTCATCATCACATTCAATTTCTGTGTAAGCCATCTGGGCTGCACACAGCATATCCCTAAACTTACAGGACCACCCTTCTTTTCTGCATGCACTTTTATTCAGCTGTCAAAGGGAAGTGTTCCGCAGAATTTTTCACAGGATGACTCCCTCTATGCCATGGACCATTATGTGTGCAAGATGCATGCTGCACACGGACCTCAGCTTATCCTCTCATCCAAGTGCATGTCTGCACTGGTCGAAAGTCAAACTATTACAAACAAAAACAAAAAAATCCACAACCCTTCACACTCCTCCCACTGTGGCCCATCAGTCAGCATAAATCTATCATTCCCTCTGCTTAACACTTTCTCCCAGTTCAGATTCTACTCTCATTCTCACAGCATGGAATCAGCCACAAGCTATCAGCCCAACCACTTGCTTTTAGCACCACTGGTATTGAGGTGTGTGCACTGCCTAGGGGGGTGGAGGGGGGGGGGGGGTGTTGCCCAGTGTCCATTAGCTCTGTCCCCTGACTGTCCCCCATGAGACATTAGCCATGATGAAGCCAGCAATGAGCGTCACTGCAATGCCACATTGTGTGTCAAGTCATACTTAATTCAGGGATAAGACTGGTGGGACACACATAAGACTACCTGTGAGCCTGGCTTAGAGAATTCCCCAAAGAGGTAGTTTCTGGCCTCTCTAAAGAGAGAGAGAGAGAGAGACAGAGACAGAGAGAGACTGAGACTGAGAGCGAGAGGTTGACAGAAAGAGACAGAGAGAGTGTGTGTGAGTGTGTGTGTTGTGTGTGTGTGTGTGTGTGTGTGTGTGTGTGGGAGAGGACGAGAGGTTGACAGAAAGAGACAGAGAGAGAGTGTGTGTGAGTGTGTGTGTGTGTGTGTGTGGTGTGTGTGTGTGTGTGTGTGTGTGTGTGTGTGTGTGTGTGCTTGTGTGTGTGTGTGTGTGTGCTTGTGTGTGTGTGTGTGTGTGTGTGTGTGTGTGTGTGTGTGTATAAGAGTGTGCATGTGTGCACACGCACAAATGAAAGTGTGTGCATGCATGTGTACAAACACAAACTAGCCTGAGTGCATGGACATCTGTACACCCATCTGTCCTTTTTAGCATGCCATAGAAGTATAAACTACGAATAAAATAGTCACAAGAAGATGTAAAGAACCTCTCCATAATACTACAATTCCAGTCATCACAAGTGTGAGGGGTTTCTTATGCAAACGCATAGGCACACAAACACACACGCGCCCGCGTACACACACATGCGCGCACAAGCACACATACAAATACACAAAATGCGCCCTCATAACCCCACCCCCACCCCCTATATATACACACAAAGAGACACAAACCACGCATGCGTGCATAAAAGCATTTGCTAAAACTCTTTTACAAGAAGACTTATGAAATCACAAGTGAAAAGTTCATGATAAAAAAAAAGCCTCATGTAGATCTATGTCTCTGTGCCTATGCAAGGCACACTGCACATGCCACAAAAGTGTGTGGGCTGGCAAAGTGAAGAAAAGGAGGAACTGAAGTAACAACTTCCTAGGCAGAAATTGTCTCTGACAAGCATTTTACGCCCCCCCCCCCCCCCCCCCCCCTCCTCCTTCTCTTAAGTCCATAATTCCTGGTGTTGCATCCCTTCCTGTTCCCCTCACCCCCCCCCCCCTTTCTGTTTCTCTCTCTCTCTCTCTCTCTCGCTCTCTCTCCCTCTCCATCCACAACACTGTCAAAGACTATACTGATGGTCAAATAAGAGGGAACAAGAAGGAATGAGAGAGGAGGATAATCCACAACCCAACAGAATATAATATACATTGAGAGGGTAAAATCAGAAGTGGGTTAGCAGACGGTGAGGGAGATGGCGGGCATAACTTCTACATAACATTCAGCTGTTGAAAAAACTGACCACTGGGACAGAGAGTGAAGGACAGCCAAGATTAAAGGGGTGGGGAGGTGGGGTGAGGACAGGGAGGGGAGAACGATGGGAGGCAGAATGGGAGAGTGACCAAGCCAGGTCCAGTGAAAGTCACCTGACAGCTGGAAGGTAAGAGAGTGGGGGTGGAGGGAGGGAGGTGACGGTATGACAACTTTCAGGTGTTGAAAACAATGCACTGACTCCGGGGGCACAGAAAACTGGTCTGTTTCTAGGAAGGCAATTTTCTTTTAGATAATCCGCTTCAACTGATAATTCTCACTGGCAGCAGTATTTTATATTTAAAACACTCTCTCCTCTCTCTCTCTCTCTCTCACTCTCTCTCTCTCTCCTCTCTCCTCCTCTCTCTCTCTCTCTCTCTCTCTCACACACACACACACATACACACACACACATGCAGAGCAATACAGAGGCAAGTAAAACACACATAAATGGAGAGAGAGACTCAGAGAGAGAGAGAGCTGAGGGAGTGGGGATTAGGGTGAGGGCAGTGTACAAAGAAAGAGAGAGATGAATTCAGTGAGCCCTAATCAGAAATGCATACCCAAGGCTAGCTGCATTTCTTGTCCACTTCCATTTAGGAGTGATTTTATCCTGGGTATGCACCACCCTCCAGCATCATACTTCCACTTCAAGCCATCTTTGCCTATCTCTCTGATTTTGCACATCACAGGCAGGCAAGGTGAGAACTGTGTGCATGAACTAAAGAATGGTGCAGCCAGGTGAGCAGAGCCAGTGTGTCTCATCCACTGAGCTGCACACAGTTTCTTGGACCAGCAGGCTTCCTACCTATCTTCCTGTGACTGTTGTCCACAGTGACCCGGTGGTTTGACTCTAATTCATTTAGGCTAATTACTCTAATAAATTCCAAGAATGTTCAAGCATGTAAAGTTTGAGTCTTACATAAAATGGATAACAAACATCAGTATACTTAATTGCAGGCTGATTCGTGCACCTTTTGGCATCAAGCTGTCACAAAAATCCTGCTATAAACATTCCTTAATGACAATGGCTCTGTGTATCAGAGGAAGTACAAATTAGGCTCTATCAGATACATTTATGAAATATGAAATTAAAGTAAGCATCAATGTTAACAATTATTCATTGCTACTGCTATCAAAAACAGCTACGACAAATAGAAGCACAACAGAAGCACAATACAGAGCAACCACAACAGTACAGCACATAGTGGGTAGCTTGAAGGGTGTGGGCCCCTCATGGATTCAAGTGCTATCAGACAGACATTTCCACTCACAGTCCATCTGTGGGACTGTTCAGCCAGCCACCTACCCAAAGTTAAGAGTGCTATGGAACTCAGAAGGGAAAACTGGAACAACAGTCACATTTCTCCCAATGCCTCTGCTCGATGTCTTTTAGCACTGCCTGATACTGTGATAGTAGTGCATGTTTTCAAAGGATGCATGGAAACCCTTCTCTTGCTATGTGGTCTCACACCATTGCAGAACTCCACAAAGAATCATCTTACTCTTTCTCATGGATCAGCATAAAATAATTGTCAAACTTTGTGGCCCTTCATATCCTACACTTGCGGTGATCCGATTTTTATTTCTTCTTCCCATCCATGGCCAGTGGTGAAAGTTGCTAGAACAGCATAGGTATGTTCAAGGGAACTGACAGGCCTGTTCAAGGAGACAATCACTGGATGGATAGGGTAGTACCCTCAGTTGTGGGATGCTCATGCACAATGGCTCCATGACTAAGAAAATGTTGTTGTTAGCAAAGGTTAACGAGAGTTGGTGCCCGATGATTCATGCATTTGCTGGATCAGAATGGGCGATGCTGAACACCAGCAAAGTAACTCAGCAGCAGAGCGGTCTCTCCTCCACTGGGCTGTCCTACAGCCGTACACTGACTGCAAACTAGAAATGTCATTCTGAACGCAATAAAAATCATACCTGTAATACAAATCTTTATTGAGTGGGCCTGGAATGTACACAAATACAAAGCACAAACCATAAATTACAATGGTGGTCATTTTCTGCTCTACAAAGCGATAAAATTAAGAGAGGCAAAAGATGAACTGAACAATTCAAAACTGTAGAACTAATCATACTACAGCATGCAGGCAAATCAACCAGCTCTTAAACCATACATGAATCAGAAGATAAACGATGCAGGCAGGTGTTTGGTGGTATGCCTTACAGAGAGGCGTGAGGCCCAGTCACATAAACAGGTCAGCTGTGAAAGACCTGCCCCCAGCCTTTCACACTTGCTGAACAAAAGGGCTGACACAACATCCCTGACAGCAGTGACAGGTCAGCAGCTGTCTGTGTCTCCCATGGGATGCCATTCAGCCTGGTGTCAACATCTTGGCACAGGTTATGTGGCCAGAGACTTGGTGTCACCAGCGCGTGACTATCACATTTTGGAAAACCTCTGCACGTTTGTGTGTGGCTGTCCTGATCCTTGACTTCAGCTTAAGCGCATGCACACACACACACACACACACACACACACACTCTCTCTCTCTCTCTCTCTCTCTCTCTCTCTCTCTCTCTCTCATACATATGCGTGCGTGTGCTCGCACACATACATACACGCACACACAAGAATCAGGCTTCTTATAAAAGTCACCTTACATAGACAGACACACGCAGACACACAAACACACAGAGCAGAGCAGTTTTGCAACCCCACCCCCACTCCTTCTACACACACACACACACACACACACACACACACACACACACACACACACACACACACACACAGACAGCAGAGCAGTTTCGCAACCCCACCCCCACTCTTTCTATACACACACACACAACACACACACACACACACACACACACACACACACACACACACAGGCATACAAGCGCCCATGCACACACATGCACACATACATGTGCACACACAGGCATGCATCTGCACATGCATCAGCAAGTAACAAAGCATATAAAAATAGATTAAAGTCACAAAATCATTCATTTTAAGTTGTCTGTCCAAGTAGAAAGATTAAGATCATTACCAGTCCAAGCAGAAAGATTAAGATCATTACCAAACTACATATTGCCATTTTAATGAACTAGATGACATCAGATTTTCTTACAAGAATCAGTTTGGATTCATTAAACAAACATTAAAAGTAATAAAACACTATGAATAAGATTATATCTGTAAAACTAAACACTTTGCCATTGCACTTTCACGCATGTGGGATTATAAGTGTGTTGCAAAAAGTTTCCCAATCAAAGGACCATATCAAATGGTTTTCTTCCTGACTATATCAAATGGTTTTCTTCCTGACTATATCAAATGGTTTTCTTCCTGACTATATCAAATGGTTTTCTTCCTGACTATATCAAATGGTTTCTTCCTGACTATATCAAATGGTTTTCTTCCTGACTATATCAAATGGTTTTCTTCCTGACTGTCTTTTCTTCCTTTGTCTCCTTCCAGCAAATAATCATGTCCACTGAGCCTTACACTATCTGTCCAGAACCATTAAAAGTGCAAATTCCATGGTATGTTCCTTGTGAACAGCCATGCTGTACTAACCATTTTCAATACTTGGATTTACCATGACTCTGGATTAACAGATGATGAGTTAAGCCTTTCACAGTGGGCTCAATGAAGGCACTGATTTCACAAGATGTGAATTTTCCATTCGTAGAAGTAACGTAACATTTTTCATTTGACCTGATTGATGAATAATGAAAAATACCTTGTTTGTGGTAAGCTTTGAGTTTCAGTATTCAACCTCAGTTTTTAATTAACCTTGATCTTTTAGTTAGGAAAAAGTGTATTGTTAGTTGAAATGCTTCTTAAAAGTTTAAGCTCCAGTATGGCTTCTGCAGTCATATTGGCTTTCATATTACATGAAATTTCAAATATTCCCGACAAAAGGTATGTAGGTAATTAGGTAACATTCGAATTTCAAAACAGAAGCAAAAACACTACCACCCTCCAACTCCACCCCAACCCTCCGTCTCCCCTACCCACCATAATATATCCTTCTCCCAAACTTTTCAAGTCACATTTCAAGCTTTAATCATTACAACCCAGCAAACTGCACAGAGCCTTTTCAGGCTCTCAAACTGGCACAAGAAAAACATGTCACATAGCAAAGCAAGTCATTAAGAAAAAAAAAATTTTAATCCTGAAAAAGAAACAAACGACATAAGCAGTTATGGCATGACAGCAGCTATTGACATCTAAAAGCATATAAATTAGGTTGTGCTCAGGGCAACAAATGTTCTCTTTAATTTTTCCATCTCAGATTAAAAAGTGAAAAACAAACTTTTTAAAAAAAATGCTTTAACATCACACACACACACACACACACACACACACACACACACACACACACACACTCACACACACACACACACACACACACACACACACACACTCTCTCTCTCACACACACACACACACACACACACACACACACACACACACACACACACACACACACACACACAAGCTATACAGGCAAATAGACACTGCAAAATGGACAGCTAGCATTCACTCTGGATAGTGTGCCATTTTCACTACCTAACTGCAAGATGACAACAACTAAAATGGTTGGTAAATCATAAACCACTATCAAAGATAAAGATTTATTTAATAAGAGTTTCCAGAACAAAAGTAGGAAATTGTCTATAAAAGCAGAAAAAAACTGTAGAAAAACCGTAAAGAGAGAAATGAATTCTGAAAAAAAAAGGCCAAGTCAATGAGTGTGATAAACAAAAGGAACTAGTAGTAGTACAGAACTTCCGAAAGACAGTGGAAGGGGGAGGAGGGGGGAGTGGGGGGGGGGGGGGGGGGGGGGGGGGGGGGGGGGGGGGCTGTCTGTACTGAAAAAAAAAAAGGAAAAATATTTGTCAATAATGGACAAGAAGTTATGACCAAAACTGCTTGGAAGAGCTGAGATGACAAGGCTCTACAACTTGAGAGTGTTGAACAATAACACACAGAAGGAACCAGACCAGTAAGTCTACCACTTTCTACGAAGGAAATCAAATATACATGATATCATTATGCAAATCAGTAAAATGTGCCAGGTTCTCCTCGCATAATTAGAACCGTACACACCATAAACTATCAGCCACTACCATGGGCCACGAACAATCCCAATGTGATGATAAGCTATTTCAATGCATTTTTGGTTTTTCTGTCACAGTTTTACCAGCATGACCGGGTGCTTGCTCTACAGCATCTACGACAAATTACCCTATGACCCTGACGGCCATCTAGCTGTGGGGGGTGCTGTGACAGACAAGGTTCAAAATGTGGGCAACAGGAGTGACGGCGCCAAGTGTCGTTGCCGTGGACAACATAATTGCATGGCAGCGCCCCTCCATCCCTCTCAACCCTGTGCCCTGTGTCCTTTTCAATTCTTTTTTGTTTGTTTGTTTGTTTGTTTGTTTGTTTTTTATATGCTGGCTAATTTGATGTTTACAACATAAACATGAAAATGGGATCAAGCACCTGCAATTCTGTACACAAGTTGTCAGAAAAAGATTAGTCAAATCTGCCTGCACCTTTCTGCTGTCAGGAACGCCAGGACTTCACCTAGCATTGAAATCCCATTCCACAATCACAGCCATTGTTGTACAATGCTATCACACCCAACGCAGTGAAAATTACTTCATACAAACACTGCACCACATCGAAAAGACCACTAACTGTGAAGAATGTTGATTACTTTGGGGCATTTCAAGTGAGTGACCGATTATCATGACTGTTGATATCTGCTAGATATCTAGCACAGTAGCAAAAGAGAACACAAAGGAGTGGATACAAACGAAGATAAATCACTTGAGTGACTCTGGGTGGTAGGGTTTTTGTAAACAGTCAGTGCACATGCACACTCACTCAAGTGTGCATACACTATAGACACAGACACACACACACACAGAGAAAGAGAGAGAGAGAGAGAGAGAGAGAGAGAGAGAGGGAGAGAGAGAGTTTCTATGAAAAGAAAAACAGAAAGGTAGGCAGACTGAGCAAGACACAACAAATTCAGAGATTCTGAGAGAGAGAGAGAGAGAGAGAGAGAGAGAGAGAGAGAGAGAGAGAGAGAGAGAGAGAGAGGAGAGAGAGGGGGAGACAGAAAGAGAGACAGACAGACACAGACAGACACACAGTGACAGACACACAGGCAGACAGATAAACAAACATAACAGAGAGACAGAGGGAGACACAGACAGACAGACAGAGGCAGAAAGACAGAAAAAGTGAATCAGGAGAGTCAAGCACAGAGTAAAAGGGGAGACACAGGGACAGAGGGCAGGAGGGACAGACTCAGGCACAGAGAGAAAAATCAATAACACTGGGTTTGACCAGCAGTGCCACAGAGAAAGAATGAAGAATGCCAACAGCCAGGAATGAAATATGCCAGCTTAGTTAGATATGACATCAATGAAACAGGCCAGCTTAAGTCACACAGACCTACACATGGTCAACCAAGCTCGCTGGTCACCAGACCTGTCCCAGCGACAGCCCACCCACCCCGAAGTCAGTTCCACCTGTGCATTTGTAAGTTTTTAAGCTGCAGACCCTCAGGGGTCAATCGCCGAGAACATACAAGCCTGGGCTGAACGGCAAGAAGGATTTTGCATGCCCAGCTACACCTGACAGGGTTTGGATCACAGTCTGTTCCTGAATTTTTCAACATTTTTCCTCCCCATCCCGCCCCCCCCCCCCCCCCCCCCCCCCCCCCCCCCCCCCCCAACTCCCCTCCACATCCTCTCCATTTGAAAACGATGTAAATATTCAGGAACACTGTGCATAATACTTTATATACATACTACTGAAACAGAATCACCAGCATGTTAACAACAATATATATATAAGGTCATTTACAACAACTGGCACTGATAATCAAAAGTCATTTTTCAAAAATGCCTATAGATGCGGTTTGGGCATTTCCTCCTTTTTTTTTTTTTTAAAAGACCTTTCCCTCAAACAATGATGATTATCTTTCCATTTAAAATCTTATACATCAACATTATTACAATGGCATTAATAGCTCTGCAAAGAACAGACCAACTGGGTCACAATTACAGAGAAGAATCACTGTACAAACCCAAGTGTTCTCATGCATATGTTAATCATTAAGAATTCACCTGAATTTCAATAAAGAAAGTGATTAATATCTGATGTTACAACGACAAATTTCAAGACAATTCATTCAAGATTCCTTGATGAAATATCCGATTTTCAAGGCCCTAAAAATAAATGGCCTTGAAATAAGAGGTTTAAGTGACAATGATTTTCAAGGACATTCAAGGACCACATGAACCCTGCATTTCCTTTTTTTTTTTTCTCTTAACACACACTCACAGGGTCTGTCCCGGTATCTCTTTCCTGTTGGCTGCATATGACCAGCATGACTTGATGATATCTTTCCCTTTCCTATCTTCCTATACAATATTTCCTACCTCCATCTCTGTCAAGCGTTCACGAGATCACCCTCTGTATACTTGCGTTCTGTTCGTCTTCTGTCCATCTCTATCCAGTGCTCACAACACCTACTTCTTTACACTTAAAGTTATGGTCTGTTCGTCTTCTCTCCATCTCTGTCAAGCATTCATGAGATCACCTTCTCTATACTTATAGTCTGTTCGTCTTCTTTCCATTTCTGTCCAGTGTTCCCAAAACCTACTTCTCTGTAAGTTCTCTCTACTTATAGTATTTTATAGAATTCTTCTCCTCATCTCTGTCCGGTCTTCACAAAACCTACTTCTCTATTCTTATAGTCTGTTTGTCTTCTCTCCATCTCTGCCCAGTCTTCACAAAACCTTCTTCTCTACATTTACAGTCTATTCTTCTTCTCTCCATCTCTGTCTTCTGTCTCCCTTCATTCCTTTTCACATTTTCTACCTCCCAACTGCTTGTTAGTTGGTTTGTTTTTTTTTTCTTTTAGCTGGGATGGTGTGTGTGTGTGTGTGTGTGTGTGTGTGTGTGTGTGTGTGCGCGTGTGTGTGTGTATGTGTGTAGTGTGTGTGCATGCATGTGCGCGTGCACATGTGCGTGCATGGTTTTGAAGGAAGGAACATGGTGGTTGGGGGTGGTGATGGATGTTTCTAAAATCAGGTGTTCCTTTCTTCTGCACCCTCCTGAACTCAAAAGGTGTCAGAGAAGCCAGACACCAAGCAGTCAGAAGATTGCCGTGTTCATTTTATTTGTTTCTCATTCACAGCAAGCAAATCTTGCACTGGTGTTTAGGACCTCATTATCTTCCTCTCTCTTTCTCAGCTTCTGCTTGTTGTCGACGTTACTGTTACTTGTTAGGTGTCCATGAATGTGTGTGTGTGTGTGTGTGTGTGTGTGTGTGTGTGTGTGTGTGTGTGTGTGTGTGTGTGTGTGGTGTGTGTGTGTGGTGTGTGTGTGTGTGTGTGGTGTGTGTGTGTGTGTGTGTGTGTGTGTGTGTGTGTGTGTGTGTGTGTGTGTGTGTGGTGTGTGTGGTGTGTGTGTGTGTGTGTGTGTGTGTGTGTGTGTGTGTGTGTGTGTGTTGTGTGTGTTGTGTGTGTGTGTGAATGCATTTGTATGAGACAGACAGACAGACAGACCGACTGACTGACAGACAGACAGACACAGACAGAGAGAGACAGAGAGAGAGAGAGCATGACAAGATCGAGAAGAGAGAAGAGGAGATAGGGAACAGGAGGAGACAGAGACAGATGCAGAGAGAAAGAGACAGACACAGAGAGAGCAAAACAGATTTAGAAGAGACAGAGGAGGAGGGCAAGGAGGAGAAGACAGAAGGGGGGGGGGGGTGGGAGGGAGAGAGAGGGGAGAGAGTGAGAGAGAGTGAGATAGAGAGAGAGAGCGCGCAAAACAGCAGACACCAAGAAGAGACAGAGACGATGAGAGAGAAGGAAGAAGAGAGCGAGATAAGGAAGGAAAGGACTAAAGACAAACAGACAGAAAGACAGACACATACACAGACAGACAGATGAACAGACATAAAGTCAACTGTGTCTATGTGCAAGTGTGTACATGCTTGTGTATCCAAATGCATGTGCATGCATGCGTGAGAGAGAGAGAGAGAGAGAGAGGAGAGGAAGAGAGAGAGAGAGAGAGAGAGAGAGAGAGAGTGACAAACAGAGAATATTTGGGAGGGGGTGAAGGAGGGCTGAATACAGTCATGTGAAAGAATTTGACCACCACCACCCCAAAAAAAAGGGAAAAAAAAAAACCAAACAAAACAAAAAACTTATAAAACCAATACATCAGCAGCCCGAATGACCTAATACTCTGGAATCACACAACACTGAACTGCGAGCTAATCATGCATCATGCATGCTCCAGGCCCTTTACCATTTGGCAGATGCGTGAACTGAAGCAGAGGGGAAGAAGTGGCAACTGGCAAAGCAGACAGCAACAGAGAGATGCACAGAATCGCTCAACTGAAAAATGGGCCACAACTACAAAGTTGCCAGGCTTTTGCTTCTGCCACTTTTGGCACACCACAGACACACACAGACACACACACACGCGCGCACACACACACACACACACACACACACACACACACACACACACACACACACACACACACACACACATATTCACACAAAAGACACAGAGAGAGAGAGAGGCACAGAGAGAGAGAGAGGGGGTGAGTGAGTGAGAGAGAGGGAAAGACGGGGAGAGAGGAGAGAGAGAGAGAGAGAGAGAGAGAGAGAGAGAGAGAGAGAGAGAGAGAGGAGAGAGAGAGAGAGAGGGAGAGAGAGAGAGAGAGAGAGAGGAGAGAGAGCTAGAGGCAAAGAGAGACAGACAGACAGACAGACAGGCACTGAGAGAGAAAGAGAGATAGGGGGCTGGGGTGGAGAGACTGACAGATTAAAAAACAAACATAACAGAGTCATAAAGAGACAGAGACTAAGAGTGTATCTATAAGACTAAGACTAGTAAGAGGATAGGATGGGGGGGGGGGGGGGGGGGGGAGACAGGAAGGGATGAGGTGGCAGGGAAGGGTGTGTGTGTGTGTGTGGGGGGGGGGGGGGGGGACAGGAAGGGATGAGGTGGCAGGGAAGGGGGTGGGGGTGGTGAGGTGAGTGGGGGGGGGGGGTACAGGAGGGGAGTAGCAAATCCCATCCACAGGTTGGTTGGATGGAGGCCAGGCCATTCTTCTCTCCACCTATACAGAACACCTACTGCCGCAGTGCAGCAGACTGCAGACCTAGTGAGTGTACCGACTTCACCTGGCCCTGTCATCACTGGAACCACTGCCATGGGTACTACTGACAGACACCACCATCAGGGCAGAGCGGCTCAGGCAAAGCACACAAGTAAAACTGAAGGGAAGCTTCAACACAAACAAGAGACACTTCCCTCCAACCTTTTTTTTTTTTTTCCCCACACACTGTCTCTGTCTCCACCTCCATCGGTTAAAAAATTCCACTGAAATACACTGAGTGCAGTAAACTGAAAAACAAATTTTGCAGAAACTACTTAGTGTGTGTGTGTGCGCGTGTGTGTGTGTGTGTGTGTGTGTGTGTGTGTGTGTGTGTGTGTGTGTGTGTGTGTTGTGCATGTGTGCATGTGTGTGTGTGTGTGTGTGTGTGTGTGTGTGTGTGCGTGTGTGTGTGTTGTGCATGTGTGCATATGTGTGTGTGTGTGTGTGTGTGTGTGTGTGTGTGTGTGTGTGTGTGTGTGTGTGTGTGTGTGTGTGAGTGTGTGTGTGTTGGATTAAATTTTTTGCAAGTAACTATAAATATCACAAAGTGCCTATTCCTGTCACAGGAACTGAACTAGCATAACAATCAGTCTTTAAAAAAATCTAGTGCATAACTCTCTCCCCTCTCCTCCATCCCTCCAATAAACAATGTATAAACAATGAGTGTATACCTGATGTTGAGTGCGTGCGTGGTGTGTGTGTGTGTGTGTGTGTGTGTGTGTGTGTGTGTGTGTGTGTGTGTGTTGTATTGTTTGGCATTATTCTTCAGTCTATGTGTGTATGTGGGTGTACGCTTTGTATTGTCCTTCAGTCAATCTCAGCCACGGAATGTCCCAAGAAACACTCTCCCGAGCTGCATGAAACCACACCCAGATTTATTCCACTACCATCACGGCACAGGCAGTTTATCGACCCACCCCTTCCCAAAACCTGATATATCTCTTTCTCCATCTGTACTCTCCCCCCTCCTCCCATCCACCAACTACCTTATGTTCCTCTCTTCCTTCTTCTGTGCGCGTGTGTGTGTGTGTGTGTGTGTGTGTGTGTGTGTGTGTGTGTGTGTGTGTGTGTGTGTGTGTGTGTACGTGTACCTGTGTTTGTCTATCTACACAGAGAGAGAGAGAGAGAGAGAGAGAGAGAGGAGAGAGAGAGAGAGAGAGAGAGAGAGAGAGAAAGAGAGAGAGAGTGTGTGTGTGCATGTGTAAGTGGGCAAGTGTGTAAAAGTTTCAGCAAGTGAAAATGTCTAACACCTCTAGAACTTTAAAAAAAAAAAAAAAAACTATATACATTTGTGTGTTTTGATGCAGAATAATAAAACATTTTCATTGCACTTTTGTTGCTACTATGCCTTACAATAAAATTTGGACATCAGATATATCAATGTCTGTTTAGGACTGGCTGTCCGATCGTCCATCAATCCACCTACCAATCTGTGCAAGCGAGCGTGCGTGCATGTGTGGGTGTGCGTGTGTGCATGCGTGTGTGCGTGCATGTGTGTGTGTGTGCACATGCATAAAATAAAACCCACAAAATAACATTACAGGGAATGCTAGAGTGCAAGTAAGAGTGTGAATGAATGTGTGAATGTTGTGTGCATTCACACACACCTGCATGTATGGGGGTGCGGGTGGGATTCGGGGAGTGGCGTGGGGGTGGGGTGTCTAGCATAGCATATTTTGGGATTTGTGTCTCTGTGAGCATCTGTTTATTAAAACAGCTGAAAAAAAGGAAAACCAAAGCCCCACAAATGTAGATCATTAAATAACAGTATCACTTTTTTTAGGTGCAAATGATAAGAAAGGAACACCTTGCCTCCAGATTCTGTAACTCTTATGGAATTTTCAAACACATCAAAAGCCAATTGTGCAGTAAGTTGGAAAAAAAACATGTTGGACTGGGTTGTTGTTGTTGTTGTTTTTTGGGGGGAGGGGGAAAGAAAGAAAGAAAGAAAAATTCACTGAATATTGTATGTGCCTAGAGTAACCTTGACAGTTTGAACTGAATGCTTGATGCAGCAGTCCAGATGTCTGTGTCAGTATGCACAGTGCAACATGCTCACCTACTCCATGAGATATTACATCAGACGAGTGTCAAATCTGTGGATTTCTGCTCACCCTGCCTCAGGTGCAGGGGAAGTCAGAGGACGGAAGCAGGCGGAAGTGGCACAAAAAATACATGTATTTTTACATACACATACGTTGCAGCTGCCAGCACCCACTTGAAACTGTACATGCCAGCATGAAGCAAGAGATGAATGATACTGGTTTGAAACTATGCATTCAACCGGCATTCTCGCTCACTCTCAACGCAACTAAATCTAAAACATGTGTTGAGAAAAAATAAAGGAAGATGCTTCCTCATTCTGTGATGGAGAATTCCTTCAGCCAAGTCTGATATAATTCTCACCAGCTGTCACCTCCTTCTTGCAACCATGGCAGCCAACTCAAGTTTAGGAGTGAAGTAAAATAAGCAAAACCTTCATCTTGAACTTGAAAAGAAAACAAAAATGCAGGCTTGTTTTCCTTTATAACATTTCACTTTCTTAAGTTCAAATTACATGAGACATAGCAGAACATTTACTTCAACATATAGGATTATTTTCTAAAAGATATGGGGGTTCAAGAACGTGTACAGCAATAATAAAATTTGATGAACTCAAAACTTTCCTTACAAAATATCAGTTTCAATGTGTAAGAAGCAATACATCATGGTTTGTATCTACAGTTTGTCACAGTATGAAACTGATATAGTGTTCACCACCCACAAGCTTTGGATGTAAGGAAACCTATGGAACATCAAAAGGTCCAAACGCGGCCATGACCGAGTGCACAATTGCAGGTACAACCGCACTGACATTTCATTGTTGATTAGCCAAAACGTATGAGCGAGATTCTGGCTAGATTTCATCTGCAACCGTGTTGGAACTGTCTGCACACCAAAACTTAAGTGTGCCAAGGCCTTGCTTAAGGAGACGACTATATACACACTGGCCCAAAAAGATCGTTTTGAGAATGTTTACTGTGTCTGAAAGTTGTTTCTCCTTGTTTTCTTTCATATGTTCATCAAACTACATGCCAGGTGGTCCAAGCAGACAGATTAAAAGCAAAGGAACGGGACTATTTGGAGGCTACCACTTGGCACAAAGATTGGGTCACGGGTGAATGCAAAGGCCTAAAGTGTGACGTCAACTGTAGGGAGCACAAAGATTGGGTCACGGGTGAGTGCAAAGGCCTAAAGTGTGACGTCAACTGTAGGGAGCACAAAGATTGGGTCACGGGTGGGTGCAAAGGCCTGAAATGTGATGTCAACTAAGGGGAAGGTCATGTAATTGAGGACTGTATGTAATGTCAGCGGTGGAAATCCACCAAAACAAGGGAAATGATTGGTAAGGAGTTGTTCCTTTGATCAATTATCAGTTTAACATCAAATGCCGGCTCAAACTTATGGTAGGCCTCATAACACTAACATGGATAATACAGTGATTTAGTGCAAAATCATAATCTGGGTGTGTGGCCACTTACGTCCACACTTTCTCTCCAAACACTGAAAACGTTGACGGAAAATTAGAAAAATAAGGAGCGTACTCTCTCTCTCTCTCTCTAATAATTTCCCAGTGCAAGTTTTTCAATGCCTGGAGACTAAACGGCAGCAAAACTGCCCATGCAATTGTGGCCACAAACACATGCCCAACTGCAGTAGCAGTTACTGCCCCAAATATATTTGTGTGAACATTTTGACCCATCAACGGAGAGATGCATCTGCAGTTGTGCCACAATTGCGCACTGCCAGCTGCAGCCACTTTCGGGCCTTCTGGCATTTCAAAGATACCACCACAGCCCACAGCGGCTACACCACTACTAGCCCAAGGCCATTAGAACTGTTCTGCTTTGTCAGCTCAGCTTTGTTGATTATGTTCTTTCTCATTAACACACTGATGGGCATGTACACATAAGCACACATACACACAAAACAAAGAGACAGAGCGAGGACTCAAAAAGAGTGGGGAGAATTCATGAAGGAAACAAAGTGGAGAAGAATGGAGAGGGGAAATTGTGCAGGAATGCCATAGCACCGAGGGTGGAGAGGAGCTCAAGAGGCACAGTGAAAGAGATTTCAGGGACAAACAGAAAGGAGTTTCGCTACTGAAACTCTGTGTGTGTGTGTATGTGTGTGTGTGTGTGTGTGTGTGTGTGTGTGTGTGTGTGTGTGTGTGTGTGTGTGTGTGTGTGTTTGTGTGTGTGTATGTGTGTGTGTGTGTGTGTGTGTGTGTGTGTGTGTATGTGTGTGTGTGTATGTATGTGGAATGTGTGTGTGTGTGTGTGTGTGTGTGTGTGTGTGTGTGTGTGTGTGTGTGTGTGTGTGTGTGTGTGTACATAAGTTGGTTGGTAGGTATGTCAGTATATTTGTGTATGTGCATCTGTATATGTGTGCATGTGTGTGTGTGTGTGTGTGTGTGTGTGTGTGTGTGTGTGTGTGTGTGTGTGTGTGTGTGTGCGTGCATGTGAATTTCAATTTCACTTTCTGTTGCCTACAGCCCAGCCAACCGCAAAGGGCCAATACTGACTTAAACCAACGAAAGGAAAAGAACATACGCACACAACTCATTAACACAAGACTTTTAAAATCATGCAACAATTATATTCAAACATTCCTTCCCTAAAATCTTCGATCAAAGTCAAAATAATGCATCTCTTTCAGAAACTCCAAAATCACATCAGGTGGGACATCTCCAAGCAGGCTTTTCATGGAGTGTACTTTCAAGTGTTTATGTCTGGTATCCTGTAGGTCCCAACATCATAGTGAGTGGTACATCACATCATGGCATGCACCATGGAGCTTCTTCGCCTTTTAAAAGATGCAAGTGGGTGCAAAAGGAGTGGTCTGTATGCAAATGGCATACAAATGTTTCTTCTTTACGGCCACCAGTAGCACACTGTGAAAACACTTTAAAAGTTTTGATGGATTTTGAAGAGTTTGTTATCTGTCAGCAAATTCCATTTCTCTCATGCGCCTGATCTTCAGGTTTCAGATCGATGTCAGGGATTGAGAATCTGCCCTGCACATTATTTGCGGCATTCTTGCCACAGATCTCAGCAAGTTGATCAACTACTTCATTGCCTCGGATGCCAACATGACCAGGAACCAAAGCAAAAATTATGTTGTAACCATCAGATTTCAGAGAGAGAGAGGGGGGAGGGGGGAAAGAAAGAGAGAGGAGAGAAAGACAGAGAAAGAGATAGATCATAGAGAGAATATGTGCGTGCAAAGGAAAGACGGAGAGAGGGAGGGCGAGATCACAGACAGACAGAGACTGACAGTGTTAATTGGTTTTTGTAACAAAACAAGTCGGTTAGACGGAAGAAGCCCTGTGCAGACAGGAGCAACCAGTATGCGGTGTTACCACCGATTCCCTATAGGGTCAGGCCAAAACCAGGCTGCTGTGGGTAACTCCTTGCAGTCTACCCCATGGATCAGTTCCACAAGCCTGCCATTCTTCCTTTGGCTTTTTATCTCCGGCATCCATTTTCATTTCCACTCAAAAGTCACCACCCATTCCCTTCCCCACACCACGAATCTGCAGGTGAGTTCTTAGAATCAAAACCATTGACCCTCTACACACACACACACACACACACACACACACACACACACACACACATTCATTTTTGCATCAATCAACTCTATTGACTGATAGACTCATACACTGACACCATACAAATTAAAGTGATAAAACGTTCACATGCTTATATGCAATCACAAGTACGCTATTACACAAACACGAATACATGTGATAAATAGGTAATCAACTGTTAAAGCCAACATATATGGACAATGATTGCGCATGTCACACATATTTTCAAGTGATAAACACACGTAAGTCATGAAGACAAACATAATATATATATATATATATATATATATATATATATATATATATATATATTATATATATATATATATATATATATATATATGTATGTGTGTGTGTGTGTGTGTGTGTGTGTGTGTGTGTGTGTGTGTGTGTGTGTGCATATATATCAGCTCCCTTGTTTGTTCGATTTCTGTCTCCCCCTCTCCCTCTCTTGCCAATCCATGTACAGTTGAGATTGGATAATTCAATACTGTGGATAAGTCGACACTGAATAAGTCAACATTCAGTTCAGCTGACATCATTTTCATTTCCTGGCCAAAGTCCTTCTCTGTATGACAGAATTTTAACTGGATAATTTAACGTCAAATAAGTTAATGCTTGCATAAGCTGACTTCATTTTTTGCTGTTCACATCCAGATAAGTTCACATCCACATGAAGCCAATACACATTAATGGGACACTCAAGTTAGAAAACCAGCAAGTTTTGAAGACCTGGGTTAGAAAATAACAATGGAAGTCTACATATAGAACTGAAACATAGTCTTTCACTTCACAGCTTGTCAATCGTTTGTTTGTCAATCAGATTGTTTATTGTTTTGTTTTTTGGGTTTCATTCATTCACTCATTCTTTCTTTCCTTCCTCCTTTCCTTTCTTTATTCTTTTATTTTTTCATTTCTTTGAAACTGGGAAAATCGAGGTGAATTGGCAATTGAGGACAAAACAGTGTATTACACAGTTACAGGAGAAGATATTACTTTCTTTGCGCCCACGATCTGCAAAACCTGATGAACGGCCGTTCTGGTGCGTTTAGCTCCCCGTCTTAGAACACTCCCAGTAAGTTGACATTCATGTCAGTGTACATGTCACTTTCTTCTCTTCACACTATCACTGAGTACGCTCATATATATACCACCCATCCTGTAACAGAAACCGAGTTGAAGCCCTTCACAATCCACACTCTTATTTACGCAAAGGCTGCCAACCTGCGTACAGATCGAAGAGCTGCCTGCTGGTGCTACTCAATCATTTCATGTGTCATTCAGCAGAATATCAGTCAGTCAGTTCTTCATTCAATTTTTGTCAGTCAGTTCTTCATTCAATTTTTCATGGAGGATGGATACAATGTGTGTACCTTTCCCCATACCTACCATCAAAGTGGCCACCTCTTCTGAAAGCTGGTGACAGGATTTTACGTGTGCACAAGAAAATTATGCGACTGTTCACACACGGAATGTTTTAAAGTCACATTCGGAGGCCTTTACAGGCA
>CM031599.1:74790138-74795138 GCA_018398815.1 Conus ventricosus | reverse complement strand
TATTATATTTACAAAGAAAAATATCGATTTTGAAGGTAGGGATGCTTTAAAAGTAAAAACAGGTGATCCTTCCATTTTCCCAAGTAAGCAAGCACAATTTCTAGGCATTTTTTTTCACTATAGATTATTTTGGTGCAAATATAAATATAAATTATCTCATGGAAAAGGCAAGAAAGAAAATTGCATTACTGCGAGTCTTAACTGGAATCCCCCATGTTGCCTTAGGGACAGTTCGTTCGATTGTAAGTTACGGTCAAGAAGTGTTTTTTACTGCACCAAAGAAGATTTACATAAGTTAACTAGTATTGATTCCTTAGCACTTAAAATTGCTTTGGGGCTCTCCAAGATGGGCATCAATTGATATGACTTACAGAGAGGCAGGCGTTTTACTGTTAAGTGAGCATAGGATGCTCTGTGCTTGTAGCTACTCAGCACGAGCAAGAACAGTCCCTAACTCAGTTACTTCTGAACTTGATGAAAGCACTTATGTTTCTGGACAGATACGGAATAAAGCAGCATATGTTTCACTATCTGATTATGTGTCTCCTCTTTTACATGCATGCGACTTTTCTCTTGACAACATTGTTAAAATGACCAAACACTCTTTCCCCCTTTGGTTGATGAAGAAAGCAGATTATTTTCTATTCCTATGGTAATATTACTAAAAATGAGAATCCACTTTTGCTTGCTTCTCTTGTTAAAGAATTGCTTTACACTTAAAATATGAATCTTATCTGGATATTTTCACTGATGGTTCAGTTTTGAGTGTTTCTGAAGTTGATGCTACTTTCGTGATACCTTCCCTTAACATTTAAAAAAGATTTCATATTACCAAAGGTTGTCCTTTTCTCACTGCTGAGTTATTTGCTGTCATGAAAGCTATTAATTTCATTCTTGATATGCAAGTTTTACCAGAAAGAATACTGACTTTGTGAGATTCCAAGTCTGCTTAAAACGGCTTTACGCCTTCAAAATACATCAAGTCGTCCTGATCTCATCAGTGAAATTTTATTTTCAATTCACCAGTTAATAATGCAAGGTTCTAAAATAACATTATTATGGGTACCCGGTCACTGTAATCTTCAAAGGAATGAACTGGCTGATACCTGTGCAAAAGAGGCTTCAATGTGCAAATTGAATACAGTTTTATGTGATATTCCTTATTCAGTTCTTGAAGTAAACAATATTCTGACAAAAGCACTCTGGGACCAGAGAAGAACGCAGTACCTTGAAGCTGCCATTCAGAAGAACAGATGGGATCTTTCTCCCCCCAGCAGTCATTGTATAATTCCGCCAGGTTCTACTCCGAATCGATGGTTGGTTAGGCAGGTTTTTAAAAGCATCAGTCTCCTTTGTGTGTCTGTGGTCAAAAACTTAAATTTCTTTTTTTTCTTGAATGTTCCATGACAAAAGCATGTTTTCAATGTCTTCATGATAAAATTTTGTCTACAATTCTACCTTTAACATTGCATAGTGTTTTTTGTCCCAACCCAGAAAATGGGTGGATCTAGCCAGTCTAGCTGTACATCTGATAAAGTCTCATCCAATTGGCAGATTTTTCAAAACGAATTGGTTTTGTTGTTGTTGTTATTATTTGTTTCTTTCTTTCTTTTTGGTTTAGTGGTCTGATGTACACGTAGAGCAAAGAGTTTGTTACATGACATAGCTGTCCGACTCTCACGTGTACTAGGTCGCATTATTCCATTTATGAAACTTTTGCATGCTGTGCACACGCTAGAGAGAGAGAGAGAGAGGGGGGGGGGGGGAGAGTTTGGTTTTGTGTTTTGTTTGTATGCGAGTGTATGTTGTGCGTGCGTCCATGGGATACGTTTTTGTGTTTTGAGTGGGGGAGGGGGAGGGGGGGCACAGTTTTGTGTGTGTGTGTGTGTGTGTGTGTGTGTATGTGTGTGTGTGTGTGTGTGTGTGTGTGTGTGTGTGTGTGCATGAGAGAGAGAGAGTGAGAAAGAGAGAGAGATTTGGTTTTATTTGTTTGTCTGTGAGTGAATGAATATATGGGTGTGCACATATACATGAGTAGGGGGAAGGGGAAAGGTGGGTCTTGTGTGTGTGTGTGTGTGTGTGTGTGCGTGTGTGTGTGATGGTGGTGGTCTGAGAGAGAGAGAGAGAGAGAGAGAGAGAGAGAGAGAGAGAGAGAGATTTTGAATTATCAGTACAATTAAGATGTAATTTGCAGATATATAGATGATAAACAAAGACATGTAAAAAAAAGTTCTGTCAGAGCAACATCAATATGTAAAAAATTTAAAAAAAACATTCGCAAATCTGACATTGTAAGTATTGCAGCTGCCTTACAGTTACACTTCTTCAACTGAGAGACAGACAGACCCACAAAGAGAAAGAAAGAAAGCTCATTTTGTTACAAGAACAGTCATGACAATGTTTCCTTGTTTACTGACACACAAAAGAACAAACTGTGAAAGCAGTCAAAATTTGATAAAACTACCCCTTTTCTCCACACTCTTCCAAAGCTGCCTCTGGGATGCCCTCAAGACAGGTATTCAGTCTTCCCTGCCAGGACTGCCAAAACCTTAGACATATGGGCACTGTGTGGAACTGAGGCACCTATGAATGGGAAGGAGTATGGCTCATCACTAGGTAGTAGGAACAATGCCAGCCGGCATGAGGATGGCTCTTTAGAGCCACAATTACGACTACTGGTCCGTCAATTAGTCAGCCTGCTACCCTGCGGGCTACAGCGATTTTCAGACTTCATCACAGTCTGAGAACAATCAAAGGTTTTAATCTCTAAACTGATATAAATGTGATGACCTCCAAACAGACTTCAACCTAGTAACAATTAGTGCACCTTTTCCTTTTAATGTTAGGATGAAAAGTCTATTTTCATCCCTATCAAATCACTTTCGCATCTCCATCAGGGGACAGAAATGTATTTACGTACTGAACACACACACATACACACAAACACAGACCAAAAAGAGAGAAAGAGTACTCACTTGACAAACTGGTTGACATGCTGCATAGAAGCTTCATAGTTTTTGCCTCCAACTTCCTGGCAGTGCAAAGCCACCACACCTGGTTCCTTCTGCTTGATCTCCTGTAACAAAATACCCACATAGCTTGTCCTTGTCAGGCCCTCTATGCACTGTGAGTACAATGCATATTACAGACTTTTATTTAATTCTATGCCTTTCAATGTAGTCACTGTAATAGTGTAAAACTTCACCTGTGGCATGGCTTCAAAAAGAAACAAAGTCGTGGAGTCTGCAGTAAAATGCCAACAAGTGCCCTATGACAATATCAAATCTCAGCGCTCAATCTGAAGATGTTTATAAACCTTTTCTGTTTTCACCCTTTAAAAGGTAAGAATTACGAGCGATGTGTGACCAGTATGTAGCTTTTTCAGCTCTCTGAAGACACTGATCATTTATCAGCAATATTTGCACATAATCTCCCTCTTTGGTCACACCTCGTTCTTAACATGGAGAAATGTCAGTGATGCAGTTTGATCCAGTTGGATGTTCCACATACACTGATACATGATAGCATAAAAGGCACGGATGAAGAGGTAAACAGCAATATTTTATGATCAGTTATCTTTGCTGAAACATGATAAAAGTAACAAGCAAACATGCACAGGTCTGGTTTATCAGTTGTGTAGACTGTATCAGATACATTTCATGTAAGACATCTTTGAGGCTGTTTGAAAAGTGACTGCTTCAGTCAAAATTCTGGAATTTATCTCTATAACTTTGGGGGGATGGGGGGTGGGGGGGGGTGCTTGGAAGGTTGTTTGGTAAGGTAATGGTAATGTTGCTTATATCCCAGCCGACCGCAAAGGGCCATATCAGGGCTGTCACCACATCAAAATCAACTCACAAATCATTAGGGTGGTTAGTTGGTTGGTTGTTTTTGTGAGTGTGAGTGTTGTGTGTGTGTGTGTGTGTGTGTGTGTGTGTGTGTGTGTGTGTGTGTGTGTGTGTATGTTTGTGTCTGTGTCTATGTGTGAGTGTGTGTGTGTCTGTGTTGGTGTGTGTGTGTGTCTGTGTATCTGGACTGGCGAGTTGATTTTAACGTGGTGACAGCCCTGATGTGGCCCTTTGCTGTCGGCTGGGCTATAAGCAACATTATCTTATCTTATCTGTGTATCTGTGTGTGTGTTGTACTTGACTGAACAGAATAAAAGAAATAAAAAGATACTCATACTAACTATGCATTTACTCATCTGAGGCCATTGTTCTGTACCTAGACCAATAACGCCATGCAGAACTTGGGCTCTCAAGTTAAGTATGTGTTACCTACCCACACAGCAAAATCAATGAAAATGTAGTAATTTTTGGAACATCAAAGAGGAAAAAGATCTTTATATATATATATATATATATATATATATATATATATATATATATATATATATATATATATACTACCCAGCAAGAACTGTTTCTTTAGAATCACTCTGTCCTTCTTCTGCGTACGCAGGCTGATACTCCTGCAGACACTAACTGTATGGACAGGCGAGTATTAATCCCATCTACCCAACAAAGTGAGTGGAGTTTTATGTGCATGACCATTTTTTATCCTGCCATTAAGGCAGCCATACTCAATCTTCGGGGAAGGTGCATGCTATGTGTAACATGTCATCCATACCAATAACCAAACTGGCCTTCTCTTCCGAAAAGTTGGTGACCGGATTTGACGTGTGTGCAAGATGTTATGCATGCTTTCACAGACAGAACCTCGGTTTATAGTCTCATTCCAAGGACTGTATCATGGGGGAAATGGGGTCAGAACTAATGTTAGCTCCGAGGGAAAAATCCCCCCTGGACCGAAAAGGCCCGACACTCTGTCCAATAATGACATGTTCACTCGGTCTTTCGGCAGGCAAGTGCTCAAATGTTAGCAAGGAATTCTTCCCCTATTCACGTGCCAGCGATTACCGACACACTATATGCTGTTCACTGAATCCACCACATCCTGCAACAAAGACACCTTTTCAACAAGCATGGTGTCTACCTCCC
>CM031599.1:74762638-74785138 GCA_018398815.1 Conus ventricosus | reverse complement strand
TCTCTTCTACTTGTGATGAATGATAATATTCATTCAGATATCTCTTATAATACATTGTCTTAAATTTCACTATCCTTCATCTGTCTAATTTTCAATGCTTCTGCGATGAATTTCGCAACTGATTTAATTACAAGTTCATCATCTGATGATAATACGAGAGCAACATTTTGTCTTTTCGCTATATATCTAACTGGAAAAGTGAACAATTTGTCCGCACTTCATTATAAGCAGTACAGTGGAACAGAAAGTGTTCTTCGTCATCAATAATGTGTCTACATGCAGGACAAGGAGATTCTGTGGATGTTTCACATTCAAACCATCTTTTGTTTGCATTAAAACCTAAAGTTCTCAACCTAAATCTTGCGTAATGTATTCCGTGCCATCTATCTGTTATGACATTGAGAAACTTTTCAGAATGAAACATTCTTAAATGAGAAAAACCAGCAATATTTTTCTTTACTTTCCATATCTGAGTGCCAATTCTGTTTAAAAGACCTCTTTGGTAATGACAATAAAATATCAAAGTGTCAAGTCTCTCTCTCTCTCTCTCTCTCTCTCTCTCTCTCTCTCTCTCACACACACACACACAAACACACACACACACACACACACACACACACACACACACACACACACACACACACACAATTCTGATGTCAGGGCATGTTTGTAAGTGTGTAGTTGAGTGGAGGAAGAGAGGGAGATATTTGTTTCCCCACCATGGTGGGAATTTACTTCTGTTTAACATACCTTATCTTCAGATGGTCACATACATGTCCAGAAACGGTTTGGTGATGAAAACAAAGTTATGCAAAGTCATATTACATTCTTGAATGCCAAACTCTTAAAATCTGAGATTTGTTTTAACATGAAAAAGCACATTTTGAGACTTTTACATCTGGTTTCCATCATAGCAACAAAACAGCTTTGTATTTACCATAAATTTTCAATTTCATGTCCTCAGGTGTGCATGCAGAATGACATAGTGTGTAATGTTGTGTCTTCACAGGATACACCTTATAATTGTGTGTATGTGTGTGTGTGTGTGTGTGGGTGCGTGTGTGCATGCGTGCGTGCACATGTGTGCATGTGTCTGTCTGTCTCTGAGTACGTATACATACATGTGCGTGTGTGCATGTATGCGCGCACGTGTGCGTGCATGCATGCGTGCGTGCATGCGTATGTCACTATGTGTGTGTGTGTGTGTATGTGTGTGTGTGTGTGAGTGTGTGCATATATATATGTCACTTTGGGTTAACACCACAGCTCTTTGGAGAGACACTATGTCCATTATATGGGCATCACAATTTTTGTTTCTGTTCAAAGCCAGGTGCTACCTCAAGTAAACTTTATCTTTATGTACTTCACAACTTCGTTTCATGACTGGTGCACAGATTCTTTTTTTTTTCAACCACCAAATTTTTGGATGATATTGTGTCCAGGATTCACCGATTTTGCTCAAAGCGCATAGCTAAATGCAATCCTTTATCTGACGATGATCACGCCATGAAGTAACAGACAACTCAAGTAATGTTGCTTATAGCCCAGCCGACCGCGAAGGGCTGTATCAGGGCTGACACCATGTTGAAGTCAACTCACAAGTCATATTGAAAATACAAAAACTCATGCACATAACCCTTTAAAATACCTTCTAAATACACACCAGAAATTTTGAACGTTAAAAGCCTTTCTTCTGTAAAATCTTAGATCAGATGAAAAATGTTAACCTCCGTCAGAAACCCACAGATCAAATCAAGTGGGACATCTATGAACACAGTTTTCATGGAGTCTGCTGTAAAATGTTTATGTCTCATAATGACATCATGCACGCCCCAACACTCTAAAAGAGTATGTTTCACTGTGAGTGGTACATAACATGGGATTGCACCAGAGCTTCTTCGCCATTTAAAAGATAAGAACGGGTGTAAAAGGTGTGGCCTGTATGCAAACAGCACAAGACTGTTTCTTCTTTACCGCTGCCTCGAGAACATGGTAGAAACTTTCAGGTTTGGACGGATTTTAAATAGTTTGTTATCCGTCCGCAAGATCCATTCCTCTTGTCAGAGGCCTTTGCCATAAGCCTGGGCCTTGGGTTTCAGTTCAGTATGAGGGATAGACAATCTGCTCAACTCTTTACTTGTGGCACTCTTGGCAAGCTGATCAACCAACTCATTGCCTC
This sequence comes from Conus ventricosus, assembly GCA_018398815.1. Lineage (NCBI taxonomy): Eukaryota > Metazoa > Mollusca > Gastropoda > Neogastropoda > Conidae > Conus > Conus ventricosus. The sequence continues at coordinate 74,782,959 of CM031599.1, read as the reverse complement.
AAATGCTCACATGGCTGAGAATCCAAGCAAAAACTATCTTGTTTCCATCTGATTCCAAAGAGGTGTACAGTTCTGATAATTTCAGCAGTTGAGGGTGCTTGAGGTTATGTCTGGCAATGGCTTCCAAAGCAGAAAGGGAGTCCAACAAAATGAGGAAATCTTTATGTTTTGATAATTTAGAGACCACTTCAAGAGCCAGCACCAAGGCTGTCAACTCAGCAATGTAGATGGAGCTGTCACTAGTGTCAGCAGGAATGTGTTTAGAACATCTGAGAAGGACCTGTTGCACAATACACAGCAGAAGCAACCCCCTCCTCAGATTTGGAACTGTCTGTGAAAATTCTTTTGAAGGATGGAAACTTTGAACACAGTTTAGTAAAAAATGGAGAAGTAGTGACCAATCAATTGGGGAAAAAAAAAGAAGATCAATGGGTGGATCTATCAAAGCATTGGTTGAAATTAACTGTCAAGAATCCATTAACTGTTTCAAGACTGAAGACATACGTGGCATGAGTTTTGATTCAATGGTTCGTTTTGTTTTGTTTTGTTTTTCATTGTTCTTTGCTGTTGCTGTTGTTTGCTGTTTTGAATATTCCTCAACTCAAAAGACTTTGTTGGCTATCTGGAGTCTACTGATAATTCTGGTGGAGTATTACTTCTGTTTGGGGGTTTTGAGCCACACTACAACAACTGTAAGCATCAAAAATAGTCTGATTTGCACAGAATATGCTGCTACACCGAAGACTGACACATTAATCTTTCAAGCTTTTCTTTCTGTATGTGTATAGGAAGACACAGTTGAAAGTGGAGACTGAACTTTAAATTATCTCGTTAAAACTTGAAAACATCTTTCACTAACAAAACTTTCAAAGATTTTAAATGATGTCAGTTACTTCGTTTCATGCATCCACCAGACTTATGAACCTGAATTTTAGTGCTTTTCTTTTCAGTTTCCAATTTATAATGTACCCATACATGCCTTATGGAAGCTACTCACACTGACCAGCCATTTCATTTTGTAGCTTTGAAACTGAATGCAGCAGTCTTTTTTTAATCTTTTTTTATCTCATCTTTTGTGCTTCACTGCAGCTCCCATTCACGTGGCCATACCCCACCTGGCTTTATGGCAGCCAGGCACCAGTAATCCACATGGAAAAGTCAATGTCAAGTCATCAGGAGGTTAGCCACAGAGGAGGCGATGCATTGCTGCCAAGTCATTTAGGTGGTGTTCAGTGATGCTTGCCTTGATCCAATATACACACAACACTCCTCACTAAGCCCCTAATGACATCAATTAATTGCTTAGACCTGGGCCTAGCGTGAGTGAGCCTCTACCTTTGAAAGGTGCCACCACATCCATCCAATACAGTCCCCATAAACTCATCAATATCGCCTACTCCATCACAAATTCATCATGGACACAGATATGGAGTGAAAATCGAAACTGAGATCATCATGACAGCAAGGCATCTAGGGCCGCTGAATTCGAGGCTTACAATTCTTTTTGTATGCTGAACGATGAGGATGAGGATGAAGGAGATGATGCAATGGAATTCCACTGTAGTCTGAGACTGCATGACACAATGATAGTCTTCAGTTACTTTCATATTATCATAACATATCCGAAGGTGAACCAGGCCTGGGAAAAACAAGACACCTGCAGAGTTGTTCAGGGTATCTGAGCAACACTTCACACTAGTTCAGAGCTGCATACTATGTGTGGACAAAACTCGGCTGTTTGGTGTTCCAGTCTTTCCACACAACCCAATAGCAAACCCAACTCCTTGTAGGAGCTGGTCAGGGCAGGAACATCCTACATATACATTGTTCTGATTAGAATCAAAACTCAGTACCTCCTAGCCTAAAATATGCACCACTAACCACTGATCCATGGTAATTAGTGAAATAACTTATACCTGTCTGAATATCTATGTAAGGCATTTGACGGCATCCTCTTACAATGGTGTTATTCTCCAGAATTAGACCTATATATCATAAGTAAGTGCTAGCACCTTTATCTTCCTATGCCAGCCCTGATGTGGCCCTTTGTGGTCGGCTGGGCTATAAGCAACATTATCTTATCTTATCTTCCTATGTCAGCCCTGATGTGGCCCTTTGCGGTCGGCTGGGCTATAAGCAACATTATCTTATCTTATCTTCCTATGTTTGACATTTGATTCATTACATTTTCATTGGCATCAATATCACTGGTCTCACAACTGTCTTTATTTTCAAATTTACTTTTCAGGTAGCAGAATAATGTTTCAATCCACCAACGTTTTTTGAGAGAATAAAAAAAAAAAAAAATGCTTCGACTCAGTTAGACAATGATATCACCACATCTCCTATAGCGTGAAATTCTCCTGACCTGCCATGATAATGATGATTATTATTATATCACTCAGCATGAAGATTATGTGACTTGTGGTCTACTTTTGGTTTCACTTATCAGTGTGGAAACAAAAGCATTTCCAATATCTATTTAATTGACCATCCAGCAAAGTAACTTATAACTGTGCTTATTTTCGCCGAAATTTGACCTGCATTCAGACTGACAGACTAATAATGAATTCTGGAAAAAGATTCAACATTCTAAACAGCAAGTTCATGAAAAGCTGGTCACTGACAACAGCCAAGCTGACAACAATAGAGAATATGATACTGTGGAAGGTAGTGATGCAGCTGAATGTGGAAAGGAAAATTACCTTCCAGTTCCGACAGTGAGTCTGTGATTAATGACAATCCCTAATGAATGCTTGTAATCGACAGTCCACAACTCTACAGTGCTGACACCGTGACAGGATTGATACAAAAATTATTTCAAGGTTTTTTAAACTTTAAAAATACATGGAAAACTTTTCTCAAAGAAGAAAATTGGTTTCATAAGTCTCAGATTTTTTCTGATATACTTAACAAATCAACTTTTCCTAGGTGTACAAAAGAAAACTCAAATCTGAAGCCTTACAGTTACACCATTCACACATTAAGAAAAAAAAAAAAACAAAACTAAAAAGCAAATAAAATTACAAATCAGATTTTGCTTCTTTTTTTTTTTTACTTCATTCACAACAAAGTTACATGAAAATGATACATTCATCCTGACTTTTTTAAGAAATCATACATGTATCATTATCTTCTGAACTGAGAACAGGCTGCACACATATTATGTATTGTAAGCATACATGTGCCCACACATGAACAGGTACACACACACACACAAACACACACACACACACACACACACACACACACACACACACACACACACACACACACACTGGTAACATGGCAGAGTAAAGATTGTTTGAAAAATTAAACAAAACACACAACAACAATGACAAAAACAAAACACTTACAGACACAAGACATGTTTTTAGGAGGGACCTCAGACGATGAGGTTGAGGCAGAGATTGAGAGAAATTATCCATTCGAATATCACCGCTTGATAACACTTTTAACAGCAAAGTAGGATCTAAGTAAATACTCACCTGTAAAAACGCCTGCATCCATGGCTGGAACATTAGTGTGGGCTGAAACACACACACACACACACTAGGTAATAACAATATAAAACAATTTTGTTAGCAATACAGATAAATATTATCCCTTTCTCTTTTACTAGTTGCAGCGAAGCAATAACGTATAATCTGATCAATTATGATGAAGGACATCTAAACGTACTATCTAAGCTTTTTAGTTTCAGAAAAACCTGTTTACTGTGCAGCACTTTATTAATTTATGGAAATTATGGAAAAACAACAGGACAGTGACCTTCTTACTAACGCAATTTTTGCTACAACAGTACAACTACAAGTCATACTAATCTAGCCCAACAATCTAGCCATCAGACTGGGGTCTTTTGTACTTGTTGAATTCTTCAATGTATGGGTGGGTGGTCATCTGTTAGTTAGTATTAGGCTAGTTACAAGATGAAAATGAGAAAATGAACATAAATCTGAAACTAAATATATAAAAAGATAGATAGGCAAGTAGACAGACAGACAGATTAGATACATAAATTGAATTAATCATTGAAATTTTGTTTTTAAATAACAATGAAAATTTTAAAAAACATGAGGCTGAAAACTGATTTATGGGAAACGGGTTGTAGGATGATCTGAAAATGGGTCCCAAAGACTGGAGCAGCTATCTCAGTATCAGTGACCTGGTATCATTCATTCATGAACACTGATACAGGAATGAGTTATGCCATAAAAACCATGGACAAGTCTTTTCAGAGTATCATTTTAATTTTAAGCTTGAGCTAGAGCAAAATGCTGAACTATGGAATTGTTATGTTCTGGAGTGCTCAAAAGATCACATGATTTCCAGCTGCACTTGCATCTTCTCAGCTCCAATCCTAAACAAAAGTCTTTTCATTTAATTTAATAGATTTGTAAAGAGTTAAAAGACAGAAAAAGTATACTTGAACATGTCAATTTGCAAGTTCTGAAAGCAACAGTAACCTGGTTGTTTTCGTTTTTAATAAACTTTCTACTAAGACATAAATTTTCTTGAGCTGAACTTAGAAATGATTGATGAGACTGAGAGATGAAAATAAGAGATGGCTGGAGTAAGATATCTGACAACTTCACAACATGATTTCATTTATCACAAGAAAGATATGATCTTCAACCAAGAATAACCATTACTAAAGTAAAGTAAAAAATGCAATACATGGCAGCTTGTTTGCCCTATTTCAGCTCTGATATATATATATATATATATATAGAGAAGAGAGAGAGAGAGAGAGAGAGAGAGAGAGAGAGAGAGAGAGAGAGAGAGAGAGATACGTCTATCAGCATCACCAGTAAGAAAGAATAGGCCAACATACCACAATTCCTCTCAGAGCGGATGAAATACTAAGTTATGCTACAAGTACAAAACAGCACTTTGTCGTAATGTCTTCAGCTGTCACAATAAGAAAAATCCATTCCTCAAAATGGTCCCAACTTCAAGATATTCTGAACATAATAATGTTGTCCAGAGCTACACAACGTTTTCTTGTCCTGCCAAAAGGAATGAACACCTTACAAATGCCCGACTCTGTGGTCTTCTATTGATACTCCTTCCCTGGCTAACTTTTCGTTTTGAGAGAGATACATATCACATGATAATTGATATAGGTTCCACGTAGAATTTTAAAGTGTGTGTCAAAGTGACTCTCTCAGACAGTCTCTGCCACCAAAGCTAAGTTTCACATGTGAAAACTGGGGCCAAATGTACATTTTATTTCATATAGGTCTACAAACTCAAGCATTCAAGTTTTACATTGCACAACTCAAATCAATAGACCTTATTAAGTTATTTTTTGTGTTTTGCGTGTGCTTCATGTTATGATTCAATAATGAATGACAAAGGGTCAAAATAAAATCACTCAAGGCACCAGCCGCCATCCGAAGTGGTTAGCATCGCGGATTCCCAGCTGGGAGGTTGTGGGTTCGAATCCCATCAGAGTCATGTGGGTTTTTCTGCCCCGACCGGCTCCTACCCAGAGTTGAGTTTGCTGCGGACTCAGTTGAGAAGACTGGAACCACACAGTCGAGTTTCATCCACTTAATCAAGTTAATGGATGCGTTTCTGAGAGTGTTGCTCAAATTTCCTGACCAACACTGCAGGTGCCTGTATCTCTCGGGCCTGGTTGACGCCGGGATATATTATGAAAGGAAGCATAGAGTACAGCCCTGTCATGTAGTCTCAGACCGAAATGGAAATCCGTAGCTTCATCTTAATCATCCTCATTCTCATCGATCAGCATAAAAAAAAGTCTCAAATTCTGTGGCCCTTCATGCCCTGCTCTCATGGTGATCTCAACTTCGATGTCCTCTCAACTTCTGTGGCCTTGGTTTGGTTCCGTCGGGGTCACTGGTATCGGCGAGTCCATGGGGGCTGTCATTGGACAGACATGGTGGCGCCATCCGGAGGGAAGGCTCACTCACGCCGGCTACGCGACTATGCAATTATTGTCGTCAGTAGGGGATTAGTAGGTGGTGTCCTGCGTATGTTAGATCAGAACAGGCGCCCCTGAACACCACCGAAGTGACTCGGCAGCAGTGCAGTGTCTTCTCCGGTGGGTTGCCTCTTGACGACTTGACATTGACTGCTCCCTGGGGATTGCCGGTGCCGGGGCTGCGGCGGGGCTGACGGGGCTGTGGCTGTGGACGGGGTGTCGGAATGAGCGGCGTAGGTGCAATGCCTCTGAGGTGGTGCAGAGGTTGGGACAGCAAAAAAAAAATTATGAAAAAAAAAAATCATTCAAGGCTTGCTTTGGTGCATGTGAGACCAACTAGTCTTTCAATAGTGTCATTTCACACATTATGTACTCAACAACAACCTACTGTCCTTAAACAGAACACAAATGTAGCCTGTGGCAGCAGTGAAGCTATGCTCACCACATAAAAAAAAAAGAAAATATTTATTAAAACAGTGAAAGAATTAATACCCTTAAAGTTAAAAACATCCACATAAACACAACAACGCACAGTAGAAAGAGAGAAGAGAGAAGAAATAGAGAAGCACAACAAAGCATGAAATCATATTTGTCAATGGTAGCAAAATACACTAAATTAAACATAAAGATTTAGTCTTAAATATTAAAAACTAAGTAAACAGGGGAAAAAACCTAAGTAAACAAGAAATAACAATGTAACTTAATATGGTTTACTCAAGTTACTGGCAGAACCACACATTACAGTGGGCCTCGGCATTATATTGGCAGCCTCACACACAGTTAAATACAATCTGTCCACTTAGGTAAAAAAAATCCACCACTACCATTGCACTTTGACATTTAGTATTTGTTTGATTTTAACAATACAATGTATTTTCATTTCTTCTGTTCAAACCAGCCCTGATGTGGCCCTTTGCGGTCGGCTGGGCTATAACTTGTATAAGCAACATTATCTTATCTTATCTTCTGTTCAAACATTTTGCAATTCAGTGTTTAATTTCAGTTTTTGGTGAGTTCTGTCAAGTTTAGACAGACAATATTGAATTGACCATCGCCATGATCTGCCACAAAACATATTTAGCCATCTGTCACAATGGAAAAGGCAGATCAAGGAATTCTAGTTTGACAGAAGAGCATCTGAACTTCAGCGTTGGTCAAGGTTTCCTTTTCAGAATGGGTCAAACCTTCCTTTATCAAATCAAGGATGAGAATTTTTAGATTACCAGTATCAAACACCTGTAAAAACAAATGACCACAATTTGACTAAAATGGAGTCCTCAACAAGTTGATTATTTCACAGAAATCTCTTAATTTTAAGAGAGCCCCTATCTTCTGTTTGTCAACAAATGGAGTGGGCCTCTATGACTTATGGCCACATGCTGTACTTAAATAAAATTTGCTTAAGTTCAATATCCTTCTCTGTCTGTGTTAGTAATCAGTAATGTCACAGACTTTTCTTCCGCTTCATTAATTCACTGATTTTACCTGTTCTTAGTGTTTGTCATTTGTTTACTTGTTTCCCAAGCCAGCAATCTTACCAAATTACATGATACTTGATAGTGCAACTATCAAAGTAACCAGTATTGAATTATAAATGCGCAGCAAGAATTTCACAAGTCCGTAAGAACCAATCGGCATGCAATGTCTGAACAGCGAACAAATCTTTTATTTTCCAAATTCAGCCCATAAGTTTTGAGAGTCTGAGAACTAATCAATTAGGCTGGCACTTCAAAAATCTGCCCATCATTATGACTGTCATTTCTTACAATCTATGTCTCTAAAATCTGTCAAAGCTGTCCGTAACAGACCTTCACTTGTGTGTTACCAGAACACTGACACAGATTTCCAACTGTTTTCTCCATCAATACTTTGGAATGTGTCATGCTGTCTTATATCAATATCATAGGGATGGAGTGACCCAACATACAGCAGTCTTGACATATTTTGCCATGATCAAATAACTGACATGCAGCTTATTCATTAAAAAAAATCAAAATAAATAAAAAAAAAGGATTAAAAATTGAAGAGGGAATGAAGTTGTAAAACGATCTGAAAATTGAACTTTATTTCAAATGAAATATATATAACATCAAATTCATCAAAATGCACCCACACATTGACTAATCATACAATATATAAGATTGTGCCATTTATTTCAAACAATGCTACCAGTCCAATACACTGTTCAACTAGTTCAAGTATTTATCAAACGATTTTTTATGGCATTGTCATCTTTATTTTGTCTGGGTTTTCTTTTGTTTTCATGCTTCTATTTTTGTCGTGGGGGTCGGGGTGGGGGGGGGGGGGGTAGTATAGGGTCAGAGTCGAATGACAAAATTAATATGATGTGCAACCTCTATACAGTTTTCTTCTACTAGAATTCTAGTCATTTTAATACTTTTCCCCATCCTCTTTTTCTCCATCCCTACTCTTCCAGAACTATCAATTTTGTATTTTTTTATCTTGCTCAGTCCTAATCTAAATATAGAAGACCAGCCATTTAAAAACATCATGTTGCCCTCAAACCGTACAAAAGAATCAAGAAATATTTCTTTGGGAAGATTTTCCACATCCTTTTAAATTCAACTGCCTATTCTGACCTTATGAGTGATGACCCATTCAATATGCAGAACATTCTCTGTTCATGAAATTCCATCTATTTAAAATCTCACTACTATGCACCATCACTACGACACTAAGATTTATCATCACACAATAGGCAGTATTAATATGTTTCCACCATCTGATTAATCTGAAATCCACTTTCACTCACATTGTCACAACTTATGATTTTTTTTTTTTTTTGCTGGTCTACTCAAGATCTGAAAATAAACCAGTTCCTGATCTGTTTAGCTACTTCACTTTTGGTTTTTGTAGACCTGAATCATTTTGTAATATTTTTTTATATATTCTTCCTATCCTTCACTTTTGTTTACTTCTATCATTTTTTTTTCTCTGTACCTGGCATGGCTGGACCATAGGGGACCGTACATCGTCACAGATTGAAGACTGGAAAGTTGAGGGAAAGAAGTGGGCGGGTTGGGTGGGTGGGGACCTTTAACGAAGGTCTTTATCTTTATCTATCATTAATTTAACTCTGTCAATCAATCATTCGATCCGTATCATACTATACATTTGTTATACTTTAATTTGGTAATACTGACAGTCACAGTGCCGATTCGGTGTTACATGTTCTGCAAGAGCAAGGGAATCTGCAAAACTGAATTGTAAGCCTAAACACACAAGCAGTGAAGCACTAGCAAAACAAGTTGCGGTTTTCGCATTCCGCTAAGGTTCGAAACAAGAATGCGTGTGTACAGCAGCAAACACACCCAATTCTAAGCGAACCGAAAGCACCTGTGTTCATCCAAAACATTGTTGCAGTCCCAGTCGTAGCAGACGAGATTTTGAGGATGGATAACAGTCGCTTACCTCTTCAAAAATTGACCCCACATTCGCAGTGACCAACAGCACTTTCGTAGTATCGCCGTCCATTTTAGTTGATGTTCAGCAACAATCAGCTTTCTACAAGTCGATCATACCATGTACACACAGCACTGGAAAAATCCTGCTCCCCTATAAAGTCTGTACCGTCCGTCCATGTCGGAATACACACGATTCTACTATCAATCGATACCTCGTTGGATCAATTTGACATTCGCTCCCCTGGATAATGAAATCTTTGACGTCATTAACATCAGCGCCACTTTCGCAAGGGACCCCACTCGCATAGCATTAGAATAATGTGCTTGCTAACTGGAATGGTTTCTCTCCCTGGTTAGTCTTGCCCACTAAACATGGGCCAACAGCGTGTTTTGTTGTTCATACTAAGAATATGAAAATGACGATGATAAAACCGCCCGCTACGGATTAACTTTTAGAAACGTAACGTTCGTCTTTGGTTGCAAAGTGATCAACTGCAGGTGAAAAATGAAACAAACTCAAAGAAAAATTACTATGTCGCCAAACCAAACAAACTTATCATTTGTTTCTTTCGTTTGGCGGCATACTGATTTTTCTTTGAGTTACGTTCGTCTTTAATATAATTAATTCCCAAACCGTTCAGTCCCTTGAATGCTGACAGTTCAACTGGCTGTTTTTGGTCGCACCGACCCATCCCTCACACACACACACACACACACACACACACACACACACACACACACACACACACACACACACGCACGCACGCACGCACGCACGCACGCACGCACGCACACACACACACACACACACGCGCACGCACACACACACACACACACACACACACACACACACACACACACACACACACACACACTCACACACACACCATATCCCCCCCCCCCCCCCTCTCTCTCTCTCTCTCTCTCTCTCTCTCTCTCTCTTCTCTCTCTCCTCTCTCTCTCTCTCTCTCTCTCTCTCTCTTCTCTCAGTAATAATGTTTGTCGCAGGAGTGCTACTTAAATGAATAAACCATCGAACCATGATTTTTTGTGTTGTCTGTAAATGAACAAAAAGAAAACTTTTTCTGTCCTGAGTATGCTGTTTCAGACGCTTGGGCGCCAGGGGTCTCCACAGCCCTCTGTTCTCCAACACCTTTCTTACAGAATCGTCACCAGATACTCTTTGATGAGTTTGACAGCAATCCAGACAATTAATTGCTTGAGCGCCCCCTCCCCCCTTTTTCCCTTCCCCCCTTCAGCCCCCCCCCCCCCCCCCTCTTCCCCTTCCAGCCCCTCTTAGTCCTAATCCATTTAGCATCCTAATATCTATACACAAAAATCGCCGGATGGCTGAAAAAGTATGGTTCAAAATACAGAACCCAATGGTTCCCATCGCTGACAGCTAAAGATTTAAACCCTAGTGCTGAAACTTTAACGTCACACTTTTCATTCTATCTCTCCTCATCCCCTGCTTGTGTTCTTTTTTTCAACAACAACAAAAATTGAGGAAACAGAACATAGTGCAATAACCCTTTCATGTAAATCTGTCTGTGTGGAACCACCTAACACACATATCTTGACGGAATATGAAACTTGAAAAGAAGAAGAATCAACTTTCAGAGACAATACATTTCTCAGAACAATCTATTTGTGTCTTTCTGTAGTCGATTCCTTCAACAAGGCCATGGCCCATCGATTTTTTTTTTTTTTTTTTTTTTTTGGGGGGGGGGGGGGGGTGATCATAAACTATTTCCTTCGCGTTTGAGAAGAAGAACGGAATACTCGAATTTAAGCCGTTTGGCATGTGGTAGTACACTGACTCGAAGATAAAGCATACATACATAGGTTCATTCGTTATGATGTGGTAAACAAAGATGGCGTCTACTTTCACTTTCTCTATCTATCACCTCGAGGCCAGACCGATTTTCCCGTCTTTGAGGCTGGCTGGCTGTAAACGGATGCCCATAATAACTCTCTCACTGAGTGATCTGCTTACCTCGGAGGCTTCTCCCAGTCGTTGCGTGATACTCATCACCACATGGCCATGAGAAACAAGACAGAGGTCGTAAAACAAGTCCAGTTCATTTCATTATCCATCCAAGGACATCTTCAATCTAACCTTTGGAATGTTATCCCTCCGCATAGAATTTGTCTTTGACAGGAATTGGCTCATCATATTCATTTCCCTACAGCACGCCGGCCCATTCCAAATTAACGACTGTAACAGCATTTGGCGGAAAGTTCTATAGACTGTTGGCGACTGTAAGTTTCAAGACTTAATTGTTCTCTGACGTAATCAGTTTTTTTCGTTACGCCTCCTGTCTAGTTCAAAAAAATAATCTGAAGCCATTCATTCTCGGAGCCTTTGATTTTTTTTTTCCACATTCCTCTGTGTATGGAAGGTTACATTCTTATTGAGGTAAACAATCTGTGCTAAAGAAGGGGGGAAGGGGGTGAAAACAAGGATATTTTAATTGAAATATTAGGGCACAAGACTTGAGGGGTTTTCTTCTATTGTAGTTTGTGGGAACTGTCCTAAACCATCTGAAAACAATCAGTCTTATCGTCTCCTCAGAGATTTATCGTCAGTTAATTCGGACTCGTCAATGAGACACAGCTTAGTGTCCCTGCGCTGCACCCTTACAGCAAGGGTGCTAGGGTCCACCTAGGTTCTAGGTAGCTCCAGCTTGGACAAGCTGAATCTAGCCAGAACCTAGGTGGGCCCTAGGTGGGTCCTAGGACCCTTGCTGTCTGCGTGGGCTCAACTGTAGATATACATACCAGTCCATAGTTCTGTGGTATTCTCACCACCAAGGATTTGAAAACAGAACCCAACAGCACCATGAGGTAGGCTAGCCAAGGGTAGAATGGTAAAACGAAGAGATAAGAGGACCGTAGGGAAATATGTTGTTAAAAAAATAAAATCATTATATAAAGAGTATTGAATGTACGGGAAATCTTTGAGCTTATGCCTGCAGGTCCATTTCAGTATACAAGGGAGGTCAATGGGTGTCAACAGTCCGAGTGGTCAGCTCTACTGTTTATTACGCCAAACACTGTCAGTCGCGTTAGTGCTGACAGTAGCAAAGAATTGTGCGGAACAGCTTTTACTTGGATATCATAACAGATCCAGTCTCCCACTGACTGACCGAACAATATTGATAAATTTAACAATTCAGTAGTGGGCGAAAAACAAGCACAAGTGGTGATTCCTATGTCATTATATTAATGACCGGGCAAAGATTTTAAGAAAAAAAAAAAAAGAAGGGAAGGGGGAGGGAGTGTTATAGAAAGAACCTGGGAATGAAACAGTCGGGCATTATAATATTTCACTAGCAACAAATGGAGACCATCGAAGTCCATCTTGAAACAGATTCGTTCATGCCACCTGCTCAGAGGCCTTTCGTCTGCTGATTCGGACCCGTCGGTGAGGCACGGCTGATTGTGTCTGTAATCCTTTGGCATCAAATGCAGATATAGGCCTACCACACTTAATAATGTTGTGGTATTCCTTCCACCAAGGGTTTGAAAACAGAATCCAAAAGCACCTCAAAGCACTGAGTGAACACACACACGCACGCGCGCGCGCGCATACACACACACACACACACACACACACACACACACACACACACACACACACACACACACACACACACACACACACACACACACACACACACACACATATGATATCTATCTGTCTATCTATATGTATATAGATAGTCTCCCCCTTGGAGACTATAAGCACTGAAGGCTCATTTTCAGAAGCATTTATTTTATTTTTCCCCATTCACCCACTCAAGCACATACTGTTAGGCGGAATTGAATGCTTATATCCCCCTATTTCTTCACCCTAAGACATAAGAGCAAGCTTTGTTTATAATTTTTATATATATATATATATATATATATATATATATATATATATATATATATATATATATATATATATAATATATATATATATATATATATATATATATATATATGCGCATTATCATTTTCCTGCAGACTTGACAGACACAGTTTCAGCAACCTTGTGTCTAATTCAGCTTGTTTCTGTTTTTCGTTCATTTCGTCTAACACCGACAGCTCCGATAGATAATTGGTAGTACATCCCTGATTGATCAATTACTCTACATAATTGGCACATCCTCGATTGATCAATTATCTCTGCAATACTATCACATTATCAACTATTTTGGCTCCACTTCCTCTTTATGGATTGGAGTGTGCACTGTTACTGTGTAACTTGATCCTTCAGCTATCTTGAGCTCTATCTGTCATAAAGACGAGTTTTTAATGATGACGTAATCCTTTCTTTTGTGTTTCATCCTCTGTACCCTCCTCAGTGACATTACGTGTACTGAGCTCTATTTCTAACCTCTTGCGCGTTTATTCTGCATTCCAGTAATGCATCCCCCCCCCCCCCCCCCCCCCCCCCCGACCCCCTGACTTCCTTCATCCCCTCTCCCTCTCCCTTCCTGCCAGTCCCGATTCGTCCTGTCGCTGCAGCCTTAACACTGCAGCAATCAATGGCAGGTCATCACAAGGCAACGCACCGGAGGAGACACGTACCGCACTAGAGCTGAATCTCTTAGAGGATGTTCAGTGCTGCCTGCACTGATCCAACGCTGTATTCAGGTCACCATCTACTGTGACAGCATAGTCTGTCAGCAAGCTTGTCTCATCATAGAGGTCAACAACACACCTGTCCAACAGCGGCAGACCCCGCGAACTTGCTGATGCCCAAGACCTCCAGACGATCCAGCCGCCGTGGCGAAGCGGTTAGCGTCTCAGATTTCCGGCTGTGAGGTCGTTGGTTCGATTCTCGTCACAGCCATTTATTTGAAGGATTTTTTTTTTCTGCCCTGACTGGTTCCTACCCAGAGCTGAGTTTCCTATGGGTTCAACTGGGAAGACTGGGACCATAGAATAATACACGTGTCTCTGAGAGTGTTGCATAACATCTTGCACACGCGTAAAATCCCATCACCAACTTTCAGAAGAGAAGGCCAGTTTGGCCGTTGGTATGGATGACATGTTACACATAGCATGTACCCTGCGTGAGAAACGGAAAGAATAAAGGAAGTAAGGAAACTGAGAGAACGATATTGACTGAATGACACGGGAAACGTCTGAATGAAGCGCCAGCAGGCAGCTCTTCAGTCGGCTCTACCCAGGTAGGTAGCCCGTTGTGTAAACGAGTGTTGACTGTAAAGCGCTTATAGCTTGGTCTCTAGCCGAGGATAGGCGCTATTTAAGTATTCATAATAATAATAACAACAACAACAACAACAACAACAACAACAACAACAACAAATAATAATGATAATGACAACAATAATAATGATAAATTGGTTGATTACACTACAGGTGTCTGTATCTCTCGGGCCTGATTGCCGCCGGGATATTTATGAAAGTAAGCGTAGAGGACAGTCCTGCCATGCAGTCTCACACCAGAATGGAAATCCGTAGCTTCATCTTCATCATCCCTACCCGCATCAATCAGCAGGAAAAAAAAAAGAAGAAAAAAAACAATTATGTGGCCCTTCATGCCCTGCTCTCATGGAGACCTCAGTTTCGATCAACTCTCCACGTCTATGCTCTTGGTTTAGTTCTGTCCAGTCATCGATGTCAGTAAATTGACGGGGATTCTCGCTGGTAAAACCCTTCGGAGGGAGAGCTCACACACGCTAGCTCCGTGACAAAGCAACGCTGGTCGTCAGCAGGGGGTTTAGTAGGGAGTGTCCTGTGGTAACGTTGGCCCAGAACAGTCACCTCTGAACGTCACCGAAGTGACTCGGCACCAGTGCAGTGCCTCTTCTGGTGGGTTACCTCATGACCGCTTGACATTGATTGCTCCCTGTGGATTGCAGGCGGAACGGGCCAGGCTGTTGCTGTGGACTGGAATGAGAGGCGTAGGTGCGATGCAACTGAAATAGCACAAGGAGAGAGAAGAAGAAGAAGAAGAAGAAGAAAACAACAACAACAACAACAACAACAACAACAACAACGAGGAGGGGGGGGGGGGGAGTAGAAGGCGGAGAAGGCGGAGGAGGAAGGAGGAGGAGGAGAAGAAGGAGGAGAAGGAGGAGGAGGAGAAGGAAGAGAAGGGTGGGGGTGGGTGGGGAGGGAGGGGGTGAGGAGGAGGAGGAAGAAGAGGAGAAGAAGACGACGGAGAAAGACCTTTATACGGACTCATCACGCGGATGGACGTGGCGAGGAAATCGAGATTAAAGTCACCAGCGAAGAATTGTTTTTTTTTGTTTTGTTTTCTTTTTAAAATTTAAATTTTCTCTTTTTACTTATGCTATGCCTACACGAAGATGACACTACCAAGTTTCCTTTCGGTCAAAGACTACACATGACACAGCTATACTCTACATTCCATCTTCCTGACGTCACCCAGGCCCGAGAGGCACAGGATATTTGAAATCATTGACGCCTCCCTTGAATACATGGATGAAACTCGTCTGTGTGGAGAATGACTCTGGCAGAAGCCTGGCGACCGAAAAGCCTATCAAATTCATGTCTCTGATGGGACTCGAACCTTCGATCTCAAGCCCAGACAACAGCAACTCGCGGCGCTAATCACGTGCAACACCACTGAGGCAGCTAGTCCAGAAGGCGATTCTTGTGTGCGCCATTATTTTTATCAGAGCGTTCCGAAGCTCAAAGACTAGACAGCATACTGTCTTATTCTCTGTGCAGGCTGCTTCAATGATTTTTTTATTTTTTTTATTTTTTTGAAATCGTTTCCAAGCCCTGTCAATTATTACATTATATGGCTATGCATTATCTTCTGCCAGCGGGATTCTCGTGTAGAGTCGTCCCCTTATCGTTCATAAGGGGTCTTGCCGCTGTTCCCCAGGTTCTTTGTTCCCCAGTTTCTATATTACCCAGTCCCGGTGTTCCCCTCAAGAAAAAATCGAAATTCAGTCCCTAAGTTCCCCAGTTTCGTTGTTCCCCACCCTGTGGCGATCCCGCTGTTCCCCATTCCCGCAAATCCCCGGTCCCAGTGTTCCCCAGTCCCGGTGTTCCCCAGGCCCGCTGTTCCCCAAGTTCTTGCCGTTGGTGGTGTTGGTGGGTTTTGCTGACTTAAACGTTGTTACTGTTGTTTTCATTGCTATAGGCGAGGCAGTGGGAGGGCGGGGTGGGAGGGGGGAAGGAGGGGGGGGGGGAGGGAAGGGTCGGGGTATTGGGGGTGGAGCGAGAGGGCCGTAGAAGAGGGGTTTCATGCCGACTGGACAGAAATCTGTTTGGGGAACAGCGCTACTGGGGAACAGAGAACCTGGGGAACAGCGGTACGGGAACAGCGGCACGCTTTTTCGGTCGGGGAACATCGACACTGGGGAACAGAGACACGGGGAACAGCGCTACTGGGGAACATAGAACCCGGGGAACATCGGCACGCTCCCGTTCATAACGGCTGCACCGTCTTATTTACAGTGATTTCAATATTATGCCAATGTTGTGTACTCAAGTACTTCCCAGTTTGATAGGACGTAAATCTCACCTTTCAACTGCGTGTTATAGTGTAAACGTTTGCGGCGTGCGCGCGCATGCATGTCGACCAGTGTGCATAGGGAACATGATGGGCGTCAAGTCGCGGGATAACGCGCGCTGGCGTGACGTGTATGCATACAGTGTGTGTGTGTGTGTGTGTGTGTGTGTGTGTGTGTGTGTGTGTGTGTGTGTGTGTGTGTGTGTGTGTGTGTGTGCGTGTGTGCGTGTGTGTGTGTGAGGGGGGGGGGGAGGAGGGAGGGAGAGAGTGGGCAGTGTTGGTGTCCGTGTGTTTGTATGCGTGCATGCATGCGCGCGCGCGCGCGCGCGCGCGCGCGTGTGTGTGTGTGTGTGTGTGTGTGTGTGTGTGTGTGTGTGTGTGTGTGCGTGTGTGTGTGCGTGTGTCTGTGTTTTGTATATGTGTGTATATCAATGCTTGTGTCTTTATATTAATGTACATTTTTGTATGTACACACACACACACACACACACACACACACACACACACACACACACACACACTTTGTGGCAAACACTCACAGTTGTGCGAAAACGTTCACGCACGCACACACACACACACACACACACACACACACACACACACACACACACACACACACACACACACATCATGCAAGGTAATTTTAAAAACCAGAATCATATTTCCAAATTTTAATGTTTTGTTTTAGTTCATAAAGCAATGTTATCTGAGCTCGCATAAAACGGTATACAGATATTCTAAAACAAGTAAGCTGTCGTACTGTGGAGAGAGTAGTCACTGAGTGAAACCTGGCGATACTTCCAACTCACAATACAATGACGTCAGGCATATAAGATTATTCAGATATACAATACACATGAATATTAGATGAAAAGACTATGAAATCACCCACATCGAATGAGATATAAACTGCTTTTCTTCCTTTCGTTTGATTGTTTTGTTTTGTTTTCAGTTAAGATTACATTCTTTCCATTGTTGTGTGTTCCTATTAAGGGAACTAAAGAAAGAAATTAAAAGATGAATACATTTCACATGCTCCTAATAACTAGTTTCCAGCGGAAAAGAGGCACCACAACATTTGATCCCCACCTCCCTTGTGTGTGTGTGTGTGGGTGTGGGTGTGGGTGGGTGCGTGCGTGCGTGCGTGCGTGCGTGTGTGCGTGTGTGTGTGTGTGTGTGTGTGTGTGTGTGTGTAAGAAACGTTTTAGTCAGAGCGGCCTCCGAGTTTAGTTTCATCAGTTTGTGTATGAAATCCGTAACCTGCTCTCCATAGGAAAAGTGTGTTATCAAAAGACCATATTATTAATCGCAGATCTTTTTTTCTGTTTGGAGTTAAACTACATTACATCTATTGAAAAAAAAAGGATATATTTTCTTTTTGTCTGCCACAAACAACAAAACTTTAGTCAGTCATATTCGAGGTTAACGTTCATAGCCACCCACGGCGAGATCACAGATGAGGATAACTCTCCCAGAAGCGATGGGGGGGGGGGGGGGGGGGGGGGGAATCTCTCTAACACTGCATTACTCCCCAAACGACAACACAGATCGTTGGTTACAAAAGGTACTTTTATTTGTGGCACACCATCAGAAAAATAGCGGAGGCCGTGGATAATAGTTACGATAAATCAAGCATCAAAATACATTACTGCACTACACAAAGCGTATTGATTTATGGAGCACACACACGCATATATTCTCACACTACCCGCATGCAAATGGCCGGATTGACGTTTGTAGTAAAGATTGCGTTAAAATCCGGGATGTAGATTGAATAGAACACGATCATTTGTGTGTAACTTGATATGTTTCCGTGGTATAATGAGCAACATGGTCAACAGAAAACATCAGAGATAAATGCGATAACAATAAACAAATCATACGTGTGTGTGTGTGTGTGTGTGTGTGTGTGTGTGTGTGTGTGTGTGTGTGTGTGTGTTTTATGGACTGAACTCTTAAGATAGAAAAGATAATAGGGTTTAGTCACATAAAAAGCAAAGTTTAAAACAGGGGAGGAAACTTTGTTGAAAAGCATGGTTACAAACCTGTATGTGCGTTATGTTTCTGTGGTGCAATAACCGGTATGATGAACAGAAAACGACAAATGCAGTAACAATAAGCAAATCATACATGTATGTTTTTTCTTTCTTTCTATTCTTTTCTCGAATAGACATTGAAATGAAAATAAGAGAGAGAGAGAGAAGAGAGAGAGAGAGAGAGAGAGAGAGAGAGAGAGAGAGAGAGAGAGAGAGAGAGAGAGAGCTAGAGGAAAGTGAAGGGGGGAGGGGGAGCCCAGAATAGATTTGAGACCAATACAAGGGAGAAAATTTGGATGGAAAACATGCTACAAAATGTGCAGTTGTCTCCCTTACTTATCATCCTCCTCCCCCCCCTTTTCTGTCTGCCTGCCTATCTAAAGTAACAGTTTTTATCCTGTCCTTTAGACACACTTTGTCATGTTCTTGAGGGCCAGTATGTACGCATATGCTAAAAACAATCAAACATACCAAAAATCAACCAGACAACAGCAAAACGTTTGACTGATTTGGAATAGTGCTGAAACGTTCCTGTTCAGAACTTTCTCATTATCAGTTAATCTCTCTCTCTCTCTCTCTCTCTCTCTCTCTCTTTCACTGTGTGTGTGTGTGTGTGTGTGTGTGTGTGTGTGTGTGTGTGTGTGTGTGTGTGAGACCTAGAGATCTTCCATATCCAGGGTGATGTAGGTATAGATTTACCCCTTGTGAACTCTGAAACCGGTCTCCAAAATACAGTCTTGCGATTACAATAAATCTTAAAACCATCTACATGTAAATCAGACTCTCTATTCTTGCTTTTCTCATACATGGTGTGATTCATAGCCTCCGTCACTGGCGGAAAATGCAACGACCATTGTAACGCTGAAGTGATGTTTTCTTCGAAAACGTTTGTTTTGACATAGTCACCGGTTGCATTGCACATGCGCACGTACTCATAAATCGCTTAGTTTCATTCACATCTTCAGGTGGTTCTGACAGAACAGTCGACTGCATTTAGACAAGTATGAATTCTAGTCGTGAAGAGAGTTCTGTGTCATATCAGGAAAAGCTTTCGGATAGTCATGATCGGACCAGCCCTTCGAAATGGTCACATGGGACACGTTAACGTGCGCCTGTAACGTAGGCCACGGTCTTAGAATACGAATTTCACCAGCGTGTCCGAGACCTGAAGAGATTGAGTTTGACGTCCTCACAGCAAAAGCTTTTAGAGACAGTTTGTCGCCGCAGCAAGCTGCAGCATGGAGTCGTTTTGACCCGAGACCTTGACTGATTGGTGAGATTAACGTCCTATTGGCCTGAGGCCCTTGAGGACAAGTTTCGACCGTGACCCGCGTGTTCGGCTTATAAAGGTTACAGTGACGCAAAGGTTGACGAAATAGCGAAACGCTGCACTGTGCCAA
>CM031599.1:74747638-74760138 GCA_018398815.1 Conus ventricosus | reverse complement strand
GATCCAGATACTCGAAAGAAGTGGATTCGGTTCGTGCAACCATGCCGGGCAGCTAAAGTTCTTTTCATCACGTCAGTTCCAGCTGGACCGCGGAAACGAGCTATTCCGACAATTGCCGAGCCCGTTCGAATGGCTCAAAAACTTCGTCTGCATTGTGCGCGTATACTTTGAAGGCGGAGTGGTAAGCTCGTACAGATGAGTACGATAGTCGCACGTTTATTCTGTTCTTATCTATGGACAGATCACACTTGTTAAACTGAATGAACACGTTAAGGCTTGAGGAAGGAGAATCTCCGCTCGCCGTCCACGCGTGATCGCATCAAGAAGTCAGTCGGTAGCCTCCCTCGAGACTTCGGTAAAGACCGTACGCCTTCGGAATGCTGTGTTCGGGCGTCCAGCTGGAACTGAACTGACGTGGTAAAAAGAACTTAGCGTTCAAACTGATAAGGTACAGGCCTTGCAGAAACATCCCCAGAGTCACATTGGCTGTCGCAATCATAGTCACTGCTTTTACATGATAAATTAAATACCGAGCGAGATGTGCAAGAACCATCAGAATCGCTTTCTGTCGCCGTCACTGTCCATCATGTGACGTCACATCCAAGAGCAGTTAAGCCACGCCAAGATTTAGTTGATTACCTCCCGTTTTCTTGATTACAGGTGAAAATGCCCACTTTCGCGGATCGATTTCGTGTGATCGGGAGCGAATCGGATGTTTATTTTACCAGTTTAGCAAACATTTCATATTTCTGCATAAGCTGACCAATGATCGAAAACCTCTAAAGTAGACCTTTAACTGGAGACAGTTTCATCTACGAGTTTTAGCTCTACATCACTACTACTACTACTACTGCTACGACAACTACTACTACCACTACCACCACCACCATTACTATTGCTTCTTCTACTACTACTACTACTACTACTACTACTGCTGCTGCTGCTGCTGCTGCTGCTAAACTACTATTACCACCACCACCACCACCACCATCACCACTACCATTACGTGTTCCTTTACTGTTACTGCTACTTCTGCTATTGCTACTTCTGCTGCTGCTGCTTCTACTACTACTACTGCTACTACTACGACTACGACGACTACGACTACTACTACTTCTACTACGGAAGACTTTATTAAGCGATTTTTCTCTGGTGTGTTCAGAGCGCTTTAGTGAAATGAAAGTTTCAGAACACTTGAAGAAAGCAAATTACTTAATCAACAACTTAAGACCCATCACCTCATCCTCAGACCAAAGACGGCCTCTGCTCTCAGATATCAGGACGCCATAAACGCACGCTAGTACGAAGACCTCCCGCCGCACTCCGTCCGTCTGTCTGTCTGTCTCTCTCACACACACATGCACACACCCATTCAGATAAACACATTCATCCTCATCCTATTCCTTCCTTCCCACTAATCCCACTTTTCTTCCGAGCCCGCGCATATACACGCATAAGGAATAATTACAGTGGTTAGAAAAAAAAAGAAGGTAAAATGAAGAGGTCAGTGTTGTCAATACAAATGGGTTTCCTATACAGAAGATTTTTTTTTAAAGAATGAGGTGCCTATTAGTGAATGGTAACGTATTCCTGCCAGGCTGCTGTACCTTGATGATGTTTGCCAGAGGATTTTGTTCTAACAGACGGAATAGGGAATATGTGATCATCAGCAGAACGGAGGCTGTGATGTGAAACACAGAAAGAGCATGCCAGACCGATGTTTTTGGCCATTGCCAATTAGAAGTGCTCAATATTGGTATTCCTTTGACCGATGCTATTTTTCGTTCTTTATAGCTTAACTCACTTCAGCTATCGTCTGTTGGCAAATACGTTTCTGTCTGTCAGTCGGTTGGTCAATCAGTTAGCTAGTCTGTTAGCTCACTTTTGAAAGGAAAATGACTCACCAGATAGATCGGCGGGATATTTAATAGCAGCAGTACCTTCTGCCTGGGACGAGGCTGCAGCATGTGCAACTTGGCATGTGACCTCATTGCGCTCACACATTTTGCCTAGGTCGCTCGTCTCCTGCGCTGAAGTGAAGACAACCTTCACGTCAGATGACGTGGATATACTGTCCTCTTCACTTTCGAAATGCACAATTTTCCTGTCGGAGGCTGATTTAGTACACTTGAGTTTTAAAGAGTCGGTTGTAAAGTTAGGTCGGTCTGAAGGAAAATTGCTTACGAAAGAGTTTATCTTATCAGGAAGTTCATCCATCTTGACACAGTGTTTTGAGCGGAAGCGGTCCGTTTCGACGAGTGTCAGTTCATGACCTCTTCCGACGCAAGCTCTGGATTAACAGACATTAACGAACCTTGGTTCTGTCTGTCCAAAAACATGGCTTCGTCAAAGCCACCCGCATTGTAAGAGAGCGAATCATTTGACACGTGGTGCCTTCTGACTCTGTCAGTGTCTGCTTGATAACTGCTGTCCTGGACTCGTCTTCGGGGAGTGCTAGCTTTGGGAAAGGAATCTCCAAAAGAAAAAGGACCTCCACTGAGGAATCCAGAGTCGTTGCCAGCACCGCTCCAATCAGCGCCCGGAGACAGGGGACCTTCGTCTGAAGCTACGAAGGACGAGCCCAGATAGTCTGTCAGCATGCTGTCACCCTCCATGGAAGAGATATCGAGATTATTGCTCTTTTCTTTCCTGCATACCTCCGTGATTGTTGAATCTTCAACTGTTTTGTCCGTATCATGTTGAACATCGAATGAACTCGTTTCACATTCTTTATTAACATCTCCTGATGTGCCGGAAATATATAGATTTTCTTCATGCTCGTTCTCCACCAGAGAAACGCAAAGGTCTGAATGCGTTTCGTGTGAAGTGTCATCACTTCTACTCGTTTTATTGCTATGGAGAGGAGTAGTGACCGAAATGAGCGTGGTTTCTTGGAGATATGTTTCCTCTGGCTGAATGTGTGAGAGTCGATCCACTGTGTCAGAGCCTGTCGACTGCAGAATCATTTCAGAAACATCAACGAAGGAACTTTCTGTCACATGACTCTCATTTGAACTGTCTATCACATGACTCTCATTTGAACTGTCTATCACATGACTCTCATTTGAACTGTCTATCACATGACTCTCATTTGAACTTTCTATCACATGGCTCTCATTTACAGAAATCTGTTCTGCTGAGTTTTGTTTGTGATATTTCTTCGTTTCAGTGGTTTGATTGGAAGTAACCTGAACTTCTCGTGCTTCAATTTTGTTCTGAGACTTATATGCTTTGGTCTGGTTCTCAGACTGTGCATCAGTTTGGTTCTCAGATATCTGTGTTTTGGTTTGGTTCTCAAATGTCTGTGCTTCAGTTTGGTTCTCAGATATCTGTGCTTCAGTTTGGTTCTCAGGTATCTGTGCTTCAGTTTGGTTCTCAGATATCTGTGCTTCAGTTTGGTTCTCAGGTATCTGTGCTTCAGTTTGGTTCTCAGATATCTGTGCTTCAGTTTGGTTCTCAGATATCTGTGCTTCAGTTTGGTTCTCAGATATCTGTGCTTCAGTTTGGTTCTCAGATATCTGTGCTTCAGTTTGGTTCTCAGGTATCTGTCTTCATTTGGTTCTCAGATATCTGTGCTTCAGTTTGGTTCTCAGGTATCTGTCCTTCAATTTGGCTCTCAGATATCTGTGCTTCAGTTTGGTTCTCAGGTATCTGTCCTTCAATTTGGTTCTCAGATACTGTCCTTCAGTTTGGTTCTCAGGTATCTGTCCTTCATTTGGCTCTCAGATTAATCTGTCCATTTCAGTTTGGTTCTCAATTATGTTTCAGTTGCTCTCAGATATCTGTCCTTCAGTTTGGCTCTCAGACATGTGTAATTTACTTTGAATCTCAGACATCTGTGTTTCA
This sequence comes from Conus ventricosus, assembly GCA_018398815.1. Taxonomy (NCBI): domain Eukaryota; kingdom Metazoa; phylum Mollusca; class Gastropoda; order Neogastropoda; family Conidae; genus Conus; species Conus ventricosus. Next base: position 74,756,292 of record CM031599.1, on the reverse strand, counting down.
GTTTGGTTCTCAGACATTGTGTTCAGTTTGGTCTCAGATATCTGTACTTCAGTTTCTCTCAGACATCGTGTTTGTCTTATCTCAGACATCTGTGTTTCAGTTTTTCTCAGATATCTGTGCTTCAGTTTGTTCTCAGAATCTGTATTCAGTCTTCTCCTCAGATATCTGTGTTTCAGTCTTCTCCTCAGAATCTGTGTTTCAGTCTTCTCCTCAGAATCTGTGTTTCAGTCTTCTCCTCAGAATCTGTGTTTCAGTCTTCTCCTCAGACATCTGTGTTTCAGTCTTCTCCTCAGACATCTGTGTTTCAGTTGTTCTCAGATATCTGTGCTTCAGTCTTTCTCAGATATCTGTATTCAGTCTTCTCCTCAGACATCTGTGTTTCAGTCTTCTCCTCAGATATCTGTGTTTCAGTTGTTCTCAGAATATCTGTGCTTCAGTTTGTCCTCAGACATCTGTACTTCAGTCTTCTCCTCAGACATCTGTGTTTCAGTCTTCTCCTCAGATATCTGGTTTCAGTCTTCTCCTCAGAATCTGTGTTTCAGTCTTCTCCTCAGAATCTGTGGTTTCAGTCTTCTCCTCAGACATCTGTGTTTCAGTCTTCTCCTCAGATATCTGTGTTTCAGTCTTCTCCTCAGACATCTGTGTTTCAGTCTTCTCCTCAGATATCTGGGTTTCAGGCTGGGTGTCAGATTCACGTGCCTCAGTTTGGTGTTTAGACATCTGTACCACGGTATGGTTTTCACACATGTGTATCCTTATTTGGCTTTCAGACACCTGTTTTTCTGTGTGGTCATCAGATACCTCTGATTGAGTTTGGATTTTACATACCTGTGCGTCATTTTGGTTTTCAGGTAACTGCATTTCAATTTCACTTTCAGCCAACCATTTCTCTGTCTGATTTTCAAATCTCAGTGTCTTTACTTGATTCCCAGATAGCAGTATATCAGTTTGGTCTGAGAGTATCGGCATCTCAAAAGGATGTTCACAGGTCTTTATCACCGCCTCATGTTTGGATGTGTATGCCTGAGACTGACTTTCAAACACCTTGTCTTCACCCAGTTCTGTGTGGCTTTCGTGTGGAAGAGTTTCATCACAATTTCCATGTAGCAGTTTTTCATCAGGACTTCCACGTGCCGGTATTTCATCCAGATTTCCATGTAGTAGTGTTTCATCAGGATTTCTATGTGGCGGTGTTTCATCGGGATTTCCCTGTGGCAGTGTTTCATCGGGATTTCCCTGCGGCAGTGTTTCATCGGGATTTCCCTGTGGTAGTGTTTCATCGGGATTTCCCTGTGGCAGTGTTTCATCGGGATTTCCCTGTGGCAGTGTTTCATCGGGGTTTCCCTGTGGAAGTGTTTCATCGGGATTTCCCTGTGGCAGTGCTTCACCAGGATTTCCCTGTGGAAGTGTTTCATCGGGATTTACCTGTGGTGGTATTTCATTGAGATTTCCCTGTGGCAGTGTTTCATCTGGATTTACCTGTGGTGGTATTTCATTGAGATTTCCTGTGGAAGTGTTTCATCGGGATTTACCTGTGGTGGTATTTCATTGAGATTTCCCTGTGGCAGTGCTTTATCGGAATTCCCCTGTGGCAGTGCTTTATCGGAATTCCCCTGTGGCAGTGTTTCATCGGGATTTCCCTGTGGCAGTGTTTCATCGGGATTTACATGTGGTGGTATTTCATTGAGATTTCCCTGTGGCAGTGTTTCATCGGGATTTCCCTGTGGCAGTGTTTCATCGGGATTTCCCTGTGGTGGTATTTCATTGAGATTTCCCTGTGGCAGTGTTTCATCGGGATTTCCCTGTGGCAGTGTTTCATCCGGATTTCCACGTGTCAGTGTTTCGTCACGGTTTCCACGTGGCAGAATTTCATTGGGATATCCCAGTTGCAGTGTTTCATCAAGATTTCTGTATGGCATCGTTTCATCAGGATTTCCATGTGGCTGCGTATGTTGCTCGCTGACAGACAGCTGTATTTCCATGCAGTGTTCGTTCGGAATTGTGTCGCTCTGGATTTCACGAAGCTGTAGCCCATTTTGATTTTCACTTGGCAATGTCGCGGCTCGACTTAGAAATGGTTGTGTTTCGGTCTCGTTTTGATTTGCACCTACTTCAGCTTTGTTTTCTTGTAGTCTCACTTTAGTTTCTTTTCCGACTGAAAACTTTGCAGTCACTTTTTCAGAAAGGCTTGTTTCAGTCAGATGATCATTATCATGCTTACTTCTCAATTGGGTTCCAGATATTTTTACCTCTGGCTGAGTTTTGGACGACTCTATAACAAAATCACCATCAGCCGACGGTTTTGCAATCTGCCTTTCATGTGAATGTCTGTCTGTCTGGTTTATTGTGGAGTGTTTCTTATCTACCGTTTCAGGTGACTGTTTTTCAACTTGATTTTCGCGTAGTTGTGTCTCCTTTTGTTCTTCTGGCTCTTGTGTCTCTGTTTCAGTGAGATCTTCAAGGAGCTGCATCACACTTCTGGAGGCCCAGTCTGAAGAAAATACCTTGTCAGCGTGACGGTCAGTCACAGCTGTTTTATGAGATGGTGATGTGTTTGCAGCTCTTGAGAGGGGCCCGTCTGCTTCATCCTCTGCCACCGACGACATGTTTCCCTCTGGCGTCTGACCTTGGTCAGCTAGCCTGCATTCTACCGCTCGGTTCTTCGCCCAGAGGCAGCTTTCAGGTGGCAAACAGGACAACAGACTTTCGCTGATTTCAAGACGATCATTATCACAGCGAGAAACATTTGCAGCGTTCAGAGGCTTTTCCCTGTGAGCTGCCAACATGGTTTCCTGTATGCACGCCCTTGAATGGATGTCGGACGCCATGCCTCCTGACTCTCCTTTCACGACATCGCATGTTGCTCTATCCGAATCAGATGTGTGTTCCGTGTTTTTAGTCATCAGACTTCTATCGTTTCCGATCTGAGAGTCAAGGGGCTGTCTTCTATCTGACGTCATTTTGGTAGGCCTATCACTGTGAGGTGGTGTTGCAGGAACACAGAGACTGGAAGGTCTGAAGCCTCAGTAGGTGTTGAAACAGGTGTTTTCCTTTTCTGGCTACCCGAAAGCCCTTTGGTCGTTCCTGAGTCAAAGCAATCATCATGCAAGTGTTCAGTGAATTCCTTACTCGCTGATACACGTTTGTTGCTTCGAATGATGCCATGAACAGAGTCAATGCCATTAGCATTGTCAGTTCCAACGGCAGTCTCATTGTCAGCAACGCATCTGTTCACTGGTGTTCTTAACATCTCAGAGGCTTGTAACGGTGGAGCTTTCTCACCAGCAAGTGGTCGGTCTACTTGTCCTGTGACAGTGTTTTCATTTTCTTTCATTGAAAGAGCATCCCTTTGTCGTCCGAGTGTTGATGTGCGAACGTCAGACACACTGCTGTGTTCGTGGCTTGCTGTGGTCTTTGAACTGTTCTCTGATACCTCTCTGATGTCGGCTTGTTCTGAACTTCCTGTGGCTTTCCGTTGAACGTCAACGTGCTTTGATCGAATGGAAGTCATTTCGTCTGTTTGTTTGACTTTATCTTTCCTGTTAGAAGCTTGCCTGGTTCTGTCCTTGTTGATGAGCGTTTGATTAATGCCGTACTCATTCTGAACTGATGTTAACTGACCCACCTGGACATCATCAGTAGCCATACTTCCCTCACCTTCTCTTCTTGAAAGTTCGCTACGGCTTTCATGAATGTCACCCAAACGATCGTCAGCTTCAACACTCCGCCGCTGATCACGTTGAACATGTTTGTCGGTTGTCTGGTCGATGTGAAGATGATCTTTGGGCAACCCAGAGCGTGAAGACGAACTACAAGATGGAGACAACTCTGCTTTTACCAAAGGTGACCCTCGATCATCTCCCTTGAATTGCTTGGACCGGTCCTGAGGACAAGAAGTTTCACTATTCGACGTCCTCACCATGGACTCGTCCCTCTCTGCAGGGACCCAATGACGGCGCTTTGTGGGCGAAAGAGGAGATGAAGAGGAGCATGAGGATGACAGACGTGACGGGGGAGGAGGCGACAGATGACGTTTACCCGGCCTGGAGATGCTCTGGATCAGGTCTGTGACATCCTCGTGGAGAGCCCGTGTCCTTCGCGTGGACTGACCGTGACGATTAGCAGATGGCGGATCTCGAGCCGAGGTTTCTGTGCGGTCAGCCAGGAGACGGTGTCCATTGAGAACGGAGTAGTCTGCTCGTCTGGTGGCTTCATCGTTCCGGGAAAGCTGAAGGTCTCGCTGGGTGGGAGCAGAGGTGGCCAGAAGCGAAGAATGCTCAGAGGATGGTGCTGGTAGATGTTTAGGTTCTGAAACAGGAATTGTGTTTTGTTACTGGCAACAACAAAAGTGTCAGGTGTTCTTAATTGTTTTCTTCGGGAGATCTAGCATACGTTGACAGTAAACTGACGTAGCGGTGATAGTTGATACAGTAATTGTACAGTAGTTAGTAGTAAGTAGTAGTAGTAGTGGTAGCAGCAACAACAGTAGAAGTGGTAGTAGAAGTAACAATAGCAGCAGCAGCAGCAGCAGTAGCAGCGGTAGTAGTAGTGGTGGTCGTTGTCGTCATCGTCATTGTCGTCGTAGTAGTAGTAGTACTTCTACTACTACTAGCAGCGGCAGCATTAGTAGTAGTGGTAGTCGTCGTCGTCGTCGTAGCAATAGCAGCAGCAGCAGCAGCAGCAGCAATGGTAGTAGTTGTAGCACTAGAACTAGTACTACTTGTAACAGCAACGGCGATGGCAGGTCATACTGCTGAATAACTGTGGTTTTAAAATTCATATTGAAAATTATAAAATATCTGAAAAAAGAAATGATTCACACACATAAGCACACAGATACATCTATATCTATGAGCACAACCTTTTCGACCCATTGAACAAGGTACACTGGAACGCATGTGCCCGCGCCCACAGAGAGAGAGAGAGAGAGAGAGAGAGAGAGAGAGAGAGAGAGAGAGAGAGAGCACGCGCGCGTTCACGCTCCTCGGCCAGTTTGTGGACCCAACAGCAGATAATCAAATTAGACACCACACCACACAACTGCAGGTCATTCCCGCAAAGCTGGAAACCGACGAAAAGCCAACAAACTTCCTTTTGCTGCCATTCTTTGGTAAGAAATTATTTCTTTACAGTCTCTGTCGGATACCGGCGATTCACCCAAGTGGCATTACATCGATTATACATTCCACTTTTTTTTTTTTTTTTTTTAAAGATCTGAAACAAATAGTTAAAAGCTGACGGCATGCTGAAACGCATGTGAGAAGATGGCTTAGCGGAAGAACCTGAGAGTGTCGACTCCAAAATTCAAGCTTCGCAAGGGACGGGGTTTATCTCTGAGTGCTACTTTTTGGGTTTAAGACAATAAAGCGACGGTACATATGGTACAGCAAGAGCCTCGTTGCATATGAAAGAAACCATAGCAACAGGGAAGTCGTCCCTTGACAAAAACTCTGTGTGTGTGTGTGTGTGTGTGTGTGTGTGTGTGTGTGTGTGGAGGTGGGGGGTGGGGGTGGGGAGATTGATACTAATGGGTGAACGCAAACATACGCAGACACATAAACAGGAAATTAATATGGTAAACGATTTGTTAAAGGTATGGGGAGTGCACAGAAGCCTATGGGAGACAGGGAAAGAGAAAATCAGTGACGCTTCGTTACAGCTGCGGGGAGACTTTATCCCAATTCACGGGGAAAAGCTCCTGCAACGATGAAGTTATTACACAAACAGGTTACGGTCAGGGTAGGTGACTGCGTTTGATTCCCGGATTAAATTGTTCAGTCTCATTCATTCATTCGTTCTTAGGCTTATATTGTAAATGCATTAACTTACGTCTCCGCAGCTTAGTTAACGCGTGCGTGAGAGAGAGAGAGAGAGAGAGAGAGAGAGAGAGGAGAGAGAGAGAGAGAGAGAATCTTTGTGCGTTCGCGCGTAGGGTCTTGCGCGCGCGCGCATGTGTGCAAGTGCCCTCAAAAGTGACATGAACAGCTGAACTAAGCATCAGTTAACTTGACAAGTTATTTCTTGAAAACGTCTGGATGAATAATATTTGTCACTTGGAAGCACTCAAAACATTAACAACAACGAAACAAAAAACAAACAAAAACAAAACAAAACAAACAAAAGAAAACAAACAAACAAACAAAAGAACGCCAAATATGTGCGTGTGTGTACGCGAGCGTTTACGCGTGTACGGTCACGAACTCGCACAATGATAAACATACACGTAAAAATAAAGCCATGGCATTGAAATACAAAAAGAAAAAGAAAACCGCTCCGGGAGCACAACCTTCACTGTCGATTAGATAGAAAAGATATACTGGAAAAGACGGGATTAGTGTTCCAGTCCATGAACGCGAAACAAGTTGTACAACAGACGTATCAATTATTCAACCCGTACTGTCTAGAACAGCAACACATTCGCTTCATTGATTTTTTTCCCCGACGTCATGAGCGAAAACAAACAAAAGGACATGAGAAACAAAGGAAATGGCGAAAGAATGAAGGTGATAAAAGGGGAAGGAAAGACGGAGAAGAAAGAAAGATGAAACAAGAAACGGGCGTAACATTAGCAAAGGTCTCTGTGTTTAGTGGGGGGTGTGTGTGTGTGTGTGTGTGTGTGTGTGTGTGTGTGTGTGTGTGTGTGTGTGTGTGTAGGTGCGTGCGTGCGCGCGTGTGTGTGTGTGTGTGTGACGACACATTGCAATGTTATTCTAACCGACATTCTACGACCGGTCTGCCCAGTTCTTAGCCGCGTTCAAATGGAGACTGAAGGGAAGGTAGAAGGGCGGATAGAAAGAGAAGCTGAAGAAAAGGAGTACAAGACTAAGAGAATATGCCTCTCTCTCTTTCTCTCTCTCTGTCTCTCTCACACACACACACACACACACACACACACACACACACACACACACACACACACACACACACAGAGAGAGAGAGAGAGAGAGAGAGAGAGAGAGAGAGAGAGAGAGGCTCACACTTTTTCCTTCTTGGTTCTTCGATTTTTTATCATACCGTGTTGTCTTTTCTTCCTTTCTTTCATTTTTTTTTTTGTCAGCAAGTAACATAGAAATATATCTTTCAGGTGTCACCCAGAATGGGCAAAAAGAGCCATAGCATTAACATTTTGATTAAAATTTTGAAAATGAGGAACCGGAGACGGAGCAGACGAAGATAGGAGTTAAATGAGGAACACGTTGGCACAGTGTCAGATCAGCTTATAGCCATTCAATAAACTGTGACTAATGGGCTGTCGCAGGGCCAGCCAAGCGAAGCACTGGTTTCTCAGCAGCTATAGCCAACTTGGCTTCATGTTTTCTTCAAAGAGTATGTGTGTGTGTGTGTGTGTGACTAGGGAAGGGTGGGGTGGGGAGAGGGAGGGTGCAGGGAACGGGTAGAACGGGGAGTGTGTGTGTGTGTGTGTGTGTGTGTGTGTGTGTGTGTGTGTGAGGTGAGAGCGTGTGGGTAGAGGCGGGGTGGGTGGGGGATGGGGAGTCATAATGTTTTCGTCCTCTGTCGGGCCTAGAAGCCTACCTTCTACTTTGTTTACACTGTTGCAAGAGCAGTTCGTAACCGCACTATTATGTCGGTAATTTTGTTAGAACTAGTGCACACACACACACATACAAACGCGCGCGCGCACACACACACACGCACACACACACAAGCGCGTGCACACACACACGCACACGCACGCACGCACACACACGCACACACACACACACACCGTGGCAAACACGCGCGCGCACACACACCGTGGCAAACACACACACGCACACACACGCACGCACGCACGTACGAGCGTATACGCGCGCCTGAGAACATGTATATACGCACAAATGAAAAAAAAAAAGTCTCATTATTGTAGGCCACTTTTCTGGACAGTCGAACTGAATTAGCTTTCACCACTTTACGAAACGGCGCTGAACGAACATATCAGCCGAATGTCAACTTCGCAATGAGAATAATTATGATAAACCAGGCCGACGACTATCAAATCGATGATAAATCATCTTTTGATCTATGAAGGTCGATCACTCCAAATTTAGATGCCCTAAAAATGCCAGTTCACGTTTTTATACTCCACCTGACCACGAGAGGCCCTATCAGGGTTAAAAAGTGTGTCCCAGAATTTAGGGTAGTGAAATAGGACGCAAATTGACAGTAAAACATGGCATTATCATAGGCAGTACTACAGGATACTAAATAGGCAGTGCAACTGGATGTCACCGTGGGTATGAGACATGGTTTTGGAAGAAAAACAAATGGAAACGAAAAAAAACAAAAACAAAAAAGAATCATAATTCAATTGGACACAATCTAAATTCGCCTTTGATAAATATCAACGCACTGAAAGACAATGAATGACCTTCTAAAAAAAAAAAATTAAGTTGGAAGGCCAAACGAACACCACTAAATCGGTCGGCAAAGCCGCTTCTGTAGACCAGATAATACACGCTTTTGATCCGACTCATTCATTCGTTTGAACGTACATGGTCTGATCATATGCTGGAATGTCGTCTGCTTTATCTCCTCACGTACGTCATTGTTTGTTCAAGGTAGGAACCGTGCCAATCATCGTTTATTCAGGGTGAGAATTCTGCCCGTTTGTTTGATTAAGACTCGTGCGGTCAGTGCCATCATGTCCAAAACTT
>CM031599.1:74710138-74722638 GCA_018398815.1 Conus ventricosus | reverse complement strand
AAGAAAGAAAGAAAGATAGAAAATAAGAAAGATCGAAGAGAGAGAGAGAGAGAAAGAAAGGAAGATATGGAAAGAAAGAAAGAAAGAAAGAAAGAAAGAAAGAAAAGAAAGAAAGAAAAAAGAAAAGAAGAAGAAAGAAAGAAAGACAGACAGAAAGAAATTGTGCAATGCTGTTCGAAGGGCATTGATGAAGTAAGCAATCAATAATCTATTGTGCGATTCCAGCGTTCCCCCATTATAGCCCATAACATGTTTCGCATTGGATAAGGGATCAGCCGGAGCACTCAGTGGATACGAACCAACGATTTTCCAGTAGCGAATCCATAACGCTAACCACTGAGCCAAAATGGCAGACACTTGCATAACCGCACGAGTCCAAGGTGCTAACTGGTGAGTCGAAATGGCTAATACTATATAGCTGTGTGGGTCTATAATGTCAGTCACTGAGTGAGATTGGATGATACATACCTGTGAGCCCACAGCGCTAACACAGTGAGCGAAAATGGCTGATACATAACCGCATGAGTCCATGATGGTATTTAGTGACCCACAATGGCCGACGACGTGTATTGCATTAGTTTGAGTCCATAATTCTAACCACGGAGCCAAGGTGTGAGTCCGAAGATGAGTCAGGGTAGCTGACACATACCTGAGTGAGTTCATAATGCCAAACAGTGAGTGGAGATGGGCGGTGCGTATCTGAGTGAGTCCACAGCGCTAAACACTGAGTCAAGATGGGTCATATTCACCTGAGTGAGCCTGTAATGTTAAATACTGGGTCAAGATGGGTCATATTCATCTGAGTGAGTCTATAATGTTAAACACTGGGTCAAGACGGGTCATATTCACCTGAGTGAGCCTGTAATGCTAAACACTGGGTCAAGATGGGTCATATTCACCTGAGTGAGTCTGTAATGCTAAACACTGAGTCAAGATGGGTGGTACTCACCTGAGTGAGTCTGTAATGCTAAACAATGAGTCAAAATGGGCAATACAAATCTGAGTGAGTCTATAATGCTAAACAACGAGTAGGGGGCCGGATAGCTCAGTTGGTAGAGCGCCGGACTCGTGATCCTGGGGTTGCGGGTTCGAATTTCGGTATAGGGGGATTTTTCCCTCGGAGTTAACATTGGTTCTGACTCCATTCCCCATATAGTCCTTCGAATGAGACTATAAACCGAGGTTCCGTGTGTGAACGCACGCATAACATCTTGCACACACGTAAAATCCCATCACCAACTTTCGGAAGAGAAGGCCAGTTTGGCCGTTGGTATGGATGACACGTGACACATAGCATGCACCTTCCCCGAAGATGGAGTATGGCTGCCTTAATGGCGGGATAAAAAAGGGTCATACACACAAAACTCCACTGCCTGGCTATACAGGGAGTGTCCGCAGGAGTATCAGCCTGCGTACGCAGAAAGAAAGAAAAAAAAAACAACGAGTAAAGATGGGTCATACTCACTGAGTGGTCTGTAATGCTAAACACTGAGTCAAGATGGGTCATTCTCACCTGAGTGAGTCTATAATGCTAAACAATGGGTCAAGGTGGGTCATACTCACCTGAGTGAGTCTATAATGCTAAATATGAGTCAAGATGGGCAATACTCACCTGAGTGAGTCCACATGCTAACACCGAGTGAAAGTGGCTGATACATACTTGTGTGAGTGCACGAACCAGTGTGACTAGTACTTAACAGGATGAGTCCTTGATGCTAACTACTGAGTCAAGATAGCTGTTACATACCTGTGTAAATCAGCCGAGTCAAGGAGGCTGATAACATATCTGTGTGGAATCCCTGATGCTAAGTACTGAGTAAGATAGCTGTTACATGTCTGTGTGAATCTCTGATGCTAATTACTGAGTCAAGATAGCTGTTACATGTCTGTGTGAATCCCTGATGCTAACTACTGAGTCAAGATATCTGTTACATGTCTGTGTTAATCTATGATGCTAACTACTCAGTCAAGGTGACAGATACATACCTGTGTGAATTCACGATGCTGAGTACCGAGTCAAATGGTTGATTCATGCCGGTGTGCCAGGCGACATGCAAACCACCCACGACGTTTAATGTAGCGCATGACTCATCACATGACGAATGCACTTACCATGAAATCATTTTTCTTTTTTTCTTTCTTTCTTTGTCTTCCTGTGCTTTGTGACACTACCGACAGATGGACACTTTTTTCCCGTGAAAGGTCAGCCCTCCCCACGAGTGAATGCAACGGCATGTAAAAACATCTGCCATTCCTACGCCGAGGATCTTGAGTCAGATTTTCAGTATATGTCTTTACAGACAGGCACCAGTGCGGCCTGTTACATGATTTGACTAGATTGTGTTCACAAGCTCCTTCAAAAAATCAAATACATGTTGGTGTTTCTGTGTTACTTTTCTATTGATCCGGAACTACAAATGCAGTGATTGGGACCTTTTTCTCCAGAGCTGGTCTAGTGGCTGATGTTTTTGCTTCCTTCTCGTCTCATCTTCTGTGCTACGTTAGTGGCTTTATCTCCAAGCCGTTTATTATTCCGGCTCCCCGTCCACAGCAACACCCGACTCGTCCCGCCACCGGCAATCCACACGGAGCTGTCAGTGTGATGTCGTCATGAGGCAACCACTGGAGGAGACACTGCACTGCTTGCCGGGTCACTTCGGTGGCGTTCAGTGTATTCTGTTCTGATCCAACATGCGGAGGACACGGGTGACCTGATTAGCGCCCTCAGTGACGACAATACCTGCTCAGTCGCGGAGCCAGGTGAGTGAGCGTCCCTTTCCGGAGGGTTCCACCACATCTGTCCAACGACAGCCGCAACGAACTCGCTGATACAGACGACTTCGACACGAACTCACCGAGGGCACAATTATGGAGAGGAAATCGAAACTGAGGTCACCGTGACAGCAGGCCATTGGAGGCCACATAATTCAAGACTAATTTTATACTGATCAATGAGGATGATGAAGATGATGCTATAGAGCTCTATTCCGGCCTGAGACTGCATGACAGGACTGTGCTCTATGCTCAAGTTCATGAGATATTCCGGCGTCAAGCAGGCCCGAGAGACTCAGATACCTGTGGTGTTGGTCAGTAAATGTGAGCAACACTTTCAGAGACGCTTCCATTAAATGGATGATGAAACTCGACTGTGTGGTTTCTAGTCTGCCCATTTGAGTACGTAGCAAATTTTACTCCACCAGTCAGGCAGAAAAGTCCCACAAATAAATCGCTCTGCTGGGAATCGAACCCACCCCCATCCCAGCCGGACATCCGCAATGTTGGCCACTGCGCCACGGTAGCTGGTTTGATGCTGTTTTTTTGTTTTTTGTTTTTTATTTTAATTTTAAAATCTATCGCTTTTACTTCAATTAGTCTAGTACTGACAGTACACAATTTAATGTCTCCTCCTCCTAATATTGGTAGAGTATTTGATGTTTCTTTTTCACATTTTTTTCTCTTCACATCAATCTGATAGTGATAAAGCGGTATGTGGTGTTTCCTTCTCCCTCCTAGCGGTAGTGTAAAGATTGACGTGTCTTTCATTTTCGATCTCTCAGTCTGGTAGTGTCAGAGCAGAGTTTAATTCTTCATTCTCTGGTACTAGTATAGTGCTGGATGTTCTGGCAGTGTCAGAGCAGAGTGTAATTCTTCATTCCTCTGGTACTAGTATAGTGCTGGATGTTCTGGCAGTGTCAGAGCAGAGTGTAATTCTTCATTCCTCTGGTACTAGTATAGTGCTGGATGTTCTGGCAGTGTCAGAGCAGAGTGTAATTCTTCATTCCTCTGGTACTAGTATAGTGCTGGATGTTCTGGCAGTGTCAGAGCAGAGTGTAATTCTTCATTCCTCTGGTACTAGTATAGTGCTGGATGTTCTGGCAGTGTCAGAGCAGAGTGTAATTCTTCATTCCTCTGGTACTAGTATAGTGCTGGATGTTCTGGCAGTGTCAGAGCAGAGTGTAATTCTTCATTCCTCTGGTACTAGTATAGTGCTGGATGTTCTGGCAGTGTCAGAGCAGAGTGTAATTCTTCATTCCTCTGGTACTAGTATAGTGCTGGATGTTCTGGCAGTGTCAGAGCAGAGTGTAATTCTTCATTCCTCTGGTACTAGTATAGTGCTGGATGTCTTTTTCTCACTTCTCCATTAATTCGCCAAGTCCTCTGTATGAGATTCTCGTCTTAAATCTTTTCATTTAGTCATTACTTCATTTATCCATCGGTTATGAATCTTGCGCAGTGTGGTCTCGAAACTTAGCAGATGTGGTAAAGCGCATATGGATCAGTCGGCACGCAGTGGCCACCTTCTTGATGAACTGAAACTCAAACCATCAATCTAGCCATGTAAATATAGATTTTGGTGCCTTTTCGCATAGTATTAGTACGTTGTTTGATATTTTTCGCTTTTCTCTTGATCCATGAGTGTTAGTACAACATTTTGGTATTTTGTGTATCTTTCCTGTTTTGGTTTCAATGCAGAGTTTGATGCCTTCTTCTCTTAGAGTGGGCGTAGTCTTTGATGTTTCTGATCCTTTCCCCATCGGGGAGGAAATGTAAGTGCAGGGTCTAATCCCCCTTTTCTCACGTTTTTTGTATGCTTTTGACGCCCCTTCCTTAATTTCTCCACCATTTTGGGGAGTTTCTAGGGGAAGGTGTAATGTTTTGAGGGTTTCCTTTCTCATTTCTCAAACCAGTCTGGTATTTCAGTGCTGAGTAATCCCCCTTTTCCCTCCTATGTTTGTGAAAAGTTTAAAGGTTTTTCCCTTATTTTTTTAACATTTGTTAGAAAGTTTTTGTGCAGAGGGGAATTTTTTGTTTGTTTTCCTCTTTTACTTTCAAAACAATATGGTTTTTTAGGGGGGGTTTTTGTTTGTTTTGATCCCCCTTTTTTTTAATTTCCAACATAAATCTAGTGGTTTTTTAGTGCGGTGAAAAGTTTGTTGTTTTTTTCTTGCTTCTCAACACCCATTGGGTATTTTTAGTAAGTGGGGGGCATTGTTTGATGTTCTTTTTTTTTACTTCCAACATCAGTTAAGTACTTTAGTGGAAGGAGTTTTTAATGCTTCATTTTCCTTTCCCTTTAAATTTCTAACCCCAAAGTCTGGTATTTTTTTAGTAAGGTGGCATTTTTTTGATTTTTTCTACCCTTACTTCCCATCGGTAGGTAGCTTTTGTGGAAAATAAAATTTTTTCATTTCCCTTTTCCCTTAATTCCTTACTAGCCCCTGGTAGTTAGGGGGAAGATTTTAAAATGTGCAATTCCCTTTTTTATGTGAAAATGTTTTAATGCCCTTTTCTGATTTTTTAAAACACCCTTTCGGGGATTTTATCACGGGGGCTTTTTTAATTCCCAACCAGTTGGTAGTTTTAGTGGGTGTGTGGGGTTTGATTTTCCTTTCTTTTTTTCTAAACTTAAATCTAGTAGTTTTTTTTTGTTTTGTTTGGTTTTTTCTTCTTCTTTTTTTTTTTTTGCGGGCCCAAACCCCTTGCCCCCCCCAAAGGGGTTTAGTGCACCCACGCCACCTTTCCGGGCACCCCCGGGCCACACCAAAAGGCCCGGTCGGCCCCCCACACCCCGGGCCCCCGGCAACCCACAGGGAGGGTCAATTTTGTCGTCAAGGGGGCCAACCCCCCGGGGGGAGACACGGTAACTGCTGCCGGTCACTTCGGGGGTGTTCATTGCGCCTTTCGGATCAAACATACGCGGCCCACCACCCCGCTAACCCCCCAAATAAACGACAAAAATTTGGCTTATCGCGGACCCGGGCCCGTGAGTGAGCCCCCTCGGGAGGGCGTCCCAACGTCCGTCCAACGAAAACCCCCCGGGCCCTCCCGTTTCCGGTTTGCCCCCGAGGGAAACCCAAAACCCAAGACCAAAGCGTGGGAGGACACCCCGAAATTGGGGGGCACTATGGGGGCCGGGAATAAAGGGGGGCCACAGTTTGAGCCCTTTTTTTTATCCCTTAAAAGGAGAATGAGGGATTAAGAGGGATGCTACGGTTTTCCCATTTCGGTTGAAAATTTGAAGGGTTTGTACTCTATGCTTCCTTTCATAAAATACCCCCAGCGTCAACCGCCCGAGACATACAAAAGGGACCTGCAGTGTTTGGGCAAGAAATTTGAGCAAACACTCTCGAAAAAGATCCATTAATGGGTGAAACTCGAAATGTGTGGTCCCAGTCTTTCCCCCCTGATTCCCCCAGCAAACTCAACTCTGGGGAGGAGCTGGTCGGGGGCCAAAAAACCCACTTTACTGATGGGATTCAACCCAGAAAATCCCAAACCGGGGGGTCCGCGACGTAACCACTTCGCCACGGGGCCGGGCAATTTTAAAATGTTTTAGTGGGAGGTGTTTAAAGTTTGACGTCCCTTTCTCCTTTCTTTAAACCCCCAGTCTGGTAGTTTTTGTGAGGGGGTGGTTTTGTTTGCGGTTTCCCTTTTTTATTTTTTCCCACCCCTTTTGGTTTTTTTTGGGTAAATTTTAGTGCGTTTTTGGGTTCCTCCCTTTTCCTGGTTTGGTAGTTTTCGGGGTTTCCTTTCCTCTGCCCGGGGGGTGGGGTTTTTTTTTAAAATTTTTTGAATGTTTTTCCTACTTTAAAGGGCGGGGTTGGGCAAGGGGTTTTTTGTCACCCCCCCCCACCCAAAGTTTTTGAAAACCCCCCCTTGGGGGGGGCCCCGGGCAAAATTTCTTTTTTTTTTTGTTTGTCCCGGTTTTTTTCTTGGGTTTTTGGGGGTATCCCCCTCCCTTTTGGGTTTTCTTTTTTTTTTGGTGCATTTTTGGGGAGGGGGTGTTTGGGTTTAGCTCAATTTCCGGGTTTTCTTTCTCCTCTCTCTCTCTTAAAAATTTCCCCCCCCCTTCCCCCCTGCCCCCCTGCTTTTTATTCCTTTTCCGCAAGTTCCCCGGGGGCCGGTTTTCCTTTCTTTCGAAAAATTTCTTTTTATCGGCCCCCCCCCTTTGCCCCGTCTTTTTTTCCTTTTCCCCTTGCCCCGGGCCCTTTTTGTTTTTTTTTTTAGTTTGAAAGGTTGCTTTACCTGGGCCCCAACCCTGGGATGTTTTCCCCCCCATTGCTGAGGGGGGGAGGTTAGGGGTCTTAAATCGGCGGAAAAATGTCTCTGGGGGCGGGCCCGCTCCGGCCCGGGTTTTTTACCTTATCAACGAGATTAAAAGTCCGGACTTTCAAAATTTCCCGCGTCGGCCCGTGGAGAGGGGCATCATTTCTTCGTTTTCCCCATTTCCCCCCTGTCCCCTCGGGCTGGACAAGGGTAGAGGGAAAATCCTTTGAACCCCCCCCCTTCGGGGGCACCCCCGGGAGCTGGGAAGCACAGTTTCGTGGTCTGTTTGTTTTGATTTGGTTTTTTGTTAGCCCGGTTAGTCTTTTGCTTTGCCAAATTTTTTTTTGTTTTCGGGGAAAATTTTAAAGAAATATTGTGGGGAGACCTTTTCTCTGGTTAATTCCATCTTTTTTAAAAAGGCCCCTTCTAAAAATTATTTCCAAAATTCTTTCTCCTGTTTATTGCATCAGTATGCGTAGTCGGTGGGAAGGATCGGAACCTGGTGATTCGAGGGTTGGAACTGCTTGGTCTCGCATCGTCCGCACCCTTGTCACATTCGCCGGACTTTACCTTCGCCACCGTTGTTTGTGTGTCAAGAGACGGTTTTATGTTCACGAGCGTGCGTACGCATGATTGTGTGGCATGTTGTGTGCGTTGGAGGTGCTTGATCGTGATAGTGCATGTTGTGTGCGTTGGAGTGCTTGATCGTGATTGTGCATGTTGGTGCGTTGGAGTGCTTTATGTGATCGTGCATGGTGCGTGTGTTGGAATGTTTATTTTGCTGGTGTGAATAAATGGGTGTTGTATCGTAATCTTTATTGTGTGGTCTCTTGCGGAGCGTGTGAGGTCAGTCACTCCCTTCCACTCCCACCTAGACCGATCCTGTCAGGCAGACCTCCAGGGTCGGTCGTGACAATTGTGGGGGCTCGTCCGGGATGTGAAGGGCTCTGGCTGTCTCTCTCTCGTTTCGCAGAGTACCTGTTTTAGTGTTGTCTGTTTTGTATATGTTTAGTCAGTTCGTCGTGTTTGTTCGTGGGTGGTTGGCTGGGTGACTCTAGAGTGAAGGGAGTCCTTTTTTTGGCCTGAGGGAACATCCGCGTGACTCGGGGTCGAGGTGAGACCAGGAGGAGTCGACCGCTTCCAGACCTCCTTCCGCCGGGTACCTCACGCAGGTACGGCCCCTAAGTCTTGCCCTCTGTTGCCGCTCAGTCTTCCATTCCTGTTTTGTATTTAGCCAATTCTTGTTTTTTTTTTTTTCTACCGGGTTTGAGTACAGGGGGGGGGTGCAACGACGCTAGTGTATTTTTTTTTTTTTTCCTCTCTCCGGATTCCGTCTGCTAGGTTTTTGGTTTTGTTTTTTTTTTCCGGCCAGCCCCACCGCACTGTTGCTCGTGCTGTAGAGCGCGGTGTTGCCAGAGTGGGGGCAGCCGGACATAGTTTTTGTTTCGTTTTTTTTTCGGTGGGCCCCACCGCACTGTGCTCGTGCTGTAGAGCGCGGTGTTGCCAGAGTGGGAGCAGCCGGAACTTGTCCGTACACACGCACACACACACATACCACATATACACACGCCCCTAAAATATTTGTTTTTTTTTTTCTCTAGTGGAATTGTTTTTCCCCTGTATTTGGAAAACTGTAGGATATTGTTGTCATGGCGACGTCCGGCGCTGGTGGTATGGCGACGCGGGCGTCGAAGAAGAAGGGTATTCAAAATGTTACTGTAGTCCCTACTATTAGTACCAGTACTTCGACTACGGTAACTTCTACCTATTCCAGTGCTGTAGCAGGTAGCCCAGTGAGTACTTTTACTACCTCTTCGCTGGGGGGTCTCCCTGTCGAGACCCCGACTGGCACTTCCGCTCGGAAGCGTCAGAGTATAGCGAAGCAACTGTGGGCTTCTGTTGAGTCGCAGAGACCGAAACCTTCTCCTCTCCAGGCTTCCCCTCGTAAGGGGCATGCCCCAGAAGACTCTCCTTATGGGAAAGTCGAGACCCAAGGGACGGTCAGACGGATCATCCTCCCGGGTCGGGAGTGGTGAACCCCGCTCAGGATATCACCTCTGTCCTTCTGTTTCTGGAGCGGCAGCGTAGGGAAGAGGCTGCTAGGCAGGAAGCCCTGCGTAGGGAAGACGTAGGGAAGAGGCAGGCTCCGTCGGAAAGTTGGATCAGCGTAGAGAGGAGGCCGCTAGGCAGGAAGCTCTGCGTAGGGAAGAGCGTAGAGAGGAGGCCGCTAGACAGGAGGCTCTGCGCAGAGAGGAGACTGACAGACAGGAAATTATGCATAAGGAAGAGGCTATTCAGCGTAGAGAGGAGGCTGCTAAGCAGGAGGCTCAGCGTAGGGAGGAGGCTGCTAGACAGGAGGCTCAGCGTAGAGAGGAGGCTGCTCAGCGTAGAGAGGAGGCTGCCAGACAGGAGGATCGGCGTAGGGAAGAGGCTGACAGGCAGGAAGCCCTCCGTAGGGAAAACTAGACAGGATGAGGCTTGCGATAGGGAGGAATGGAACAACTTCTTTCGCGCCTCCCGCTTCGGTAAACCATGGGGTTAATCCCAGGCAGGTGATAGAGTTAGAGGCCCAAAGTTAAAGCTTCCAGAGTTCAGACCTAGTGAGGACATTGATATGTTCTTAGAGCATTTCGACAAGGTTGCTTGTTCATAACCAATTGTCTGAGGAACAAAAGGCTATGCACCTTTTTTCTGGATTATCTGGTGCTGCAAGGGAGTGTGCTCTCTCTAAATGAAGGTGCGTCTATGCAGACATGCAGTTGGCTCTGCGTAAGCGTTTCCACCTTACCCCAGAGACCTACAGAGGAAGTTTAGGTCCATGAAGAAGAATAATGATGAGACCTTTGTGCAGTTTGGTGATAGGCTGCGCAAGACGCTAGGGTACTGGCGTCAGTTAGCTAAGTTGGAGCTGGAGGATCTGATCCTCATTGAACAGCTCACCAACACTGTGTCCCCAGAGTTGAGGATCCGGATAGGCGAGACAGCACCTCAGGATTTCGCGGCTGCGATTCACACAGCTGAGGTGTTTGCTGAAGCTCGCAGGGCTTATGGGCATCGCCCAGATACGGAGAGGAAGCCATCCACAGGATTTAGTAGCAATAAGGTGCCGACAACTGCTAGTGGGTGAACAAGGCAGGCAGTGCATCGGGGATTTCAGCGCCCCGACTGTGTTTTCTTTGTGGCCGTCCTGGCCACATTAGGAAAGATTGTCCTAAAGCCGCTGGTAGTCGTGGGGCTGGTCCTTTCCAACGTCCTCGTGCCTCGGCTAACGTGGGTTCCATCCCAGCTTCTGGTGATTCAGAGTGCCTAGTGTTTCTCTCTGTTGTTGGTTCCTCCTTGGTCGACACCATCAGGGATTCGGGAGCATCAACACTCTTTGTGGATAAGGATTTAGTTTCCCCTAAGGCCCGGCGGGGCGCTAGTTATGATGTGTGCGGGTTGGAGGCTGGTTTTACCTCCACCCGTCCTTCTGTACTTATTCCTATCTCCACCCCCTACTTCTGTGGCGAAGTATGGGCCATCGCGGTGGAGCGACCTCTGTATTCCCTTATCGTAGGGAATACTATCACCTTCGCAGACGGACGCAGTCAGTCCGTGTCTACGGATTTGCCCGTACAGGCGTGTGTGGGAGTCACCACACGCGCCAAAGCTAAGAAGCAGGAACAGGAATTGCGTCCCGTTCTTCAGCCGATCTCTGACGAGGTTCTGGCAAGGGCCGATCCTGCTAGCATTATCCGTCTTCAGGCCAGGGACTTGGATGTCCAACGCCTGCGACAACTGGTGGATCATCCCGCTCAGTCTGCCCGACACGCCAAGGTGAGCTTCAAGCTCCACAAGGGGATCCTCTTTAGGGTTTTTCACTCAGGCAGATCGTGTGGCCAAGCAGCTTGTTGTTCCCCAAAGCTTGAGAGAGTCTGTTCTCCCGGCAGGCCCACGATTCCCCCATGGCAGGTCATATGGGCTCCAAGCGGACTCTCGAGCGAGTAAGGCAGGATTCTTCTGGCCAGGGATGAACTCACAGGTTAGACAGTACTGCCGCAGTTGCGATGTCTGCCAATGGACAACGCCTAAGGGTCGCTTGAAGCGTGTTCCCCTAGGGTCAGTGCCACGGGTTGGGGAGGCATTCAGCAAGGTTGGGGTCGACCTGATGGGACCCATTAATCCTCCATCCGATCGCGGTCACCGCTACACTTCGGTAGTGGTAGAATCTGCGAGTCGATACCCAGAGGCTGTCCCGCTTAGGACTATCGATGCCCCTACTGTTGCTGAATCTCTCAGGCAGATTTGGACGCGCACTGGCGTGCCCAAGAAGAAGTACGGCCGTAAGTTTGTACTGGAGAGCGATCATCATCCTCTCCAGTGCTTGGACCGGATCCGGCCAGTCAGTCGTCGACTCATGAGTTAAGCAGTGGAACTGCAGAGTCATTTCCGTCATATCAAGGGTTCCTGTAATACGGATGCTGACTATCTTAGCCGAGCTCCGTAGTCAGCACATTGGAAAATCGGTCAGAGGGACACTTCCCCTCAACCAGGGTTATATCCCCTTTTGGTCTCTGTATCAGGTGTAGTGACAGTTGTCACTTCAGTGAGGTTAACGGTAGTGAATCACCAATGGTTCGGATTGTTACTTTCATGATTGGAAGGTTCGCTTAGTTGTTTGATAAATGTAGTATTATGTATTCCTCGGTGTGATTCTATCGTGGAATGTTTGTATTGGATTTTTTCGTACTCTGTCGATCACAGAGAGTTGGGTTCGGTCCCATTGTTGTGAAGTTGCACATGCGACAAGGTTCAAAGGAGCACTGTATCTCAGAGAAACAGATGCTTTTAGAAGGGGGTTTGTCACGAGTTTGTCACGAGGCCTACGACGTTCGAACCCACCTAGGGTGGCGGAATTACTTATTTGTTTATTGTCGTTGCTGTTGTCGTGTATCCGTCCCTTAGGGTGGCTTGTGGTGCAGTTGCACCTTGGTGTGGTTCAGCTCAACTTCGGTTTGCTTTCTCTCTCTCTCTCTCTAATTCCACCGCCCGGCTATTCATCCTGCAAGTTCACGGTGGCCGGTACCTTTCTCTCGAACTTTCTGTCTATCGCCTCTCGCCTGTCTTTTTACCTGTCGCACGTGCTTCGTTTCTTTTAGTTTGAAGTATGCTCACTCTGTGACGCAGCATGGCATGTTGGCCGCCATTGCTGAGGGAGGTTAGCTCTTCACTCGAGCGGAAGATGTCTCTGGGGGCGCCTGCTCCAGTCCTGGTTCTTTACCTTATCATCGAGAGTACAGTCAGTACTTTCAATTCCTGCAGTCGGCCTGTAGGAGAGGGACATCATTTCTTCTGTTTCCGCATCTTCGCCTCTGTCCTCTCGACTGGACAGAGGGTAAGAGGAGTCCTTTGACCCGCCTCTTCGGGGTCACCCACGGGTAGCTGGTAAGCATCAGTTTCGTGGTCTGTTTGTT
>CM031599.1:74702638-74705138 GCA_018398815.1 Conus ventricosus | reverse complement strand
AGTTATCTAAGTAAGGCATCGTTCCTTTTTTCTCTTCCTTGAGTTTATATTGTTCTGCGTTGTGTAGGAGTTTCTTCTTCTTGTCCCCCCCCCCCCCCCCGCTCTCTCTCTCTCTCTCTCTCTCTCTCTCTCTCTCTCTCTCTCTCTCTGTGTCTCGAATTCTTCCCTTTCTTTCTAGTAAGAAAAAAGCATGCTCTCAATCTCTTTTTTTTCTGTTTTTTTTCCCCCCCAATTTCCCCATTCCCTTCTTCTTTTATTTGTAAAGGTTTATTTCACTCCCCCCCCCCCCCCCCTTTTTTTTCTTCTTTTTTTTTCTTACCTTTTTTATTTCTGTCTTCCCCTGTCCTTCTTTTCTGTCAGTCAGTCTGTCTGTCTGTCTGTCGTCGTGTCAGTCTCGTCAGTCTGTCAGTCAGTCTCAGTCAGTCAGTCATCAGTCAGCCCAGTCAGTCAGTCAGTCAGTCAGTCAGTCGTCAGTCGTCAGTCAGTCAGTCAGTCTGTCGTCTGTCTGTCTGTCTGTCTGTCTGTCTGTCTGTCTGTCTGTCAGTCGTCGTCAGTCAGTCAGTCAGTCAGTCAGTCAGTCAGTCAGTCAGTCAGTCAGTCAGTCAGTCAGTCAGTCAGTCAGTCAGTCAGTCAGTCAGTCTGTTGTCTTTCTGTCTGTCTGTCTGTCGTCTGTCTGTCTGTCTGTCTGTCTGTCAGTCAGTCAGTCAGTCATCAGTCAGTCGGGTCAGTCAGTCAGTCTCGTCAGTCAGTCAGTCCTGTCAGTCAGTCAGTCAGTCAGTCTAGTCAGTCATTCTAGTCAGTCATCAGTCGTCAGTCATCATCAGTCAGTCAGTCAGTCATCAGTCAGTCATCAGTCAGTAGTCTGTCTGTCTGTCTGTCTGTCTGCCCTGTCTGTCTGTCTGTCTGTCTGTCTGTCAGTCTTCTGCCCTGTCTGTCTGTCTGTCTGTCTGTCTGTCTGTCTGTCTGTCTGTCTGTCGTCTTTTCTGTCTGTCTGTCTGTCTGTCTGTCTGTCTGTCTGTCTGTCTGTTGTCTGTCTGTCTGTTGTCTGTCTGTCTTGTCTGTCTGTCTGTCTGTCAGTCTGTCTGTCAGTCTGTCTGTCTGTTCTGTCTTTATTTGTCTTTCTTCCTTATCTTGTTTTCTCCTTTTCCAAATGAGCCGTGGAGAGGGAGACGGTAAACTGGGGTAGGAAGGGACGACAGGGGTGGAGGAATGGGTGGAAGGGAGGTGGTGGTGGTGGTGGTGGTGGTGTGGGGAGGGGGGGGGGGGTGGGGGGCTGGGCGGCGGGGGGGGGGGGGGGCTAGGGGAGACGGGAGAAGCAGGGGGGGGTAGGGGCAGGGGCGGCGGATGCTTGTCAATAAACGGAGTCACTGATTCAAAGACTTCTCATGCGAGGAGGCAGGAAAGTTTGCAGAACAAGTGGAGATTCCTACCGCGAGGCATTTTATACTTAGCTGAAGGGGACTGAGATTTGGGGATTTTTTGGTTGGTCGGTTTTTGTGTTTGTTTGTAGGTTGGTTTGTTTAGGTTTTGTTTTGGTCTTATTGGGGGTAGGGTGGAGGTGGGGACTGGGGGAGGGGGGGGGAGGGCACGAATCCCCCCCCCCCCCCCCCCTTCTTTATGTCTTGACTTTTCCATCCTGCCGCGCAAACATAGCTTTGGGACGCAGGGTAATGTTTTCGGGCCTGCCTGTTCCTTGGTCCATACAGTAACTGGAAAACAGCTGGGCAGACTGGCTGTGTTCTTTCTTTTCTGTTCTGTACTTTCTTTCTTTCTTTCGTTCTTTCTTTCCTTCGTTCTTTCTTTCTTTAAGAAAATTTGTGACCACGTTATGTGGGTACGAGACAATCTCGTGGTTTCTCGCAATCTCAGAATTCTCCCTGCCAACGATGGGATTTTGTCGCTGCGCGGCGTTGGCAGCGCAAAAAAAAGAAAAGAAAAGAAAAGAAAGTTATTTCTTCATGTTCATGATTCTCAACCACATATGGTTGTCTTACTGTGCTTTTGCTTTAAAATCAGTTAAAATCAGTGTTGTGCTCGCCTTTTCCGTTTCAGGTTAGTGACTTAGTGTTTCTTCACTATAAACAGATTCATGCGACGAAAAGGCTTTTGGGGGGATGTCTGTAATTTACTGGGGTCCTAGATTTATCACTTTTGTAAGTGTCTGCCAGATTTCGAGTCAATTTATTCGGTAGCACATACTTAAATGTTATTGCCCGTTCGAATCAATGAAGTGGGGGGGGGGGGGGGGGGGGGGAGGGGGGGGGGGGGGGGGGGGGGGAGGGCTAAGTCCCCTTCAACTTCCCCGAGCTCTCTCTCTTGGGATTATCCGGCCTCGTTTTGGCATCACATGCCTCCAATGTATTTCACTGAGTTTTTAAGAGCAAAATTTAATCGGTCAAAAATCATAACCCATTCAATATATCAAAGTG
Organism: Conus ventricosus; assembly: GCA_018398815.1. Lineage (NCBI taxonomy): Eukaryota > Metazoa > Mollusca > Gastropoda > Neogastropoda > Conidae > Conus > Conus ventricosus. The sequence continues at coordinate 74,702,709 of CM031599.1, read as the reverse complement.
ATATATTTTTTTTGCAGCATTTTTTTTTATTTTTACAAATTTTCTACTCTCTCTGATGATGACATTTATCT
>CM031599.1:74681458-74686458 GCA_018398815.1 Conus ventricosus | reverse complement strand
CACAGACATAGAGAGAACACAGAGACACAGGAGGCAAGAGCCAGAGACAAAGAACAGAGTGGTGGACGTACCACACAACAACCACACCCAGAGAGAGAGAGAGAGAGGAGGATTGTGAGAGAGAGAGAGAGAGAGAGAGAGAGAGGGAGGAGAGATGAGAGAGAGAGAGAGAGAGAGAGAGAGAGCGAGAGGACAGACTGCAGACAGACAGACATTCCGTCAGACAGAGACACAGAGACACAAAGAGACACAGACATAGAGAGAAAAGAGACAAAGGGCAGACACAGAGACAAGACAAGACAGAGTGGTGGACATACAGGAGAGAGAGAGAGAGAGAGAGAGTGAGGAGAGAGAGAGAGAGAGAGAGAGAGAGAAGAGAGAGAGTGAGAGAGAAGAGAGAAAGAAGAGAGGAGCGAGAGAGAGAGATAGAGAGAGAGAGAGAGGAGAGAGAGAGAGAGAGGAAGGAGACGCCTGTGAGGGAGAGAAGGAAAGAGGGAGGTGGGGGGGGGGGGGTGTTACCGCTGTGTGAAGATGCAGCATTCCCAGTAAGAATTTTATCCGACCTCCCCGTTGTGTTCCCACCTTTACTTCACAAAAAAAAAGACCAATAGCTGCATGGGACCCTGCCTACCCCCTGCCCCACCCCGCCTGCCTTCCTGTCTGTTTTGCCACCCTTCTTCCTCCATACCACCCCCATCCCTTCCTTTGGCATCTTACCATCCCCCATCCCCATCCCTACTCCCTCTTTTAAACCCTCATTCCTGCATTGCTTGGCATTGAGACTTTGGAACCGAGGAGAGAGAGAGAGAGAGAGGAATCGGAGAGGAGAAGAGAGGAGAGAGATGGAGTGAGAGAGAGAGAGAGAGGGAGAGAGAGAGAGATCGAGATGAGAGAGATGAGAGAGTGAGAGAGAGAGTCAGAGACTCTGACACTCAAAGACAGCGAAAAGAAACCATTATTTTGTGTGTAATCTCTAGAACGGAAACCTTTAAAAATTGAAATACCAAAATATCCAAAATTTTGAACAATTAAAAAAAAAAAAAAACTCGGTGTAAATCCTTACAATATTTACATATTATTCTATAAATAGCCAACGTTTGATACAGCGCGCGCGCGCGCGCCATACACACACTCACACACACACACACACCACACACCCACACACACACAACAACAGAAGAAAGAGAGGAGAGACGGGCGACCACAGAGACAGGGACAGTGAGCGAGCGAGCGAGCGAGCGAGCGAGGAGAGAGAGAGGAGAGAGAGAGAGAGAGAGAGAGATGAGAGAGAGGGAGGAGAGATGAGAGAGGAGGGAGAGGAGAGGAGAGAGAGAGAGAGAGGAGAGAGAGACAGACAGACAGACAGACAGACATACAGACAGACAAAACAGAGACAGCAGGAGAGACCAAAGACGGAGACAGACAGATTTAACAAACAACAAGCAGACAGCCAGAGAGACAGAAAATGAAAAGAAACACAGTTTGAGTGAGAGAGAGAGAGGGAGAGAAGAGAGAGAGACTGAGAGCAGAGAGGAGATGAGAGAGAGAGAGGAGAGAGTAGAGAGAGGAGCATTCGGGACAAGTTAACAATAACATAAAATCCCCCAGCCGCCGCCGCAGCTGTCTCCGCTCTGCCGACGAAGAAGACAACACAACAAAAGTGGAATGAGAAAGACAAAGTCAAATCCTGTTTGTCAAGTTGACGACGGAACTGAATAACAAGTAAGACACTATCTGTGGCTCTAAACATGTCCCCCCACACCCACTCCCACCCCCACCCCCAAACTCCAGCCCCCACCCCCGCTCCACTACCGGTCCTGCTCTCCCCTTCCGTCCTTTCCCCTCCCCCCACCCCCCCCCCCCCCCACTCCTTGCTGACATTATAACAGTTTGGTCTTTCAAACAAGTAAACAGGCAGCGGGAGTGGTGTGTGTGTGTGTGTGTGTGTGTGGGGGGCGGGGGGGGGGGTGGGGGGATGGGAGAGAAGGAGGGGGGAAGAGGGAAGGATGTGGTGGGGAGAGAGGGGGGGGGGGTGTAGGGGAAGACGGACAGGGGAGAGAAACACACAGACAGGCAGAAGGGGGCAAAGGGGCATAAATCTCAACAGCTGCACTAAATCCACAACGGTAAACAGTTAAAGAGACGGACAACACCCTGCTTTAAAGCACGCCTGGGATGCACCCAGTGACTGGACTGTACTGCCCACCACACCCCCCCACACACACACACACACACCACTCCCCGCCCATCCCTCCACCTCACACCCCCTTCCCCCACACCAGCACCCGCTTTTCCATTGTCTGTTTGCAGGGCCGGCGGATCAGGTTACATGAGAGAAAGGGGAGGAGGGTTTTGATCAGGGGAGGGAGGATGATGGGGGGAGGGGGGGGGGGGAGGGCTTGGGTGAAAGGAAGGAGGGGATTGGGTGGGGAGTGGGGGGAACATGCTCTAAATGCAGTCTTATCAGTTCGGGCGTGGTGATTAGGGGTGTTGGGGATGGGTGTAGAGGGTGTGGGGGTAGGGTGGGATGGAGCGAGGGGGTCTGGAAACCTGTCCCCCCCCCCTCTCCTCCTCCTTGTTCGGCTCTGTGAATCTCTGTCTCTGATCTCTCGTATGTCTCCTGTCTCTGTCTGGCTGTCTGTCTGTCTCTCAGTTCTATTTTTCTGCCCCCACCCCCCCTCCCCCACCCCTCCTGACTGTTTCTCTGTTAACTAAAAACTTTATCCATCCTGGCTGTCTGTCAGGTCTGTTCTGTCTGTCGCGCTGTCTGTTGTCTCTGTCCTTGTCTGCTGTCTGTTGTCTGTCTGTCTGGTTGTTGTTGTCTGTCTGTTCTCTATCCTATCTATCCATTCTGTCCCTGCTGTCTGTCTGTCTGTCTGTTTGTCTGTTGTCTGTTCTCTCTCTCTCTCTCTCTCTCCTCTCTCTCTCTCTCTGGCGCGCGCTTTTCGCTCTGCTCTCTCTTGTGTATTGAATGCACAGTAAAAAGTGTCATGAATGACTGCCTATTATGCGTATTTGTCAGCTTTGATCATTTTATTGACATGCGCCTTTCTTACCACGTAATGGGCTTTTTTAGGTGAATAACTTCCCTGTCTTGTCTCTTTCCGTCCATCCTTCCGCTTTTCTTTGTCCTCTTTCCTCCCTCCTCCCATTCGAAAGTGTCTTACCCTCCACCTCTTCCTTTGTGTCACCCATCCCCCTACACCATCTCTCCTTCCTCCCTCCGAACAAAGCGTTTTATCTTTGCTCCTACATATCAAACAGCGACTCATTTTACTGTATTCAAGTTACAGAAACACACTGGTTGTCTAAAATGTAAATTGTTCTGTCGGGGCATTAAATCAGTTGTGTACCTCGATTTAAGCGGTTTTTGTATTCAGACATCTTTTATTCGTCCGCTTTAAGTATCTGTCTGTCTGTCTGTTCTGTCTGTCTGTCTGTCTCTCTCTCACTCTCTCACTCTCTCTCTCTCTCTTCTCTCTCTCTTTCTCTCTCTCTCTCTCTCTCTCTCTCTCTACCTACAGACATCCCCTCTCTCTCAATCGTCGATTCCTCTATCTACCTAACTATCTATCTATCTATCTATCTTTCTATCTATCTATCTATCTTCTATCTTTCTGTCCTGTCTGTCTGTTTCTATCCATCTGTCTTGTCTGCATATATGGATACATAAATAATTGTGTTGAAATAGTTTTAATCAAATACAAACCCGACCAAAAATTTCATCTTGAATGTGCTTTGTTAGTAAACATAAAGCGTGGTTTACCTGTTTACAATGGGCATTATCATAATTATTGCGAAATGTCTGATAAAAAAAAAAGTTTAATAGAAAACAATATTTTCGTTTTGAGAATTTCTGATTACATAATCACCATTGATATTCACATCTGGAAGAAAAGAGAATTCTGAACATAGCAAACTATAAAGTCTATATCAATTTATGATTAATTTAGACATTATTCGCGAAAAGTATCTGAACTGCTTAGAAAGCATTGCTATTAATCATCAACAAACAGAAAACAAAATTGTCCATATGAAATGTCTTAATAAAATGAGAGAGAGAGAGAGAGAGGAGAGAGAGAGAGAGAAGAGAGAGAGGAGAGAGAGAGAGAGAGAGAGAGAGAGAGAGAGAGAGAGAACAATAGCTATGACACCGAAAACTACGTTACTTTTTAATAACAGAGAGCCCCATTTCAAAGATACATACAAACTGTAAACTGATTAAGAACATTTACACTCTAAATGAGGGACTTAAGACCAGGGTGGAGGTGGGTAAGAGAAAGGGAAGGAGAGACAGAGAGAGAGAAGAGAGAGGAGGGAGGGAGGGAGAGAGAGAGAGTGAGGGGGGTGGAGACAGAGAGAGACAGAGTGAGAGAGGGTACAGGAGAAAAGCGAGAGAGAGAGAGAAGAGAGAGAAGAGAGAGAGAGAGAGAGAGAGAGAGAGAGAGAGAGAGAGAGAGAGAGAGAGGAGGGAGGGAAGAGAGAGAGAGAGAGAGAGAGAGAGAGAGAGAGAGAGAGAGCAGGGAGGGGAAGAGGGGTGAGAGTGAGAGAGAGGAGGGAGGGGAAGAGGGGACAGAATGAGAGAGAGAGAGAGAGAGAGAGAGAGAGAGAGAGAGAGAGAGAGAGAGAGAGAGAGAGAGGAGGGAGGGGAAGAGGGGTGAGAGAGAGAGAGAGAAGGGAAGGGGAAGAGGGACAGAATGAGAGAGAGAGAGAGAGAGAGAGAGAGAGAGAGAGAGAGAGAGAGAGACACAGAGAGAGAGAGGGAGAGAGAGAGAGAGAGAGAGAGACAGAGAGAGAGAGAGAGACAGAAGAGAGAGAGAGAGAGACAGAGAGAGAGAGAGAGACAGAGAGAGAGAGAGAGAGCAGAGAGAGAGAGAGAGATGAGAGAGAGAGAAGAGTACAGACACACATACGAAAGGGAATGGGAAGGGGGGGGGGGGGGTAGGGAAAGAGGAGGGAAGAGAGGTAGAAGTGGAAAGGGTGAAGCAGAAAGAGAGAAG
>CM031599.1:74667158-74676358 GCA_018398815.1 Conus ventricosus | reverse complement strand
CAGTCAATGGCGATCAAGTCTGCGTAACAGATGGATTCTTGTTAAACATTTCTGCAGAATTCTGTTTTATGCCCAATTTTTGAAGTATGGGCCAATAATCTACTCATTGTGCGTATCAATGTGTAATGCGGCAGCCCCTCTGGTGAAAGCATCAGCAGTAAGTCAACATGGCTTTTGTCTGGCTCGCCAATCGTTGGACTGTTCTTGGACACTTTAATTGGCACCAAATCTGTTTCCTCATCCCATGTGTAGACATTAACAGTTATGGGTTTGTTTGTTCTTCAAACAGATCAATGGAATCCACGCTAACGGGAAAGGATATTCCACTAAAGTTAAGATCATTGATGTAAGGGCGATAGTTAGACACTCTCTCTGCGTTTTTGCGGGCGTAATGCAGCCTTGCAAGAACACACCACATAAAACATTTGTTGTCTGTATTCTTTATGTTAGAACTGCTTTTTTTGCGACTAATGCTGGAGGTAGTGGAATGTGAGACTTGCCAACAATCGGTGCATACTTAGACTGTTTTAATCTGATCTCTAGGACTTCGCCCTCTGACCAACCAGAGCCTCTCATTTTGGCTTCTTCAGCAGCAGCGTCAAACTGTGCAAGCAGTTTCGTCTGCCCAACCAGACGTTAAGTCATTAGAGAAAGAATAGTCTGCTGTTTAGTGAGACCCAGACTTCTAGATTTTCTTCATTTATTGTTACATAGTCAATTAAAACAGCTAACATTACTTTAACTGGGGGTCTATTGTTAGTTTACTTGGAACTTGAGAAATAGCATGACCAACGCTTGCCCGTACGCTTGCTGGATCAATGACTTCTAAATCAATATCATTCAGTGCTCTTGATAAATTTTCTTGCATTGCTTCAAAAAATTCGTCTTGTCCTTCATATATCTTAGCCATGTTGAGTCTCTTTTCTAACTCAAAATATTTATTTAAATTAAAAAAATACTTAATCAGAATCAATATCAACGGTCTTTTTGTGCTTGGACTCATAAACTAAAGTATAAACACCTTTTAGTGTTGTTTAATGTGAGCTGTTTAGAACAGAGTTTAATGTTTCGTTTACTTTTTTTAAGCATTCCTTTTTTATCTGCTCGGGTCTGGCTGTTGAGAAAAACTTGTCCCCGCCTTTCTTTGAAGATCAAACTTTTGTCTTTTGTAGTCATCAAAATCGGCCTGTAAACGATTAAATTCTTCATCCGTGATGTTTGAGTCAGCTAGTGCTTTATTTATTATCAGCTTGAAGGAACTAAGTTTAGCTGTTATTTAGTTGAACCATAGCTGTGTGCTTTTGGAGTTTAGTTTTTATTTTTTGCTAGCTGCACCTACGGCTAATGAACACACGCCAAGAGCTAAAGACAAACCGCCTAGAGGTAAAGCTGCGGGTTGCGCCTATGCCCGTTGCTAAGAGACCAACACTCGTTCCTGCTGATAGAGCACTTATAGTTGATGCTCCAGTATTAACATATGTAACAGCATTAAAGGCAGCAGAATACCTTCGTTTGGTTTTGCTGTATTTGAAAGGTCTTGCTCTAGTTTTTGTTGCATTTGTGTAATGTTTGTTAAACTGAAGGTTTTTATGCTAGGGTTTTCTACTATCTATTCTCTTGGCATCTCCGACCCCCCCCCCCCCCCGTGTATGTAGGCACATTTGGAATAAACCTTAACAGACCATGCTTTTATAAAATGAAAAAATATTAGTATCTTACCTCTTGTAATCTGCTGATCTCAATATTCAAGCTGTCGCAATCAATTTATATAACACAAATGTACATTAAGGGTTTATCAGCCTTCTTTTTCTTTCTCAATTTGCAATGTTTACGACTTTAACTCTCTCCCACTTTTCCCCCCCCCCCCCCCCCCCCCCTCCCTCCCCCCCCCCCCCCCCCCCCCGCCCCCCCCCCCCCCCCCCCCCCCCCCTCCCCCCCCCCATGCAACTTGAATTATCCTCTGGTTGACTTAGGTCAATCATAACCGTATTTTGATGTTAATATTCATCATGCTAACACTGTGAAGGTGTAGATCTTTAGACGCAATGGTCTGCTGTTGGTCTTCTACCCTTCCCCCCCCCCCCCCCCCCCCCCCCCCCACCCCCCAAACCATTTTTCTTATTTCGTCAAAATGATGATAAGGTCTAAGTCCGCTAGCTAGATTTGGTTAGGACTGCCGTCAATTGTACATTGTACTTTCTTTATTTTTGGATTAAAAAACTTTTCACTTGCTCTTGCGAATGGTTCTTCATCTTCACACAGCAATGTAAACGAGCTACCTTAGCGATTTTACTGCGGACACTAAAACAAATTCCATATAGCGTATGCCCTGCTTTTAGGATATGTTGAATTGATGACGCACGTTTTCGTCAAATTTATTTACTATTAGCGACTTTATTGATCCCAATCGCTTGCTAAATCAGAGACGATTGCTAACAAACGTCTAACTCTACGAGATGTCGAATTGCTGTACTTGCTTCGGTGTATGTTGACCGTTGATAATCCGTGTGTATGCATTAAAAGTTAGTTCATTTGACAATCTGTCTTTAATGCTCCTTGAAGTATGGGCATGCGCTTTTAACAATCTCAAAAGTCTAGGTGGAATGGAAAGCGATTATCCATACGCCATACTACAGCCTAAAGCCTTTTGCTGCTTTGTAGCACGATGAGCGAGCTTCGGCGCTCTAATTCTAGTTTTTAGTGCCTTCACTTTCCCAGTTGAAATACCGTTTTTATGATCTTGAATCGCAGATCTTCCTTATCATCGCGGTTAGCCATTAGTTCAGATTAGGTTAAAATATGTCTGCATTGTTTAAGAAATACTTCTTTGCCCCTCAAGTTTTACAGAAATTTTCTTAACGATGCCGTCCAAATTTGCGACAACGGTTCTGGTTTGGTTCTGTTGTTTGAGCGAGTTCTATTTTAAAAGTAAAGCCGTGCTGAGCTGCACGTATCAAATCATTCCGCCTCCGTAGGTCTGGAAATCTAACAGTAAGGACTTGATCCTGCATCAATAGTAGATGGATTATTTGATCAGTAATATTCCGTTTATTTCCTGCACGCCAAGGGGTTCTTTCAGCTTTCTATACGGGTCAAGAATCAAGCCATTTGCTTGTGACATTTTTTTATAAACAAAATAAAAGTTAATTATTATAAAAACATGCAGGAATTGAAGGCGGAAGAAGATTATGATGTTTTAGATTCCTGGAGACGACATGAGTGAAATGATCCCTTTGTCACAGCATCGATCAGCGCTTCAATGCGCGCGTGATTTAACAGAAGTACGGGTCGGAGACATTTTTACCAAAAGTTTTGGACCAAGAAACCTCCCGAATTTATAGACCCAAATGTTTTTAAATTAGAAGATGGTCATTTGTTTGTTAGGGGCGATCAAGGAGAATCTGTTCGGCTTACAAACGAAACCAGACCCCTCAAGTTTTTTAGCCAAGAGTACAATTATACAAAGACTTAGTGTAAAAGCATCAAAATCGCCCGCCCTGTTCTTGTTAGACAAAATTAGATAGGGATGCAGTTGCTAACTTCAAAAAGCACACTGCAGAACTCCCAACAGCATAACCAAATACAAAAACATGAACTTAAAGAATTAAATCAATCGGAGATGAAATAATAAATGCAAAAAGCAGAACCAGTTTTCAGAAAGAAACAGCATTAAGATATACAGACTCACCGCTACCCATGCGAGAAATAACGGCCCCTTGATCATGCTGTTAAGAACCATTAGAGGCGAATAAAAACAATTTAGCAAAACTTAGGTGAACTAGATGAGATATTATAAGAGAAAGAAAAACTCGTTGAGGCTGATGACGCCACTTAGGGCCTGATATTAAAGAAAGACTAAGAACAAGACTAAAAGATCTTGAACAAGAAGATCAGCAAGACTAGAAGTGCTGACTACTAACCCGAGACAATACTGAACAATCGACAATGTGAACAGAATCCTTCCACTATTCGAAAAATATTTTATATGAAGACACAAACGCTAGCAGATCGATACGAACGTTGTTTAGAGAGCACGGGTCACATTAGCAAGCGTTTATAACTCCTTAGTTTTACAAATAAGTACACTGGTGTTGTATTACAGCCGGCGGATGGCAAAGTTCAGTACCTCCGCCGCCATCGCCTCCACCTGATAAATCATGGGTAAAAAAACAACTTGATCATCTTGCGAGTGTATTTATAAAAATTAGCAGTAAAAAGCGTAGTACGCTTTACCCGGTATATTAGGCGGTATCGTTAGCTGCTTTTGTCTACTGCAAGCAAAGATAGATGGCTTATGGCCTGAGCACTTATGGACACCTCCATTAGTTCTTTAATAGTTGCGGTTAAGATTTAGTAAGATAAAGACCGAGTAATCCTATGCCAGTTAATCAAGAAACAAGCGCTGTTCTTTTCAGATTCATGTTCATCGCGAACAGAGTCCTGCGAGCTTGCTGTGCGTCTTCAATGCTTTGGGGTTTGGAACTTCGGGAATTAGATGACTTAATTTGGGTGTTTGTTTACTGCTTGTAATAATACTGGCCCTCAGAATTTATGTCGTTTTCCCAACCTTCAGTCATCTGCCTCGCTATAAGATTTCATTATTAGTAGTTTATTATTATTCCTACCTGGAGTCTAAGGTCAGTAGGCTAGCATGCTATAAAGCCAGTGCCATCACGCATCAAGCTCCTCGTGCTACGCTCTCGATTCTTGCGTATTGCATAAAAATTTGTATCTTGAATACTTGAAGGTAAATCTAACTTAGAATTAATGGCGTCCTCCTAAATTGCTAAGTATTTGTTTTTGTGCGTAAAAGCAGTCGGAAAGGATCAGTTATGCTCGATCTTGCTCGGTGCCTTGCCGAACCTAGCAAACACCCAAACGTAAGTACGAATAGAGTCGTTTATTCGTTCTATTCCGCTCTAGTTAGGCCCTTAGATGTGTCTAAGATAATTGTTTGTTCCATGTGTTTTATGCTCTTGCTGTAGGGACCCGGACTGAAACAGTTGGGCCTGAAAAGAAAGTTTGAAAGGAGGTTGCCAGTCATAGTATTATACTTTCTGTGCGTGCCCGAAAATATAAGTCGCTCTAGGCCATGATTATGATCCAACTTTTGTCTAAGCCTGTCTTGATGATAATATTGAATTCGTTACTGATCCTTTCAAAAGCCTTCATGTCTATTATGTTGTCTGAGGGGATTTTAATTTAAACGGTTTGTCATTTGGTAATGGAGTTGCAATTCAGTCTAAATACGTTGAAGGTGTAATATGAATGAAATCTGTTCACATGACCTTCAACCAAGGATCATGGTGTTTAAATGATCAGCATACGACACTCCTCCACCCAGTTGATGCGCAAAAACAGCAAACGTTTAACTGGTTCTGATTAAAAACTGCATCGGTTGACTATACCACGCTTTCGTGATGTGGTCGTTTTCAATTGGCGAGGGTGAGGATATCTGCTTAAGGGGAGTACTCCCTGTTTATGAAAGAAGGCAGTCTGGGTCACAGCAATGTCAAGAGGATCAGTTGCTATATTTTTAGATTGTAGTGTGGACCCAACAGAATATTTTGCATCAGTATATTTGAACGCGCTCATTTTTATTTCGTTCAATAAAATGTTTGTAACAATAAACCACCCAAGACCGCCCCTTCGTTTTTAGAACCTGCTATTGAATAACAATTGCGGGGCCAAAATGGTCGCGCTCCATTGAAATATTCTACAAACGTCTATGGTTTAATTTAAGCGAGCAAGGGAATAATAAGGTTCTAAAAGTGACAAAACAGACACAAGTTAGCGAAGTTAAACAATAGTGATGTTTATTACGGTTTTGCTCACTAAAAGAAGCAATGGATAACTTTGACTATTACTCTCAAACTTAACAATGAAATCTAAAAAAAACAATGTTAACATTCAAGCCTGAAGAAGAAGGAGGATACTATTTTTGATAAAGAGCTAGCAAAAATGTTACGGCTTAGCAGCTGCCATCATAGATTATAGAGTACTCAACAAACTACTTATGAAGGAGAAAATCGCTCGATCTTGCATTACATTCATTAATCTAAGTTCATTTGATGAGCTAATGCACTGATGAAACTTATATGATGGAAGTCCCTATCTGTTTTAAGAGCTCTTCCATCAGGAATGCTGCCATATTGCGATTATGAAATTATCCAATTGCCCTAATTTTACAGTTTAAAAGATTAGTTTTGCGGGAGGGTTGGATCATTTAATATAAAAAAATTGCAGACAAAACAGGGAGAAAGTCGTGAAAATGTGATAACCTGCACATTGTTTTGGAAATAAAATAATGGCGATACTAAAAAAATAATTTCGCGTGGTCCAGGAAGAACCAGGAGTTACATTAGCGCCTGTAAGGTGTATAACTTTAGAATTAACAGACCTTGCAACGTTGGGGACTTTGAACAGAATGTTGAGAATAGGCGCTTTGTATTGTTTTTGAGTACACTAAAGATGGTGATTATTAAACGCAAGAGGTTGGGGGCGGGGGGGGGGACACAAAAAGTTTCCTAACTCGAACAACTGCGCAATCTAGAGGACAAATAATGTTGGCAGTATGTATATATAAAAATAGTTCGAAACCTGACTCAAATGGCCCTTAGAACCATATTTAGAATGGGAAAATTAAAATTTGATTCATAAGCCATTTACATATTTTAGCCCTCAAAAAAGTTTCAGGAAAAGCATTCAACTCTGGCCTTTACATGTAAGTCTTATGCCGGACGACAATAGGTCTAGGAAAGAAGTGAATACGCCGTATGGGAAAAAAACTGTACATCCTCCACAGACGAAACGTTGTTAAAGATGCTTTACAAAATTAAGTTCATGCCGCAAATGATATTAGGAACACGTTCACAATAATATTTGAAATTTCTGTTTAAAAGTAAGGAGTGGGATGGGGTTGTGGGCGTTAAGTGACGTCCTTTGTAAGGAATTCTAATTAGCTGGCAAAAACTTAGGCGTTGACAGTCTTAAAGTTACTGTGTCATTCTTCACCAATGGTGAGGATATTAAGGTTCATAACAAACAAGCAACCTAAATCAATATTAGTCTAAATAGAAACAATCTTACAGCACTGAATTGGATTAATCTTACACATTAGGCCTTATAGGATTTTTTTATACTGAACAGTTTTTAACAGAGGGTATGATAGAGAAAAAAACAATAAGGATTAGATTAAGTTCTGTTATTAAAATATAGCAGTTAAAAATAACCTTTATTTGACAAAACTCCTCATTGTAATGGATTTGTGGGCAGATGGTTGTGGAAAACAATATTTATCCTCGACCTGTTACAAATCAGTTTATCGTTATGTAATTTTAATCATATTGTGGGTTTCTGTCCAACACTTATTGGAACAAAGCATATCATAATAGAGGTTTATAAGGACAGATGATGGACATATATTTAGTTGTAATCCCAGCAATAAACTGGGTGAGGGGTTTTAGAACAGTTTTATAGATGTTTGAAGGGAACGCAGACACTAGTTATTATAGATGACGGTTCGGCAGAAAGAGACCTAGTAAAAAGAGAAACACTTTGTCTAAACTAGCTTTCAGCGGAAGGCCATGCTAGGAATAAGGTGTGGATTTTATGTCAAAAATAAAACTCAGTTTTAAAAGGGACTTTAGAGAACAGTTAAAGACTGTAGTCTATTTGTCACATGAAGACAAAGACTCATTTGAAGAATGTTTGCGCGAAAAATGTGTTATGAAAATGACCCAGGAAAAACATAGGATTAAACAAAAACTGAAATCTGAAAACATTTAGTAAATTAGTATGAAAACGGATAACCCTGACACAGTATGTTGTTTTGTCTATTGGGTCGTTATTTTTTGCGTTACTGTATTTCCAGAGAACAGGGGAATAGGCGGCTTGAGGCACTTTCACCAAAAAACGTGTGGAGTAGCAGTGAGTCTGAATCGGTGTTTTACTGTTCTCTCTCGGGCCATCTCGGTAGAAAGGCCACACAAAAGGTTGTGACGCAAAGAGTAACTACTGGCCCGGTATCCTTGGCGATATCAGGCGTTTCTGTGCACAATGCAGCACATGCCGCGGGGTAGGCAAGGTGTGTGTACAGAAAGAGGGATCAGACTGGTCTTACTAAAAAGTTGGCCAAAATAAAATGGTCGGTCGAGAAGTCAGGTAGTGGGTGCGTGTGTCTTTTGCAGTGTCGCGTATGCGTGACGTGGCTGGTTGCGGGCCACGGGTATGAAGAGAAGGGAGAGAAATTTCCGTAGAAACAAAAAGTTTATCTTTTATGGCCACACGACTTAGAGCTGGTGGAGATTCCAGATCAATGTTAATATTTTGCTTGGATAGTGTGTATGTATTGATTTTTCTCTAATTTATTGTTGCAAGACACATCTTGCGTGCGTTCTCTGGTGTAAGTAGGCTTACGAGAGGCCGATATTAGCACTGGTTTAAATGGGAAAATTATGAGAGTTTCATCTCCTTGAATGTTAAGTTTTAGCCAATGCAGGGCATTGTCTTCGAGTGGGGGGAATTTGTCAAGGAGCGAGAAAACCTCTCACAAAAGGCATTAGACTCTTGGAGGCAAAGGGACGTTGTACGTAGTATACAAATAGGTAATAGACCAATTATAGGTAATAGGCCAATTAACCAGGGTACCTTACCCAACGCACATGGCCGAACTGTGTGAAGGAGGCCGAAATGGCCAGATGACAGATGACACCTAGGAGAGAGTTCGGACCTGCCCGGTGGCGAAAGGGGGGAGGGATGTAACCACTACGACCTCGGCGCTCCAAGTGAGCGCTAAATGCTCAGTCAGCTGATGTTCTTGTGTAAACAGTCAAGTGAAGAGCAGGAGTCTTGGATTCATTCGGATGGTATTGCCGTGGGTCACTGTGTGGTTCTATTGTCAGGCTGGCTGAATGCGTGTGGAGGTTGTCGTAGCCCTCTTTAAGATAATTACTGTGTTAAGTGACCACCGAAGTTGGCGGGAATTTTCGATGTCCATCTGGTGCTATGTGTGTGTTTGCTAATCAATTAGGTAGGGTGTGTGTGTAAATGCTGATGTGTGGGAGAATGTAGCGAATGGAGAATTCAGGGTACTTGTGAACTAGGGGTTTGAGAAGCAGCGTGGACAAAGGCATGGCCCGAAGGGGAATCCTTTGTTTCCCTCCCTATATAAACTGAGGGAGAACAACGTGAGAGGAGAA
>CM031599.1:74652158-74654658 GCA_018398815.1 Conus ventricosus | reverse complement strand
CTCCTGACAGAGGTCTTTGATATAAGCCTGTTTTGGGGTTTCAGATCAGTGTGAGGGGATAGGCCATATAGCCAACACGAGCATGAACGATCACCAGACATCGCAAAGAGTTAAGCATGTCAACTGTTCGTTAACCAGTGGAAGACTGCATCTCCTAGGAGATCTAAGCACAGGCTGTCTGTCTTGCACAGTTCTTAGCTGCTGTCGTAACTGGCGTGACTGACAATGCTTGGGTTGTTGGACAGAAGAGCTGACCACTCTGACTGCAGCCTCATTCTGACCCCCTTGAATCCTTTTCAGATCCTTACGCCTATGTAGTCTCAAAGATTTTCTGTTGTGTTGGTTGATTTTGGTTTTGCTGTTTATTTCCTTATATTACCTTTTTTTTCTTTTTTAATACATTTTTCTGTTTTACCGTCCACTTGGTAACTTGGAAGGCCGCTGAATTTGTGGTGAGAATATCACAGAATTATAGGTGGCATTATATACCATCTTCGGGTCTGTGGTATTTTCACCTTGTCTCCGCGATACCAAGGATGTACAAAAACAACTACCACAACGTCTTATGAACAGTGATCCGAGTACAGCTTATCCTTAAAAGCCTCGAGTTAACATGACGTTAATCTTCCCCTGCCTCGAAACACAACCATCCGAGTTTCATTGACGAGTCTCACCTACGAGTCGAACGGCGACTCCGTTCTGGCGAAACATACAGTTCTGTTATGAAGGCAGCCGAAACACTCAGTTCTGTTATTAAGACAGCCGAATCACTCAGTTCTGTTATGAAGACAGCCGAAACACACAGTTCTGTTATGAAGACAGCCAAAACACACAGTTCTGTTATGAAGACAGCCGAATCACTCAGTTCTGTTATGAAGACAGCCGAAACACACAGTTCTGTTATGAAGACAGCCAAAACGCACAGTTCTGTTATGAAGACAACCGAATCACTCAGTTCTGTTATGAAGACAGCCGAATCACACAGTTCTGTTATGAAGACAGCCAAAACACACAGTTCTGTTATGAAGACAGCCGAATCACTCGGTTCTGTTATCAAGACAGCCAAAACACACAGTTCTGTTATGAAGACAGCCAAAACACACAGTTCTGTTATGAAGACAGCCAAAACACACAGTTCTGTTATGAAGACAGCCGAATCACACAGGTCTGTTATGAAGACAGCCAAAACACACAGTTCTGTTATGAAGAAAGCCAAAACACACAGTTCTGTTATGAAGACAGCCAAAACACACAGTTCTGTTATGAAGACAGCCGAATCACACAGTTCTGTTATGAAGACAGCCGAAATACACAGTTCTGTTATGAAGACAGCCAAAACATACAACTCTGTTATGAAGAGAGCCGAAACATACAATTTTGTTATGAAGACAGCCGAAACATACAATTTTGTTATGAAGACAGCCGAAACATACAATTCTGTTATGAAGACAGCCGAAACATACAATTTTGTTATGAAGACAGCCGAAACATACAATTTTGTTATGAAGACAGCCGAAACATACAACTCTGTTATGAAGACAGCCGAAACATACAATTCTGTTATGAAGACAGCCGAAACATACAATTCTGTTATGAAGACAGCCGAAACATACAATTCTGTTATGAAGACAGCCGAAACATACAATTTTGTTATGAAGACAGCCGAAACATACAATTTTGTTATGAAGACAGCCAAAGCATACAATTTTGTTATGAAGACAGCCGAAACATACAATTCTGTTATGAAGACAGCGGAAACATACAATTCTGTTATGAAGACAGCCGAAACATACAATTTTGTTATGAAGACAGCCGAAACATACAATTCTGTTATGAAGACAGCGGAAACATACAATTCTGTTATGAAGACAGCCGAAACATACAATTCTGTTATGAAGACAGCCGAAACATACAATTTTGTTATGAAGACAGCCGAAACATACAATTCTGTTATGAAGACAGCCGAAACAAACGATTCTATTTTGACGACAGTCTTTGGTGGTTCCCATATATTAAAGTTCCAGATTCACCTAACACAGCTACAGCCACGAAGGATGAATTGCGGGCCTAGCACCAGTTGTCTTTCGGGAGCTGTCGATATCGGGTCGGCGAGGGACTACCCACCGCAGGAGACACTGAGTTGTTGCCGAGTCATTTACGTAGTGTTCAGTAGTGACTGTTCTGATCCCACTTCTGTAGGAGAATAAAGGAGAGGAACAAAAGGAAGACGACGACGACGACAAAGAAGAAGAAAGAAAGACAGATAGAAAGAAGGACAGAAAGAAAGGAAGGAAAAAAGAAAGGAAGGAAGAAAGAAAGTAAGAAAGAAACGAAGGAAGGAAGAAAGAAAGGAAGGAAGAAAGGAAGGAGGAAGAAAGAAAGGAAGGAAGAAAGAAAGGAAAGAAAGAAGAGAAGAAGAAGAAAGAAAGAAAGAAAAAAGAAAGAAACGAAGCAAGAAGAAAGAAAGAAAGAAAGAAAGAAAGAAAAGAAAGAAAGAAAA
>CM031599.1:74597158-74644658 GCA_018398815.1 Conus ventricosus | reverse complement strand
TTCTCAAGTTGGTAGTGAGCTTCTATGGATGTTTTTTTTTTATTGTTTTTTTTTCTTTCTTCTATTTTTTCTCCATGCCTCTTGTGTGCTTTTTCATTGCCAGTCTTGCTCCACCATATTGTTGATGTTCTGGATGTGTTTATTGCTCCCCCCTCTCTCTCCTGTGTGTGTGTGTGTGTGTGTGTGTGTGTGTGCGTGTGCGTGCGCGCGTGCGCGCGCGTGTGTGTGCGCGTGTGTGAATGTGTGTGAGTGAACCCACCCACCCAGCCTTTTTCTCCCAAAGGTTGTTGGCCTTAGGTGAGGGGAGCTAAGGGAAATCTTTCCCCAAAGGCTTTTTGGAAATTAAATAAATGTGTGCGTGTTTTTTTTTGTGTGCGAGCGTGTGTGCGCAGATGTGGATAAATGAAGCCGTTTTTCTTTTTTTCTTGATTGTTTTTAGTGATCAAAATCATTTTGTGTGTTTGATTTTCCGTTGTTTTTAGTGATCAAAATCATTTTGTGTGTTTGATTTTGCGTTGTTTTTAGTGATCAAAATCATTTTGTGTGTTTGATTTTCCGTTGTTTTAGTGATCAAAATCATTTTGTGTGTGTTAGATTTTCCGGAAGTATTATTATGACGGGATCGATGTCTTTTGCGGTCCTCCAGCCCTCTATCCGCACCCCTCCTCCCCACTTTTTGGGCCCTGCCGTCCTCCGCCCCTTTGTTCCCATGCTTCCCTACCCTGCTTCAAACAATGCCCTTGAGAGAACAGGAAAACCTTCATTCTGGGCCACTTCGCCCTCAACCAGTTTTCGGGCGAAAGTGGCCCAGAATAAAGGTTTTCCTGTTCTCTGACAAGTAAGACTTCAATAACCAAAAATAACGATTATCTACAAACAAACATACTGTGCAGGGTTATCCGTTTTCAATACTAATTTACTAAAGTTTTCATAGGGTAACGTAGGGGAAAGCAGCAGTGGCTGAACACATCCCCATAGAGTAACGTAGGGAAAACTAGCAGTTACTGAACGCGCCCCCATACACAAACGGCCGGGGCGGTAAGCCTTTAATTGCTAATTGTTAAACCTGCCTAAGGAATCCGCACTATCAGAATACTGCAAAGACCCGCCATTAGGTTGACACCTGATCACTTAATTTGTGCTGTTGGGCTTCATGACTTAGCAAGGGCAATCCCGCGTGACAGGCGAGCCTGCTGCGTGCCAGATCTTGTGTAGCCTCTTATCGAATCAAGTGCTGAGCTTAAATCACGTGACGCGTTGTGTTGTGGCAACTTCTACCATTTTACATCTGACAGACGTGCTGTAAAGACGTGCGCGAGTGTGGCTAGCATTAGAACTTGTGGGTGTTAAAAACATGGCGAGTCAGGGAAGTGATGTTTCAATGTTTTCTGCCAGTGCTGGAAGTGACACTATATTACTCAAGAAACGGCTGAAATGTTGTTATCTTCGCAAGGAAAACTTTCTGATCAACAGACCGATTCTTGTGGAAAAATACATTGTTTATCATGAGGCCATGGCAAATTTTTTGTCAAAGAAATTGAGTGGCGAGCCTTGTTCTCCCCCCTCAAAGCCAAAAGGAAGCATTTCGTTTTTGTTTCCGCAACAAAAAACGGAACTATCAGTTGAAGATCTTGACAAATATTTGAAAACACAGCTTTGTGAGCTACCTTCCGAACCATTTGATGAAACCAAAACCTTTAAAACTGTTCAAGAAATGACTCCCATCTTACAAGTGCTTGTTACTCTGTGAAAGATGACGAAAGGAAATCTCTTTCTCAGGCTCTTTTTTTTGGGCTTTGGGCTTCAGAAAGCAAAGACAATTTTTGAAACAGTTAAAAACAAAAAACTGGGAGTCCTATCTGAAAGAAGATTTGCTGGTTGAGCCAACTCGTGAAAAAGACTAATTGAAGTGTCATTTTGTTTCTATTCTTATTCAAAATTTCACAAACTTGCGATTTCTTTCAACGAGTTATACAGCAAACGAAAACTCATTCTGAAATACATACAATCCACCCCAACTTTAAAGCATTCTGGCATGATACACATGACGTGTTAGAACCTGCATGGCAGGAGTAATTGATCCACTTCCACAGCGGTAGTTTTTTACTAGCGCCCAACAAAACTAGGCCAATTGGCAGAGTCTGCCGATTGACCTACAAAGCCACCTCTACCCGGCCTACTGGAGCGTCGCCAACACTCCCTTCGCCTCTAAAGGCTGTTTTAGACGGGCGCTGATTGAACTGAAACAGATCCTGTGATCATTGATTCAGGACTCTGATAGTGCTTTCGGCGGCTGCCTTGAATTTACAACGTTTAAGTGTAAACAACAAAAAACCCCCTTCACTTTCCCACAAGCACTGTCCTGTCTATTGTGTGTTTGTTTGTTGTTTGTTTGTTGTTTGTTTGTGTTTGTTTGTGTGTGGTTTTGTCCTACCCCACGCACGCACGTCCCCCACCCCCACCCCACACACATGCACACACTCAAGTCATCCACAAGTTCTTAACCCAAGTTACTCCAAGTTACTCCAAGGTCAAGTTGTCCTCAAGTTATTCTCAAGTTATCTTAAGTCATCCTTAAGTCATCCTCAAGTTGCCCCAAGTCATCCTCAAGTCATTCACAAGTTCTTAATAAGTTCTTGATCAAGTTCTTACCCAAGTTAACCTAAGATCATAACTAAGTCATCCTCTAAGTACAACCAAGGTCTTATTTAAGTTATCTTATAATTATCAAAAAAATACAATCTATGTTTTTATCTTAAATAGTAGATGTCTAATATAGTACACACACGCCTCAAAAAAGCGTCATCGCTGAGAATATCTTGCTCGGCGTTCTCTGCGCGAGATCGGTCAGCATAGATCTTAATGAAGTTCATACATCCTAAGCAACCACATTGATTACAATTCTGGTCTATGGAAATGTCTTTTATAGACTCCATGTCTTTATTTATTGACACCATCATTTTATAATACGCCATGATCTATTTTTATTAAAAAAATTTAAAATTAAGTTCTTAAAATATTATTCCATCTGAAATGGATCAAAACGATCTTTTGTTATTAGCGGTGCTGGCGTGCTGTTGTCTTTTTCTGTATTTAGTGGTTCAGATTTTTTTGATTGCTTTTGTTTTGGGTTTCCATTGGTTATATATTTTATAACAGTAATAAACCGCCCCCAGCAGCAGCAAGGGCGCCAAAAATGGCAACAGTTTTAAGTTCAATATTCCATGAAGACTTTGGCGCTGTAGGTCTTGAATCACATGGAGTTTTTATAGCTGGCATTGAATCAAAATTGTTCTGGCGTTGGCGGTGTTATGTTTTTCATGATGAGTTATATTCTGCAACATTAATTTTTTTTTTTCTGTTCCACTCTGCTAATTTTTTTTCTGCTTTTAACACGCCCAGGATGAGGATGCTTTTCACTGGTCCCACCTGGTTCAGTGTTTTCTGCTGATTTTCTGGCTTGGTTACTTTCTCCACCTGATTCAATGTTTCTGATTTGGTTCTGATGATTTTCCAGCTCGTTCATTTTTAAGGGAAACAAAATCTATATGATTAAAAGTTATTAATCCCATGATTAATGGCGATAAAAAATGTTCCAAATCTGTAGTTAGATCACATCCTAGAGACTCTAATGACTTTGTTAAAACTGGATCTTGCGTTAAATCATACGTTAAGATCTTGTTCAGAATCAATGGGAGCAAATCTGCTGACTAGTTTAGTGTACAAACAAAGAACCGTTTGCCCCACACTTTTCACCATTCTAGACCCTAGCTGCGCTTCATACCTGTTATGATACTTTAAAATGTCTTGTGGCGACATCTGTTGAATCTGTTCAATGCTGAATTCAGTTCCGAGGAACTGTTTTGTTTTTCCACATGCTGCCAAAGAATACAGCCTTCCTTTTTTTGCATAATAGCTTGGTCATCAACTTGGTCATTCATAAGTTCAGGAAGGTTTAGGCTGCCTTGTAGCTGTAGGAGATCATCACTGTTCATGTTTTTTAATAATTATTTTATTTTATAAAAATGAGCACCCAAAAAAACTGTTACCAACCTTGTATACCATTCTGCTGTTATTGGGGGACTAATTGTAGGATACTCAATGCTTGGTAAAAGCTTGTTAAAAAAAAAACCCAAAGAAATTTGGCCCAAACTAGCCTTTGAGGATTCAGCAAAGCTGATTGCTACATTGCACCCTTCGGGGTGCTACGAAAATTTTTTAGTCAAGCAAGGAAAAATTTTCCAGACAGTATAAAAAATTTTAAAATAAAAAATACATTTAAAAAAAATGGCTTCACTTTTTAATGATGATGGGGTGGGGGCGTGGTGAAGGGCGTTTTGCTTTTAGCGGAAGTTTTTTCGCATTTGGGTTTTTAAACGGGGGATGACGGCGAAGAAAAAGACAAAAACAAAGCAAGGGAAAGCAACTAGCAGCTGCACAAGACGCCTATGAAAAGCAGAGCCCTTAGCATTTAAGTTTTTTATTAATGAAAAACACTGAAAAAACAGGGGCATGCAGCTTACAAAATTTAAAGATTTTTGATCAACCCAATAAAAAAAAATTTTATCTATAACAGGAAAACCCGGGCCCCCGCATTGCCCCCCCCAAAAAATTCAGTGATTTTTAAATCAACCATCAAAAAAACAAAAGATGCAAAGAAATCGCGTTTATTCCCTTTTGGGGTATAAATGCGGTATTTTGTTGCGCATAATATTGGCTGAAAAAAAAATGAACAAAATCTTTTAAATTTCCCCCCAAAAGGGAAATTTGGAAGGGTATCACAGAAATACAAAAGCTAACCCAAGCGGCGGGTTTCATAAACCAAACCCCAAAGGGAATGGTTATCTAAACAAGAAATTTTGGGAAAATTTTATTTACCTCCCCCTAACAAAATACAAAACCCAAAAAATTTTTGAAATACAACCCCCAAAACAAACACCCATCAAATGGTCTTCTATTTTTTAACCCTCTGTTTGGGAAATTAGACGAAAAAATTTAAGACGCACTTACAGTCATTGCATAGCTTCAAGATAAAAGGGGATGGGGAAAAACCTTTAACCAAAAATTGCTTCTGCTGTTTGCTGTTGCCATACAACTGAATATCAACGGGGGTTCCTTAACTTACCTCGCAGGGATTAAAGGGTTGATAAAGGGGAAAAAAATTTTTAAAGGCCAAGTGAATCAATTATTGTTAAAACATAAATTTTACCTTTAAAAAGGGCATTCCGGGAGTTCATAATCACAGGTTTTATCAAAAATTTTAACAAACATTTAGCTAAAAATTTTTTCTCCAAACCAAAATCACAGAGAGCGTTTGCCCAATTCTCGCACACAAAAAAGGGTTAGAAGACTGCCCTCATTTTTGCGCGAAATTTGAATAAGAAAAATTTTTAAAAGGTCAAAAACCATACAAGCAATCAAAAAAAAAACAATAAATGTTGCTGAAGCCCTCCAGTAAAAAACCCACAAACTATTACCTTTTGGGTTTTGAAAGAAAGGAAACCTTTTATTTCCCGGGGGGAACCCGGAAGGGGAAAAACTCGCATCGGGAAACTGACCCAAATTTTGGAGTGTTGACCCGTACGAAAAAAAAGAATTGTAAAAATAAACCGCCCGGGTATTATTTACGAAAAACTGACACAAAAAAACAACCCCCTCCTCAAAGATTTTTTTGTGAAAGAAGAACTGCAGAAAATTTTCCGCCAGACCCCATTTTCCGCTTTTTTAAATTTTAAAGGGTTTCCCCCCCAGGGGCCCAATTGCATATGAAAACCGGTTTAAACCAAAACACCCCGTTTGTGTTTTTTCTATCTAACACTTCTTTTGTTACAACATTGTGTTGATCTCATGAAATTTAGATCCATTTTAAAACGTTGTCATGATGAAAATCTTATTCCCAAAAACAATGCTTTTTTGTAGTTGTCATGTGATTTTTTTTGACTGCACAAGGCTGCGAGTTTAATTCCCTTTTGGTTTTCCCTTAAATGATTTTCTCCTGGCTCGAAAAAACTGTACAATTTGACCAAAAACCCAAACAAACCCTTGATCCCCTTTTCCAGAAAATTCATCCTTCATCTTTCCAAAACCTTCTTGTTAGTAATTAAATTGCGGGGGAAAATCTTTAGGAAATCAGAGTGTCGTAAAAACCCCGCATGCCTTTAGCTATTTCTAATTCCATGTCTTTATAGAGGGCTTCAGTAGGGATATCTATAACAAAACTATCTTTTCTGTAAAAAAGTACTCTGGATTTCGGGATACAAAGGGCTTAAAGTATCATAAAAAAAACTCAAAACATCAAAAGTTTTGGGATAATTCTAAAACAGAAAAACCCAATAAATACGGGTTTTTTGTCAAATTTTGGGATTTTTCTTTTTTTTAAACTTATGCCAAAAAGCGATCAGGAAATTTTCTAAAGTCCTGATAATTAGGTTTTGAAGTCATTTTAATTGCTTCGTTCTCTTTGGGACTAATTCTGACATCTTTACCCCTTGTGCGGTTTCTCCATATTTTTTTCCAAAACAGCTTTTTTGTACATCAGTTTTGAAAAAGTTTTTTTTCTGGCATCTGTGGTTTTTGTTCAAGATCGGGTGTTCCCATGATGATGGTTTCATGAATTTGGTTCTTGTTTCAAAAGCAATTATGCATAAACTGCTGTCAACTTCAACCCAGGGTTCTTAAATAAAATTGCAGAAGTCTGTAAGGGACAGACAAAATTTTTTTTTTGCCGCGAAGTTTAGGCCAATTTTTAGGGGGTTTCCCTTTTTGGACCCCACCCTTTAACTTTTCTCTGCTAAGGGGATAGTCATTATGCGGGGTCATGGATTTCCCATGAGGAAAATTCAAAATAAACTTCTAGAATAAAACCCACGCTGTTGTTTCAGGCTTTAAACGGTTTCAAAAAACTTTAAATCCCTTTTTTTGAAAAATTATTGGGAACACCCCCCCCGTGTAATTTTAAATTTGCTAACGGAAGTAAATGGGGCCTTTGGGCCCATCCAAAAACAGATTTTTTTGCATCAAAATACATGAATAGTTAGACTTTTTACTCGGATCATAGTCGCCCAAAGGGTTTTGTTTTTTTTTTTTTTTGTTTTACAGTAATGATGCACGCCAAAACAAAATTCCCCCCCCCACGCAACCCTTTTTTAAATTTCACCCCTAAAATCATTTTTAAATCCGACAAAAAATCAATTGTACCCCCAAAAATTTTTTAAGAAAGCCCCCCACTCATCCCGGGGCGCAGAAATGTAATGCGCAGGATCCGGGCTTTAAGGGTTCATGCAGGCCTTTCTGTAATTTTCAAAGACGACCGCCAAAAAACATACATCAGCCATCAATTATGAATCATGAAGTCCCCATCTTTTTTACACTCTAATTTCCCCAGGGCATCTTGAGCATGC
Source organism: Conus ventricosus (assembly GCA_018398815.1). Lineage (NCBI taxonomy): Eukaryota > Metazoa > Mollusca > Gastropoda > Neogastropoda > Conidae > Conus > Conus ventricosus. Next base: position 74,637,258 of record CM031599.1, on the reverse strand, counting down.
TGGTAATCAGAGTCACTGGATGTCCTTTCCTCAAGACTGAAAAAAACCCCCCTTTTTAGGAGGAAGTGTGCTTCCGTCCCCCCCTTTTCCCCCAACTGTTCATGTACTCAAAAAAAAGAAAAAACCCCCCCCTTTCTAACGAGATTTGGGGTCAAAAAATTCTTCTTTTATTGGGCAGGGGCTTTTTAAGGGCATTTGCCAGTGACTCTAATGAACCCATCATGTGTTGCCCTAGATCAAAAAAAAGACATGTTTTTTAGATTAAAGCACAAAGTTTTTTTCTGATGACCGTGCAAGGGAAGACACCCCCAAGGCTCGTCCCCTGCCCTTTTATTATAAATGAGAGGGCGTTAAAACCCCGCAAGTTGTGAAAGAAGATGGGCACTTTTCCCTGTCTTTTGGGTTCAAACTTTAGTTTTAAGATTGCATTTACGGGGCGCTGCTCCTCTGAAATTTCCACCCAATGGGATATGGCTCTTACGTTGGATTCGCTGCGGCTGATGAGAGGCCAAACCACAAATCCCAAAAATGTGGGGCCCGAAGGGCCCCTACTTTTTGTTTTGGGTTTTAGGGGTCATTATGATTTCAGATATTTTGATTAAAAAGAACCATTACGCACTTTTTTTCATGCTTCTAAGAAGTATTTTGCGCATTTGGCCCCTATATAATTCGGCCTGAATGAACCCCCATCCACCCGACAAAAGATGAAAGCAAATGAAAAAATTTGATGATTACCCTTAAGGCGTTTTTTCCCAAAATTTTTTGTGGCGCTGGCCCTTCCCTAAGGAACAATGAGGATTCGAAGTCGCGTAAACAACATATGAGAATTTTTCAATCCCCTTTTCCAGTTTTTAAAAAACTAACTTTAATCCAGGGGGGGGGCTAAATTTTTTTTTTGTATTACAGCTACAGAACTTTTTCAAAGTTTCTTTTGTTCGCTTCCCCGGGGTTAACAGATGGCATTCTTGTTAAACATTTTTCTACAGAAAATTTTTTTTGCCATGATCTTTTTAAGTAGGGTGCATTAGTCCACCAATTTTTCCCATTAATGTGTAATGCGGTAGCCCCGGCGGGGGCGAAAAAATTAGGGGTAAGTCCACATGGCTTTTGGCTGGTTTTTGCCTATTGTTTTTGGGCTGTTTTGGACACTTTAATTGGCAAACCCAAAATTTTTTTCCTCATCCCTTTTGTAATTTTTGACAGTTATTGGGGGGTTTTTTGTTTTTTCAAACTATCAATTTGGGGGTTTCACAACAGGGAAAAGGGTATTCCAAATTTAATAAATTTTGGCGTATTGCCGATATTAGCACCTTTCCCGCGTGTTCCGACAGGAAAGCAGCCTTCAAGAACGCACCACATGAAACATTTGTTGCTAAAATTTTTTTTTGTTTTAAAAATGGCCTCCCTTTAAAAAAACCCAAATCTCGGGGAGCGGGAAAGTAAGCCCTTTTTTACAATCGGGGGATACTTTGCCCTGTTTTTTAAACTAAACCTAAGACTGCGCCCTCTGACCAAACCCGAGCCCCCTTTTTTTTTGGGTTCCCTTTAAAACGGCAGCCCAAACTGGTAAGGGATTCGTCCCGCCCAAACCCCCGGGGTTTAAAATCCCAAAGAGAAAGAATAGTCCCGCTGTTTTGTTTGGGGACCCCCGACTTCCAGATTTTTTTTCATTTTTTTGGGTTTCAAAAGTCGATTAAAAAAAGCAACAATTTCTTTTTAAACCGTTGGGGCTATTGTTAGGGTTTGGGCCCGGAACTTGAGAAAAAGCATGAACAAAAGCTTGGGCCCGTACGTTTGTTTGGGCAATTTACTTCTAAACAATAAACCCTTCATGCTCTTGATAAACGCTCTCTCCCCAGCATTCCTTCCCAAAAAACCCCCTTTTCCTTTATATACTTTGCCATGCGTCTTTCTTTTCTTTAAACCAACATAAATTTTTTTAAATTAAAAAAAAACAACGGGTTTAAACAAATTAATATCAAAAGGGCTTTTTGTTTCTTGGACTCATAAACTAAAAAACAAAAACACCTTTGGGGTTGTTAATTTCAGCTTTTTTAAAACAAGTTTTAAATTTTTTTTTCTTTTTTTAAACAATTTCCTTTTTTTTCCCGCTTTGGGTCCCGGCTGTTTAGAAAAACCCTTGGGGCCCCCGCCTTTCTTAAAAATCCCAAAATTTTGGGGCTTTTTTTAGTCATCAAAAACCCTGTAAAAAAAGATTAAATTCTTCAAACCGGATGTTTGAGTCAAAAAAGCGCTTTTTTTATTGTCAGTTTAAACGAATAAGTTTTGCCGTTATTAGTTTGAACCATAGCTGTTTGCTTTTGGAGTTTTTTGTTTTTAATTTTTTTTTTCCACCCACTTTAAAAAGCTAATGAACCAGGCCGAGACAAAGGAAAAAACCTCCTAGAGGTAAAGCCCCGGGTGCGCCCCATGCCCCTGCTAAGAGACCAACCTTTTGTTCCTGCTGATAAGCGCTTTTAGTCAAAAATCCATATTAACATAGGGAAAAAGCATTAAAAAAAACCGCAAATACCTTTTTTGGTTTTTTTCTGTATTTTGAAAGGTCTTGCCTATTTTTTTTTGGGATTTTTGTAATGTTTTGGGTTTAAACTAAGGTTTTTATTTTTAGGGGTTTCTACTAACTCTTCTTTTTGGGGGCGCTGTAGGCACCTTTTTGGGTAAACCTTAAAAAGACCTCTTTTTTTTAAAAAGAAAAAATAAATTTTGTTTTTACTACATCTGTAATTCCCGTTTTTTTACAATATTTTAGCTGCGATTTAATAAAAAAAAAAACAAAAGGACATTAAGCGGTTTTTTTCGGCTTCTTCTTTTTTATCAATTTTAATGTTTTTTTTACGTTTTTTTCCCCCTTTCTCCCGCTTCCCCTGCAACTGATTATTTCCCCTGTTTACCTTAGGGCAATCCATAAAAACCCCCAATTTTGTTGTTTAAAAAATCATCAAGCCCAACATTGTGAAAAATTTTAAAACTTTAGACACAAAGGGCAAAAAATGTTGGACTTCTAAAACCTTTCCCCCCCCCCAAACCCGTTTTTTTTATTTTATCCAAAAAGCTGATAAGGTTTAAGCCCCCTAACGTAGATTTTTGGTTTGGGCTACCCCAATCGAACATTGTAACCTTTTGTTATTTTTTTTGGGTTAAAAAACTTTTCACTTTTCTCTTTTTTAACGGTTTTTTCCTCTTTTGCACGCAATAAAAACCTTTAAAGCGTTTTTTGCTGGGAACACTAAAACTAAAATCCATATAGGTCTCCCTGCTTTTGGGGGTAGTTTAAAGATGAATCACTCTTTCCCTAATAATTGGGAAATGTAAGGGTATTGGGGCGCAAACACTCTGCTAAATTTGAGTTGCTAAACAAAAGTCAAACTCTAACGAGATTTTAAAAGCTGTCCCTTTTTTTCGGGTCGTTATTTTGATAACACGTTTTTTAATTTATTAAAATTAGTTCGTATGACAAAACTTCTTTTAATCTCCTTGAAAAATATGGGGCCCTGCCCCTTTTAACAACTCAAAACTAAGGGGATGGAAAAAGCGTTTCCCCCCCCAAAATTTACACTCATTTCTTTTTTTTCCCCTCTTTAATCTGCGGTGCCTATTCTATTTTTAGTGCCTTTTTTTCCCCTTTTTTGATTCCTTTAAACGCAAAAATCCCCTTTTATTTTCCCGGTTAGCCATAGATCAGAATTTGGTTTTAAAAAAAATGTCCCGCCTTGTTTAAAGAAAATATTTTTTGCCCCCAATTTTTTAGAAATTTTCCCTTAAAAATTTCCCGTCCCCCCTTTTGGGCAACTGTCCCCGTTTTTTGTCTGTTTTTTGAATCGAGTTTTATTTTTAAAGTAAAGACGCGCAGAGCCTGGGACAATCAATTCATCCGCTCCTAAGTCTGGAAATTTGACAGTAAGAATTTGATCTGCATCATAGTAGATGGATTATTTTGGAACAATAATATTCCGTTTATTTCCTTCACGCCAAGGGGCTCTTTCAGTTTTCTATGGGGGTTAAGAATCGAGCCATATGTTTGCTGCGCCATTTTATAAAACAAAATAAAAGTTAATTATTTAAAAACATGGCAGGAATTGAAGGTGAAGAAGATTATGATGTTTTTGATCCTGGAGACGACATGAGTGAAATGATCCCTTGACACAGCATCGCTCAACGCTCTCAATGCGGCATGAATTAACAGAAAGTAAGTTAAATCATTTACGAAAGTTTAGGCCAAGAACCTCCCGAATTTATAGACCCAAATGATTTTGAATTAAAAGATGATCATTTGTCTGTAAAAAACGATCAAGGGCAACTTGTTCGGCTTACAACTAAACCCGACCCATCAAAGTTTTTAGCCAAGAGTACAATTATACAAAGACTTAGTGTGAAAGACCAAAATCGCCTTGGCCTTGTTAGACCGAAATTAGATAGGATGCAGTTGCTAAACTTCAAAACACACTGCAGGAACTCCCAACAGCTAACCAAATACAAAACATGGAACTTAAAGAATTAAATCAATCGGCAGATGAAATAATAAATGCAATAGAAGCAGAAACCAGTTTTTCAGAAGAAACAGCGTTAAAAACAATTAATGATTCCCCATTGCCTATGCGAGAATTATTAGCCCTTGATCGTACTTTAAGAACCATCAAAGGCGAATTAACAAACAATTTAGCAAAACTAGGTGAACTAGATAAGCATATAAAAAGAGAAAAAGAAAAACTCGTTGAGGCTGATGACGCCAACTTAGGGCCTGATATTAAAGAAAGAATAGCCCAAAGACTAAAAGATCTTGAACAAGAAAGATCAGCAAGACTAGAAGTGACGACTACTAACCGGGACCAATTACGAACTCAAGTGAATAGAATAAGAGAAACTATCGAAAAAATTTTATATGAAGACACGACACTAGCAGAACGAATACGAACACTGTTTAGAGAGCAAGGTGTCACATTAGCAAGCGTTATAACAGCCTTAGGATTTGCAATAAGCACACTGGTGTTGGCTATTACAGGCGGCGGTGGAGGTCAAAGTCCAGTGCCTCCCCCGCCCCCCGCCATCGCCTCCGCCTGATAAATCATGGGTAAAAAAACAGCTTGATCATCTTGCAAGTTTATTAAAAAAATTAGCTGGTAAAGCCGTGAACGCTTTACCAGGAATATTGGGGAGTATTGTCAGCTGGCTTTTGTCTACTGCAAGCAAAGTAGTTGGCTTTATGGCCGAGCACTTATGGGCATTAGTTCTTGTAATAGTTGGGTTAATTTTTAGTAAGATAAAGACCAAGTAATCCTAGGCCAGTTAATCCAAGAACAAGCGCTGTCTTTTCATATTCATGGTCATCGCGAACAGAGTCCGCAAGCTTTGCTGAGTCTTCAATGACTTTTGGGGTTTGGACTTCGGGGATTGGATGACTTAATCTTGGGTGTTCTTTTATTGTTTGTAATATTACTGGCTCAGAATTTATGTCGTTTTTTCCCAACCTTCTGTTCATTGCCTGCTATAAGAATTTCATTATTATAGTTTATTATTGTACCTATCTGGAGTCTGAGGTCAGAAGGCAGCATGTATAAACCAGTGCCAACAGCAAAGTCTACTTTCGATCTTGCGTATTGTAAAAATGTTGGTACCTTTGAATACTGAAGGTAAATCAACTGTAGAATTAATGGCGTCCTCTAAATTTGCTAAGTATTGTTTTTGTGCGTCAAAGCCAGTAGAAGGATCAGTTATGCTTGATCTTGCCTGTGCTTGCGAACCTAGCAAACACCAAACGTAAGTACGAATAGAGTCGTTTATTCGTTCTATTCCCGCCCTAGTTAGGCCCTTAGAAGTGTCTAAGACAAATGTTGTCCATGCTGTTTTATGCTCTTGCTGTAGGGGCCCGGGCTCAACAGTTGTGCCAAAAAAGAAAGATTTGAAAGGAGGATGCCAGTCATAGTTATACTTTCTGTGCGTGCCCCGAAAATAAAGGTCGCCTAGGCCATGATTATGATCCAACTTTTGTCTAAAGTCTGTCTTGGCCTTAATATTGAATTCGTTACAGATCCTTTCAAAAGCCTTCATGTCTATTCTGTTGCTGAATGGATTAAACGGTTTGTCATTTGGTAATGGCGCTTGCAGTTCAGTCAAAATACGTCTGAAGGTGTAATAGAAATGAAATCTGTACACTGACCTCACCAAAGGATCATGGTGATTTAAATGATCAGCATACGACACTCCACACCCAGTTGATGCGCAAAACACAGCAAAGTTTAACTGGTTCTGATAAAACTGCATCGGGTGACTAAACCACGCTTTCTTGATGTGGTCGTTTTCAATAGGGGGGTTAAGATAGCTCTTCAATGGAGTACTCACCTTTTTATGAAAAGAGGCAGTCTGGGTCACAGCAATGTCGAGGGTGTCAGTTGCTATATTTTTAAGATTGTAGTGCGGCCCAACAGAATATTTTGCATCTTTAGTATATTTGAACGCGCTCATTTTTATTTCGTTTAAAAAAATGTTTGTAACAATAACAACTCAAGACCGTCCTTCGTTTTTAGAACATGCTGTTGAAAACGATTGCAGAACCAAAATGGTCGCACTCCATGAAATATTCTACAAAGTCGTATGGTTTAATATAAGCGAAGCCAAGGAGAATAATACGGGTTTTAAAAGTTGACAAAACAGGGCCAAAGTTAGCCAGTTAACAATACCTGATGGTTATTACGGTTTTGCTCACTAAAAGAAGCAATGAGTAACTTTGACATTACTCTCAAACTTAACAATGCAAATCTAAAAACAATGTTAACATTCAAGCCTGAAGAAGAAGGAGGTTACTATTTTGATAAAGAGCTAGCTAAAATGTTAGGCTTTACAGCTAACAATTATAGATTTAGAGTTACACCAACCAAAACTACTTATGAGGGGGAAAGTCCGCTCGATCTTGCATTACATTCATTACTCTATGTTCATTTGGATGAGCTAAGCACTGATGAAAACTTATATGATGGAAGGCCCTCAACTGTTTTAAGAGCTCTTCCATCAGGGAAAGCTGCATATTGCGATTATGAAATATACAATTCCTAATTTACAGTTAAAAATTAGTTTGTGGAGGGTCGGATCATTTAATATAAAATCAAAGACAAAGCGGGAAAAGTTGTAAATGTGATAACCTGCACATTGTTTTGGAATAAAATAATACGTTACTAAAAAATAATGTCGCGTGGCCAGAAGAATCGGAGTTACATTAGCGCCTGTGAGGTGTATAACCTTAGAATTAAAAGACCTTGCAGACGTTGCGGACTTTGAACAGAACGGTGAGATAGGCCTTTGTATGGTTTTGAGTACACAAAGATGGTGATTATAAACGCAAAGAGGTTACGACAGCAAAAAGTTTCCTAAACTAGAACAACTGCGCAATCTAGAGGCAAATAATTTTGGGCCAGTATGAATATAAAATATTTTCGAAAACCTGACCTCAAATGGCACTTAGAACCATATTTAGAAGGGGACATAAAATTGAATTCATAAGCCCATTTACATATTTTAGCCGTCAAAAAAGTTTCAGAAAAGCATTCAACTCTGGCCCTTTACATGTAAGTCTTATGCCGGACGACAATAGTCGGAAAGAAATTGAAATAACGCCGTATGGGAAAAAACAGTACATCCTCCACAGAAAAAAGAAACAGTTGTAAAAAAAGCTTCTACAAAATTACAGTTTCTTTCCAAGCAGAAAATTAGGAGACACGTTCACAATGATATTTGAAATTCTGTCTTTAAAGATGTGGAGAGGATGGTTTGTGGCGTTAGTGACGTCCTATAAAAGGAATTAATATTAGCTGGCAAAACTTAGACGTTAAACGCCTTAACGTTACCATCGTCGTTCTTCACAATGGCGAGGATATTAAGATCATAACAACAAGCAACAAAATCAATGTTGACTTAAATAGAAACAATCTTACAGAACTGAATTGGATTAATCTTACACATTTAGGGCCCCGTAGGGTTTTATTATACTGAACAAGTTTTGACGGAGAGTATATAAAAATAATAACTGATTAGATTAAACTCTGTTATAAAACTATGGCAGTTAAACTTTATGGCAAAAACTCCTCATTGCTCATTGATTTGTGGGCAGACTGGTTGTGGAAAAACAATATTATCCTCGACCTGTTACAAAACAGTTTATCGTTATAAATTTTAATCATATTTTGGTTTCTGTCCAACACTTTAAATGAACAAAGCATATCATGATAGAAGGTTTATATGGGCAGATGATGACATATATTTAGTTGATCCTACAATAAACTGAGTGAGTGTTTAGAACAGTTTTATAGACTGTTTGAAGGAACGCAGACACTATTTATTTAGATGACTGTTCAGCAGAAAGAGACATAGTTAAAAAGAGAAACACTTTGTCGAAACTAGCTTTCAGCGGAAGACATGCTGGATAAGTGTGTGGATTTTATGCCAGAAATATAACTCGGTTTTAAAAGACTTTAGAGAACAGTTAAAGACTGTAGTTTTATTTCACATGAAAGACAGAGACTCATTTGATGAATGTTTGCGTGAAAATGATGTTATTGAAAATGACCAGGAAAAACACAGGATTAAAACAAAAACGAAATCTGAAAAGTTTAGTAAATTAGTATTGAAAACGGATAACCCTACACAGTATGCTTGTTTGTAGATAATCGTTATTTTTTGGTTATTGAAGTCTTACTTGTCAGAGAACAGGAAAACCTTTATGCTGGCCACTTTCGCCCGAAAACTGGTTGAGGCGAAAGTGGCCCAGAATGAAGGTTTTCCTGTTCTCTCCTTGTCTTTCACCAAAGAGATCACTGGATCCACCTCCTTTTCTGCTTTCTTTATTTTTTTTTTCTTTCTCTTTTTCTTTTTTGTCCTTTATTTCTTCCTTGTTCTTTCTACTTTCAAAATTGGTTAGAATCGAACTTTCTGTGAACTTGCCTGAGGGAATAGTTTTTCGCGCAATTTGAAAATGTGAATGAGGTACTGTGTCCTTGAACGCTTTTGATTTTGTATTGTCGTATGGAGACGTTATACATGAAAAGCAACTGCTCTTGTGAATCAAAAGTTGTTGGGGGGGTGGGGGGGGCGTGTTATGCCCCATCTCTGAGGATAGTACCTGTGTCCCGTTGGTGAGTGCGCTTTCTGTAGAAAATCGTCTTCTGGGTGCTTTCTGTTACCATCACGATTGTCGTCGTTGTGATGGAACATGGGTGCGGGGGGGGGGGGGGGGGGGGGGGGGTGCGAGAGAATACCTTGTTATTCATTTATTCATTTGTTATGTTCAGTACTATATAAAACAACACATAGGAAGGTATGGTGGGGCATTTCCCCTCCTCCCTTCCCCTCCCCCGCGTTTCCCCCGCCCCGCTTTTTTTCCACCGTTTGTGTTTGTTTGTGTGGTGTTGTGGTGTGTGTGTGAGTGCTGTTTGATGTGGTATGAGTATGTTGTGTTTGAGTGTGTTGTAGTGAGTGTCTCTGTGTGTGTGAGTGTGTCTCTGTGTGTGTTGTGTGTGTGTGTGTGTGTGTGTGTGGAGTTGTATAATGTGTGCGATGTGCGAGTGTGTGTGTGTGTGTGTGGGTGTGTGTTGTGTGTGTGTGTGTGTTGTTAACGTTTAGATGTATTTGACATCACTACTAGCATGATTTCCTTTCTTTTGTACTTTTTGTATTCATTTTTGTTGTTGAAGTTGCTGTAATGGGACAATTATTGAGTTCACTGCTGATCATCAACCACACCACCTACTCTCCTCTCTATCCTCCTTCTATTTTACCCTTTTTTGCTCTTGTTACTTTTGTTCCTTTTTCCTCCGTAGTTCCTTGTGGCGGCCGGTGCGAGTGTACTTGGCGTGCTTGTTTTGTTTCATGGTTAGCCGAGTGAGGAGGCCGGGGGGCCTGTGGGGGGGGGGTGCCTGGGGGCCGTGGGGATTCCTTTGTCGTTGTAGAGGGGGTGCGAGAGGGCTGTCTTTTTTCTATCTATGTATATGTATGGAGAGGTTGATTACACTGAGCAAATTCTTGAGATGTAGATTATAGGATATTCTTGTGATGCTCTTGTGGTTGGGTGGGCACAACTTTAATGTGAGGGGTAGTGTTGTGTGGGGTGTGGGGTGGGGCGGGTGGGGGTGGAGGGATACATTCTTCAAATTTGGAAAAAATGTGTCTGTGACTGGCAGAGAACATTTTTGCGCAACTTGAAAATTGGATCTATTTCAAAGCGAAGACGACTCAGCGGAAATCTAAAAAATCTTAAATAAATGTTACGAACCGCCCAAGAACGTGACAAACGAGTCACAAGAAGCAAAACAGCAACGCGGTTTGACGGCTCTTAGGCGTCGTCGTGAATAAATAACCGAATAAAACAACCAAATTCCACTTACTTTTTGATCGCTTCAGATCGCTTAGGGGTTCAGCGGGCAGGAATAACAGAGCTTGAATAGAACTGGCTGTTGGAAGGCCTTCTTCCTTGCGCTAACCCTAAGCGATCTGAACGATCAAAGTGGCTAAGTGAATTTCGTTGTTTTATTCGTTTATTTTATCACCCGACGAAACCTAACAGGTCGAAACGCGTTGTGTTTCTGTCTGGACTCGTTGTCACGTTCTCTGCGTTCTGCTAACATTATTAAGATTTGAAAATGTTAATGATTACGGGTCTTGACCTTATTTGGTGATTCGTGTCCGTCTGAGGCCTTTCATGTAGAGTCGTTGCATTCTGAATGTCCTCTTTAACGTCACAGCTGTTTCGTGGTGGAAAATGGCTTGTGATGGGGAAAAATATTGGGGATGAGAAAGGGGGTGCGAAGATATCTTTGTTTTATTCATTTTTCATTGCGATTCGTTACTAAAGAAAGCATTTACTTGGATGGTATGGTGGGCAATACCTCCCACCTTTTCGCCCCGCTTTTTCATCTGCATGTGTGTGTGTAAGTGTGTGTGTGCATGTTATTGTGTGTGTAAGGTGTGGGGCATGTGTGTGTGTGTGTTGTTGGGTGTGGGTGTGTTGTGTGTAATGTGTGTGTGCATGTGTGTGTGTGTGTTGTGGGGTTGTGTTTGTGTTGTTGTGTGAGTGAAAAGAAGAAAGAGAAGATGTGTTTTGTTTTGAGAGAATGAAAGAAGAGAGAGAGAGAGAGAAAGAGAGATGTGGGTTGTTTGTTGGTTCTGCCCTTTATCCTCGATCAGCTTTCTGCCCAATATTTCTTCATCACCTATGACTATGTCCATTGAGTGTTTCCGTTTTTAGACAGAAAAAATTGGCCAACTTACAATGAACATAATTAGGCTGCATTTTAACTTTTGACCATTTGAATTGTTCACATGAAAGATATAAGAAACGAGAATTGTTCATTTTTACGATTGAAATATGATGCCATTGGTCTAAACCAAACTGAAGAAGGCCTCCATGCATGACCCCATTCATTGAATTATTTTTGATGGATCCAGAGTGATGTTTACGGTTGAATATTAAGTCATCGTGAGGGTTTATAAAAAGAATGTTATGGAGATTAGTGTACTCCCCTGTCAGACCGGGTGGGTCCAACCCTGGTTACTAAGAGCTTTAAGTTACGCTTTTTTTCCTCTATATTGTGTAATACTAAGTGTTAAATCATTGAGCGTTAAGAAGGTTCATTAACGACGCATGAATCAATTGGTACTTCGTCTTCATAGCTCAAGTATCAACCTTATTCATCTGAAACGAAGATAATACGTAGGCATTGAAACTCCTTTTCGTTACATTTTAGTATTATTTAGCGTGCTCACCACTGTTTATTGTTGTGAAGGAAATGATTCTTTTGCACCCTCCGATTTCTCTCTTCTTTTTTTTTCTTTTTTTAACCTTTTCTTTTCTTTCTCATACCCTTTGTTATGGTCCCCTCCTCCTCATTCCCCTCCGGGGGTTGCACCTTGTCGTGGGTCGAGGCTTGCGCGGCCAGTGATCCCTTAGGCTCTGCTGGCGGGGCATCAATACTTGGAGTAGCTATTTTTTTCAAACTGCTTTTAGGTCCAGAAGCTAAGATGCCTGTCGGCCTAAGCGTAACGTGGAAGAGTTGATCCCCTGGTAGGGCTTCCCATGTCCGATAGGCTAAGGTGAGATCCTGACTAAGTATCCCGCCTTTCTCCTTTTCTGTTTCTGCCTTCCCTTATTTGGCCCTTTTCTATCCTTCGTCTCCCCTTCAAGTCTTCTTTTCCACACACCTTTTCCTCTCGTGGTCTCCGTAAGATCCGCCTGTTTGCCGTGCGGTGCGACCTGTGTCGGAGGAATGAGACCTGGTATTGAGAGGCCAGGCTCTCTCAACACATCACTTTGCTCGGACTCACCTAGCAGTGAGTACACCTTGGCCCGGGTGTACTAATCGGCTCCCCTTTCTTGGGCCTGGGTCAAGACAGACCGTCCCCCTGCAGGCCAGTAAACCCCTGCCAGTGCCCAGCCTCTGGTCCCGGAGTTGAGCATGATCAGGGGGATAGGGGTAGTAGTGTTCTGTTTGTCGTATGTCCTCTCCTGAAGCCTGAAGGGGTCAAGACAGTGATTCTTGGCCCTGGCCCTTAGTTTGGACTCCAAGGTGGGTGGGTAAGGAGGGATAAATCACATAAACTAAATGTGGCTCTTCAAAAACTATCCCCCCTAAAAAAGAAGAGAAGGCACATCCCCTATTTCAGGGATTTCAATTCTGACAGTGATTCAGATACTGAGGTACGACAGAAGAAAGGATTCCTGGGTTCCTGCTCCGTAATGGAAGGGACGGAGCAGGGAACACCCCTTTCAGCTCTGAGCCCTTTTGCTATCCAAAAGGCTTTCAAGTCTAGCCAGTGACTCCTCGTGTCCATAAAAAGTTAGAAATGGTCTCGTTGTCTCATTCAATGTAAATCACAAAAACAATCTGACAGCATGCTGAGGCAACAAACTAGTGGAACAGGAAATCAAGGTAACTCCCCCACAAACATTAAATTCATCGAAAGGCGTGATTCGCTGTCGAGAGTTAACAGTGTCTCAGAGGCAGAAATTAAACAGAACTGGCGTCCCATGGTGTGAACGGAGGTGCGCAGGGTACGTAAAAAAGTTCGAAGAGTGCCACCAACACCCTCGATCTGACCTTCTGCAACCCGTCGCTGCCTCCATTCATCAAAGCTGGTTACCTGAATGTTCGTGTTCAGCTGTATTTGCCGTCCCTTTGAATTGCTTCAAATCCAGAGGTTTGGCCATGTTCAGAGACCGCTGTTCAGCAAGAGGTGGTGCGGTGGTTTGCTGCAAGCAACCCATGATGGCCTGTCAAGATCCGGCACATGTCTAACTGCAGTGGCACCATCCCTCCTCTTCACGAAACGTCCTATTTGGATCAAGAAATCCGCAATCCAAAGAATAAAAACTAAAAGAAAATGTCCTTTTTGAGCCCGAAACTGGTTGTGGGCAAGGCAGACGCCGACAGCGTCTTCCTATGCTTCGGCTGTAAAGAAAGTTCCGCACAGTTCCTACTCGTCAGACTGCTGCCAGACTGATATTCATGTTTTCGAAACATAGCCAAGGAAGGATTGTCAATTCTGGTGTACAGGTCCACCACCTCCCAACCCAAAGTAAATGCCCCTGTGGGAGCAAAAAATCCGCCACCCCTCAGACTGCTCACATTCTGACAACAGCTGCTGCTGGGCAATTAAAAACCAGCACCCGCACTCGAACTCCTCTGTCCAGTCCCGTGCGCAAGAGGAGTTCAATCCTTGTAATGGAATAGAAGAAACCTCCACCTCTCCCCAAATCCAGACCCTCTTCACCTGTTTGGCAAGTCAGCCAGCAGTTGAGACCACATCCAGTGAAACTAACCAACATATTACACCCTTAGCCGCAGATTTGTGAAGAGGAGATGACCTGATCTCTCTCCGTTTCACCCTCTGCACCATGGATAGTACAATATTCCATTGGAAAAACCGTGGACTAAATCCAACTTTGAGAGCTGCAGCTTCGCGTCATCTATATAACTTATTTTTCGTGTGCTGCTCTTCAGAAACTTCAAATTCAAAGCCAGAAGACCTATACTCTTTCTGGCTTTGAAATATTCTTCAAAATCCTGCACAACCTTCCACGTTGGACTGCCGCGGTGTTGCCTTCGCATACACAATCTCTGCTGTATAGTCCAGTCGCTCAGTCCCTACCTCCCTTCAACTGTTGCTGCAGAGTCACTCACCACAAGACTGTAACATCGGTTCTATTTATCTACCTCCTTCAGTCCCTGTTTGTCGTCAGACCTTGTTCAGTCTGTTTTTTTATATAAGAGAACTTCCTCGACCCTTTTTGCTGTTGGGTGACTTTAACGGTCCCAATCCTCTTTGGTAAAGTCATACGTCTCCAGAGGTCCTGCTAAGTGATATGTCCTTTCGGATTTGAATTTGTGTTGTCTGAACGGACGATCTGCAACTTACCTCTTCTTCCACAGGTTCTACTTTCGTGTTTAATTGTCGTTGTGACCCCTCGCTGGTCCTGGACATGATGGTCTGTCCATGACGATCTGCACGGAAGTGCCCATTTCCCTGTCCTTCTACAACCGTCCATACTGAACACGTCTCTGTCTCTCAACATCTTAAAATATAAGAAAGCAAACTGGATCTATTTGCAACACATATTTCTACGGCAATTTCCAGGACACTATATTCTCAGAGTCCGACCCACAGATCACTGACGAACACGTGTACAAGAGTGCTAAAGCTGATTCCAGTGTCCTTCCGATTACTTCAAATGCCAAAAACACCCTGGTTTGATTCGATATCGGCAACAAATTCCAAAGTTCGAAAACGGCCACAGCGTCAGTTACCACCACCTTCGGTCCCAACGCCGAGCCAGCAAAACTCCGTGCCAAATTCGAATACACTTTTAAAATCATAAACCGGTCCTGGAGAAACTTCCAGCTCCAGGCTACTCTAAAACTCAAGAAAAAAGTTGGAGCTCATTAGAAAAATCAAAGGGCAGAACACCAACCCCTCCATGCATCACTTGAAACTTGCCGATGCTCTTGATCACTGACAAAAAGAGCTGTTGCCAATCTAGTTGGCCACCACCATCCAACAGAACCCTCGTCTTCAAATAAATCTGCAGCCTTTTTAAAAACAAGAGATTAGAGATAAAATCTTCATCCAATTTCCAACATCAGACAACTCTGAAACCTAGAAACTTCCTTTTTTCAATCGCTGAACTCAAATTAGCTTTGCAAAACCTGCACTGACTCTGCCCCTGGTCTGGATGACAATCATTATCATGTTGTGAAACAGTTTCCAGAAAGCTGTCTCCAGACCTTCTCAAGTCGATAACATATCTGAACCACAGGGTCCGTTCCGTCCTCCTGGCGGAAAGCCCTGAAGCAGTCCCATTCCAAAGCCTGGAAAGTGACCTTATCAACCCTTCGACTACGCCCAATCGCTCTGACCACGGCCTCTGTAAGCTGATGAACAAGATGTCAACTCCCGACTGATGTGGAAAGCTGGAAACCGAAGGGCTTTTGGGCAGTGAACATGCGTTATCCGAAGTACCACTCGACGTTGACCATTTAATCCGTCTCGAACCACCATCCGCAACGCCTTTGGTTAACAAGCACATTGGTTGCTATCTTTTTTCGACCTCGAAAGGCGTACGACACCACTGGAAAGCAGGAGTCTCATGACCTGCACAGAGTTGGGTTTTCGGTCACCTGCCTCTGTTTCATGCAGAACTTTTTTGCCGATCGACAGTCCAGGTGCGTGTGGCACACTCTCCTTGATATCCAGGCAGAGTTGTGTTCCTCAGGAGCATCCTTTTCCAGCCCTTTTCAGCATAAAATAAATGACATTGGTCCAATCGGTAAGCAGGCACTGATCCTCTCTGTTTGTTGACGACGGCGCACTTATGGCATGAACTTCTTACGCCAGCGTACAGCGTCGACTCCAACTTGTGTCAACAGAATCAACAGTGCTGAAAAGCGGTTTACCTCTCCCGAACCAAAACTCTGTCGATTCATTTCCACAATTTTCGTCGATTCTTGCTGATCCTGAAATTCGTCTGTACAAACGCCACCACTCCGTTGTTAAAAAGGCCAAATTCCTGTTTTTTTTTGACCAATAACTCATCTTTCTTCAGCCGGCACCTATCAAAAACCTCAAAACTTCTGCTCCATGGCTCTGAATATTCTGCGGGTCGTAGCGCACACAGACTGGGTGCTGATAAGAAAAGTTTGATGCACCTCCACAGAGCCTTGGTCCGTCAAACTGACTCGGTTGTGCGTCCAACCAGCCCATATCGTCTTACCTCAAACTCTTACCCTATCCACCATCAAGGCTTCGACTTCTTGAGTGTTTCCGCACCAACCCCCTGTGTACAGCCTGTACGCAGAGGCGGTGAACTCACTGTCAAACGCAGGCTGAAACTGCTTGAATGATTATATCCAACTGTTCTCAGAACCGCAGAATTCCTGCCTACGACTGTGTCTTTGATCCTCCATTCCATAAGTAAGTTTGAAAATAACACCTAAATGTATTCCGCCGTTTGGTCTTCTATGCGGCATCACGTGCGGAATGCCAGGTCGAGACCTAGGAGTTGTTTTTTGTCCGATTTTCCAATTCCGATCAACCTCCGTGGACCTTTTTTCACACAGAAGTCTTCGGATCTTGTAGGCGTTTCCAAAGATCTACCAGCTCTCTGGCGTCAAGGATTGTATGCTGACCTCTGTTCCATTTCCCATCCAGTCAAAAGTTTTCACTGACGATCCAAGTCTGAGATGAGTGCCCTGTCTCCTACTCCCTCTCCTCTCAGATACTGTTGGAACATATTCATTCCGATGCTATGCTGCTATTCTGCTAACTTACGCTACTGGTTTTGCTTTGAAGATAATTCTCGCATGTCGTCGAAGAGGGACTTTCTGTTCTGTCGGAATCGCTGTCACTTTGGAGGCCATAGCTGGCCGCAACCTTCACACCAGAACTTTTTACTTTTTTTTTGAACATTTATTAGCTAGTTTGAAGGCGACGGTTACAACATTACTCTTACTTTGAGTTTTGCTGGTCATGTTGCAATCGCGGAACGAAATGGGGATCGTAGCCCAAAGAACGCCACAAGAGAGAAACTGTTCCAACGTTTAAAATCCCCTGCCAGATGTGAAACCCAAAATTAACGATTATGGAGAGACCTCTGGCAGGAGATTGAACACACAGACATAACAAACTCTTTCAATCCGCCAAACCTTAATGAATTCCTCCCACTACGTCGGTGGTCGTAAAGAGGAAACGGCTCTGTGCCGGCTGCACACCGTCATCGTATTTTACCCATTCTTACCTTTTTAAAGAGTGAAGAAAGCTCCGTGGTGCATCCATGTCATGCGCCACTCACAATGAAAACATGTTGCTTTAAGAGTGTTGGTACTTCACGATGTGAGACTCAACATTTTACAGCATCCATGAAGATCCTGTTTCAGGGATGTCCGCCTGATGTGACTAGAGTTTTTTGAGAGAGATTAACATTATTCATCTAGTTAAGATTTTACTAAAAAGATTTTTAATGCAATTTCTGTGCTTTTCTAACGAGCATTTAATGAAATGTAAAGTTTGTTGGGGGGGGGGGAGGTTTTTTTAATGACGGTGAGTTGAGGTACGTGACGCACTGGATGTGGCCCCTTTGCGGTCGTCTGGCTTATAAACAACATATCTTATCTATCTCCCTCCTCATTCTTGTCCCTTTCCCCCTCCCCCAATTCTATCCTCCTTTCACCTGCGAGAAGATCCCAGCTGACAGGAAATTGATTTATATAGAAAACTCTCTTTTCTTGATAAAATTAGAGATATTTCTAACGGTTTGAGATTGGTGCTACTGTTACTAGGTTTGCTCCTACACGCACACGTGTGTCTAGTACCGAGTGCACATACACCATTTCCTCCGCCTGGCTTTTCCTCCCCACCCTCCGTCATACTCATACCCCACTCCCTCAACTCTCGTAATACCTCCTTCCTCGTAAAGTTGGTATATTCTTCCTTGCACATGACCAAAAAAAAAAAAAAAGAAAAGAAAGAAAACAAATTGTATCCGCCTGTGTTCCCGATTCGGAACTAACCGGTCAGTTTTGGTTTGTTGATTTTTCTTACTTGTTTTTTTTGTTGGTTCATTTTTGTCAATTTTACAATTTGTCTGTTTAATTTCATTCTTTTTTTTAGTAGTAACTGTCCATATGTTATTGTCCTATTGTTTTGGTGTCATAAGTGCTCTTCCTCGGTCACCCACTGCACCCAAAAGGATTTTTTTACACATATTGTTTTCTTTATGTTTCATCGTAGATAAAGTTGCATTTGTCCGATTCAACCATGGCTCTTTGACAACTATTCTCAAGAATCAGGAGCATAAAACAAAAGAAAAAATGCAAAAGATAATGGTAGCCCTAAAAAATCGTCCCTTACTGCCAGGGCCTGGAATTTTGGAAAAAGAAGGAAGTGTTTCACGATATGATACAAAAGCAATACTCAGTGTATCTGCAGGAGACCATTTCACGAAGAAAATAGAACGCCAGATACAGCTGAATGGGGATATGATGTGTGTTTTCTGTCTAATAATAGTAAACATGGAGAAGGTATTTTATTCAACAATAATTTTTATTTAAAATAGCGAAAACAATCTATGGATACAAAAGAAAACTAGTTATTGGTCCTTTTGAAATATGGGAAAACAGTTACCGATTAGTGGAAAATTTATGGCCCAATAGAGACGATCCTGCTTTTTTCAGGATATACAAAATAAAACAGAGGAACTTGTAATCCAAATATTATTATGCTTGTTGACTGTAATTATGGTTCATACGTGTCCGTTTTAGATTATGATAACTAAAAAATATAACAACGCCAAAGCCAGGGATGAGGTAATTGAAATGATGTCCTAAATTTTGAGCTAGTAGAGTATATGGAGGGATTTACCCCAGAAGTTCTCAGATACACTTGGCGAAGGTCAAATCCCACCAGCAAAGCCGCCTAGACTATCTAATGCTTCTGAAGATTAAGCGAAACGTAAGTAAACTGACATTCTTTTGGATACCGCAGTGACCATTCCTGTGTACAGTTGAATTTACCTTTAAACAGTAAACAAATAAAAAGGCTTTTGGAAATTCTATTCAACGATTATTAAAAGATTACACAATGTACATCAATAATGATACAATAGAGAATTTAAAAGTCAATATGCCACTGTACCATATGAGAGAGAAACTTAAAACAATACCAAATGATCAATTCATTGTGTAATATCAGATCAGCTATTGTCATATACTCTGCTGATGGAAAATGTAGAGCAAACAATTACATCCAGAAAAGTAAAATAAAGACTTGCAAAGGGCTTGAACAAACCTTAAACACGAAATACAGTCCCTTAAACAATCTGCATCTGAACGAAGCAGACAGAACGCCCTAAATGATAAGAAATACCATTTGGCAAAATTAGAATCTAAAATGGAAAGAAAACTATTGAGAACAAAGTATGGTGTGGCTTTGCAGAGGGAAAAATAAATAAGTTATTTTTTGTGTTCTCTTTGAAAACAGACATTATGTGAGTAAGCAATGTTAAAACTTGTAAGGACGACGGACATGTTTATCAAACCAAGAAAATTGTAAAAAGAAACTAAAACCTTTTTTCAAGAACTTTAAACAGAAGAACGTGAAATCACAAGATCTCAATATGGATAAGTTTAAAGAAACAATACCAAAATTAAACAAATCTGAACCTGACAACTTAGAGGATTATAACAAAAGAAGAAGCAACAGAACATTAAGGAATTGCAGAGTGAATAAAAGTCCCGCACAGATTATTTACGGTGATTTTTCAAATTTTTCGGAAACAACTAGTGGAATTTGTTACGTTCTTTACACGAGAGTTTTTGTAAAAGGGGAAATGTCAATAACACAAAAGGGAGGCGTAATAGTATGTTTACCCAAGGAACAAATCAAGGGAATTCATTCAAATAATTGGAGCCCAATTTCATTGTTAAATGGTATTAACCTACAAAATCTATCAACATGTATAGCTACAGATCAAAACATTTTGCCAAAACTATTACACACCGATCAGAACGGATTTATAGCTGGGAGGTATATTGGGGATAACTTGAGAATATTTATGAATATGATAAACGAATTGGATCACAAAAATATACAGGACTACTAGTTTCCATAGATTTTGAAAAGGCTTTTGATTCAGTTAACTGGAATTCCTTGGGTAAAAGCCATCAAAAGCGTTGGTTTTTGGTGAGTTATTTGTAAAAGGATTAGTACTTTGTAAAAAAACATTAAAACACTCGTATTGTTTGACGGCAAAATGTTCTGAAACGTTTCCAGAAAAAAGATGGTGTCGTCTCATTAATAGAAAAACTAAGAAAAGGGGATCCTCTATCACCTTATCTATTTGTATTATGTGTAGAGTTAATTTCAGGGCCCATCAAAATCAGAAACGATGAGGAAATTAAGGGAATAAAAATATAGGGGGGACAGAAACAGAGCTCCAGTAAACCAGTTGCATACGATACGTTTTTCACTCACAAGGGATAAAAAATCTTACGAAAAACTTTCGAGTCATAATCAGAATTTTGAAAATATTTCCGGTTAAAATTAAATTTCGAAAAAACTTGTAATGTATGGTTTGACAGAAGAGGACTCGAAAATAGTGTAACCTATCGAAAAACACATGATGTGGGAATCCAAAAAGTACCACACTTCTTGGAATATGGTTACAAATGACCTTTCCAAAATAATAGAGCTTAATAGATCTGACCAGTTTTTTGGAAGTAAAAGGTGGTTCACAATTTGGTCCAAACGGATGTGCACACCAGTAGGTAAAGGCGCAGTCTGAAAGCCTTATTTTGTCAAAGCTTGTAAACTGTGGTTTTGCGTCCAAACCCTCCTGATACGTGATAAAACAATTACAAAGCATGTGTTGTGAGTTTTGTCTGGACTGAAGCCTGACAAAATTTAACAAAATATGCAGTACATTATATTGAAGATGGGGGCATAGAATACCAAATCATTTATGTTTTTTTATGCAAGCACTGAAATTGTCCTGGATAAGAAAATTAGTAAATAATGATTCTAGTGGAAGACCATTTATAACTCAATGTCCAAAGTTCACAATATAAAGATATTTTGGATCAAAGAGATTCTTGTATAGTACATGCAACAAGTTTTGGAGAGACGTATTTAAGTCATATACAAACTGACATTCATGTAGCTTTAGATAACAACGAAGAAATTATTTTCCAGAACCTTCTTTTATAATGATACAATTCAAAATTAACGCTTCCCATTTTTTTCTACAACTATGGGCAGAGAAAGGTATAGTCTACGTAGGGGATATGATTGACGAAATGGGCAACTGTTTTAAGTTATGACGCCTTAAACAAAGGTGGGAATCATTTAAAATTAGACCTCCTACACTATTTTGGATGTGCCGTGCATAAAAGATATGCTAAGGAAAAGACACTAAATTTGAAAATATTACAAGAATGAAAATTGGAAGTGAATGAAAATTATAACAAGTGTCAAAAAGGAGCTAAGATTTACTAGAATATACTTCTCATAAGTTTATGTGGTAACTTAATATGTAAGTCATTTCGAGAACTGGGAACTCAAGCACATACCGGCATAGCTTGGGAAATCGTATTGAAAAGTGCGAGAAAAATAAAAGAAATAAAATTCAGGTGTCCAATTGAAAATTTGTCAAGAATTCTGTATCCAATATCATACTAACCAATAATGGGTTTGAGGATAGCGATAGATGCAGTTTTTGTCAAATTGAGAGAGATATTATACATCACTATTTGTGTTACCTGCACAACTTCACAAGAATTCTGGAAAGAAATAGAAAACTACATGAAAACAACGTGTGAAAATAGTATGCAGATTGCATTCAGTGTTGACTGTTTTGTTTTGGAACCGATGAAAACACAAAACAGACCATCATTTGATCCTCATTTTCTTGTGGGCGAAATATTTGTTTAACTTGTAGAAGAATTTAAGAGTGTTAAACCCAATTGTCAGTGTTTAAAATGTATTAACATCGATACAAATAGAGAAAAGTATCACAGATGACAAAAGCGTTTATCATGTCTTTTGAAAATTGCTACCCTCCTTGCCTCGATCGAAACACTATAACAGTCCTTCTTCATTGTACAATGACCCTTGTAAAAGGTTTAATAGACACACAAACACCACATAAAAAAAAACAAAAAAAAACGATACTCCTGTAATGGTCACACACAAGCCATGAAATGTTGAGCGAGCAATAATTTGTGAACATGAATTTGTTTGTTTTGCTTTCCGTTTTTTTGTGTTGTTTTTGTTTCCCTATCCCACCATTCCGCCAGGCACCAAGCAGCCCACCTTTCAGGGGTGTGGTGTGGGGCCATTGGTTTCCCTCCGTGTTCGTTTTTGGTGGCGTGTTGTTTCATAGAAGGGTGGGTTTATATATGTAATTGGTATATACCCTTGCGCTGTTTAATATTTCATTTAATAATAAATAGATATAGTGTAATAAGATTACATTGTATAAGCGAATTATGACTTTTTGAATATGACACTTTTGTATGATCTTGACACACTATTGAAACATTGTATGTAAAGGTATTGTTTGATGTAACATGTGTATTGAATGAAATATACACCTTCAGTTGCACAGGGACAAAAAAGAAAAAAGAAAAAATAAGAATGAGGCACCGGAGAGGATGGTTATCCGGAAGAATGGGGCGGGGGGGGGGGGATGAATGAGGGGGGATCTGGCGGAGGGGGCGGGGTACATAATGGACTGCAGATGGTTGGAAAGCGCGGGAGGAAGAGTTTGCGATTGGAGTACGTAAGAGGCTTAGTACTACTTGTGGAGAGAGAGAGAAGAAAGAGAGAGAAGAGAGAAGAGAGAGAGTGAGGAGAGGAGAGAGGGGGGGGGGGGGGGAGGACGAGCGCGCGCAATCTCAAACACACACACATACACACACACACACACACACACACAAACCACACACACAAATACGCGCCAACAGGACACACACCACACAACACACAACACACACACACACACACACAAATACGCACACAGAACACAGACACAGACACACACAGACACACACACACACACACACACACACAACACACACACACACACACACACAAACACACACAAAAACGCACACACTACACACACACTCACACACCCACACACACACACGACAAACACACCCACACACACACACACACATACACACAAAAGAGAGAGAGGGGGACACACTCACACTCAACAATACACGCAGGCGTGCGCCTCGCAAAAAGATAGACAGAGAAAGAGAGAGACAGAGAGAGAGGGGGTTGGGAGACAGACAGAACAGAGAGACAGACAGACCAGAACACTGCTAGTCAAGTTGTTTTTGACCTTGTGCCAGGAGACAACTCACACCCACACACACACACACACACACAGCACACACACACGCACACTCACATACATTACACTCACACACACACAACACACACAGTCACACACACACCACAACACACGCACACGCACACACTACATCAAATTCTGGAAAAAGCTAATCGAGAGAGAGAAGAGAGAGAGAGAGAGAAGAGAGAGAGAGAGAGGAGATAGAGAGAGAGAGAGAGAGAGAAGAGAGAGAGAGAGAGAGTTGAAAGCAGACAGTCCAAAGCAAAGACACTGAGCATAGTTCGACAGGGACGACAGGCAACTGGCCGTTACTAATCGTTTGATTTGTCAGTTACACGGCCATATAAGCCACACAAGCTGTGGTTTAGAGGGGGGGGGGGGGGGGGGACGAAACACTTCCTGAAACTCCAGATCGCCTTTCACAAAACCTTTTGACTACGAGGCCCGTTGTCAGACTTCGAGTCCCTGCCATGGTTTTACCCTCCACACCTCCCTCAGCTCCCCCAACGCCGCCAACTCTTTTTCATACCTCCCACCTCCCGGCAAACCTTCCCCAACCAAAAAAAATATGAACAGAAAAAAAAACAACAAAAAAACATAAACAAAAAAAAAACAAAAACTACAACCAAAAACAGAACAAAAAAAACCAAAAAACAAAGAACAAAAAACAAACAACAATATAACAACCAACACATACAAACAAAAAACACAAATCCGGCAAAACCAGAAAAAAAAAAAACAAACAACAAACAAAAAAAACACCAACAAACCAAAAACAACAACCACAAGAATACTACACCACCAAAAAACCACACAAAAAACAAAAGAACAAACAATTGCCCCAACCCAAAAGAACAAAACACCCAAACGAAAAAAAATCAACAAAAACGCCACACAAAAAAAAACCAAAAACCAACAACAACAAAACAAAAACACAACATCCTACAAGAACAAGCACCAAACAATCCACACAACCAACAAAGAATAAACAAACAAGAAAAAAAAACACACACAAACGCTCAAAACAAAAACCCACCCCCCCCCCCCTTCGATCCCGCTCTTTTTGTTTTTTCGTGTGATTTTGCTCAGTTTACCTGCCTTTGTTTTTTCCTATGGGAAGAAACACACATACTACACACACACACACACAGCACACACACACACACACACACACACGCCCGACGCACGCACGCACGCACGCACGCACGCAAAAATCACACCCGCCCAACGCACGCCCGACACACAGCACGCATGCGCGCGCGCGGGCACACAACACACACACACACACACACACACACACACCCTCACACACCCACACACACAAGCAGCCACGCACGCACGCACGCCCGCACGCACGACACGCACGCACAACCCACACCACACACACACACACCACACACACACCCACACACCATGCGCGCGCGCGCGCGCGGGCAAACCACCCACACACGCACGCACGCACGCACGGCACGCACGCACGCACGCCCACGCCCGCACACACAACACACACACTCACATGCGCATGTTTGACTGTGCTTTTTTCTTCGTCATATGTGCAGTTTCACACACACACACACACACACACACACACAATCACACACTCACACACCCACAACACACACACGAACACACGCACACAACACACACGCGCGCGCGCACCAGAAACAGAAACGAAACAAACAGACCAGACGAACGACCCGAGACAGACTGGCCCGTACCTAGTAGTTTTCTAATTACTAATGTCGTGACGTGGCGTGCATGCGTGTGTGTGTGTGTGTGTGTGTGTGTTGTGTGTGGGGGTGCGCGCCGCGCGCGCGCCCGCGCGTCTGTGTGGTTTGTTTTTGAGTATAGTGGTTGCACGCGCTTGCTTGTGTGTGTGGTGTGTGGTGTGCGTGTGTGTGTGTGGTGTGTGTGTGTTGTGTGTGTGTGTGTGCGTGTGTGTGTGTGTGTGCGCGCGCGCGCCGCGCGTGGCCGTGAGTGTGTGTGTGTGTGTAACGTGCGTGTGTGTTGAGTTGTTGTGTGTGTGGTGTGCGTGCGTGCCGTGCGTGCGTGCGTTGTGTGTGATGTCCTGTGCGTGCGTTGTACGCGCTCGCGCTCGCGTGTGCGGGTGGGTGTTATGAGTGTGTGTTGTATGTGTTGAGTGTAGTGTGTGTATGTGTGTGTTTGTTTGTGTGTGTTTGTGTGTGTGTGCGCGGGGGGGGGGGGGGGGGGGGGGGGCGTGGCCGTCTTCAAAGTGTGTGTTTTGGTGTTGTCGCTGATGCTGTTCTTGTTGTTGTAGTAGTTGCTGTCTACATACGCCATCATGTTAGGACACCAGTTTTATCTCAACCTATTTCTACGGAATGACTCATAGCTGAACCTCCATGTATTTAGGACCGAGTATTGAGGACACACGCCGTTCCCAATATGAGCGTTCATGTGCTCCATGTCAGTGGAAACGTAACCTCCTTAACAATGGTAACATCCTACAATACTTGGGTAGTATTTATCATCTTTACTTAAGAATATAGGCTATTTTTTTTTATTTTTACACCCAATTTTCCTTCTTTTTAATAAAAATAGCTGTATATGTCTGGAAAGAGAGAGAGAGAGAGAGAGAGAGAGAGATACAGACAGACAGACAGACAGGCAGACAGACAGGCAGACAGACAGACAGACGGACAGACAGATAGACGGTCAGACAGATAGACGGTCAGACAGACAGACAGACGGACAGACAGATAGACGGTCAGACAGGCAGACGACTAACAGGGGGAGACAAACAGCAGACATACATACAGACAGAGGGACACAGAGCGAGAAAGAGAGAGAGAGAAGAGAGAGAGAGAGAGAGAGAGAGAGAGAGAGAGAGAGAGAGAGAGAGAGAGAGTGAGTGAGTAGGTGAGTGAGAGAGAGAGTGAGAGAGAGAGAGAGAAGAGAGAGAGAGAGAGAGAGAGAGAGAGAGAGAGAGAGAGAACGGTTACTGCAAATGATCTATATTTAGGTTTTTTTATGACAATAGATTGAGCGGTCCAACCAACAACCCGAATATTGTAAAAGTTATATATGGAACCATTAAAAAAAACTTCTTTTCTAATTTCTTTATCATACACTCTCTAACTCCATGCGCGCGACAGCACACACGTGTGTGTGTGTGTGTGTGTGTGTGTGTGTGTGTGCGTGTATGCGTGTGCGCGTGTTGCGATGTAATATGGTGTGGTGTGGTATGGTGAGTGTGTGTGTGTGTGTGCGTGCGTGTGTGTGTGCGCATGTATATGTGTGTATGAGTGCGTGCGCGCATGCATGCGCAAGCGTGGTTTATACTGTTATCTTTCTCTCTCTGTCTCTTTCTGATCTCATATACTGGAAGAGATCAGTCGGATACAATGTCATCATTTGATTAAGTGGATGGTCGAGTTCTTTCTTTCTTTCTTTCTGCGTACGCAGGCTGATACTCCTGCGGACACTGCCTGTATAGCCAGGCAGTGGAGTTTTGTGTGTATGACCCTTTTTTATCCCGCCATTAAGGCAGCCATACTCCATCTTCGGGAAGGTGCATGCTATGTGTCACGTGTCATCCATACCAACGGCCAAACTGGCCTTCTCTTCCGAAAGTTGGTGATGGGATTTACGTGTGTGCAAGATGTTATGCGTGCGTTCACACACGGAACCTCGGTTTATAGTCTCATTCGAAGGACTATATGGTGAATGGAGTCAAAACCAATGTAAACTCCGAGGGAAAAATCCCCCTATACCGAAATTCGAACCCGCAACCCCAGGATCACGAGTCCGGCGCTCTACCAACTGAGCTATCCGGCCCCCGATGGTCGAGTCAGTTTTAAGATTTTTTTTTTAACCTTACTGCATTTCTCCTGTGCGTGAGTACATAAGGAAATGTTACGAAGTCATTTGTTTTTGGGTTTAAATTCGATTTGATACACACTAAGAATGAATGTGTACTATTTGTTTGCAGGAAAAGAAGAGGAAATGTTATTGTTCTGTTAACCCCCTCCCCCCTTGTCAAAGACCTCTCTGGTAATGACAATAAAATATCAACGTGCCAATGTGTCAAAAGTCTCTCTCTCTCTCTCTCTCTCTCTCTCTCTCTCTCCTCTCTCCTCTCTCTCTCTCTCTCTCTCTCTCCTCTCTCCCCTCCCCCCCCCTCTCCCCTCTGAGCATCAAAATCTTGGAGGACTTTTTTGTCATAGAAGAAGTAAGAAGCGATGACGTTTAGATTGAAGTAAACCCTGTTGAGCTTTTCCACTTTTTAATTTCATAAGTCCAAAGGGAAATTAAAACAAAACAAAAACAAAGAAAAAAAAAGAAAGAAGAAGAAGAAGAAGCACCTCTCTCCGTATTACTCCGTCACGAGAAACGGTCCACCTTGCATCCCCCCCCCCCCCCCCCTAATAAATTTGTCACATGTATTTTTTGGTGCTTTAGAGTGTATAGATCACAAAAAAATCATTTTAAAACATAGAAAATCTTGGACGCCGTCCCTTCGGGCTTAATTTTGAAGGGTACCCATTCAATGCCGGGTTGCTTTTTCGCCCCGGGTCCAACTTTTTCCATAATTTTGGGTGATCCCGTGTCTTTTTTTTTTTTAACTACGGAATTTTCCTTTAGTATTTGTTGAAAAATCCCTTTCCCGCCGTAGCTAATCAAAACGATAATATAGCAATAAGGGACCGCAGAAACTACTTTGTTCCCCCTGTTTTTAACATTTGCGAACTGTAAATTTGCCAAATTTTGCATAAACCGTCTCTCCCCAAAAACTGGGGAACTTTAGAAACAAAGAAAAACCACGTACAAAGAACGTCCTGTAATTCTTTGAGCTATCCACTACCAGGCCATGGACCCTCTTTTGCCGGGTACCCCCCTCCCCCCATTTGGCTTCACGAAAAATTTAATTCTTTAAAAATTCATATTGGGATTTTTAAAAAATAAATTAAATTTTGCACTTTCCAGTGTGAGGCATATGTTTGGGGGCTGTTTTTTGGTGGGTGTGTTGTGTGTTGGTTGTGTGGTGTGTGTGTTGGGTGTGGGTGTGTGGGTGTTGATGATGATGTTGCTCAGTTTGGGCACTGGAAGGCATTTCTGTTTCATGCGACATCTGCCAGACGTTTTTAAATAAACCAAAATCTCATCATTTGAGTCCTTCCCTGGGCACAAGTAAAAGCGCCCGAAATAGCTATGACACTTCTTTTTCGTCGCCCAGAGTCGGGAAAATCCAACAAGGGCAACCATATCGGGGGGGCAGGATCCCCCTTTCCTCTGGGGACCACCCCGGTTCCCAATGCCATCAACGTAAATCCATTTTCCCATGTTGCTGCTGGAACAAAGACGGGGTTCGAGGGGCCCCTTTAAAAAGCAACTTGATATTTGCTCTTTTTGATGTGTCTTGAAATTTTGGTTTGACGACAGCTTCCATGTCAACATTTAGTTTGGTTCAAGGTCACCCACATTCCCCTTTGAGCGTGGTGTCGGAAGTTTTCGCACCGGTGAAAAAATTCTGCCGTACATGACACAGGTGGGGGCTCAAATCGCTTTGGATTTCTTCAGCGAGGGCCCCATGCCCCAAGGCGGGCAATTGTTTCCACAAATTTTGGTTGCTGAAGAACTTTGAGGGGTTTTTTTTTTCCCAAGCCCTTGATGCACTTTTTGTACGGTGTAACAAAAGAGCCAGGTATTCGGTGCAGTGCTGTTGCCCAATGCTGTGCGATGTCGGGACGTGTGACCTTTTTTTTGCCCCTTCCTGTGTTAACAGAATCACCAGGGTCCTTCAGCTGCAAGCGAAGTGCAGGAAAATGAAAAAATGTCCGAGTGGGACTCGACGCGACGAAGCTGTACCTTTCTTTTACGACCACAGTGGGGAAACCTGGAATCCGTCTTTTCGTTGGATTTAAGCGTTACGTTGGCGCCCTTTCTTGTCGAGCTCTCTGCCGATTGCGCTAAAGGGCTTCCCCCTCACTACAGAGACTTTCGTCCAAATTTTTGGCGCATTCTCATCTTTGCCCCAAACTCGATAAACGGGCTAACCCTTTTCTTTTTTTCGTCTTTTGACAAAAAACGTTTTCCAGTTGAGGACGTTTGGTGTTTTCTTTTTCATGATGATCTTATCGCCAGTGCCTCTCTTTTTTTTTCATTGCTTTGATTCAGTCCGTTTGTACTGTCTGTACTGAACCCACGCCCTTTCCCTTTTTGGCAGCATGTCAATATTTCTGGCTATCTCCCGAAATTTGGGGAAAACTGTGAAAACATAACCTGCTTTGCCACGCCCCAAAACCCATCTCGGGGGTAGAGGGGCATTTTCCCATATTTTTGGGTGAGGATTTAAACCCTTTTTGCTTTGCCCGGCTTGGCAAAAAATTTTGTCACAGGGGCAATACTGTAAGGTACAAGAGAAATTTGGGTATTCTAAACGTTTAATTTGATTAACCCCTGCTTGTCCTTACAAGGGATTTTAAAAGGAAATTTTCCCTTGTTTTTTGTATTCCACACCTTTCTTCTTGGAAGTTTCATGTAGAGGGTTTTTTCAGGACCATGTTTTGGGGGTTTAGCCGCTTGACTGGTTCAAAAAAATTGTCATTTGACGTCTCGCGTGTAAAAGCCTCCTTCAGGGCGTTACCACCCTTTTTTCTCCCCTCAAAATCTGGAATGCCGGCTGGGACAGATGTTCGTACAGGCGATGTTTTTGACCAAGGTTTCCTCACAGAAGGGTCATGAACTTTGACTGCTCCTGAGTCTTCTACGTCTTTTCGCTTCTTATATAGAGACGAAAGTCTCGAATCACTGCCAACCCTCATCACCTTCCCATGCACCATTTCGAGAAAAGATATTTTGACCTCTCGGGGGGTTTCCTGACCCTCTTTGGTGGCCCCCCTGGTCGACAGCATTTTCCCCGTGAACCAGCGCCACCTCCGCCCTCCTCCCTGCGGCGTGTTCTAACGTTTTCTTCCAGGGGTCTTGCCCCTGAAAGCGTTTTGAGGAATGAAGGACCTTGCCACGCTAAAGCCCCTCTCGCAGCTTTCCCCTTGGGCCCCAGGAGTGAAAAAGTAAATTTTTCCCAAGAAATGAAAGAAGGTCAGGTAGCGTGCATAGTTTTTGCCACCAAAACGAAGAAAGGTCGGGCTTTTGGGACATGTTTTGTGCTACAGCAGGAAGTCGTTGATTTTGCAGCCTCAAGGGCGCTAGGACAAGCTATTAAATGATCGAGTACGACAACAAAATTGTGAGTTGGTAAAAAGGCCCCCTCTGACTCGCCTGAACTTTTGTACTCTCCCATAAACTAAAGACAGCTTCATTTTGGCTGAAGCTCAGTCAACGCTCTTTTGGAAAAAACATGGGGCTTCTGTTGATTTGCATTTCTTCTGACAGGTGGGAAAGAGGTTCTTCATCTCTGATTTCAAACCTTTCCAGCGCAAGCGTTCTAGACCTCAAGCTTTGTCTTAGGGGCAGAACAATGCTTGTTCTATTTTTTCCCAAAGCACCCCTTGCCCAAACCAAAAAGGGATAAACCTGCCTTCAAGGATATCTCCGCCCCAAAACCATCCACTTTCCCCCAAGCACCTTGAGGAAAGAACAGGAAGGGGGAAAGTACCGATCAGAATAATATGCTTCTTGACCGGGCGGTTTGGTTCCCGACGATGGGGTAGGCTTTCTACAAACCCCAGACAAAGTACATTAGTGAAAACACTCTTGTCCAACCTTTCTCGGGCCTCCTTGCAAGTCGCAAGCATTTCCTGATGCCTTTGTACTCGGGATTGGGTGGGGGATCACGGGGTATAGTCTTTGTGTCTTCTTTTGGGGTTTTCTGCCCACACTGTGAAAAGAACCACCCACGGGGTATTTCCCGATCACTGCTGCGTATTTCCCGGAAGAATCCGTGGGGGTTTGAATTTTAACTTTTTTAAAATATTTCACCCCACCCAAAGGGCCATGCCCAATTTAAAAAGGGGGGGCTTTTCCGCTGGTTTTCGAACATTTTGGTAAAACCTCTTGGCCAAAAGCAGATATTGCAGAAGAAGAGTGTAAGAAAGTCGCTTTCTATTGTGCCGAGGGGAAACGACTCAAATAATCAAATTTTTGTTGATTTAAGTACAGTCTGGAGATTTTGCCCTGAAACAGAATATTAAGCACATTGAGAACAATCTCACAAAACACAACCACAACAACACAAAACACACACACCACACAACACCACACACAAACACAACACACACACACGCACACACCCGCAACACACACCGCGCGCGCACGCATGTCCCCGCCCCCCCCCCACCTCCACACAAACCCCCACCAAAAATTCCTTATTGGGAAATGCAATTTAAATTTTTTTCAATAAAAAATCCAATATCAATTTTTTAAAAAATTAAATTTGGTTGAAGCCAAATAGGGGGTAGGGAGATAACCCCCGGGAACAGAGGGACAGCATGGCCCAGGGATGTGTATAGCTCAAAAGAATTACAGGATGTTCTTTGATATGGGGGTACTTTTTTTTCTAAAAGTTGCACTTTTGGGGGGGATGGTTTTTGCAAACACTTTGGCAAATTTACAGTTTCGCAACGGTGATATGTGAGTACACTACTTACTGCGGGCACCTTTTTGCATATATTTTCGTTGATTAGCCTTCGTGAGAAGGGATTACTGTCAACAAATAATAAAGGGAATTTTCGTATTAAATACCCAAAAACACAGGGGTCACCAAAATTTGGAACGTTTTTGGACCGGCGAAAAGCAGCCGCGGCACCTGAGTGGGGACCCCCCAAAATTAACCCAAAGGGGCAGTGCGTCCCAAAATTTTCTATGTTAAATGATTTTTCGTGTCTATCACTCTAACACCAAAAAATAAAGTGACAAATTTATTGAGGGGGGGGGGGGGGGGGGGGGGGGGGGGGGGGGGGGGGTGCAAGGGGACCGTTTCTCGTGACGGGAAATCATTTTCTGCTAAACGAATTAACGGCCCGATCTTTTTATCATTCGTCGCGAAATCATCTCTCGCATAAAAAATCATCACTGCAAGCCCCTAAACCACCCCACACATGCGATCTCACAGCACTGCGCCAGAAAAACACCATGACCACAGCAACCCCCCCCCCCCCCACCCCCCACCACCCCACTACCATCACCCCCATCGTCACCTTACTACCACCGTCACCACCACCACCACCCCCCAACCCCCCCCGTCATCGCCACCACCAACAGCAACAACAATAACACAATCCAAAAATCACCACCAGAAACCGCCACCTTTTCCAAAACCTTTTTCGAACCTGTGGGCGAAGTCCCTAGAGGTGCGGGGCTTCTCCCCGGGTTGCTGCTGCTGCCCGCCTTTTTTTTGCTGTTGCCGCTCTTTTGCTGGCATTTAGGCCGTGGGGGAACTGCTCTTGGTCCAAAAGGGGGCATACGGGGGGGGGGCCGTTCAAATCCGCTGTCAGGGTTTTATTGACGCCGAGGGGTTTGGGTGTACAAAATTCCAGTTTGTCGAGAAGGGGTTTGGGGGGGGGGTTTTTTTTTGGTTGTTTTTTTGGTTTTTTTTTTGTTTTGTTTTGTTTGTTTTTGGGTTTTTTCGAAAATTTCTGGTTTTTCATAAGGGGCACAGCGTGCGGCTATCAAACCTACCTTCTCGCTAAAAGTTTCAAAACCCAAATTCTTTTTTTTTTTTTTTGGAAGAAAAAAGAAATGTTACCAACAAAACCGAAAATTTTTTTTTTTTCTTTCTTTCTTTTTTTTTTTTTTTTTTTTTTTGTTAAATAAATAAAAAATTTTTTTTTTAAAAGTAAAGGGGGATCGCCTTTTTTGGGGTTGTCTAAACTCACACGGTTTGGACTGTTTCATACAACTTCAAGTCACTGCTTAAGGGGGAAAATCCGTGTACATGACTAATGACTTCGCCCGGAACACACTTTTTTTTGTAAGTTTTCCTTTAGTTGGAGTAACCACCCTGTAAATCAATGATTTTTTTGTGATGACGCGCTTAATAGTGAAATGGGAGTTTTAGCACGCGTGGGGAAGGGGAGCCGGCCCGCCGTAACCGAGGCCAGGGGAAAATTTTGACAAAAGGTGTACCGATCCTGTATTTTTTTGCCTCCCTATAACTGTAGTTTGTCTCGCCCCGGGTGGCAGAGAAACCCATTTTTCCCCCCGGGGCGGGGCCTCGGGAAAGGGGGGTGAAGGGGGGGTGGACATTGTAAAAAATAAAAAAAAATTTAAATAAAAAAAGAAGAAGACTAAAAAAGACCCACTGAAAAACGCAAAAAATATTAAAAAGAGAGAGAGAGAGGAGAGAGAGAGAGCAGAGGAGAGAGAGAGAGAGAGAGAGAAGGGGAGAGAAGAGAAAAGAAGAAGAACAAAGAAACATACAACACGATGAAAAAATAACGGATAAAGTACGCAATGAAAAAAACTCAAAAAGTTCAAACCAAAAACATCAAATATGCACAAACGATTTTTCTGATTGCACAGCATGAGAAATAATTTAAATGGGGATTCAACACCGTTTTTGCTTTTTATGTAGGGCCCTTTGCCCGTGAGAGGGGGGGGGGAGGGGGGGGGGGGAAGGTGTTTTTTTTCCGTGTGTTAGGCTTTGCTGCAAATGTATGATAGGGGCTGTTTGACTGGCATAATATCTTTAAGTAAGTACGGTTCTGGCCTGACCTTTTGGTACTTCTCTGTTTGTGTGTCTGTATTTTGTTTTCTCTCTGTTGCCCTTTGTTTAATCGCCCCCTCTCTCTCTCTCTCCTCCCCTTCTCTCTCCTCCTATCTCTCTTCTCTCCCCCTTTTTTTTCAATTTTGGGGGGGTTAGCTTTTTGTCTTTAACTGTGCAAGATCTTGTCATTGTTTATTCCTTTTTAACGTTCGCATTAAATTTTGGGATTTGATTTGTTTTTTCTCATTTTGCCCCAGGCGGGGGGAAAAAAGCATTTTT
The DNA here is from genome assembly GCA_018398815.1 of Conus ventricosus. Classification (NCBI taxonomy): domain Eukaryota; kingdom Metazoa; phylum Mollusca; class Gastropoda; order Neogastropoda; family Conidae; genus Conus; species Conus ventricosus. The sequence continues at coordinate 74,602,942 of CM031599.1, read as the reverse complement.
TGCTTTTTCTCTTACATTGGTAAAATAAATTTCTTTCTTTTTTTCTCTCTCTTTCTCCTCTCTCTCTCTCTCTCTCTCTCTCTCTCTCTCTCTCCCCCCCCCCTCTCTCTCTCCTCTCCTCTCCCCTCCTCTCTCTCTCCTCTCTCTCTCTCTTCTCTCCTCTCTTCTTCCTTTTCCCTCTCTCCCTTCTCTCTCCCAGCGGCACAAAAGTTCCACTTTTAAATCGGTTACAATTCAACCGGGAGGTCACATATTTTTGTATGTCAATGTGGGGGACACTCAAGGGAGAGTTTTTTAAAAAGAGATCATCAGATAAGAAAAACCCCCCCTCAAAGTGTTTTTCGGGCCCGAACTCCTTACACTCAAGGGGGGGGGGGCCCATCCAGGTAACTTCCAAAGCCCTTCTGCTGACAATTTTTGTCCCCTTAGCGGTGCCAGGATTTCGATGTCGCAATTTTGGAGGGTAGGAGTATCAAGTCAAAGCATGCCTTTTTCTTCTTCTTCTTCTTCTTTATTTTCTTTTTTCTTCTTCTTCTTTTTTTTTTTTCTTCTTTTTTTTTCTTTCTTTCCTTTTTTTTTTTTTTTGGAGATGGGTGTCTTACCATGTCGTTATTGGGGCACCTTGTTCTAAGTTGAGAAATGTAAGCCGTATGAAGTTCACTTTTGTTCCACCTTGAACAGACCCGGCTGTGGAATGCAGCCTCTGCCATTGCCTTCAGGATTTGGTCCTCTTCTCACCGGAAATCCCAAGCTGTTTGGTGAGATCAGAAGCTTGATCGTGAAGGTGTTTTATTCGTGGTTTCCGCGCGAGAGAGGTCGTGTGTTTATACTATGCGAAAAGGTCATAGATGGCATATTCGGCATGACGAAGACAGTTTGAGATGGCGTTATCGTGACGTCTATGCACAAAGGCGGTGGTCTTGTATGAAAAAATGCTTATAAGATGGCGGCGGAAATGACTTCAGAGTTTGCCAGTCAACATGGATCCAGCATGGCATGCGTTCGCAGAGGAAAGTTTTTTTTGTAAAAATATTCAGGAGGAGCCCAGATGTTCCATCATATCTGAACAGAGGAACAGCAACATACTTTCATTTGGTTAAAAAAAAAAAAAAGAAAGAAAGAAAGAAAAGAAAACCCATTGACCACGTGCAAGGTGAGTACAAAAAAAAAAAAGGGAGGGGAGGAGGGGGGGGGGGCGGGGGCGGGCAGGGTTTTCATCAAACATTGGTGGGTCATGGTCCATGACATCTGAGTGCATGGAGTGACCAACCAGTCAGCTGTTCCCCTATACAGCGCATTATTTGTGAAACATTACTTTCTGTTAGTCTCATGTTTATCACATTAAGGAGATGATCCTCTCTCTCTCTCTCTCTCTCTCTCTCTCTTCTTTTTCCCCTCTCTCTCTTCTCTCTTCTCTCTGCCCTTTTTCTTTTCTTTCTTTTCTTTTTTTTTTTTGCTTCTCTTTGTAACGTGTACACTGAGGCATATAATGTAAGGGTGGTTTTTTTTTTTTTTTTTTTTTAATAAACAATCTCACAAAACGATCATCGGTAACCATTTCATTTCTGAAAACTATTTGGAAATGAACTTCTCTTCCATGATCAGAGAGAAGGAGAAAACAACAACAACAACAACTACAACAACAAAAACGACCAAACCCACCTGCTCCCCAATCCTCACGACCAACTCTTTGAAAAACAGTAAACAAGTGGGGTAACGTTTGCTCCCATAAGAAAACCTAAACAGGAGTAACTTTATTCAAGACTGGCACAGCCTTTTAAACTTGAATAAAGTCAGACAAATACATAGACGAACAGTCTAATAGTGGGGGCAAAAAAACAAGCGCAGGCCAACAACTGAACTGTCTTCATAGTAATGACTTGGCAAAGATTTGGACTTAAGGAGGAGGGGGGGGGGGGAATTTGAAGATGGAGAAACTGGGAAGATGAAATAAAGAAAGTATATTACAGATATGAAAACTCTTCACTAGCTGCATAAGGGAACCATCGCAATCTTTTTGAAGGCAGATATATTTGTATTGCCTGCCTCTTTGAAAAAAAAACTGGGAAAAAAAAACAAAAACAACCTTCGATCAAAAACAGAAAACCCTTTCCGATTCATCGAGGATTGTAGAGCGACAGCAGAAAGTTAAAAAAAAATAAAATAAAATAAAATAAAATAAAAAAAGACCCACAAGCCGACCTGAGCAACACAAGCCTTGCTCAGAACTGCCCACTGATCTCGTATTGGGTCGCTCTCAATAGATGGCAGCTGTTTGGTACGTATTAATTTTGACCCGATCCAGGTGGACTGTACTAGCTTGAACTAAAACGATACCCACGAACTGGCTTCAACCTAGTATGTGTAGGGTCAAATCCAGTATTGGTTGGCGACACGAGTGAGTGTGTGTGTGCGTGTGTGCGTGTGTGTGTGTGTGTGTGTATGTGTGTGTGTGTGTGTGTGTGGTGTGTGTGTGTGTGTGTGTGTGTGTGTGTGTGTGTGTGTGTGTGTGTGCGTGCGTGCGCACGTGCGTGCGTGCGTGCGTGCGTGCGTGCGTGTGTGTGTGTGTGTGTGTGTGTGTGTGTGTGTGTGTGTGTGTGTGTGTGTGTGTGTGTGTGCGTGTGTGTGTGTGCGTGCGTGCGTGCGTGCGTGTGTGTGTGTGTGTGTGTGTGTGTGTGTGTGTGTGTGTGTGTGTGTGTGTGTGTGTGTGCGTGCGTGTGTGTGTGCGTGCGTGTGTGTGTGTGTGCGTGTGTGTGTGTGTGTGTGTGTGTGTGTGCGTGTGTGTGTGTGCGTGTGTGTCTGTGTGTGCGTGTGTGTGCGTGTGTGTGTGTGTGTGTGTGTGTGTGTGTGTGTGTGTGTGTGTGCGTGCGTGCGTGTGTGTGCGTGTGTGTGTGTGTGTGTGTGTGTGTGTGTGTGTGTGTGTGTGTGTGTGTGTGGTGTGTGGGGTGTGTGTGTGTGCGTGTGTGTGTGTGTGTGCGTGGTGTGTGTGTGTGTGTGTGTGTGTGTGTGTGTGTGTGTGTGTGTGTGTGTGTGTGTGTGTGTGCGTGCGTGTTCAGTGCCCCGCCAGTGGTAGATGTCTGTAACCCTGACGTGTATACGTAACCAGATAACGGAGTTCAATATAGCCTACCGTAGTGAAGCCACAGCTGTGTTTATCGTAGTAAACAACGACTACATAACGCGTTCTATTCATACAGTTTGACTACAGCTGTGAGTCAATGGTAAAGATACATGTATGCATCTGTAATCAAATCCGATAAGACTAATATGCCATGGATAAGTAGGCACTGACTTGAGTGATTGCGACTGATCCGTTGATTAGTTAGTTTTAGCAGATTACAGGTGTATATTTCAAATGATTTGCGCCGGAAACTGTCACCGTGAATAATTTTCATTAAAACCAGCCGCCGTGGCGAAGTGGTTAGCGTCGCGGACTCCTGGCTGGGAGGTCGTGGGTTCGAATCCCATCAGAGTCATGTGGGTTTTTCTGCCCCGACCGGCTCCTACCCAGAGTTGAGTTTGCTGCGGACTGTTGGGAAGACTGGGAACACACAGTCGAGTTTCATCCACTTAATGGATGCGTTTCTGAGAGTGTTGCTCAAATTTCCTGACCAACACTGCAGGTGCCTGTATCTCTCGGGCCTGGTTGGCGCCAGGATATATTATGAAAGGAAGAGTAGAGTACAGCCCTGTCATGTAGTCTCAGACCGAAATGGAAATCCGTAGCATCATCTTAATCATCCTCATTCTCATTGATCAGCATTAAAAAAAATGTCTCAAATTCTGTGGCCCTTCATTGCCCTGCTCTCATGGTGACCTCAATTTCGATGTCCTATCCACGTCTGTGGTCTTGGTTTGGTTCCATCGGGGTCACGGTATCGGCGAGTCCATGGGGGCTGTCGTTGGACGGACGTGGTGGCGCCCTCCGGAGGGAGAGCTCACTCACGCCGGCTCCGTGACTAAGCAATCATTGTCGTCAGTAGGAGGCTTAGTAGGTGGTGTCCTGCGTATGTCAGATCAGAACAGGCGCCACTGAACACCACCGAAGTGACTCGGCAGCAGTGCAGTGTCTCCTCCGGTGGGGTGCCTCTTGACGACTTGACATTGACTGCTCCCTTTGGATTGCCGGTGCCGGGGCTGCGGCGGGGCCGACCAGGCTGTGGCTGTGGACGGGGTGTCGGAATGAGCGGCGTGGGTGCACTGCCTCTGAGGTGGCGCAGAGGTTGAGACAGCAAAAAAAAATTTTCATTATATATATATATATGTTTACTTAGATGCTCCCGCGTCTTGCGACGCATGAGGCAGTCAAGGCGCTCCACTGTGCACGGTCCTCAGCCAGTCTGCTGGTGTCACTCCATCCTCTGTCAACGAGTCTGATGTCTCTCTCCACTGTCTGTCGCCAGCTCATCCTGGGTCGTCCTCTTTTTATCTGGTCCATTTAATGGCCTGGTTTGCAGGTCTTGAAGAGGGTAATCCTAAGACATGACCCAGCCAGTGGAGGCGCCGTCTGTAGACGATGGTTGACACGGGGAGCTGTTTAGACCTCTCCCTGACGTCTTCATTTGGTACAAAGTCTGACCATTTGATGCCCAAGATCTTACGTAGGCACTTAGTATCAAAAGCGTCGAGTTTCTTCGCCTGGGTGGTCTTCAGTTGCCAGGTTTCACAGCCATATAACAGCGTTGAAATCACACTGGAGTGATAAAATTTCAATTTGATTCTAAGGGAGAATTTCTTGCTGTTCCATATTTTGTTCAGCTATTTTGTTCATTGATACATACATTCATTGATATATACATTGATAAATTCTATCAGATGAAAAATCAAGCAGAATGCCTGGCGTCGTCTGCACGACCAAATATTAATTGACTAAACACCATCAGTCGTTCACTTCAATTAGTATCGCTTATCGCTCAACCGACCGCAAAGGGATACCCAAGCTGTCACCTCGTCGACGTCAACTATGAATCGATGTTCAGCAGTTGATTTGCTGTAAAGCATGTGCCAGGGCAGCAGCAGCAGAGTGGGTAGTAGTAGTAGTAGTAGTAGTAGTAGTAGTAGTAGTAGTAGTGTAGTAGTAGTTGTAGTAGTAGTAAAAGTTGTAGCAGTGGTAGCAGTAGTAGTAGTAGTAGCAGTAATAGTCGTAGTAGTAGTTGTTGTTGTTATAGTAGTAGTAGCAGCAGCAGCAGCTGCAGCAGTAGTAGTAGTGATAGTATCAGTAGTAGTAGTAGTAGACGTTGTAGTGTGGTAGCAGTAGTAGTAGTAGTAGTAGCAGCAGCAGTAGTAGTAATAGTCATAGTAGTAGTTGTTGTTATAGTAGCAGTAGTAGTAGTAGTAGTAGTAGTAGTAGTAGTAGTAGTAGTAGCAGTAGTAGTAGTTGTAGTAGGTAGTGTCGTTAAGATGATGATGATGATGATGATGATGATGATGATGCGCCGTTCATTTCTGACATGCGGGCAAAGCTTCACATTCCACATCCTCACCACCCATCCCCTTCATTTCCACCCCTCCACGCTCCTTCACAGTCACTCTCTTCTAAAGGCCTTTCTAGTTTTTCCGCTAACAATCGCGTGCGCGCGCGCGCGCGACACACACACACACACACACAACACACACACACACACACACACACACACACACACACGTACACACACACACACACACACACACACACACACACACACACACACACACACACACACACACACACACACCACACACATACTCACACACACACACACACACACATACTCACCACCACACACACACACACACACACACACA
>CM031599.1:74584658-74589658 GCA_018398815.1 Conus ventricosus | reverse complement strand
TTATATATATATATATAAATCAGAGCTTTACCAGCATCGAGATGGACTTTATCCGTAGGTCATGAAACCCGTCCATCATACACTGTTCGACACCACATAATTTATTCCACTGGTGATACACATGGAAGAGAATGAATGAATGAATATTTAGTTTAATGTCTGTTCACAAGGATAGTGATTTTAGACACCATGCAAAAGTTACCCCTCCCCTTCAAAAATAAGAACAAGTGAAATAAAACTTCAGATTAATCTTCCAATAGGTGTGGATAGAATAACTTTTGCAATCAAAATAATGTCAAATTTTTTCATCATTCAAAATGTCCCTTATGTTGTCATACTTCAGAAAAAAACTCCATATTATTCAATTGGTATCTAGCAAGCAAAATTGGGCATTCTAATAATAAGTGATGAATTGTTAGTTTAAGATTGCAAATACAATCAACTTTTGCGTACTTAGCTTTCCACGAGTTTAGTCGTATTTTGTACAGTAAACTAATTATAGGTCTACTATATGTCAAGACTTTAGATCTAGAAGCAGATGGACTAGTAGGCCTACACGTGGATTTTTCCAACAAGGAGTACATTTCATCTTTTGATAATGCCAGTTTCGCATTTGAAACTGTGTCAGAGTTATTGAAAGCTCATCGTTTAGCAGCTCTATCAGCAACCTCATTCCAAAAGAGCCCAGAATGGGATGGCACCCAGCAAAAGTCATACCAATACCTTTTATAGCAACACGATGAACTAAAAACTTAATTTCAAAGACAATATCGTTACGACTGTTGCAGCTATTTTGCTTGAGCGTTTGTAAAACTGATTTTGAATCAACACATAGTAAGATGTTGTAAGTGGAATAAGGTAGATCACAAATGAATTCTAAAGCTTGCATTATTGCGTATAATTCAGACGTAAATATTGAAACACCTTTGCCTAAATAATATGACTTTTCTATTCTGAGCGAAGGAATAACAAAACCTGCACCACTGTCTGACGTTTCTAATACGGATACACATGGAAGGACAGTCCAGATGTTGCAACGTCGGCCTGAACTGCAAAACGTGTGATTGGAATTCTTTTCCCCTTGTTCTGTCTGTCTGTTGTTGTCTGCTGTCTGTCTGGTCATTCCGTGAGTGTGTTTTGCTGTTTTTATGTGTGTGTGTTTTGTGGGCCCGTGCCATGTGTGTGTGGTGCTGCGGGGTTTGCATGCATATGGGGTCTGAGTGTGTGTGTGCTGTGTGGTATGCGCGCGTCTGCGTGCATGCGTGTGTGTGGTGTGTGTGTGAGTTTGTGTGTGTGTGTGTGTGTGTGTGTGTGTTTTGTGTGTGTGTGTGTAAAGGAGAAGAGAGAGATGAGATGAGAGAGAGAGTGAGAGAGACAGACACACCACCAACAAACGACACACCACACACAACACACACACAACACACACAACACAACCACAGTGACGGGACAGACAGACAGCCCACCACAACCACACACAACACACACACACAACAACCACACCCCAACACACACACAGAAAAAAGGGAGAGAAAGAAGAGAGAGAGAGAGAGAGGAGGAGAGAGAGAGAGTGGGAGACGAGAGAGATGAGAGAGAGAGAGGAGAGAGAGAGGGGAAGCATAGCATAGTTGGTAGAGCGCGATCGTGATCCTGGGTTGGGGTTCAAATTTCGTTTTTAGGGGGATTTTCCCTCGAGAAAAACATTGGTTCTGACTCATTCCCCTTTATAAGTCGTTCGGGGGGGCTATAAACCGGGGGTCTATCTGTGTCACATGCACTAGATCTACACGGACTCTAAGATCCGATGCTCATGTCCAAAGCGGTGTGAGTCCCGGCTAACGAAATACACATGCTTTGAACTGTGTCCCAGAATGTCTACGTGAAGCTGGGGGACGGGGCGGGTTTTAAACATCCCTCTGGAGAAGGTGAGAGAGAGAGGGAGAGAGGAGAGGGAGGAGAGAGAAGAGAGTGGAGGGGAGGAGAGAGAGAGGAGGGAGGACAGAGAGAGACCAGACAGATAGACGGACAGAGCAAAAGAAATGTGTTATAAATACACCCGGCTATCCGAACTGAACATCATAAAATAACGCATTAAAAACACCAATGCCACTGAAAGTACCCATCCTGTTCATAATGCAGCAATTCACAGCAAGCCCCGTAGCGCAGTGGATAGCGCGTGGACTTCTAATCCAGGGGCCCCGCGGGTTCGAATCCGCCGGGGATGGGTTTTTTTTTTTATGTTGCTGTTGGTTTAAATTTTATATGACTTCATAAAACGCGAGAAATTGAAAGGCTATTTTTTGGAGTGAAAAAAGGGGGGGAAATACAATATAAACCATTGTGGAAAGTTGTTTGGGTCCAAGACTCACTTTGCAGTGAAAAAATTGGGGTTGACAACATCATTTCCGGCATTGGAGGGTCAACAAAAATGGAAATGGTTTGCTGCTGTGAGGCACGGCACACCTGCAGGCAAGTTAACCGCGACAAGTTTGAAAGGCATGCAGGCCTTTAAAAAGCCGCGCTAAAGTTCAGACAACGGACTTGCGTTGAGCGCTACGAGATCCCAAGACTACGAGCAGAGGAACGCAATCTTTGCCTGGGCCCATCGGAGGCTGATGTGGTGCAGGCAGGTCGCCAACTCTTTAACGTCCAATTAAACATCTATGTCTGCAGCACCGCATGCGGTCAGGTCCATGATGATCGTCCCGGCCAGCCGTCCTGGGTCACCACACCAAGAGAGGATCGCCATTTTTTTCGAACCCATCTGCGGGACGGGCGGCAACAGCCGTTAACACTGCTCGACAGGTCCCTGGGAAATTTTCCAGCAAGATCAGCCTTACACTGTGCGGCGGCTCTTCAGGGGGAACGGGCGGGGCCCTGTAGGCGTCCTACGAGGCCGGTATGACCCCAAAGGGAACCAGCAGGACAGGCTGCGTGGGCACAAGCCGATCAACTGGGCAGGCACACACCCACACACAACCACACACACCACGCACACGCACACACACACACACACACACACACACTTTTGCCCCGCGCGGAGAGAGAGAGGGGAGAGATGAGAAGAGAGGAGAGAGGAGAAGACAGACAGAGAGACGGCAGACAGACAGACAGGCAGACGGGACACACAGTGACCAAAACACACACACACACACACACACCACAGCTGCTGTTTCGATGAGAGCCGTTTTTGTATTGACAGGCTGAGGTCGTGTCGGGAATAGGGCGTCGACCTGGTAAACACTATGTAAATCCTGGTGGTAGGGGGAAACCCTGGGGAGGCCCGAACGTTATGATATGGGGTGCAATGGCTTAAACCACGCATAGGACCAGTCATCTTTCAGAACATTGGTCTGGTCAGGACGGGGTGTAAATGCACAGCGTCATCACCGGTGCTCAAAACCCCAGTGTTCCTTTTTTGCGAACCCAAACTGGACATTCCAACGGACAATCCCAAGGACCACAACACAGCCGGCCACCCAGCAAATTTTCACCCATAAAAAACGTCATGTGCTGCCCTGGCAGCCCTCAGTCCTGATTTAAACCCAATAGAACATTTTTGGGATGAACTTGGCAGACGGTTGGACTCCTGCGTCCACGACCAGCAACAGCGGCTCAACTTCACCAGGCATCGTCCATGTGTGGGCTGGTGTGCCGAGGGGACGCATCAACCACCTGGCCCGCTCAATGAGCCGCAGGTGTCAAGCAGTTGTCCATGCAAATGGGGGCCCCACACACGGTATTAGGACTTCAAGCTGGTTTGTCACGTGACCTTGGATTTTCCACACAAAGCCATTTTGGGCTGATGAAAATTATCACACAATCCGGTGTAATGACCCAATACTTTGAATTTCGCTTCCACTTGAAAAATTGTGCCATAAATTCGCCCTCCCTTCAGCTGTTTTGCTTTCGCGTTTTTTATGGAAAGTCAGTATAAATATATATATTAAATCAGAGCTTTACCAGCATCGAGATGGACTTTATCCGTAGGTCATGAATTCCATCATACACTGTTCGACACTCGATTTATTCCACTAGTGTTAACTGGAAGGACAGTTCGATTTGAAGTCTGCCTGACTGCAAAACGTGTGATTGATTTCTCTTTCTCTCTGTCTGTCTGTGTTCTCTCTCCGTGAGGGTGTGCTGTGTGTATGTGCGTGTGCGTGTGTGTGTGTGTGTGTGTGCGCGCGATGTGTGTGTAGTGCATGAGTGGTGTATGTATATGGGTGTGTGTGTGTGTGTGTGTGTGTGTGTGGTGTGTGTGTGTGTGTGTGTGTGTGGGGTGTGTGTGTGTGTCTCACACACACACACACACACACACACCGCATGCACGCAGACACGCGCGCGCACACACACTCACACACATTAAACACACACACACAAAGAGTGACACACACAACACACAACACACACACACACACACTACACACACACCAACACACACACACACCACCCACCGCAAACAAGAACAAAACAACTCAGATAACTCCAAGTGCGCGGGAAGAGATTAGCAGAGAATAAAGTCGATTCAGATCATCAACAGTCCCTATGGTGTCAACACACAGAACACACACCAATATTCAATATACACACACAAGCACAAACACATCCACTATACAAGACATTGTTACACACAGACAAACACACACAAAACTTTTCGTACAACTTTCACACAGATTAGTCTATAGTACAGAAGATAACTAAGTGTACATAATGTCAAGATTAATTAGCTAATGAACAGGAGCCTACTGAATTCTTAAAACAAGTTACATTTCAATTTTTGAAAGTCAGTTCGCTTTGAAACGTGTCAGATATATGAGTTTCACATCGGGCTTTATCATGGTCTTCAACCGTCCAAATACCATGGGGGCCCCAGCAAAGTAATACCATACTTTTACATGAAGACAGTAATTTAATTTCAGACATATGTGTTGGATTCTTTTTGTTGACTTTGTTGACTTTTGTCTCTCTGTAAGTGTGTAAGTGTGATGTGTAGTTTG
>CM031599.1:74572158-74579658 GCA_018398815.1 Conus ventricosus | reverse complement strand
AACGCATTAAAACAACCTAATGCCACTGAAAGTTAGCAAATCCTGTTCATAAATGCAGCACTTCACAGGCAAGTCCCCGTAGCACAGTGGATAGCGCGCTAGACTTCTAATCCAGAGCCCGCGGGTTCGAATCCCACCGGGGATGAAGGTTTTTTTTTTAATGTTTGTTGTTGTTTTATATATATACTGACTTCCATAAAAAACGCCAAAAATTGAAAGGCTATTTTCGGGGAAAAGGGGTGAATATACAATATTGAACCATTGTGGCAAGTTGTTTGGGTCCAAGACTCACGTGCAGTGAAAAAATTGTGTGAGCAACACATCATTTCCGGCATTGGAGGGTCAACAAAAATGGCAAACTGGTTGCTGCATGTGAGGCACGTGCACACCATGCAGAGCAAAGTTAACCAGCGACAAGTACGCAGGCATGCAGCCTTTATAAAGCCGCGCTAAAGGTTCAGATAACTACTTGCCGTCTGAGCGCTACAGAGATGCCAAGACTACGAGCAGAGGAACGCATCGTGCCCTAGGCCATCTGGAGGCTGATGTGGATGCCAGGCAGATCGCCAACATCTTTAACGTCCACATCTCAACCATCTATCGTCTGCAGCACCGCATGCGAGTCACTGGTACCACTGATGATCGTCCCCGGCCAGGCCGTCCTCGGGTCACCACACTAAGAGAGGATCGCCATTTTGTTCGAACCCATCTGCGGGACAGGCGGCAAACAGCCGCTAACACTGCTCGACAGGTGCCTGGGAATCTCCAGCAACGAATCAGCCTCAACACTGTGCGGCGGCGTCTTCAGGAGAACGGGCTGGCATGTAGGCGTCCTCACAGAGGTCCGGTACTGACACCAAGACACCAGCAGGACAGGCTGCAGTGGGCACAAGCCGGAATCAACTGGCGCAGGCAGCAGTGGGGACGCATGCTGTTCTCAGATGAGAGCCGTTTTTGTATTGACATGGCTGACGGTCGTGTCAGAATATGGCGTCGACCTGGTGAACGCTATGCTGACTCCTGTGTGGTAGAGCGGAACCCCTGGGGAGGCGCGAACGTTATGATATGGGGTGCAATTGGCATTAACCACGCCATAGGACCAGTCATCTTTCAGAACATTGGTCCTGGTCATGGACAGGGTGTCAATGCACAGCGCTACATCCACCAGGTGCTCAGACCCCATGTCGTTCCTTTTTTTGCGCAACACCCAAACTGGACATTCCAACAGGACAATGCAAGACCACACACAGCCAGGCCACCCAGCAATTTTTCAGCATAACAACGTCAATGTGCTGCCTGGCCAGCCCTCAGTCCTGATTTAAACCCAATAGAACATTTTTGGGATGAACTTGGCAGACGGTTGGACCTCCTGCGTCCATGACCAGCAACAGCGGCTCAACTTCACCAGGCCATCGTCCATGTGTGGGCTGGTGTGCCGAGGGGACGCATCAACCACCTGGTCCACTCAATGAACCGCAGGTGTCAAGCAGTTGTCCATGCAAATGGTGGCCACACACGGTATTAGGACTTCAAGCTGGTTTGTCACGTGACCTTGGATTTTCCACACAAAGACATATTGCTGATGACATTATCACACATTACCGGTGTAATGAATCAAATCACGTTGAATTCTCGCTTCCACTCTGTACAATTGTGACCAATAAAATTCGCCCTAACCTTCAGCTTGTTTTGCTTTCGCGTTTTTTATGGAAGGCAGTATACATATATATATATATATATATATAAATCAGAGCTTTACCAGCATCGAGATGGACTTTATCCGTAGGTCATGAAACTCGTCCATCATACACTGTTCGACACCTCACGATTTATTCCACTAGTGATACACATGGAAGGACAGTTCAGATGTTGCAACGTCTGCCTGAACTGCAAAACGTGTGATTGGGATTTCTCTTTCTCTCTGTCTGTCTGTGTCTCTCTCTCCGTGAGTGTGTGTGTATGTGTGTATGTGTGTGCATGTGTGTGTGTGTGTGTGAGTGCGCCCGCATGCGTGCGTGCATGCACGTGCATGCGTGCATGCGTATATATCGGTGTGTCTGAGTGTGTGTGTGTGTGTGTGTGTGTGTGTGTGTGTGTGTGTGTGTGTGTGCGTGTGTGTGTGTGTGTGTGTGTGTGGTGTGTGTGTGTGTGTGTGACACAAAGAGAGAGAGAGAGAGAGAGAGAGAGAGAGAGAGAGGAGAGAGAGAGAGAGAGGAGAGAGAGAGAGAGAGATCAATTAAAGGTGTATCCACTTTAACTGAATTCAGAAGAAAAAAATCATGAGACGGCAAACCATTACAAAATGATAATAACAACAGTAAAATTTGATTTAACAGAGAACAGAAGATTACAATTTTAGCATTGGTTGAAATCATCGCCTCTGCACACTAAAATAATTGGACTGAATTCTAGTAGAAATGCAGGTTTGCACATAAAATTTAGTGACAGGTTCACTAAAACATGTCCGTCGAAGCTCCGAATCTTACAGACGAAAATTGTTTACATATTTTGCACAATCACACCAGCTATGAAGATATGCAGTATGAGTTACATTATCAATGCCTATTCACATACATGTTATCACTACAGCATCCACAACATACATTTTTACGTACCGTTCCAAAGTGATTACAGCTGTTTACAAGTGTTACTGTTTCAAAATGTATCACGCCGTGTCAGTGCATGCTAAACTTGATATTAATATGCAGTATGTGAAAACTGTAATGCACTCATGTATTTAATCCAGAGTACAGCTCATACAATTCATATGCCCTTTATTTTTCTTTTTTTTCTTTTTTTAAACTAAGGATGGTACTCAGAGTACTGCTCATATAATCATATGCACTTTTTTTCCCCAGGGATGGATAATGACGTTACTTTTTTTTTCTCATTTCTTTCTTTTTTAAAAAAAATCTTAGCACGAACAAGAATGTTTTGTTTCCTTTTTTTTTTTTTTTTTTTTTTTTTGTTTTGCTTTCCCCTCTCTAACATTTGAATCAACGTTATCTCTCGTTCCTCACGGATTAAAAACCATATCTAGCATGAACAAAAATTTTCTTTTTGATTTTTGGTTTTGTTTCGCTTTCCCCTCTCTAACATCTGAATCAACGTTATGTCCTGTTCCTCACCAATCTAGCATGAACAAGAATGTTGAATATGAATATATGCTTGTGTACTTGAACATGACTGCCTCATGAATTCCTTGTTATTCCTCCACAGACCGTGCTGATACTACTGTGCGTAAGTGATGTTTCTTATATGCTCGTGTTTGTGTGTGTATGTGTTCGTTCTTTAATGTAACATCTATCCACCTAACAGTGATCTTAGACAGTATGTAAGTGTTATGTGTGTGTGTGCATGTGATGTTTTTGGGTGTATGCATGCGAACGTTTGGTGTTGATTTTGGGCGTATGTAGGTATGTATAATGCAATTAGGCCTAGATTAACACACACACACACACACACACACACACACACACACACACACACACACACACACACACACCACATAACTGAACCCAAAACTATAAAAGAAACACAAGATAAGCAACTAACACCAAGATGGGGAAAATAACATAGACGTTAAAGTAAATGTCCAATTGGGCTCTTAATTAGTCCTTGAACAACTTCAAAAATGTTTGTTTCGTTAGAGATGACGTCTTCTAAGACTGACATCGACGGTTCAGTGTTCAACAACCAAGCAGGTAAGTAGGGTTTCATTCTATCGCACACAAAAAAGTGGAATGGGAGTGATTTGCTGGCCACAAATACAAGTCACATGTTTACAGAATTTGGTTTTAAAAGCATCAAGCCTCAATCTAAAATCAAATCCTCTCTTGGTAGAGATTCTTGATACTGTTTTATTGTCTGATATCTTGTTAAATGATATCCCCTTTTTGTTTTTGGTGCTCTTTCCCTTATTTAAAATAGAGTTCCAGGCTGCGTCTTTTAAAAGACTATAACTCTCATGTAAGGATAGTTAAATCAGTTTCAGTGATAGCAGCCTTTTTGGCTAATTTGTCTACCATTTCATTAGCAGATAATCCACAGTGAGATGGAACCCAACAAAAATCGACATAAGAACCACGTAAATGCAAAAAATGAATTAAGTGGTACACTTCTGATATAAATTCTGCTCTCACACTTGTATTCGAAAATTTTAGAGCTTGTAGGACTGATTTTGAATCAACACAAAGTAATATTTGAAATACAGGAAATCGAAAATCAAGAAGAAAGTTTAATGCCATAATAATGGCAACAAGTTCCGCAGTAAATATGGAAATATTCTTACCAAGGTGGCAATTATGAATGCTGAATCAGACAAATGATTGTCTAGTACGGAACCATCTGTATAGATTTTAGGTGATTTATATAAGTTTCATTTATATGTGACTTAACATACGTTGGCAACAAGGGTCCATCACTTTTTCTTAAACTTGTATAGTCTATGTCATAATTTGCTCTACTAAGTTCCCATTCCGGGATAGTGCTAAAAGACACCCGAGGAGCTACGTTTTGAGGTGCAGTGCCTGCTTTTGTAAATAAGTCAGATGTGCATGAGGCTATCGATTTTAGAGAATCAATTTTTTTGTGCCCGTTTAGGAAAATTTATTTCTGATTTTAATTCAGTTTCACTGGTATTAAGATTTTGTAGTGTATGACCTCTTAAAATATATTTTGCAGATGCAAGTTTCATATTTTCTTCAAAAGGCAATATTCCGATCTCCAATAAGTTCTTAAAGTTGATGTATGAACCGGACACAAGAGCTATCTTGTAAGCTTTACTATCGATACTCTGCAACTTTTTAATTAAATGTTTTGGGGCTGAAAAAAAGGTCTCCTGGGCATAGGATAGTTTTGATCGTACAAGCGCAGTAGCTAAATGTGTTAATTAATACTTTACTGTCTTTACCCCAGGATTGTTAACTCACCATTTTCAAGAAATTTAGTTTTCTTAGCTTTTTGTTAGAATAGTTTGTATGTGATAATTCCAGCTCAATTTAAAAGTTAAATTTACTCCTAAAAATTACAACTTTTTTATATTCAAGGCACAATCCATCTATTTGAAATGAAGGCAGAGGATTAGGATCATAACCAGTATTGAACAGAACCATATGCGATTTTTCAGCTGAAAGGGCCAATCCATTTTTCAGTCATGTACTTACTAATTTTATCTAGTTCATTTTGATATATCTTTTTAATATAGTTGATTGACCTAACTGGTGTGTGACGTTTTAAAGTAACTTTCATCCATATGCAGATATCATCCGCATATTGTACTAGTTCACAGTTTTTGATAATGATTTAGGAAGATCATGGATCAAAATATCAAACAGGATAGGAGCTATCACAGCTCTTTGTGGGATTCCCAGCTGGATATGTCTTTCATTAGAATATACATTTCCTACCTTCGTCTGTATTGTTCTATCACTTAAAAAGGTTTTTAAGTAATTGTACATACACCCTGAGAGACCAATTAACTTCAATTTGTTCAGAAGTTTTGAATGCCAGACTTGGTCATATGCCTTTCTAATGTCAAAAAACGTGGCAAGCACATTTTTTTCTACGTGCAAACTGATGTTTAACCTGTGTTGTAATTTTTACAAGATGGTCAACTGTAGATCTACCCTTTCTAAAGCCCGCCTATTGTATTGGTATTATACCATTTTTTTTCACATGATGTTCAAGTCTTTTTAGAATAATTCTTTCCATAAGTTTTCCCACAGGTGAAGTGAGAGCAATTGGCCTGTAGTTATTTTTGTCTGATTTTGACTTGCCCTCTTTAGGGACAGGGGTTACAATTGATTTTTTCCACAAACATGGTTGAAGCCCTTCAGACCAACATTTCTGAAATAATAAGTTCAGAAACATTGTGAAATTAACTGGCAAATGCTTTATCATTTCACTGGAAATCGCATCTGGTCCCACTGACTTTCTTTTCGAACCAATAGAGAAAATTGCATCCTTTACTTTTTGAAATGTAAGGGGAGTGTTTGTATAGTGACTATTATTGGGGCTTTTTTCATGCGTTTCCTTATCCTCCATTTTCTCTCTGTATATCTTTTGCTTTTCTGTAGGCCCTCCCTACTGCCATTTTTTTGCAAAAATATTTGCAAATGCTTCAGCCTTTTCAAATTTTGGAGGAAACTCATTATTTTCTATGTTATAGGATATTCAGGAAGACTGATTCCGTTTTTCATGTCTTTTAATTTTGTCCATGTTTTCTGAAGATCTTTGTGGTCATGTATTTCATTTCACAGAAATTTGACCAATATTACTCCTTGACTTTTTCGATTACTCTGTTACTATGGTTTTTTGCTCTGTTCTTTTCAGCAATTTTGTCAGGATCTTTCTCATCTTTTAAATATATTTTATAGGCCTGCATCTTTTTCTTTTGCTTCTTACAAGTAGCATTCCACCATACATTTCCTGCATATTTGCTTGATGCATCAGAATTGCACCTTGGTATTGAGAGATCAGCTGCATGTGAAACAATATCAACAAAATTCGCGTAGCTTGTGTCAATGTTATCAGACATTATCTCTTCACAGTTGTAAGTAGAGAGTATGTTTTCAAATTTATCCGAACTGCTTTATTATAATTATATTTTGGGATCTTATCTTAAGCGCAGGTTTGAACGGATTGTTTATTCTTAATGGTAATAATTATTGGCAAATTATCACTACCAAGGAGGATCTTTGAAGGTAGACCACTCACAGCTTGGAGCTATGGCAGGAGATATAAGTGTTAAATCAATTCAATGCTGCTGCTCGATGGTGTGAAATATCACATATTCTTCGTACACTGCCATCATTTAACAGACTCATTAAAGAGTCTACTATATTTTCCAACAAAACGATTGTGTGTTACTTTTTCGCATTCATTATCCCCAAACGGGGCATGTGAGTTAGATCACCTGCTATTAACCAATTTTCATGCTGGTCCGGTATAGCGCGAAGCCATTCTGAGTTTTCATTGTCAGGACCTTTTGGCAAATAAATGGAAACAACGTTTTAATGTAAGTAATTCGTTGAGTTTCAGTTTTGCTGCACATGCATTAATGTTTTTAACATTCTTTGAAAAGGGTGGCTCTATTTCAAATATTCAACCTTTTCTTGAATATATAGTGCAGTACTAATCCTCCTTGTTTCGTTGTTAGTTTGGAGTACTGAGGGTAATAAAAGTTTTGTAATTTGGAATTTTGTGTTCAGTTGTATTTAAAGACTGTAACATCAACACTTGATACGAATGATCTGAGAGAGGTTGAATCAGTTCTTGAATATTTGTTGATATTGATCTGCAGTTCCATTGCAATATTTTCAAATTCGAATGTTTTGTCATGCTCTCTGAAGAATGAAAAAATGCATTGTCCTAAGTAGAAAAAAACCCAAATAAACAGCAACTTTTATAATATTAAAAATAGCAAATAACAAAGATGACAAACTGTGTAAATTAGCCAACCAATATAATGGTATTTGCAGTAATAAAGAATTAATGTAT
>CM031599.1:74548867-74566367 GCA_018398815.1 Conus ventricosus | reverse complement strand
AGGGAGAGAGGACAGAGGTAGAGTAGTAGGTGGGGGCGATAATGGTAGAGAGAGATGAAAAAGAAGATAAAGAGGGTTGGTGGGGTGTGTGTTGGTGTGTGTGTGTGTGCGTGTGCGGGGTGTGTTGTGTGTGTGTGTGTGTAGGAGAGAGAAGGAGGGCCGGAAGGGGCAGAGACAGTGACAGGGGGGGAGCAGGACAGAGAGACAGGCAGAGAGACAGAGCAGAGAGAAAAACAAAAGGGAAAGAGGACGAGGAGAGAGAAGAAGGGAGAGGAGAGAGAGAGAAGGCTGAGACGAAAGGGGGAAATTTTGGGAATTTTTGTGGGGCAGCAAGCCCGAGTAAACAGTCGGACCTAACAGACGACAGACGACAGACGTGACAGACCCGGCGCGGAGGCACGGGGGCAGAAAGGGAGGTAGCGAAAAGAAAGGGAACCAAATATGCAGGAGAGGAAAAGGGGGGGAGAGAGAGGGGAGAGAGAAGAGAGAAAGGGGGGAGAGAAGAGAGGAGGGGAGAGAGGGGGGGGAGAGAGAGGAAAAGAAGGAAAGAAAAGGTGACAGCCCTAACGTGCTTTTTGCTCCCCGCCCTTCCGGCTTCACAGCCCCTGCTTTTCCCCCACCCCTTTTTGGGGTTTTTCCCTTTCCCTTTTTTTTCTTGTTTTCCTTGCCTTTTTTTCCCCCGCTTTTTTTCATTTTCTGTTTTCGTCGCTGCCTTCCCAAATCCCCTTCCTTTTCTTCCCCTTCCCTTCTCTCTCTTCTCTCCCCTCATCTTCTTCTTTTTTCTTCTTTTTTTTTTCCCCCTTTTTTTGTTTTTTCTTTCTCTTTTTCTCTTTTCTTCTTCCCCCCCCCCTCTCTCTCCTCTTTTCTTCTTCTTTCTTTTTTTTTTTCCCCCCTTCCCCCTTTTCTTCCCCCTTTTCCTTTTCTTTTTTTGTCGTTTCCCCCCCCCTCTTCCCCTCTTCTCTCTCTTTTTCTCCCCTTTTCTCCCTTTTCCCCTTTTCCCCTTCTTTTTTCTTCTTCTTCTTTTTCTTTTTCTTCCTTTTCTCTCTTCTCTTCTTCTTCCCCCTCCTCTCCTCCCTCCCTCCCCTCCCTTTTTCTTTTTCCTCTTCCTTTCCCAAAATTCCCCCCCCCCTCCCCCCAAAATTTTTTTCCTCCGGGTTTTAGAGGCTTACCTGGGAACGGGGAATGGAGAGGGGAAAGGGAGAGGGGGGGGGAGACAGGGGATGGGTGAGAGTGGAAGGGGGAGGAGGGGGGAAAGGAGGGGAAAGGGTGGGGGTGGGTGGGGGGAAAGGAGGGGGGGGGGGGGGGGGGCGACACACCAACACACACAGCAGGGGGTCGCACCTTTTGGCAGGCGGGAACTAATTTTCTTTTTTTGGGGCCGATAAACTTGTGCAATTTTCGGTGATCCTCTCTTCTCTCTCTCCTTTCTCTCTCTCTCTCTCTCTGGGTTTGTGTGTGTGTGTGGTGGTGTGGTGTGTGTGTGTGTGTAAGCGTGGTGGTGGTTTTGGTGTGTGTGTGGGTTTTTGTGTGTGGTGTGTGTGTGTGGTGTGTTGGTTGTGTGTGTTTGGGGGCGTGTATTGGGTGTGCTGGGTGTGGTTGTGTGTGTGTGTGTGTGTGTGTGGTGTGTTGTGGTGTGTGTGTGTGTGTTTTTAGCGTGCGGGTGTGTGTGTGGTGTGTGTGTGTGTTGTGTGTGTGTGGCGTGCGCGCGCGCGCAAACGTGGTGTGTGCGTGCGTGCGTGCGTGCTGTGTGTGTGGGTGTGTGTGGGTTTTGTTGTGTGTGGGTGTTGTGTTGTGTGTGTGTGTGTAAGCGTGCGTGCGGCGTGCGCGCGCGGCGGCGCATGTGGTTGTGTGTGTTGGTGTGTGTGTGTTTGTGTGTGTGTTGTTGTGTGCGCGTGCGTTTGCGGTTTTGTGTGTGTGTGTGTGTGTGGTGTGGGTTTTGTTGTGTGTTGGGGTTTTGTGTGTAGTGTAGTAGTAGTAGTTGTATTTAATTTAGTCTTTTTACAAACTATGTGATAAGACAAGAAAGGAAGGAAGGCAAATAGGGGAGTGATAGAGTTGTGTATGTTGATCAAGTGGTGTGTGTGGGGTGTGTGTTGTGTTGTGTGTTGGTGTGTGTGTGTTGTGTGTGTGTGTGTTGTGTGGTGTGTAAGGAGGGGGGGGGATGGGAGTGAGGGGGGTGGGTACTAAAAACAGAAAAAATCAGACACACAAACGAATAAACAAACAAAACCCACACACACTAACAATATCGATTAAAGCAAATACCTGATGGATACAAATCAAGCAGAAAAAAAATTTCAAAAAAAAATAAATCAGAAAAATAAATTGTCACGACATGCCTGTAATTTTGGGAGAAATGCCCTTTAGAGGCACACATTCAACAAACAGATCTCTTGCAATTTGTTTCCCCGCATATGCATTTTGTTCAGAGCTATATTTGTTTTAAAAGCATCCCTTTCAAACGATGGAATTTGAAAAGAAGTTTCTGTTTGATGCATATCAAAAAAGGCAGATTTTGGTTTTCTTTTGAAATGACAATACTAAAAAGGGATTTTTTTGTGTTTAACATGAAAACGCGTTGTGTCAACCTGGGTGAGTCGGGGAGGAAGGGCTAGCGCACAGCCCAAACACCTCACAGCTTGCTTACAATTCATTCAAAATCAGATTCGTCACATAAACCCCTAGTAAAGTCTATCTTTTACTACAAAGTTTTATAGAAGAACATCAAACATATGGAATCAAACAAAAATAAAAAATTCTCTCTTTCCCGAACTTCACAAAATCCTTTGTCTAAAACATCATTAACTAACCGGGTATAAATAGATTTCTACTTTACCTGGCCAGGTGATCTTAACTATTCACGAATCACGTCTCTTTTTCTTTTCCTTTTTTTTTCTTTTCACTGTCACTTTCACAATACGGCACAACTGCTGGCACTGGTGTTGGTCTACTTGCACCGGTCAAGCTGGACTGCTGGCACCGGTCAGGCTGGACTGCTGAGAAAGTGGCGCTGGCCAGTATGAGGTCGAACCCAGTGAGGATAGAACATTGACTATTAACATTCGATCTGTTCTCCTTTCTTTCTTCCTGCATTAAGCATTGCACTCTCTCTCTCTCTCTCTTCTAGTCTGCTCTTATCAAATGGACATGGTTGCTTTTCTTTTCTTTTTTCTTTTCTTTCTTTTCTTCTTCATTAGTTAGCAACTCTCTCTCTTCCACATCTCTCCTCAGTCCTTCCTCTGCCGACAAATCTCATGCTAATCTCTCAACTTGGTTCTCTTCTCTCCCCCCCCCATCTCTCTGCTTTTCTCTCCTCAGAGATTAAAATCCGACCTCTCTCTCTCTGTCTCTCTGTTGTTTTTCCCTCGTTCTCCGTTCTCTCACTCTCACATCCTTCTTATTGTGTTCCGATCTGCCCAAAAAAGGGCGAGTACCATTGGTCGTATTTTTACCCCTGACCCCCCGAAGTTATCTCCCTCCTAATTCCATTGGATATTCAAATCAGGGACAGTCCCCGCCTACACACCTTACTCTCTGTGGTGGTCAATTGGTCATTTAATTGATTAGCTAGATTTCACCCCCACCACGCACTCCCTTTCCCCCTTCCCTACTTAACTGGCGCCGTGTGGCTTAAAACTCGCGGACACTGGTCACTCTAAAGTGGCTAGATGAGTCTGGGTAAGACGTTGGCTGGCAGACCAATCGAGACATTCGGCCAGACAGCTTAGTTCCGTCTAGCAGACAGTGCTGTCTCCACGAGAGCTAAAAATAGCCTTTAATTGGCTGAGGCGACAGGTGAAGCGTCGGTCAGCTTTTTAAAGTCCGGCTGGTTGGACAGACCGTCTCTGTGGAGGATGAGGTTTAGCCTCCCCCTTTGCTTAATTCCCTGGACCCGAACCAGGGGGGCCGTCCGCCTAACCCCCGAATTTTTGCGTTAGAGCTTAATTTCCAACTGGGCTGGTGGCGATTGACCACGAATTTGGTTGAGTTTATTTTTGACCGTGAAAATTTCCCCCTTGAAAAAGGGACCATGCTCCGCATTGTCTCAAAACAACGGTACAAAAAAGACAACAACCGAATTTGCTGGACCCAAGCTACACGTGCAAGTTTGAAAAATACTTTACAACAACCGGTTTACAAAATTTTAAAATATATCATTAGTGAATACCCCCTCCAATGAGTTATCATTGACGTGCACTCTTGCGTTATTTCAACTCATTTTTATAACGACCTCTGTGCGCACTTATGCAATTCCCCTACCTGCGGATTTGCCATCTCTCCTTATCACAATTCTTATGAAAAAACACAATATAGTATGATCACGATCCATGACACTTCACTGAGGAATCTCCATCCTCACTTTTGCAAATAATGTATCATACCCAAGCGACTGTATGCTCCAAGCATAAACTACATTCACATGAACAAGTCTCACAAAGAAAATATGAACAAGTCTCACACAAAGAATATGAAACCATAGCCAACTGGGAAATGAACCCATATCCAATCAACATAACTGTCATCAAACACATATTATCAACAAAGCACCCCGGTATGACTGACTTCCTCTGAGTTGCAGCTTGCTAGACTACACGGGTTAAATAGTCAGCTCCGACATTCTGTCGACCGGGAATGTACTGCACTCGGTACCTGTAGGGCTGCAGTGCCATTGCCCAACGCAGAACCCTGCTGTTTTTCAGCTGTGCCTCCTGCAGGATTTGAGTGGTTGGTGATCTGTCTCTATCACGAACTCTTTCCCATACAAGTATTTGTGAACTTCTGCACGGCCCCCACACAGACCTAACACTCCTTCTCCACCGTTGCGTACCCTTCTTCACACTTTGTCAACTTCCTGCTAGCATACCCCACAGGAAACTCGACTCCTTCATGCTCCTGTAACAATACTGCACCTATCCCACCACCTGATGCATCTGTCCGCAATAAAAATGGGTTTTGGGCTATCTGGTTTGCTTCAAGATGGGACGGGAACCTAGTCTTTCCAGCACCGTCTGCAGTGCTTGCTCTGCAGCGTTGACCATTCGACCACTGCCCGGGTTTTCCCCGCCTTGACCAAATCACGAGAGGACTCGTGATTGCAGCAAAATTTGGAACAAACTCCCTATAGAACCCAATAAAACCTAGCAGACTCCTGGGCTTCTGTTTTGGTCTTTGGTCTCTCTGAATTCATCATCTTCTCCACCTTTCCCTTTTTTCCGGCTGCTTTGTGTCGCCTCCGACAACAAAAACTAGGAACTCCTACTGTCTAGCCCCTTTATACAGTGACACATCCCTGTATGACTCTTCTCCTGGAAACTCAGCAACAAAAATCTCCCCTTCTTCTGCTGGGTCTCTTTCACCTCATCAATGATTGCTGCTGCGCCTATGTTTCTGAGTCTCACGCTGAATATATTTGCGGAGGAAATTTGCATGGAAAAGTTTTGGTTTCCATTCACATTGATTCGGTAATCCCGACCGACCTTTTCAGTGATGGTGAATGGTCCTTTCCAATGCATCAGCAGCTTGTTGTGACCCGTGGGGAAACAGTTTCCAGGACTGATCTCCCACCTTGAGGATTGCTTCCTCACCTTCCTGTCTATTGCTTCTTCTGGGCCGACCCTAGCCTTTCTGCAAACTTCCTTTGCATCCAATTGCATGTCTCATACCTGTGCCCTCCTTGGAACAGGGCGAGATTGGGCCAATAGATCAACGGCCACCTCTCCTCGAACGGTGGTCAATTAAAGGGGGATGTTAAGAGGCGCCCTTCTCTTCACCCCTTTGTGGCTACCATTTGACACCACGTCACATGACATGCAGAAACGCTTTATGTCTGCATTGCCCCTGCCAATGGAAATCATCGAAGGATTCGGTCAGCTGTTTTTGTGGTGCCGAGATGACCCGCATGAGCGACTCGTGGACCACTGACATGGACGTGTCACGATATCCGGTTGTACCTCTAAACTGTGTTGTAGTCACCTTACCTTTCTTCCCCTTGGTGAACACTCGGTACAACAGCCCGCATTTCACAAGTAATTCTGTCTCACCTCTCTAAACCTCCTGTTTCTCTCCACCTCTTGCACAGCTCCCAAGACTTCATCGAGCGGGAAGGGAGTCTTGTTCCTGCGCTGCCCTAAAACCTCATCAGGCGACAATCTATGCCTGACTTCCTTGCAGGATCGACTAACGGTTTATCAACCTTTCCTCCTTCTTGCTCAGTGTTTGAACTGCTGCCCCTGTAGCAGCAGTCAAAACTCAGGATCCCCTGGATCCTTGCCCTGGAATATTTCAACGATCAAATCATGGAAGGGGTTTCTCATCACCATACGCAGGGACAACTCGCTGAGAAGTAAGGGGTTCGTATTCTATCTTAGGCAACTGAAAACTCCCTCACAGTGCCATCGTTTGGTACAGGGTTGGATTGTGCCCTGTCAAATCCCCTTTATCGGACCAGCCGTTGTTCGTACTTACCCCCCCCAAAAAAAAAAAAAAAAAAAAAAAAAAAAATCCGCATGATCAACAGTGTCTCCGTAAACACTTTCACCCGCTGCTGGCCAAGCACCTTCTTCACTGGTATACGAAACACTCTGCCTAGTTGCCCTCCATCCCTGACACTGACTGCTGTCCAGTGCTGCATAGGCTGCAAATCTCCACCCTCTTCAACTGGAAAATCCCCTTTTGCGTGCCACTCAGGTCGTTTCCTTGACGCCCTTATCCCACCTCTTGCAGGCTGCTGCCTTTCTGGAACCTCATGCTGACAATCCCTCGCCACATGTCCCTTTCCTGTGACTAATGAAAACAACCTAATGTCCCTTTGCCCTTCCTTCCTGCCCCACCACTGGCGTTTGCAGACTTTGCAGAAAACTCCCCTAGTTCTCCTTTGCACTCTTCTCCACCTGTGCCGAGCACCTGTTTCTCCTGCCAATTAGTGCCCAAACGTGCCTCTCTATACCACCTCTGCGAACTTTCAACAAAAAACCTTCCTGCTGTCTCTGGCTGTTCTCTTTCAAAATTGTATACGGTAAAACCCAGGGCCGCAACCTGACAAAATCTGTTCGTCAGTAATAGCTCTTTCAATTCAGCGAACTTCCTTTTTCGTACCACTCTCAACTCTAACATTCTCAAAATAGTGATCTAGACGTGCACCAACTGAGTGTACGTCTCACTGTTTGTAATTTAGCTGAACGAAATTTCTCCTGAACCTCCTTGTGAGGTCAAATCCCTTCATTAACGATTTCATTCACAGCGCGAAATCAGATGTTGTTCTGCTGGAACGCAGTTTTAAAAATCTGTAATGCCTTACCCGTCAGTAACGCTGACAAAATGACTGCCCACTCTTCCTGAAGGCCAACCCTGATGGTCGCTACGGTTTCGAACCGACTGATGTTATGCATCAATTCGAATCGGTTCTCAGGAGAATTTTGGCAACATTGGGTCGGGGAGCATAGCTGCGCACAGACGGTCACTGGAAACTGAAACTCCCATCCTCGGTGGTCTCCTTTGTTATTCTCACTTTCTATAGCTTAAATTGAACCTTTATATCTTTATGTTTCCTTGCGCTTCCCTTATTCTTTCTGTTTCCTGCTTCATGCTTTCTGTTTCCTGCGCTTCCCTTTTTTTCTTGTTTTCCTGCTTCATTCTTTCTGTTTCCTGGTTCCCTTATTCTCTTCTGTCTCCTGCTTCAGTCTTTCTGTTCCTGCGTTTCCCTTTTTCTTTCTGTTTCCTGCGCTTCTATGCGGACACACGGGCGTTCTTTTTTCTGGCGTTCATCCCTTTCCATCTTTTGTTGGTTTTTCAACGAATGCTCGCAACTCTTCTCCCGATTAGCCTAAGTCACGAGCAACACTCACAAGTTGTTCAATAGGGGTGTTCTTTTCTTCCGCCATGATATCTCTTTCTTTTCTTTTGAACAAGATTTTACAACTACGACAGCCAAAACTGGTGGTTACCGACACGAGTGACGTAATAGCACAATCCTATGAATGATAATATTAGCTTGGGACAACGTAGTTAGTTTTATAAGACGCCAGCGGCCTGGACCAACTATGAGAGCGAATTATAGGCATTCTGTGCGATATAATAAGTACTCTGAGGGCTGATATGCCAAGCCTAGTATTATAACTATCTTGGAAGCAATGCCAAGCCTAGTATTTAACTATATTGGGAACATACGTAAGACATCCCCTTGTCTTAGGATTACAATACTGGATCCCACCCAGCTTCCTCTATGAGAAGTTGAACAATTATAATAAATGGGCCAGAATTCCGTGGCAGGCTCGTTCCCCCCCCCCCTCTCACCAATAAATTGTCAACCTCGGCGTAGATGTCGCGTGGAGGAAGACTCGCGCACAGCCCAAAACATCACTGCTTGCTTACAATCTATTCATTTTTATCATGCATTCGTCCACATCATAAACCACTAGGAAAGTCTTAACTTTACTCACACATGTTCATAGAACGAACCATTCAATGCATATGGAATCAACAAAATTAATTACATTCTCTCTTTCCTGAACTTCACAAATCAATTGTCTAAAACATCATTAACTAAACCCGGGTTATAAATAGATTTCTACTTTACCTGGCCCAGGGGATCTTAACTATTCACGAATCACTGTCTCTTTTTCTTCTTCCTTTTTTTTTTATCTTTCACTGTTCACTTTCACAATACCGGCACAACTGCTGGCACTGGTGTTTGGTCTACTTGAACCGTGTCAAAGCTGGGACTGCTGCAACGGTCAGGCTGGACTGCTGATTGAAAGTGGCGAGGCACAAGTATGAGGACGAACCCCATGTGAGGATAGAACAGTGACTTTTAAACATCCGATCTGTTCTCCTTTCTTTGCTTCCTGCATTAACGCATTGCACTCCTCTCTCTCTCTCTCTTCTAGTCTGACTCTTATCAATGGACATGGTTGCTTTTCTTTTCTTTTTTCTTTTCTTCTTTTCTTCTCTTTAGTTAGCAACTCTCTCTCTCTCCACATCTCTCTCAGTCCTTCCTCTGCAGGACTATCTCATGCTAATCTCTCAACTTGGTTCTCTTGTCTCTCCCCCCATCTCTCTGCTTTTCTCTCCTCAGAGATCTACACTCCGACTCTCTCTCTCTGTCTCTCTGGTCGTTCTTCCCTCGTTCTCCGTTCTCTCACTCTCACACTCCTTCTATATTGTGTTCGATCTGTCCAAAAAGGGCGAGTACCATTGGTCTGTATTTTTACCCCTGACCACCCCGAGTTATCTCCTCTAATTCCATTGGATATTCAAATCATGACAGTCAGCCTACCACACCTTACTATCTGTGGTGGTCAATTGGTCATTTAATTGAGTACGCTAGATTTCACCCCCACCACGCACTACCTCCTTCCCCCCTTCCCTACTAACTGTCGCCGGTGTGGCTTAACTCGCGGACACTGGTCACTTAAAGTTGGCTAGATGAGTTGGGTAAGACGGTGGCTGGCAGTCCAATCGAGAACCATTCGGCCAGACAGCTTAGTCCGTCAGCAGAACTGTGCTGTTCCAACGAGAGCTAAAAATAGCTTTAATTGGCTGAGGCGACAGGTGAATGCGGTCGGTCAGCTATTAGCTCCGGCTGTTGGACAGGACCGTCTCTGTGGAGGATGAGGATTAGCCTCCCCTTTTGTCTTAATTTGCCCCTGGATCCGAACCATAGGGGCCGTCCGCCTGACGGCCAGAATTTTGCGTTAGAGCTTATGGTGCCAACTGGGCCTGGTGTGCGATTGACCACCGAATTTGGTTGAGTTTATTTTTGTCGTGACACGTTGTTCTGCCCATTTCTGAAATATTCCCAAGCTGGTATGTTTTAAAATTTGTTGACTCTCTTTCAAAGTGAACGTATGGAAAAAGGTTGGTACCCTCGTTCCATTTGAAGCCCCTGTTTATTCGCACAGTCTTACCGGGTCAGCAGGGTCATTGCACGATAGTGCCTCAGGTAGTGAAGGTACCCAGAGGGAAAGGTATTCTGGTTCCTTACATATCAAGACGTGGATTAAATGTTGAATGTCCTTCCAAAAATAATAGTATATGAATTTGAATAAAAAAACTTGATCGATTGTTACACTGACCAGCGTATCTACACAAAACAATACTTGATAAATTGACTGCGTGGGTTATAAATTTAGAAATGTCACGCCATACGGTTATGGTACGCTATCATTGTAGCTACGGAAAACGGAGCGATATTTTCCAATGAAATATGCTTTTTGTACTTTCCGCGATGGAATAACAAATGCTGATCCGGCCTCTTTTGTTATCGTAAACGTTCCATCACCTGTGTACACCTTTCTAAGATGGTTGGAATATCTGTTTGCATTTGCATCTTTGTTTAAATATGCACAAGTTGTAAGGCTGATTTGCTTTCTTTGTATCAGTTGTAATCAAGATCAAACTTCGCCCTCTTTCTTTCCCACGTTGGATTGGGGATCTATAAGGGACGTTTGTGACAAAGACTTACATCTTTATTACTTTCTTAAACAAACAGCAGTGTATGAACTGTAGTGCACAGAGAGGCAAATATTTTTGCCGTTTTGGAATAATCACTCTCTGGGTTTATAGATATTTCCGTTTCATTTACACCTTCCATGGTTGAACATTTCATGAAATATTTTGCAAGTGATCTATTTCTCTGTATGTCTCAAAGTGGAGGCAATATACCGAATCCTGGGCATATATTTGAATGCTTTTGATTATCCACACTTGGTTGTTTTTGTTAACAATTTATGTAGTGTGCGCGCTCAAAGAGAAGAAAGCCTCTTTGGGCGTATGATAATGTAGAACGAATTTATGCCAAAGCACGTGCTTAATGTTTTTCCATCTTGGCACCAGCTTTGCGGTCTCAAATGTCAGAAAATTTAAAGTTTTTCTTGCCTGTTTAAAAGGGTAAATCAATATGGATATCCAGTGGAGTTTCGATGTGAAATGAGACACCTAAGGAATTTAATTAGGTGGACGTATGTAAGTGTTATCCCTCCAGCTTAAAAGTTGGTAAAATCAGAGGATCATCCCATTGTTGATAAAACATATGAGGTTTTTTCATGGGAAAGCTTTAGAACCATTTATAAACAAGTATTGCTAAGGAGCTCTGCTGATAAAAGTTTCTGTGGTTATTTAATTGCTCTTTTGGGTGTGCTTTTTTCTCATACTAGTATTTATCCACATACCACAGATCATGGCATATTGTACAACTGTAGCATTTTTAGTTACATGTTTTTGGAAGATCATACAGCAAAATATTAAATAGCATTGGAGGAGATATACAGAACCTTGAGGAATACCCATATCCAATGGTTTTAAAAACTGGAGTATGTGTTTTGTACTCTGACCTGTAAACTTCTATGTCTTTGTTAGAAATTCTTTAATATAACTGTAAAAATTAGCTGAAATCCCAATCGCTTCAATTTGTTATAACAATCTAGCACTGCCTACCACCTATCAAAAAGATTTTCTAATATCAAAGTATGTGCTAGACCACTCTTCCATATGGGCAAACTGATATTTGATTTGAGTTGTTAACTTTACGCGATTATCAGTGGTAGATCTTCCCTTTATAAAGCCTGCTTGATTAGTAGGTATTATAGGATTTTTGTTACAAAAATAGATAAAGGCTATTAAGGTACAATTTTTTCCATACGTTTGCAACATGAGAAGTCAGAGCGACAGGTCGAATAACTTTCGATGTTTGAGACAGGCTTTTTCCTGCTTTATAATTGGGATTACTATTTGACCTGGGTTTCCAAATAACTGGGCACTAAGGACCTCTATCCAAATTCTTTTGAAATATTTTTAATAAAAAGAGAATAAAAAGTTTTCTGGCATGGTTGTAAAATTTGAATTTGTGTGTGTGTTGTGTGTGTGTGTGGGTGTGTGTGTTGTGTGTGTGTGATGTGGGTGTGTAGTGTTGTAAAGCGTGAGTGGTTGCGTGCAGATGCTTGTTGGCGTGCGTGTATGTAGTGTGTGTGTTGTTTGTGTTGTGTTCGTGTGTGTGTTGTGTTGTGTGTGTGTGTGTGTGTGTGTGCTGTGCGTGGCGCACAGGCGCGCGCAAGCGCGTGCTTCACCTATCCAGTGGCGTGCACTGCGTGGCGTGCGTGCGTACGTGCGTGCGTGTGCAGTGCGTGCGTGTTTGTGTTGTGTGTGTTGTGTGTGTGGTGTGTGCGCGCGCCTGTGCGCGGCGCTCCCGCGTGCATGTGTGTGTAGGACTTGATTTATTGTCAACACATAAAAAGGCGTTTGAATTCAAACTCAGCAAATTTTTATGCACGAACTATAGGTCTAAAAGTTTCAGAGGATCAAAAGAAAAAAAGGAACAGAAAAGAACAACATATATAAGACTTTTCAGACACTGGGAGTTCCTATTGCTGTGATGGAAACGAAGCACAGTAAGCACTTAAAACAAAAACTATTTAGCAAATGAAATTCTTACTAGTTAGGAAATAAAACGTCTGAATGAGCAGACAGTTAAACAAAAATCAGTCATCAAAGTAAACACAAAAAAACAAAAAACAAACAAAAAAAAAACAACAAACAAAAAAACCGAACCTTATTTGCAGTAAATAACGAAAACAAGTGGGGTAACTCTTGCTCCTTGGATGTGAGATAATTACACGCCTTGCCTCCCAACGAACGTTGCTTACGAGTTACCTAATTACTTGTTCATTATTTACCTGCTTACTGTTCCTGCCTCCTTTAAGATTTCCTGTTCCAGGACTGCGGTTGTGTTGTTTTTATTCATCTTGCAAGAAAACAAAAAATATGAGTTGAAACTACAGCAATGAAAAATGTGGGGATCACAAATACATACATAGTATTTGAAAGGCAAGTTTGTTAGGGATGGAGGTGAATAAGAAAAATTTCACTCCTATACCTACAGTAAGAAATCTTCCATTGGAATGACATATCTTGAAAACAAAAATGTGTTATAGAGAAAGAAAGGTTGCAAGGTACGAATGAAAACGTAATCAAAACTACGAAAGGAAGAAAGAAAGAAGAAAGATATATATATAATAGAGAAAAAAGAAACAATGTAAAGATAATTGCGAACAGAAAGATATGACTGCCGGGGCCGTTGCGGTTGGTTAATATTATATGAAAGAATGTATAAAAAAGAACCTCTCAAATCGCAGGTTGTTGTGCCGTATGAATAGGGATGTCGTTTTGTGACGACGATGTGGAATGTAATCCTGACAACATAGTAGGATGGTATACCGTTCGAATATGGGATAAAATGGGTTATATTAATTGGGTTACAGACGGCTGGATTAGGGGAAGGGGCGGGGGAAGGGTGTACTGTTTTGGTGCATAGTGTTGGGGGAGGCCCCTTCAATCGAGGACGCAAATTCAGCGGGGGAAAAAGATGAGGAATAGCGTGGGAAAACGCAGAGGAATCGTGGGCAAAAGAAGAGGCAATAAGGAGGCAAAACAAAAAGAGGAAATCGGTGGGAAAAAGAAGAGGACGAATTCGGTGGGAAAAAGAAGCGGAGATCGGTGGGGACAAAGAAGAGAAATAGGTTGGGGAAAACGAAGCAGGACATAGGTGGGAAAGAAGAGGAAATAGGTGGGAACAAAGAAGAGGAAATAGGTGGGAAAAAGAAGAGGAACTAGGTGGGAAAAAGAAGAGGGAAATAGGTGGGAAACAACAACAAAAGAGGAAATAGGTGGGAAAACGAAGAGGACAATAGGTGGGAAAAAGACAAGCGGAAATAGGGTGTGCAAAAGAAGAGGCAATTAGGTGGGCAAACAGCAGAGGAAATAGGTGGGAAAAAGAAGAGGGACATAGTGTGGGCAAAAGAAGCGGAACTAGGGGGGAAAAAGCCGAGGACAATGGTGGGACCAAGAAGGTGGAAATAGGTGGGACACAGAAGAGGAAATCGGTGGTCAAACAAAAAGACGCAGGAACACTCGGTGGGAACAAGCAAGAGGCCGAATAGGTGGGAACAAGAAGCGAGAAATACGGGGGACCAAGACGCGGACTTCGGTGGGCCCAGCGCGGCCCTCGTTTGAAGCCCCCACCACCACACAGCCCCTTTTCCCACTTTTTTGCCCCCTCCTCTTCCCAAATTATTTCCCCCTCCTCTTCCAACTTATTTCCCCCCCCCCCTCTTCCCACTTATTTCCCCCTCCTCTTCCCATTATTGTCCCCTCCTCTTCCCACTTATTCCCCTTCCTCTTCCCACTTATTTTCCCCTCCTCTTTTCCCATTATTCCCCCCCCCCTCTTCCCACTTATTTCCACTCTCTTTTCACTTATTTGACCCTCCTCTTCCCACTTATTTCCCCCCCCCCCCCCCCCCCCCCCCCCCTTACCCCCCCCCCCCCCCCACCCCCTTCCCACTTATTTCCCCCTCCTTTCCCATTATTTCCCCCTCCTCTTCCACTTATTTCCCCCTCCTTTCCAACTTATTTCCCCTCCTCTTCCCACTTAATTTCCCCCCCCCCCTTCTTCCACTTATTTCCCCTCCTCTTCCCACTTATTTCCCAATCCTCTTCCCACTTATTGCCCCTCCTCTTCCCACTTATTCCCCCCCTTTCCCACTTATTTCCCATTCCTCTTTTTTCCCACTTATTTCCCCTCCTCTTCCAACTTATTTCCCCTCCTCTTCCACACAAGAAACTTACAACACAACACACAAAAAAAAAAAAACCCACACACACACCACTTTGTGGCACACACTACCACAACGGACACAGGGTAATGTACGGCGTTGATAATTCTGGCATTTACTACCGGGCTTCAAAACTGACATATTCCATCCAATAGCTAACACTAGGATTTTATTTCAATCAAAAAAAAAAAAAAGACAAACAAACAAAAAACACTGTGTTTAGGAGAAAAGAAAGGCCTAGGAGGGTGGGTGGTTGTGAGAATTGAGACAGAAAACCTCTCTATTTTAATCATTTGAACTGAGCTTGAAAATGGTTGTAACAGATTTTTTCTTCGTTAAAAAAGCTGATAATAAATAAACACAATCAATTCACTACGAATTTGACTAAGGAAAACATGTAAGAAAAAAAAGTCGACCACAGACCCCGTACGGGTTTTTAAAAAAAAACCTCAGTCAGTCATAGAATTGATACACAGCAGCGCCACCTTGCGACACGTGAAACAGCCCCCAAACCATAACATACAAACACGCACGCCTTCGTTAACACCATCATATCATCATCATCATCATCATCACGCTTGTGGTCTCGCTCTGCCATCTCCTCTGCCAGGGCCTAGCCACGGAGGGGGGCGCCATCCCAAAGTGATTAGAGCGGCATCAAGCGAAGAGAGCAGGAGAGGCGAGGAGGCCTGTGTCGATGCTGCCTCTCGCCCCTCACGGGTCTTCGCCAGCCAATGAGCCGTGACCGCCGCCATCTTGCCCTGCCGGTGTCGAGCACTAAATGTAACCCCCTCCCCTTACTCCCTCCTCCCCCCCCCCCTTTCCTCCTCCCACTCTCTTCTACTCTCAACCACCTCTTTTTCTTCTTCTTCTTCTTCTTCTTCTTCTTCTTCGTCTTCCTTCCTTCCTTCCTTCCTACTTACCCAACCCTCCTCTCCTCGACATACTCCCAAGAGATAAACATTGGAACGCATCGACTAAAGGATATCGTGGCTCCTAGCCTGGATGATAGTATAGAAGCATGCGCGTGTCATAAGACCGTAAGACACCCCCCCCCCCCCTCCCTTTCATTCATCCATTCTTCATTCGTTCGTTCGTTCATCCATTAGTTTATTTATTTATCTATCTTACAAAAAATATTTTTTCAGTTCATTTTTTTTCCTTTTTCTTTCTTTTTTTTTGGGGGTGGGGGGGGGGGGGGGGGGGCGGAGAGGGAGGAGTGGGGGAGAGAGTTACCTCCCGTATAATGCGTTAATCGCGCGCATGCTGCATACAAGATATCGACTTCTCCGAAAGGCTGGCTCTATGACCACCACTTTAGGTCTGATGGTAAAGGGGGTGAGCCCCCGACCCAGAATTCCCCTGCTTCCTGGGAAACTGTGCTCTTATTATCCACTGGGCCACTGTTGCCTTTGCCCGTCTTCCCTATTTCCTGTGGCGAGGAATTTGCAAGTTTAAATTCTGAATGAAACCGTAACAACTTTATTAACCTAATGTAACCTTTTTTTCTAACCTAACCCTGTCTTACCCAACTAACCAAACCTAACTTAACTACACTCATCATAACCTAGCCTTAACTAACCTAACCTAACCTAACCTAAACCTAGCCCAGCTTAGCTAGCCTAGCCAAGCCTAACCTGACTTCGCCTTATCTATCCTAGCCTTACGTAACCTAGCTTAGCCAAGCCTAGTCTAACCTAACTTAACCTAATATAACCTAACCTACCTTCACCCAGCATACCTTAACCTAGCCTAGCCTAACCTAACCGAGCCAAACTTAACCTGAGCTCAACTACTAACCTTATCTGTCCTACCCTAATCGATCCTAACTTAACCCTACCTATCCTAATCTGACCAGACCTGACCCAACCTATCCTTCCCTACCATGCCCTCGCCTAACCTGACTCAACCTAGAAGAAAGGGCGAAGAGATGAATATATGAATTGATAAACAAATAGATAAGTAAATAAATGAATTACATACATACATACATACATACATACATACATAACATACATACATAATACATAACATACATACATACATACATACATACGTACGTACGTACGTACGTACGTACGTACATACATACATACATACATACATACATACATACATACATACATACACACACACATACATACATACATACATACATACAAGTACAAAACATACATACATACATACATACATACATACATATACAAAATAACAATGGTCTTACCTGTGCAGCCCTACGCTTCCCTAACCTTATCCAACATGCATCGAGGCTGAAAAAGGGATCGGAGTGCATATTTTTTTTCCCCCAAAGGCACAAGCAAACTAACTAAAAAAAATAAAAACACATTCTGGCATGAACTTGATCTATGTGAAGGTGGTGGTGCCACATGTACATGATGGGATATTTGTGTACCTGAACTTATTCCCCTCTGGCTAATTTATGGCGTGTTAAAGCAAGACCCGTCACCACCACCACCACCACCCCCCCCCCCCCACCACCACCACATCCAGCGCGATATACGGGAGGAGAGAGACAGGAAGGAGGAAACAGGAGGGGGGGGGGGGGAAGTCAATATGCACCGACTAAAATGATGGAGGGATGGGCGGTGGAAGGGAGCGAGGGAGATGAGAGGAGGAGGAGGAGGAGTGGGGGGGGGGGAGTGAGTGATTAGGGTTGGTGTGAGAATGTATCCTAATTTCTATCAGGGGGGGGGGGGGGAATATTAAAGGAAGGAGGGAAGGAGAAGCAAGGGAATGAGGTGGGGGAGGGAGGGGAGGGAGGGAGGGAGGGTAAGTGGGAGTTATCTGCACTTACATAACCTCTATGGACCAACAAATCTTGCATGTTTTTTTTTTGTTTTTTTTTTTTTCAAATCAAAAACCTTTGCTTACCTG
>CM031599.1:74526367-74536367 GCA_018398815.1 Conus ventricosus | reverse complement strand
CCTGACCCCTCCCCCCCCACCCCCACCCCACCCCACCCCACCCCCCACCAATCTTTAAACTTCTAACAACAGCACTTGGCACCGAGATCGTTTCAGAGAAGCCCTGTTGTGTTCTATCCGTTCTCCATGTTGTTCTCTGGTGATTCTTTGTTCGTCACATGTTTGACGTTTTTGTGTTGTTGTTGTTTTCTTTTTTTTTTTAATGGCGGAGTGGGGCGGACAATGAGAGAAGGGAGAAGAGGGGGAGAGGGTGGAGGAGGAGGGAGCCAGAAGGGGAGTAAGGGAAGGAGGATAGAGGTGGGGGGGGGGGGCGGGGTGGGTCGGGGGGGGGGGGGGAGTGGAGTAAGCAGCAAAATCATGGAAACATTGTGCCTTGCCCTGTTTTACCATTTGGAGTGGGAGAATGGTTGGGAGGGTGAAGGTTGCATGAGAATCGGCGAGGCGATTTCCACTTTTAAACCTGTATTCGAAAGGGGGTTAGAATCGTTTAAATTAAGTCTTACAAACCGTTTACAACCGCTTTGGCCTGGCTACACTTGCTGCACAGTAGAGCGTGGACACTGTTCTCTTGACCGTGCGAAAGGACGTCAGGAATGCCGCAGTAAGGGAAGTTAGCGTTGTTTGATTCAGAAAGATGGCAGCGCTAATCTAAATCCACTCAATGCTATTGGGCTGCAGTCGTTCGTTACACGTGGCCATTTCTAGAACTTCAGAGAAAAGCAGCGCGGTTGATATCACGGCATGCACATGTAAAGGTGGGCACAGGCGAAAGGCGGTGTGTGTGAGTGCGCGTGTGTGTGTGTGTGGGGGGGGGGGGGGGTGGGGGGGGGGGGGGGGGGGGGGGGGGGGAGGGGGGGGGGGGGTGCGT
Source organism: Conus ventricosus (assembly GCA_018398815.1). Classification (NCBI taxonomy): domain Eukaryota; kingdom Metazoa; phylum Mollusca; class Gastropoda; order Neogastropoda; family Conidae; genus Conus; species Conus ventricosus. Next base: position 74,535,499 of record CM031599.1, on the reverse strand, counting down.
TGTGTGCGTGCATGTGTTTGTGTGAGTGCACGCGCGCGTAGGCGTGCGTGCATGTGTGTGTGCGTGTGTGTGTGTATGTGTGTGTGTGTGTGTGTGTGTGTGTGTGTGTGTGTGTGTGTGTGTGTGTGTGTGTGTGTGTGTGTGTGTCGTGCGTGCGTGCGTGCGTGTGTGCGTACGGGCGTGCGTGCGACCGTACTCACGCGCGCGCGCGCACGTGTGTGCTTTAGTGTGTGTGTGTGTGTGTGTGTGTGTGTGTGTGTGTGTGTGTGTGTGTGTCTGTCTGTCTGTCTGTCTGTCTGTCTGTTTGTCTGTGTGGTTTTATAGCACGACAACTAGGCCGTCAGATGAGCATATGTAATATTGGTGATCGCCCCCCACTTACACTCATCTACAGAGTGCCCCGAAATCATAGGATTAGAACATTCGCCTGCTGACCTGCTGGTCGTGCCTTCGAACCCTCCGTGGGTTTTCTTCGGCTCCAAAATCCTCTCTGTCCACCTGGCATTCCACGGGTAACCTGATTCGGATCAGGGAATGTTAAAAGGCGGTGGAAAGAGAGATGGACCCCGTCTTTCCAAAGCGCCATGACCCAGACCCAGACAAGTGTGGCACCTCTGACACTTCACCGGCCATTGGACTATCAGACTTTAATAACTAACCTTTAACCTTTTGACCTCAGTTACGTAAGGTTCCAGAATTTATAAAAAAAATTCTTAAAAAAAATTTTTTACCTCGATCAAAAGATGAACTTATATTGCAAAATAGAAAGTGACACACACACATACGGAAGCATGCCCGCGCGCGCGCGCGCACACACACACACACACACACACACACACACACACACACACACACATACACACACACACACACACACACACACACACACACACACACACACACGTGCGCGCGCGCACACACGTACATACACACGCACACACACACACGCATGCACACTTGCTCGCGCGCACGCACACACACACATACGCACACACACACACACACACACACACACACACACACACACACACACACACACACACACACACACACACACATGCAACTGCGCACACACATACATACATACATACATACATACATACATACATACATACATACATCATCATCATCATCATTCTCTTGCCCATGATGGGCGTAGAGGAGAGATGAGAGACACTCTCGAAGCCAGGCACCGCCATCCGGCCCTGTCCTCTGCCTGTCGCATCAGCGTAGGGCCATCCATCTGGTCCATTCTTTGATGTTGTCCATCCAGCATTTGGCTTGTCGTCCCCTTCGTCTGCCGCCTTCCAGCGTGCCCTGGATGACTGTTTTGGGCAGTGAATTGTGGCGTATGACATGCCCGAACACGACAGCTTCCTTCTTGACTGTTGCCAAGAGGGGTTTCTTGGGGCCTGCAAGTGATGTTATTTGGCTCCTCACAAGTCGTTTGTCTTCCGGTCTTGCCAAGAGATCCGAGCAAGCGCCTGAAGCATTTAGTTTCAAACGTCTGGATTCTCTTGGTGGTCTCTGCTGTCATGGTCCAGCTTTCGCAGCCATACAGCAGGATGGACAGCACCAGGGACTTGTACAGCTTCATCTTTGTAGGAAAGCTGATCTCCCTGCTCTTCAGATCTTGTTTAGCTTTGCCATTGCTGCTGTTGCGATCGCTAGTCTGGTCTTGATTTCTGTTGTAGAGCGACCGTCTTTGGTGAGATGGCGCCAAGGTATTTGAAAGCGCCCACTTCTTCAAGCTGTTGTCCGTTCATGTAGATTTCAGCATGGGTGTTGGTTGTGCTGTTGACCAGGACTTTGCTTTTTTCTGTGCTCACTTCCATTCCATATGCACCTGCCCTTTCTTCCAGTCTCTTTGTCAGGTCTTGTAGTTCTTCGTTGCTGCCTCCCATCAGGTCGATGTCATCTGCGAACCTCAGATTATTGATGATTCTTCCTCCGATGGAGACAGTGGAGTGGAAGTCATGGAGGGTTTCACGCATGATATTTTCCAGGAAGAGATTGAACAGTACGGGAGATAGCAGGCAGCCTTGACGGACTCCAACTGTGGTCTTGAAGTAGTCCCCTATCTGGTTGTTGAGGAGGACTGCGCTGCTGGCGGTGTTATACAGCGCCTGGATGGTTTGGACGAGACCCTCCTCTATGCCAAACTTTCTGAGCACTTGCCACAGACCCTTGTGCCACACCCTGTCAAACGCTTTCCTAAAGTCAATGAAGTTGTGGAACAGGTCTCTCTGATGTTGCAGATGTTTCTCCATCAGTATCCGGCAGGTGAAGATCTGTTCTACTGTGCTTCTGCCTGCCCCTGAATCCAGCTTGTTCTTCCGCCAGGTGTTCTTCCGCCTCTTTCTTCAGTCGATTCAAGATGACTCTGAGCATGATTTTACTGGTGTGGCTAATGAACTTATTGTTCTGTAGTTCTGGCATTGGCGTAGATTTCCCTTTTTGGGCAGGGGGATGATGAGTGATTGAGTCCATTCTGTGGGCCACTGTTTTGTCTCCCAGATCTTCTGACAAATCGATGTTACTAGAGTGACCAATTCCTTCCCTCCATGTTTGAGCAGGTCAGACAAATGGTCAGACAAATGGTCTGCTACTGGTAAAGCTGTAGCCCAGTACTACCTGTCCAGTAGGAGACTTGGAGAGGGATTGGCGCCACCAAGGATTAACCTAAGCCCACAGAAAAGTCATGAGAGATACAACCATAGCCAGCAACTACCGGATCGGCCGGGGCCCGGGTTACCAACGACCGCGCTTCCCACTGACAAGCACCAGGTGGAAGTGAAAAGTCAGCTACTGGGGCAAAGACATCAATACAAGCTGCCAACTGAGAAAATTACCATTGGAACCTGGAATGTTCGTACACTCCATCAGTGCGGCAAAGTAAAAGAACTAGAGCACGAGCTGAGACGTTACCAATGGGACATTGTGGGTATGTCGGAAGTAAAGATGGACAGGCTTTGGAGAAGCAATCACAGAGGAAGGACACAAGATGTGGTACAGTGGCGAAGAGTCACTACATGAAAAAGGCGTAGCTTTCATCGTACGCAAAGAAATCACTGGATGCATCTTGAGCTGCACACCTGTTAACAGCAGAATCATCAGCATTCGTGTGTCAGCCAAACCAAAGAACATCAACATCATACAGGTGTATGCTCCAACTACAGCCACGAAGATCAGGCGGTGGAAGAATTCTACGAGAAAGTAGAAAGACACCATCAGAAAAGCCCCCAAGAAAGACATCATCATAGTTCAGGGGGACTTCAACGCCAAAGTCGGCCCAGATGCCTACAAAGACTGGGCTGGAACAGTGGGTCAATACGGCACAGGGGAAACTAACGACAGGGGACTTCGCCTTCTGGAGTTTGCCTGCACCCAAAAGCTCACCATTGCCAACACCCTTTACCCCCACAAACTGTCAAGAAGAACAACCTGGCATGCGCCGAACGGAATGACTCACAACCAGATCGACTTTGTCCCACTCCGCGGCGCTTCAAATCAAGCATCAATAAAGCAAAGACGAGGACATACCCCGGAGCTGATATAGGCAGCGACCACGATCTCGTGCTGCTCACAATGAAGATCAAATTGAAGAAAAAGTACCAACCTGCGCAGCCACGCATCAAGTTTGACCTGGAGAAGTTAAAAGACCCAGAGATAGAAGAGGCATTCCAGGCACAGCTCGGGGGGCGGTTCGCGGCACTCAACCTCCTGGACAATGACATCAACGACCTCACAAACAGCTTCAATGAGGCAGTCTGCGAAACAGCAGAGGAGGTACTTGGGCGACAGAGGAAGAAACACCAAGCATGGATCTCAAACGACATCCTGACCTCTGCGACAAAAGAAGATCACTGAAGAATACGAAAAATTCCAGCCCTGAACAAGCCGCACAGTATCGAAAAACCAACAACCTTGTAAAGAGGAAATGATTGAAGCCAAAGAACAATGGATCAATAATCAGTGCGAGAACATCGAGAAAGGCATGGAAAAGGGAAACAGCAAACATGCCTTCACCACACTGAAAAACCTCACCAAGACGCAGCAAAACAGATCGTCAGTCATCGAGGATACCTCAGGCGAGCTGCTGACAGAAAGCTCCGCTGTTTTGAACAGATGGACACAGTACTGCCAAGAACTTTACAACTACCCTATACAGCCAGACGACAGTCTGTTTGAAGGGGACTCAACACCATCAAGGGAATCCTCACCACTACCAGTGAATGAGAGAAGAAGTGGAAGAAGCCATCGGCAGCCTTCCGGCAGGGAAATCACCTGGAGCAGACAATATTCCAGCAGAGCTGCTCATACATACATACATACATACATACATACATGTCACGCTACACTATGAAAACTGAAGATACCATTTTGCAAGACTACTTCTTGCCATAGAATGGCAGAGAAGTCTCCCCACAGTTTTGATAACATCTCAGACAACAGCATGGTTTCTCGAAAATATCCGCGTGATTTCCGCAATGTCGTTCAAATAAAAACAAAATCAAGAGAGAAAAAAAAAAAGGAGAAGAAAATGGCGGCTCCTCCTTTAACTGTCCGGGGTAGTAAAAGTGGGGGTGGGGGAGGGGCGGTTGCAAATGAACTTCATGACACCGGCCCGCAGGTATGGCGAACTATTGGTGCCAGTGTTGGCGCCAGTGGCCCGTGTTCAAAGGGCCAGCTCCTATTATCCCAGCACGAGTAGGCGAGGGGCGGAACGAGGGGTGTTAGGGCTGTGTTTTATACCGCCCGCCCGGCCCATGTCAAAAAAGTGCAAAGTCAAACAAGATTTTTTCTTTTTTTTTTAAATTCCAAAAAAACAGTGGTGGTGGGGTGGGGATGTGTGGTGGGGTTTATTGTGGCGGGGCCAATTTTGGGGGAGAGTGCAGGGGTGGGGTGGGGGTTGCGATGTGTTTTAAAAGTGTGCTTTGGGGGCGTTTCATGCGCGCGGGGCGCGCGCGCGGGGCGCGCGCCGGTGTTGTGTGTTGTGGTTGTGTGTGTGGGGGGGGTGTGTGTGGGGTGTTATGTGTGTGTGTTGTGTGTGTGTGTGTGTGTGTGGTGTTGTTTTGTGAAAAAAAGAGAGGGGAAAATGTTTTTTGAGAGAGGGGAGAGAGGGGAAAAAGAGAAGAAATGTGTGTGTGTTTTGTAAGTGTGGGTGTGTTGTTGTGTGTGTTGTGTGTTTTTTGGGGTGTGTGTGTGTTAGAGAGAGAGAAAAGTGAGGAAAAGGGGGGGGGGTTTTTGTGGTGTGTCTGCGTGTGGGGTGTGTTGTTTGGTGTGTGTGTGTGGTGTGTGTTGTTTTTGTGTGTGCACGCGTGGGACGCCCCCCATGGTTTTTTGTTAGAGAGAGAGAGAGAAAAGGAGAGAGAGTGTGTGGGGGGGTGGGGGGTGTGGTTTATACTAGCGTCGTGTGGGGGTTTTTGTGTGGGTTTTTTGGGGTTGTTTGGGGCGCCCCGCGCGCCGCGCGCGCGCGCGCGTGTGTGGTTGTTGTGGGGTGTGTGTTTGTGGTAAGTTGTGTGTGGGTGGTGTGTGTGGGGTGTGTGTGTGTGTGTGTGTTTTGCGTGCGTGCGTGCTGCGTGCTGCGTGCGTGTGTGTGTGGGGGTTTTGTGTGGTTGTGTGTGTGTTGTTTGTGTGTGTACGTGTTTGTGTGTGTTGTGTGTGTGTGTGGTGTGTGTGTGTGGTGGGGTGTGTGGGTAATTTTGTGGGGTGTGTGTGTTGAGAAGTTTGTGTGTTGTTTTGTGTAAGGGGTGTGTGTGTGTTTGTGTGTTGTTGTGTTTTTGTGTTTGTGTGGGGGGTTGTAGAACTTTCATGAACAATTTTCAAAATTTAAATGGGGTTCAGTGACCCCGGGCGGCAAGAGGGGGTGGGGGAAAATGGGGGGGAGGAGGAGGAGAAGAGAAGAAGGGCGACGAAGGAAAAAAAAAGAAGAAAAAAGAAAAGAAAGAAGGAAAAAAAGAAGAAAAAAGAAGAAAAGTAGAAACAACAAAAAAAAGTAAAAAAACGGAAAGGGGAAAAGAAAGCGAGGGAGGAAGAGGGGAGAGAGAAAAGAGAGGGGAGAGAAGAGAAGAGAGAGAGAGAGAAGAAGAAGAAGAAAATTCTGGCCTTTTGCCTAAAAAATGTAACATCAGAGAAAAAAAAAACAACCAACACACCACACACACACACACACAAACACACACACACAAACAAACACACACACACAAACACCCCACACACACACACACCACACACACATAAACACACACAACACACACACACACAACAACACACACCACACACACACACAAAAACCACACACTGAAAAACCAAAACACACCACACCACACACCACACACACACACACACAACATAAACCCCAAACACACACCACACACACACAAAACACACACACACACACACACACACACCCACACACGAACACACACACACACACACACCACACCACACACAAAACACACACACAACACACAGGCCTCCCTTCCTTTATCGTTTTTGACCCCCATTTTACAAATTACCTTCAAAATATTTACATCTAACAAAAACCCAACATTTTACTTTAGGTAAGGGTTTAAAAAGTGCTCCACTGTTTTTGGGGAGAAGAAAAAAAAAACAACAAAAACAACAGAACAGCAACTATTAAAAAGCCATAAAACATTTTGGGCCCAAAAACAAAAAGACTAGTGGACAAAAGACCCCGGTAAATCCCCCCCCCCCCCCCACCCCACGCCCCCCCACCCCCCCCACCCCCCCCGTCTCCCGTCTCCTCCCCCCCCCTAAAAAAAAAAGGAGCAAAACAAAAAACAAAAACTAAAAAAAGGGAAAACAAAACAAAACAACGCAATAACAGTGATTGAATGCAGCAATAACAGTGATTGGGGGATGGGGGGGGGAAAACAAAGCAATAACAGTGATTAGGATGGACAATAACATGATTGAGGAGGGAGGGGGAAAACAACGCAAAAACAGGATTTGGATGGGGGGGGGAAAAAAACAGCAATAACATGATTGAGGATGGAGGGAAAACAACAGCAATAACAGTGATGGGGAAAGGGGGGAAAAAAAAAAACCTCTTTAAAAATTTAAAAAAGAAGTGAATAAAAAAACACATGACCCCCCCACCCCCCCCGCTTTCCTTTTCCCCCATCTAACCCTCTCTCTCTCCCCTCCCCTTTCTCTTCTCTCCCCTCTCTCTCTCCTCTCTCTCTCTGTCTCTGTCTTCTTTCTCTTCTCTGTCTGTTTGTCTGTCTGACTCCCCTCTTCTCTCCCCTCCTCCTTCCTTTTCTCTCTCTCTCTCTTCTCTGTCGTCTGCCCCTTTCTTCTTTTCCTTCTCTCTCTGTCGTCTCTCTCTACTCACCCTATCTTTGATCTCCCCCTTTTCTGCTTGTCTCTCTCTCTTTCTCTTCTCTCTCCTCTCCCCTCTCTCTCTCCTCTCTCTCTCCTCCCTCCCTCTTGCCTGTGCATTTATACCCCGTGCTTTGGGTGATGATTCATTTAGTGCTCTTTAAGTTTTACGTGGAGTTCACGGCTGCGCATTCATTCGCCCTCTTTCCCCTTTTCCCCTGGAGTTTTTTGTTGTTGTTTTTTCCCCGGGCCAGCAAACTGCTTTTAAAACGTTGACGAGGGGGTCTCGTACCTGTTGCCCTTCAGGCCATACCGGCAGTCACAATGAGATTAGCAAAGCCCGGGGGGGGGGGGGGGGGGGGGGGGGCGGGGGGGATGGGGAGGGGAAAATTTCAGGGGGGTGGTATGATTTTAACTTAGCATTTTAATTCTCTAATTTTTTTTTTTTTTTTTAAAAAGTGTTTTAGTCCTGTATGGCTTTAGTGGTCGGGGGGCTGAAGCAACAAGATTTGATTTGATTCCTATTCTTTCCATTCAAATGGGTTTTGATTCAAGGGGTTTTTAGTGTGTGTGTTGTGTGGTTGTTGGGGTTTTTGTGTGGGTTTGTGGTGTTGGGGTTTTTCGTTTTAAGATCTTTTTTTTGGTTTTTTTTTTCGTTTTAAGATCTTCTTAATCTTTTAAAAGAAAGAGATGCAGTTGTCGTTAACGGCTAACATTCAAAGAAATCCCTTTTACTGTACTTTCCACATAATTCGTTTTTTAAGTCCCTATTGAGTAAATGCTACTTTGAAAAAGATAATTTTTAAATTTTTGCTCTTCAACTCTTTAGAAAAAAAAAAAAAAGGGAAAAAAAAAGTTTCCCAAAGAGTTAAATTTTAGCGTGGTGTCCAAAGAAGTTCGTTCGATCAAGGGGTTTTTTATATTTTCTTTTTTCTTTTTTTTTTTTTTTTTCTTTTTTTTTTTTTTTAGGGGGGGGAGGGGTAACACAATTTGCATGGAGGTCATTTTTGTGTGTGTGGTTGCGTGTGTGTGTGTCGTGTCGTACAGCGTGCGTGCTTTGCTTGCATTTTGGGGTTTTGGTGTGTGTGTGTGTGTGTGTGTGTGTTTTGTGTGTGTGTGGTGTGTGTTGTGGTGTGGTTGTGTTTGTAGCGCCTTTTAAGTGATGATTCGTTAAGAGAGAGGGAGAGGAAGACAACAACTGACTGACAGACAGACAGACAACAGACAGACAAGATGAAGGGCTAGAGGTGGGGAAAGGGATGGGGGGGGTAAGAGAAGAAACCCGTCCACCGTTCAAACAAAAAAAACTTCCTTTTCAACACTGAACCAACGCCTTTCCCGCTTTCGAAGACTCGAAAAAAAAAAGAAGGAAAAAAAAAAAAAAAGAAAAAGAAAAGGCGTCAAGTCATCTTTCCCTTCTACTTCACTTCAAGCCCCGGGGATTTTAAAAAAAAAAAGATTAGATTTGAGTTTTTTTTGCACACACGGCGCACTGCGTGCACGGGACACACACGCACAAGACACAGACCACCCAAAACACCCAGAAAATAGACACCGCACGCGCACACAAACAAAACACGTCGCACATACACTACACATTCGCAAACACACACGCCGCGAGCGCGCGCGCCCCACGCACGCAAACATACACCGCATATACACACTACCACACACCACAACACCACACCATTAACACACACACACGCACCCGTACGCACGCACGTACGCGAGCACACACACACACTTTTCATACTTACCCCCAGAAAAAAACCCAAAAAAAAAAAA